>CP024756.1:1200000-1937500 GCA_003856775.1 Hyphopichia pseudoburtonii
TTGATCCGAAAGGGTCCCATCCTGAAACCTTAGAATGATATTGATCCTTAGCCTGATATTGTTGCAAAACAAAAAAAATCATAACTCGGTTTGAAACTTACTTTAATACTTTTATATGCTGTAATTTTTGATCAGTGAATTGTCGAATATCAGTAGTACTATTGGACAATTGCCAAATTACTAAAGATCATACTTGTCTGTCTTCTTAAATTAGATGGTGTATGCCCAAGTAAAATTGTTATCTATAGCAGTATTTTGTGCCACGCTGGGATGCTAGGGGTATCTTTCAATCGTAAAGAAAGCAGAAAGGAGACTTGCAAAAAAATATAAGAGCACTGCAGACTCGAAATCGATCGTTGAGGTATTAAATGTTATCGCTATAACGCAGGGTATGCCTCCCTCTCTCTACTAATTTAATTAAAGACTGAAAGAGAAAGTAATGAGATGTTTTACTAATTTTTTTGACCCGAGTGAAAAATACTAATTTCAAATTTTTTCTTTAGTTTTACTAGCATGGCTGCCTACCATATAAGCCCTTTCTCAATTATTTGGAGGGTAAGGAGCGCCCTACCCCAATAACCAGAAGCCATGTATAGCTCATGCAATGGGAATGATAATGAAAGAAAAGATTGTTCTTCAGCTCTCTTTGTTATTCTATAGTTTCCGATTGATAAAGTAAGGTCCAAAACCAATTTGTACTTTGTTATCCCAATGGCAGCAACTTTATCAAGATGCGTACCAATCTCTAAAAAATTGAGTTTCACATGAGCCACTGCACTTCGTCTTAAGATCGCAATTGAGGCCACATAAAATAGTAGCAGAATTCTTTTCATTATCATCCGTTTTTTTTTCTTCCCTATTTCTTTGTAAAGTGTAATTGCCATAACGTTTTCATAAACAATAGTCAAATGATATCTTCCTAAAGATTTATCTACCAGTCTTTTTCTTTGAAACATGATGCTCTAATCTAATTTTTTTTTAATTTCTCATATCTGTCTTTTTAATCTGGTAGCTTAAACTGTTGGCTAACTTCTTCAACCCTAATGAACATTTGTTGTTCATGGAAGGGCCATTTCGGTTTTATCATTCTCTCACAGTGGCTTGAGGTTGATTGACTTAAATGTGGGTTGAAGTTGAATTTGTACGATGAGCCAATCCAACTGACTAAAGGGAATTGGGAACTCTTTTAGCCCTTACCCAAAACGACGCATTTTTAAAGCTGATTTGATGAAAAGCACAAAAAAAATCCCATGTTTGGTAATGGTCACCTTGATGGTCTAAAAGGTGGCACATCCTTGACTGGGAAGTATTCTCTGAATTACGAGTGCCGAGCAAGTTCTTTGTTGTGTTTAGGGGGAACGAAGACACTGTGCACCTACATTTCCGCACCGTTGAGTAACTTCTTTTTCTGACCTTTAGAGACCCCCTATTCAGAACAGATTCGAAAGCTCTTTCAAATAGAGGCATATCGCACCAAAAAGGTAAAGCCGTTTCGTCTTTTGTCGCAGAAATATATATCATGTTGTATATTATTTATAAGATTTTCGCAACCAATTCTCATATTTCTCAAAAAATGTACAATCAGTGGCAACAAAAAAAAAAAGAAATACGCGATTTGCTTCCATTACTTATAAAAAATTAAGAGATATGACTGTGGTAATAAAGAAATGGTTTGAGTTTCAAAGCAGCAAATTGACGATAGAGCACGTTCAACCTCAGTAAGCCAAAATTGTTTTATATCTCTTTTTCTTCTGAGAAATTCGCAACTCATCCCAAGTGATACTCACAGATTTTGGGTCACGTTGGAATGAGTCGTATATTTGCATTCTCGAGGGAGGAGTGGAGTGAAAAGCTGTGTATGGCTGATTATTAGAAGTTGTTTTTCAATTGTTTCACTTATTCATTGATCTCAAAAACAAAATTAGAGATCACCCAATGTCATTGACGTCGAGAATTTTCTCTTATTGTTAGTTATATTCAATAATCTCTACTTCTTTTCCTTTTTTTTTTCTCTATTTAATTCGATTACACACGAAAGGAACACCTCACGCTTCAAATAGCTCTCACTAGACTTCCGATGACTTTATTGTCATGTCATTCAGAAGGCTGCCGGGAACGCTTGCCAAAATAAAGAAGCATGACAAGAATAGTTCTCACTTTTTCACTAAAACATTGACTTCAATCACGGGTAATGTTGGTGAAGCCTAAATCAATGTTACGACACGCTAAGTGTAACATTATACTTTGACCTGTCCTTAAAACAAGACGTAATATTCCACTATTCTTGGTTATGAGCCGTGCTGCGATATTATTTCTTGGTGTAGTAGTAGATTTATAATTAGTATAGATTTAGATATCATTACTTAGAAATTAAAAAGTTTTCTTTTTTTTGAAGAAAAAAAAAAAGAAGCATAATATTATCGGAAAATTTAGTGCAAAAAGGAAGCTATTAGAAACGTATGGCGTTGAATGGAAAAACCTACCAAAGTTTATGGAACTCTGCTTGTATTTACTCTAAACAAAAACCTCTTCATCATTTTTCAACAAGGCGAAGGCATTTCCGCGTTTCCCTGCACTTTTTGAATTGCTAAATTGTTTCTTTCTATTGGTTTGATCATTAAATTGTTATAGATAAAGCAGCATCGTAGCTGTCCCCGATTTTACATGATTCAACGTGACCAAAGATGATTAGGAAGTAGTACCAGTTCTGATGGATATTAAAAACGTCGAGCACAAAACTAGATTCGAGGTGTAGTAGTAGATTTATAATTGATATAGATTTATTTATTAGTATTTAAAAAATGGAGAGTTTCCTTTTTTGAAAAAAAAAAAAACAAAATCAATCGATACCTAAAAATAGTGACTAGATTGCGCCAGATGCGACTAGGAAATTCGACTGGAGCAAGACACTTGAGTGAACACACACCATTAGCAACACCAACTAAGACAATAGAATAACAAACATAACCCCAAAGAAGAACACCAATAATGCATGAAGAGCCAATGAACTCCAGGTAGCTTCTTAGTTTCGAGATGTAGTAGTAGATTTATAGTTGATATAGATTTAGGCATTATTATTTAGAAAATGAAAAGCCTTTTTTGAAAAATAGAAAAAAAAAAAAAAAACTCCTTGGTTCTCCATGACTTATTTTTATTCTTCATGAGATTTATAGTTTTCCGTCAACTGACTTAGTTGGAGTCGCTGATAGTCTATACCCAGCATTTCAAAGTTACCTCACTCAGGCTTTGATTGCTCGGATTCGTTTTTCTTCTTTTTGGAATTGTAATTTGTATCGACTACTAACTAGACCTTCTCAATAAAAGTTGATAATAAAGTTAGTCTATAGGGAAAAGGGAGGAACAGGAGGCCCCATTTAGGATCAACACCAAAAAGAAAAAAAAAAATTAATCATGGATCTGCTGAATATATATATATATATTTTTTAAAATAATCAATTATGAAAGATAGAATACATAATTTATGTAAGCGTAGGTGGAACGATGAGACAAAGAGCTAGCAAAAAATCTTTTTTTTTTTTTCACGATATCCTAAATATATATTAAGCAATTAAATACTACAGAATACATACTTTATGTACGCGTAGGCGGAATGATGAGACCTAGATCTCACCAAAAACCGCCTGTGAAATCTTTTTTTTTTTTTTTTTCACGATATCCTAAATATATATTAAGCAATTAAATACTACAGAATACATACTTTATGTACGCGTAGGCGGAATGATGAGACCTAGATCTCACCAAAAACCGCCTGTGAAGATGGAATGAGAGTTGAGGTGAAGAGTGTGTTCTATCTAACTAGTCTGTTAGATGTTGTTGCGAGAGAGATAAAATGATACCAAGTTTTTTGCAGCTTGCGCGCTCAATGCAGGAAGCGAATTTTCATCCTGCCACTGTGATCGTCGGTACAGATTAATCTGCCCTAGAATAAAATGGTATCGATTGATAATGGTAGTTTGGTTGTCTGTGTAAATTTTTTTTTTTTTCACGATATCCTAAATATATATTAAGCAATTAAATACTACAGAATACATATTTTTTTTTTTTTCACGATATCCTAAATATATATTAAGCAATTAAATACTACAGAATACATACTTTATGTACGCGTAGGCGGAATGATGAGACCTAGATCTCACCAAAAACCGCCTGTGAAGATGGAATGAGAGTTGAGGTGAAGAGTGTGTTCTATCTAACTAGTCTGTTAGATGTTGTTGCGAGAGAGATAAAATGATACCAAGTTTTTTGCAGCTTGCGCGCTCAATGCAGGAAGCGAATTTTCATCCTGCCACTGTGATCGTCGGTACAGATTAATCTGCCCTAGAATAAAATGGTATCGATTGATAATGGTAGTTTGGTTGTCTGTGTAAATTTTTTTTTTTTTCACGATATCCTAAATATATATTAAGCAATTAAATACTACAGAATACATATTTTTTTTTTTTTCACGATATCCTAAATATATATTAAGCAATTAAATACTACAGAATACATACTTTATGTACGCGTAGGCGGAATGATGAGACCTAGATCTCACCAAAAACCGCCTGTGAAGATGGAATGAGAGTTGAGGTGAAGAGTGTGTTCTATCTAACTAGTCTGTTAGATGTTGTTGCGAGAGAGATAAAATGATACCAAGTTTTTTGCAGCTTGCGCGCTCAATGCAGGAAGCGAATTTTCATCCTGCCACTGAGATCGTCGGTACAGATTAATCTGCCCTAGAATAAAATGGTATCGATTGATAATGGTAGTTTGGTTGTCTGTGTATGACCGAGGTGTGATGAATAACGGCCATTGTCGATGGGTGGGCAGTGTGTTGTGGCGAAGGTGTAGATCAATCTAACGCAACTAAAAAATTTAGGTACAAAGAAGTTTTCATAGTTATCTGTCATTTATTTTTGTTAGCGATTACCTTCTCGGCCGAATATAAATATTAAGAGATATTTCCAAACGAATCTTAAATCGCTAATATCCGATATTTTCTATGTTTTGCAGTAGCTCAAAAAACCTGAAAAAATACTTATAAAATTCTTGAGTATGGGTTGCATATAATTATACTGCGAGAGGACTTAAGATAATTTTTCTTGCATCTTTTAATGAGCACAAAAGAAAATTAGGATGCAAAATGAAACTACTAACGACGATGTTTATTTTTCCGTGCACCATCATAAGTGTGCGGGAGAAGTCTAGGAGTTTATAGGATTACATAAGATGTGGATTCGATCAAAGGTTTTTCTCGTGTACTGCACGTTTTCACCTTTTGCCAGGATCAGGGAAACTCGTTAAATGAAAGGAGATTGAGAAGAACAATAAAAATAAGAATCCAGTTACTCAAAGAGAAACACTCTCCTGTTTTTGTTCAAGGCACGATTAGAAAGAAGTGAAAATTTTTACTCTCGTCGGCGAATGAAAAATATGAATATTTAAGGAAGTGGACGAGTGAGAGAAGAAAAGAAGAAGGAGAAAAGAAACCAGTCATCGACAAGTCTAGAAAAGGAGACAAAAAATTTTCAAAAGAAAGATAGAATAATCTTTTATTTCAGTTAACGTTTGCGATCGAATTATACCAAACACATCCCCTGTTAATAAATTGACAAAACAACTGAAGTTAGTTTGTTTTTGTCCTGGCTCAATTTCGTTTGATTTAATTGTAGCTAATACTCTTTACTAGTATTAAAATACTATTTAACTACGGGAAAGGTAGATTTGACCGCTAACAATTTTTTATATAAATTGGAGGGTTGGCCGAGCGGTCTAAGGCGGCAGACTCAAGTTCTGTTATCGTAAGATGCGCGAGTTCGAATCTCGCATCCTTCATTATTTTTTTCATCTTTAACAAGATGGCGGCTAAAGTGGTCCAGATGCAAAATTGAACATGCTTTGAAACTATGAAATTTACTCTATTTCTTCACAAAGCATAATTACAACGTGCCCTTGACATTCAGATGAACTGGTATTGATGTATGAACCAAAGGGAACAATAGACTTTGTACATCGATGCTGCTGCTAGTCGACAAATGATTAGAGACTTGAATAGAAGGGTGAACCTTTCCCAACTTCCTTCAAAGAAAGAGGAGCTTATCTAGCTGTAATATGGCCCTTGGCAATCACCAAATTTGAAAATTTTTGAAAAGGACTAGATAATCAATTTTCAAGTGCTTTTTGTGATAGAAAGAAATCACTGTAGAACAATAAAGCGTCCCAAAGCTAATCCGGAACTTCTTTTTTTTCTTTTCTTTATTTTTTTTTTTTTTTTTGAGGCTCGGTACCACTGAACATGAGAAACGGTGATTTAGCCAAATGCAAAATAGGTGAACATTTTTCAACAAAAGACAGCTCTTTTCATCCTCAGTATTCACCAAAGGGTATCCTTAACACTTCCTTCTGCAAGCTTATCGCCGATTTCTTCTCTTGAACTACGACCAATAGGATTCCGAAGGAACGTTGCCTGCCTCTATTCACATCCCGGCCAATATATATGCTTTAATTATGACGGTACAACTAAGTCATGAGCACCTGTTATTTACAGCAGACTCCTTAGAAACGAGTGAATTATTTCCTCTTTCCATATCTGAATGGACCTCGAGTGATCTTGATAACTCAAACAGTCATTCTATAGAAGCAAACCACGAATATGAATTGGGTCAATCTGAATCAGTGCGGTTTTTGTATGACTTACTCTACGATGAACAATCAAATCTTTCTAAATCAGAGATTCTTGATATTCTCGAGGCTTTGAAGAAAAGGGAGAATAGTTTGCCGTTTTCCTTTGTAAATTCAGAGAATATTGATTTACAGGGGATTTGTTGGCCTCTGGGCCTTAAGGAAAAGTTCTTCCTTGAAAGGTCGAGAGTGGGTAATCAAAAATGGTTTCACAATATTCCTGGGTCCCGTGATGAAGCATTAAAAGTATGTATGACTTATGATTTCATATTGAAAATGGCCCTGTTTTCTAACTTTCTTATGGTTTTTTACCTATTTTGATTATGACCTGCCACAATCATGTACTAACCAAATTTACCTCAGAGTATAAACATGAAAAATTATAAAACAAAAACAGACTTTTTCGAGTTTCAAAATTTTTTTAGTAAATTGAAAATTCACATAACACATTTCCAGTTGAGGAATTTAATTTGTTGTGGACCAAACCTATCGAATGGTATCTTTTATCCCCTGAGTTATTTACATGACCACAATCTACAAACAGTCGGCTTTAATTCCATGGACGATACCGAAACATACCATAACTTTTTCAAAATAAATAGGTTGATGCAAGACGAACAATGCTTATCTCGACCTTCCATGAAACTTGATTGTCTAATAGATTCAAGAAACTTACTACAAAATTCTAATAGTAGAATTTCAACAATGCAATGCTCAGAAAACTTTTTGGTAAGCGGAACGTTCGAGGGAGGTTATATTCTACAAGACATTAGTAAACCGAATGAAACAAAGCTCATAGGGGAACATGTACTTACTAACAATGTTGATGGAATTACTAATCATATAATTATAAACGATGATAGGAGACTCATAGTATCATCAAACGACCAGTATCTAAGGCTTGTAGATCTCAGCACGCGGTCTGTCGATTCAGTGAGAATGCCTTTTGCTGTCAACTGCTTGGCCCTTAATCCTCACAATGAGAATGAGACATTCGTCACTGGTGATCATGTGAATCCATTCATAATAGACATTCGCGCTCCTATTTCTCAATCTGCTTCGAACATTTCAAATGGATTTAAGGGGCATAATGATTTTGGGTTCAGCTGTGACTGGTCCCCTCGCGATGAAAATCTTCTACTATCTGGGAACCAAGACGGGTGCGTTAGGTTGTGGGACAGAAGACGCCAAGATAATAGCTTGTATTCATGGAGTGGTGCTTTGGGCTCACAATTGAATGATGGAATGCTGCCATCCAAAGTTGGTGGGCCAGTCAGGAATACAAAGTTTAGTCATACCGGTGAATTTATATGCTGGGCAGAAAGCTTAGATCATATCGGAATATTACAAACAGATGATGTGCTTCTGTCAAATCCCCCCAATTTAAGACTGAGGGTTCAATCAATTGATTTTGTTGGAAAATGTATTGGAATCAACTTTGTTCCCAATCCTTCCGGCCACGGTGAAAATCTTATAGCAGGTGTCAGTGATTGCCCAATGGGGGGAATATTGAATTATCAACTAGACAGTGGAGACCGATCTTTAGACTTTGACTTTGCTTTTTAATGTCAAAACGGGGTTGGTTCCTCGAGTATGATTTGGTCTCTTCGCATCATATTTTTTTTTTTCAACTTATAATTATTTTCGGGTCGGGGAGCAGCAACTTCAATTCAATTAATCACTGGGGATTTTCAATAGTATCGGTTGACCCCAATAGCAATACTTTCATAACCTAATCACGAGTAGCATGACTTCTAGAGCTTCGTTTGGGATTTTTTTTTTTTTTTCTTTTATTCATCTTCACCCCCTACTGGTTTATTAAAGTATACCATATAGCATCACCACAAATCATCAACATTTTCACTCACTTGTAGCTGGCCCCCAATTTTTTTTATCAAAGCATCAAGTTGATTCACTTTCCATGCTTCTTTGGTGAGAGTAGCCAATACTCTCAACTTATTCCGAGCCTTTCCTATTATCTTCTCGAAAGTTGCAACTTCTTCATCTCCATTTGTAAGCTGAACCTCTTCAATCAAAGCCTCCAACTGCGACAAGTGATTGATGAGCGACCTATTTTGAGGACCTCCGTACAAATTTAAATTCTCTTTCCAAAACTCTATGAGCCCGGTGATGTAACCTATAATTAAAAATCTCTGAAAACCAGTTTGGTATCCATACTCTTTCCCCTCCATGTGTTGTTGTCTTGTGCTATGCTCCTGGCCTTCTCGAAAGCCTTCTTGGTAATAGACTTGCTCTAAGTTCAATATCTCATCAGTGTCGATACCTATATCTATTTCAGTCAAGTCAACTGTCTCCATCTTTCTTTTTTTGTGGTCATTCGATGTCATGGGTGCTTTGATTCGGCTCATCACTCGAATGAACTTGCCTCACACGCTTTATTTTTTTTTTTTTTTTTTTTTTTTTTTTTGAAGAAAAAAAAATAATCTAAAAAAAAAAAAAAAATAATCAAAAGAAAAAAAAAATACGAAAAAATGTATATAAATCAGAAGAAGGAGGCAGGTTTATTAGCTTGAACAAGGCCGTTAATTATCGGAGCTGGAAGATTTTGGTTATGTCAGATGAAGGAAATGAAGATTTTGACTTGATTGAAGACATACCCCAGAAGAAAGGGCGTAAACAAAACAAGACTTTAAACTTGACTTATGATTCCGACTCCTCCGTCGAGGATTACAACGAAGTCGATGATGGCTTAGCATTGAAGTCTATAAGTGCGGCTAAAACTACAGATGAAGAAAAGGAGAATGACGACGACATGTTTTCGAGTGATGAAGACAATGGTAAAGATGAACGAAACAAACAGGACTTGAAGGCTTCGAACCTTGACAAAGAGAAAGGTGTAGCCTCCTCAAAAGAGTCTGCGAAATATTTGGACATAGATCAGTTTGAAAAGGACGAGAAAATCGGAGCCTACGATGAAGATATATATGATGACAATGATTTTAAGTCGCCAGTGACAGACATCTTGGGAGAAGAGGATCAAAAGGCCCAGTTGAATTATTATAATAATATCGAAGAGTTTGATGCAGGTAACGCCGCACACAGGGTCGATAAGGAGAAATTTAACGTCAAAATCGAATCATTTGATCTCAAAGATGAAGCAAAGGAAGGTAAATTCGACGTCGATGGAAACTTCATTCGAGATCCTGATATTGACGATGAACAATCTACTCAAGATCATTGGATAGACGACACCAAGGCCTCAGATATCACAAAAGCTAGGATGGCTCAGTTGAAGCGTGAAGAAGCCTCGAAAGCAAAAAGCAAAAAAGTAATTTTGTCCACGGATGAACTTTTGTCGAGCTTGATTCAAATTTTGGAGCCTGCGGAAAGTCCGTTGGAAGCACTATCGCGTTTTCTGCCCAGCAAAGGAAGAAAAAAGCACCAGAAAGAAACAGCTAGAGCAGACTCAGCTGATGTTGAACGGAAACAACTAGTGTATCGTATAACTGAGTTGTGTGACGATCTAATACATGCCAAGGGGATAATAGATGTTTATGAATTGACCAGAGAGGAGTTGATGCGGAAATACAAAATGGAAACAGGTGAGGAATATATGCATGCTTCGAGGGGCACTAAGAGAAACTTCGACGAGCTTGAACAGCATAATGCCAATGGTTCGAGCAACGATGTTGACCCATACTACAACGAGAAAGTGTGGGAATATGTTTGGGAAGATGATACAGAGGATGAAGTTCAAGGGCCTTTTACAAGTTACGAAATGAACTACTGGACGGAGTCTTACTTCGAAAACCGAGTCCTCGCTCGAAAAGTTGGTGAAACTGACTTCAAACACATCAGTGAATTAGATTTCAAATAGCCGATTTTAGGATGTTTCTCTATAAAATACAGATATCCATAACTTGTTATATCATTAATATATGTACATAAATGTTACACCCAGCGACTACCAAATCACTCTGAAAGGTATGTCAGCAATGGGAAGTTGATTTCTTTAGCAATCGCATCTACTGTAGGCCAACTGACGCTGCATTTCCATCTAATTTTGGAACTCAAAATGTCAAGTGCGTAAGTTCGGGTGATGAGCCCTAGAGAAGCTAAAGTTGCAATTTGACTATTCAAGTCAATAGTAGAGTTCAAGGTAAAGGCCGCAAATTCCTGTTCTTTTCTTGCCTGATCTCTTTCGGATAAATCTTGATATAAATGATAAAATTCCAGGTTTGACCGACTTAATGATTCTGCTTCATTTCGATATATCACGGAAAGAATCGCCCTCAATCGTTCCAAATCGAAATAGTTAGGTGAAAGAAGCCTATTGTCAATATCACGTTTTGACATGGTACCGTTTTTACTTTTTGCGAGAGCATTTTTGCGCCCCTTTCCTTTGAGCGATTTCATCTTGGAGAAAAATTGAAGATCATTTTTTGGTTCCACAAATGACGCCAAGTACGATGCGATGACTATGAACTTCGAATGATAAGGTAAATCTTTGACACTAATAGAATCATTTTCTTTTTCTTCTACTAGCGTATTATATTCTTGAATTAATGAGTTGTTTATGATATTATCATTATCAAATAGACCTCGATTTTCTCGATATATTTTTAAGAAATCCGTGGGTTTATACCTTTCCTGTAAAACCGGGTCGACGAAGTCACCCCAAAGTTTGTTGCAAATGTCGATTAAAAAATTCATGTCAGATCCAGTATAGGCAAAGAAAAGGTCCACAATGATTTTGGCATACTGTTTCCAGAATTCGTATCCAATTTTACCATCAAATCTGTCATCCCCGAAAAAGCAAAGTTGGTCTCGTTGTAATATCTCGATGACTTCATCTTGAGTGTACGCCGGGAAAAAGATGTGTGGCACGGAGGAAGTCACGATTTCCTTTGGATCGTCATGTGACACAATAAATATGATCGTGATGTTTTTGATTTGTGTATATTCATGAAGCCTGAGAAATGCTGGAAATAAATTGCTCGTGGAGTCTATGCATTGATCGAATCTGTCTAGTATCAACACATGGTTTTTTCTGTAATTTGTTTCTTGTATGAATTGCTCCAAGGCCAGAACAAAACTAGCGAAGTTTTCACAGAGAAGGTCCACGTTTGAAACGTCCTGGCCCTTATAGTTGAACTGTTGTTGATATTCATTTAAATTGACCCCACTGTTTTGTTTTATCCTTTTGAGACATCTTTGAAGCAAGAGCTTTTGGGTTATGCATTCATCACATTTAACGATTGTTTTATGGATACCCAAGGCTTCTAAAAACCTCTCGACCACGTACGTTTTACCAACGGCCTTATAGCCGCTTACAATCAAGGAAGGGCTCAGAGTGACCGCATCGTTTGTGACGAATGAGCTAAGAAGCTCAATTTCTGTATCACGGCAACGAACTTGATCCTTTAACTTGTGTATTTCGTTTGATTCAAAGCTCATGTAGTACTTGAAGATTTTTAGGCTCACGTAATCGAAACTTGTTTGTAATGTGTTAGGTTGGTATACTGATTAGCTTGTTAATACTGATCATTTTTCGTTGTCTGTGTTTTTTTTTTTTTTTTATTTTTTTTTTCACGTTTTGTGCCTTAGCGCGTGCTAGAAATACAGGTACAAAAAAAAAAAAAAAAAAAAATTGATTGCAAAATTTTGCATTAAAGAAAAAGTATATAATGAAAAGCTATCCTTACTTACATTCTTCCATCCAACCTTCAAGTAGCTTCAAGCCGAAGTGATCAGCAATGTTGGCGAAAACCCTAATTTTTTCCTCCACTTCTTCGTGTTTTATTGTTTCAGTCCAGCTACCCGAACATTTACAGTGTTCACTCATATTATCCACTTTTACCTGTTGGCATTTGGCACACTTGAGATCCTGGATATAAAATTGAGCCAATACCTTGTTGAAAAGACTGATGAGTTCCTCTTCAATGGCAACCTTATTGTAGTCTTTGCTGCAATTTGTACAGGTAAAGATGTTTCTCTCCTCATCTCTGCAAAAATCTATATCTCTCACAAAGTTACAGTAATCACAAATGACATGAGGCACTTTTAAAGAGGTGCTTGGGTTTTGGAAAGTAGCTTCAGGACTGAATTCTCTCACGTCAAGATTCGAAAGTAACTCTTTTCTCACCAATCTGACCTCAATGGTTCTTCCCTTTGACAAACTAAACACAGAGCATAAAAATTTGATCAATTCTAAAATGGGGTTTCTCATCTTCAAGTGCGAACCGGGTAGTTTTGGAAACTCATACTCGATTTTTAAATCGGGATTGATGATGGAATCGATTTGTTGGCGTTGTAACTTCTGCATTCTCTTCTGAAGAGGCTTTCTGAAAAGTTCCATCACTCCATTGGTAAGGTCACCTTCCTCAATCTCAGCCTCTAATTTTCTGTTTCCCTTCAAGATATGTGTTATCTGAGTGGCTCTAGGTGTGCCAAGTTGAGTGTTGCCAGATAATGAGTCAATTTTGTACTTTACCAATGAATCCAAAAAGATCACAAGCCAGTCTTCAAATTCGTTTTGGTAAATTATTGGTAAGAATCTTTTAATCTGCCAATTGCTGACCGCGACTAAGTTCTGTACCTCATCATTTGTAATCTGAGTACAGCATCTACCTCCATAATTAAATTCATCCATCCATATCAACAAATCCCAATACTTGACTATTTTTAAATCCAAAAAGTTGAATAAAGGCTTCGATCTAGCAGCTTTGACAATGAATTGACCGTATGCATAAGAATTCTCTACAGAAACTTTTGCAGTTTGAAGTATGACCTTGTTTCTGTTTGCGAAGACTACCTGGGCGTTCATTCTTCTAAATTCCCCGATAAGTTGCAACAACGCTTTGGAAGTCAAATTATGGACATGGTAGTGTAAAGAGTAGTCATAAAGGAATGAGTCTTTTCTCTGAACCCAGGACACTAAGTGATTCATCATAGAGTCAGCATTTATGTTGTTTCTCATAGCATCATCCCACCAATCCTTGACCATCGATCTCAAAATGCTCAAGGATGGCGTTGAGAACGAATCCTCGGCCATGGTTGAAGCACCGTTATTTTGATCAAATATCATACTGTCCTCAGCCAAATCTGTCCCTTCAGCTTCATTTATAAGCGCACTTGTCAAAATCGTATTAATCATAAGTGTATTTATTTCAACTTCGATACAAGCTGTTTCATAAATTTCGGGATTGTTGATCGTGGGGAAATCAAAGTTTTCAAAATCTTGTGATTTGTCGGCTTCGAAGCCACCATGGTCAGGTAACAAATTTGACGACCACCACAAAACAATGCTATTACGACTCAATCTTCTAGCATACTCAATATCGATAAGATATCCCATATTTTCGGTTTGTAGATTGCATAAGGGAATTTTTTCATAATTTGAAAGTGATATTAAATCCTTGATCCATGATGCCAATACGAAATAATGATTGATGACTCTCTTCGATATCAATGATTGCCAACCAATTGCTGGCAAGGAAAGCTCAGCAATATTCATTTTAATTATAGGAAAATCAGATGTTGCGGTAAGATAGTCAAGTACCTTGTTGACATAAGGGGATTGGATTGTAAAAAGTGCCTTGCTACTTCTACTTTCATGCATCTTGAGAATTGTGGAGTTGAGCTTTTTGTATAGTGAAGCTCTTGCGTTGTAATAACTGGTTTCGAACTTCATCTCAGAAGGATATTCTATGATGTTATAAAGCTTACCAAGTCTGTCCTTTTTATTTTCATAAACTTCTCGGTAGATTTTGTGTATATTGGATGGTAATTCTTGTGCATGCGACGAGGGTTTCAAAACGAACATTGACGCTGTATTATCCCACGTTTTGAATATGGTAAAAAATTCATAGCTATTAGTAACAATATGCAACAAGTAAACAATATCCATATCGAACCTCTTCAAATAAGAATCTTTTTCTACTTTGGCAAGATCCTTCATGTTGAAACCGTTTTTCAATCCTTTACCCAATGCCCCCACTTTCGTGTCATCGAAGCGAACAGTGTTACCCAAGTTGATAATAGCTCGGTCAACTGCGTTGATCCCACTTTCGTAAAGACCCAATATTTTAGAGTCCAGTAATATGCTGTCAACTTTACTCATTTCTTCGTTGAAAACGCTTTCTGGCATGATGAATTTATATAAATTAGATGCATCATGACCATTGGGTAGCACAGCATTGGATCTTTCGATTTCACAATTAATGATTGATTTTCTCGGCGAGAGCTCTGTCTTGAAGGAAGCATAAATTTGTTTTGGGATGTGAAAGACGAAAGAGTGAACTTTATTTCCCGACAGTAAATATACTTTGATGTCGCCTGGAGAAGTAGGATCGGGCTTGTATTCCAAAATCTCCCAATCAGAACCTGCCACGCTTTCAGCTTGCTTGCGAAATAAACCTCCAACTGAGGATCTATGTGATGATTCAGTGTTGTTACCAAAAAGCTTTCTTCTCCTCTCTCTGTTCTTGGCTTGAACCTTCCATTTCGCTTTTTGATAGTGTAAAAAGCCAACGTAATCATCGATCATCAGTGGACACGTCCCGTTCAACACGGCATTATTTCTCTCTTCTTCCTCAGCATCCAAATTAGAAGCACCTTTACCAGACCGTCTTTTACGAGAGGTAACTTTACCAACCTTCGATTTGGAAACACCCGAATCAACTTCACCGAAGTCCTCGATGTCTTGGATCTGTTTCATTTGATTTTCTAAAACGTCTGACTTGCTCGATTTACCAAAAAAGGTGGAAATCGAAGACTGTTGCTTTGAGTCATTCATTGTGTTGATCTTTTTCTGTAACCAATCTGGATGAGGAACCCTGGGAACTGGATTTTTGACATTTTGCAATGCAGCTGGAATTGTAATAATTTTCTGAACCACAGAAGCTAAACGCTCGTAATAATAGCCCCAATCAATAACCGATCTGGGATCGAAATCAGAAAGGGAAGGATCTTTCAACCACTTTTTGAGGAAGAATTCCTTCTTTTCTGACGAAAAGATAGAGACTGGGATAGCACGCTCTGTAACTGGACTACCTATGGGCTTTGAACTAATAATATATTTACAAGCAAGCCCAGCATCTTTAACCATTTCTTCACCCAAAAACTCACCTAATCGCTTAGCGGTGGTGATGGAGGTGGATTTTTGATTTCCGTATTCAGCCAACCCTTTGGACATACTCTTGTTTTCACAAATAAGATCAATCAAATCTTCGTCCTCCAACATACCACCTCTAGTATCTAAGACATCTAGCCAATTGTTTGCCACCGTTGCAACTGCCTGGTAACAACCTTCCAAATCTTCACCCTCCAAAAATAATTTGAAAATATCGGACTGAAAGTTTTTGATCAATTGCAATTCACCTCTTCTTTTCAATTCAAAACCTTTCAACTCAGCCAATGACCCGTCATCGTTGAAAACCGCATATCTTTTCTTCAAACCTTTGCCTTCTTCCTTGGAAGTTGGTAAAATCATGGCTTTGTAAGGTCCATCCACTTCAAAAAAGATTGAGTTTTCGGACTTGGTAGTAAACTTCAAGCTTTCACTGTCAGCTAAGTCCTGGTATTGATGATTAGTGAATTTTTGATGAACAATATAATTCAACATGGAACACGGATACTCAACAAAAATTTTCTTGCCGTCTTTGCATTTAAGATTGAAATTTTCTGGGAATGATTTAGGTAAAATACACCAAATACCATCTGTATCCAATTCCAAAGGTCTTCCCAATCTTTCAACTAAAGATCGAGCCATTTGAATAATGGTGGCACCTGTAAGACAGGTAATACCTGCCATTTCCATTGAATACCAACGTGAACCCTTTCTCATGACGTAACCATAGAATGAATTCAAGATAACTTTGTGAGCTAATTGAAGAGAATCATAAAGCACAACCATCTTTTTGGCTTCATCTTTAGCAATGGTATTAGTCGCGTCAATTTTGGAAGTTTTCCCCTTCCAAACTTTGGCTAAGGTTTTGAATTCATAACGACGATCCCTGAAATTTCTGACAGTATTGACGTAGAATGGATTTTCTCTTTGACACACAATAGCTTCTCGGTTAACAATTTTAGATTGTTTGATTTTATGATAAACCTTCCTTGAATAATCACTAAGTCTTTTCTTGATCATCAGTGCTTGTTCTGCATAAGGTAAATCATCAAAAGATCGTTGAGGTAACCAAGGTTTAACACCCGGGAAACTTTCGTTTTGTAAAGTTCTCTTGATCATACCGTATTCATTCATCTCAGCGGGGTAATATTCACCTCTCCAAGACCACTCTAGACGTCTATCACAATTCTTACCAGGTCTGTTAAAGTCACAGGCAGCACAATCCTCCTCAGATTTCATGGAATCTGGTTGTAAACGATTGGAAGTCATGATATTAGGGTACATTGATGCCACATCAACGTGATAAATTAGCGGATTTTCATTTCTCACTGGATTAGCTCTCAATTCAAGCAATTCATTTTTGATTTGATTATAAACTTCATCAAAGTTCTCAACATCTTCCAATTTTTTACCATTCTCAACTTCAATACAAAACTTAAGTGATGCGTGTAAATCAGTCACAAGTTCATCGATTGCAGTAGGGTCAACCTTAAATTTGTTGGGAATATCACTTCTAAACACCCCTGCTTCCAACGATTCAACGTGACCACCCACATACGTCTCTGATTCTAATAAATGACCATCATAAAATCGTTCAATGGGATCAGTATATTTATTGGGTAATACAATATTATTTTCATAAGCCTGCACCATTAAAAGCATTTCACATAAAGTACCGGTCCCCTTTCTTAGCACTTCATCAGGGTTTAAAGGTAGGATAGTACAGAGGGAAAAAATGAAAGGATGCACATATTTATAGTATAAGTAGTAAGTGGCGACGGCATCAGAAACGGAATATTCCGAAAGTAATTGAGGTTTTTCATATGCGTAGGGAGTCATTAATTCGGGATCTAATTCGGTGGGATTATAACCTAATTTTGCAGTAGTAACTGCTTTTAAACCTTGTGAACCTTGAGGAAGGTATGAATCACGTTTAACCCAACGGAAACAATCCATATGTACACAGTATTTTGATTTATATTCACCTTCGTTATCCTTGGCAAATCCAATTTCATCAAACATATTCATATCATGAAAGTTAGTTCTATTTTCCACAAATGGCCAATCGAAAAAATCACCATTAAATGTGGCAATCACGGTAGGTCTTGCATCACGAATATGTTCATAAAATCTCATCAATACGTGTTTTTCATCGGGTTCATTAAAAATGGTGAAAAGTCCCGGATATTCAGGTTTAGGAGTATATTCGAAATCTTCAATATCTTCAGAAATAATTTCACGATTAGTGATGAGAAAACCTTCACCATCAATCATGTAAGAAATCATCATAATTTGATCGATTTTAGCATCGGGAAATTTTAATGGAGCCTTGGTGGTTTCAATATCAAATGCAAGTACCACGGGATCAGCAAAAGCAATTTTTTCAACATCTTCTTCCAAATTGACTTCACCATGTTTGACGTATACATCATACCATTTACCCACTCTGATATTTTTATCGATGGAAACTCTAACGTGATAGGGTACATCATATTCTCTTATATCATCTATTAAGGTTAGTGGGTCAGCCACAACCGAATCTTGCTCTGAAAATGTACTATTATTAAAATTATTCATAACCTGGAAAACATCCCTTGAATCACGTTTCATTTGATTTTCTTTGATGATGGGGGTAAGGAGTCTTCGAGCACCCAATAAATCAGAGATATTATGAAATGTAAGGCGAATAAGAGTTTTCTTTAGTCCCACCAAATGATTGGGTAATGATAAATCTTCTTTATCTAAACGAGCCACATTCTTTAAACGATGAGGTTCCAAAATTTTTTTCAACATTTCTTCAACTTCAGTTTCATGACCAGGGATAACCACTAAATAAAAATAGGGATCAAATTGTAATGTGACTTTGAATGATCCACCTTCTTCATCCAAGAAATAATAATCAACTCCAGAATAACCGGGTAAAAGATCATTATCATCAGAATTATTGTTACCAGTGCCAGCGCTGGTGGAGATACTTGTGGCATGCATATTGATCAACCAACCTTTACGAGGCTTGAGGCCATCAAGTTCACCATGATCTATACGATCAAACCCCATTAGAGAATCAAGTTGATCTATTTTTTCAACAAGTTGACGTTTTTGAATCGAATCATTAAGCATGGGATTATTAGCCTGGGCGGGATCATTGGTTGAGGTATAATTATTTTTGGTATGGTTTGTATAAGGATTGTTACTAGTACTCTCGAACTCTGATCGTATTGTCTTATTGGAAGATGATTTGTTATTATTCTTAACAAACCGAGCCGACGTAGAGCCCTTGTAAGATTGTTGAGGTCTCGACATGACGAATGATTATGAAATTAAATGCAGAAAAGATAAATAGTATGAATATGTAATAAAGAATGGTTGGTATATGAGTAAGTAAGTAATGATGATGATGTAGAAGTTGTAGCCAAAGAAGAATAGAGTGAATCAACAAATAGTAAGTAGTTTCGAGTAATCACTGGTTAGATGAGACTATCTAACCAAAAAAAAAAATAAAAAAAAAAAAAAAAAAAAAGAAAGATACTTCTGAAAAAGGAAGGCGGCTTCCCATCAACGCGTCGATTATTATTTCTTTTCTTTTCTTTTTGTACGGGGATTTCAATTTTTTGACGCGTCAAAAGTCACGTGATCTTTTTTTTTTTTTTTTTTTTTTTTTTTTTTTAATAAAGGGTTTAGGTGATAGAGCAGTACGATGAGGGTAAACGATGAAGGACTACGATGAAGATAAGAATTACGATGATGGTATAAGATAAGGAATACGACAAAGGTATAAGATAAGGAATACGGACTAGTTGGAGTGAGGATCTTTGTTCATTATGACTTGTATATAAACCTATCTACTCATAAATATAATGATGAAGAACTGAACCACCACTGCATATACAAACAAGAATTGAATTCTCAATCTGCGTTGAGTAATGGAGATACTATTGCTGGCACTACTGCTGGAAATCGAGTCACCACTACTAGGCAACACCAAGAACTTCAATGATCTCATCAAAAACAATGATAAATTAGCGGTGATGAATAGAACAACTGCGTAGTAAACCAACCATCCGCCACCAATCAAATGTTTCCAACATAACAACATGATGATGGAAACATACTTATAACCACTAAAGGCAATCAAATCCCAAATCGAACTTTGGGTCAGACAGTTTAATAGGTAGAGTCCCATTTTAAAGATCACAATATCTATAAAAGAACATGCCAATGTTTGCAGTGCCAAGTAACCAAATAATTGTGGATGGAAATCACCTCTTAAACCTTGGAAAACCAGCCATAATAAAATGTAGGTAATAAATGCCATCAATGGGATATACAAGTCGGGGGCATTAACATCAAATGCCGGGGGTGCAAATGAGATTGCTGCTTGTGATGATGGTGATTGTTGTTGTAATTGAGGAGGATTAGGAGACGATATCCCTGATGTGACGGGCGTTGATGAGGTGGTTAGACGGTTCCAACTTTTATTTGTATATGGAAATAAGATAAGACCAATTTTTTTCAACACGTACAGATTACTCACTTTGAAGTAATGATTTAAATTTTGGGTACCGGGTATAAACAGACCAAAGTTTTGTTGTAAGTATTGATTCGAGGTACCAAGACTTGACTTGGCAAATTGAGCTGCCATTGATGCTGCGGGATCATTGAAGAAAGCATATGGTGCCCCGGCGGCGGCTCCCAGGGCACCTGCTGCACCTGGTGGTACGCCGCCACCCACCGGATGGGTAGGAATTTGACCAAAGTATTGTTGTTGTTGCTGTTGTTGCTGCTGTGGTTGTGGTGGTTGTTGTGGTTGTTGTTGTTGTTGTTGTTGTTGGGCTGGGTGACCCTGGTTGGGGAATGCTGATTGACTCAGGAACGACGACGCATGTTGCGGCTGAGGATGCTGTAAGTTATCCTGGGCAAAGTTGCCATAAGGAGAGTACATGGTATATTGATGAAAGGTGAGAGTATCGAATCAATTGCAATAGCTCCGGCAATATTGATGATTGATCAATCTGGATTCAAAGCACTCAAGTTCCAGTTTTTTGCTGTTTGATTCAATATGTTTTTTTTGTTTTGGCTGTGGTGGAAGGAAGAAAAAAAAAAAAGAAAACGAAAACGGTGGTTCTGGTACGTACACGTCCTATTTTCCTCGAATTCCTCTTTAGGAAGTGTATGGGTATTGAGCCATATATGACACAGACATACAAAAACACCCGTACCCCATAAACCCCAGCCCTCGTGGAATGTCACCGAAATTTCGATGGCCCCAAAAAAAAAAATTAAAATCAACCCATTTTTCGATCGTCTTCTTCTTCTCTTATCTTCTGTTGCTTAATATTCTCATCAAGTAGTTGTTGGAGTCGATTGGAAACAGCATAGCAGAACAAAATGGTAAACCAATGCTTGGCTTCGTGCTATTAGCCATAATCTACACCATAAAATTGCTGTAAATGTCGATCTTCAAACAAAGATCAACTTTGATCTTTCATCAATCTATTGCATCGTCGGAATTCTTTTATCATTTCTTCTTTTTTTTTTGCTTTTTGGGTGTAATTCTGTTGTCAGACATTGCTACCATTTTATTTTTATTTTATTTTATTTTTATTTAGTTTTTTTTTTTTTTTTTTGCTTTTTGGTCAAAAATTGCTCGGTGACCTGATCATTGCTCGGAATTCAAATCACCCAAAACAATCTCTTCACTGCTCCCCCTTAAAACGTTTATTATTTTTCAAAATATTTGTTTTACTATATATAAATATATATATTCATTGATATATCCTTTTCTTTAGTTGTTGATCAATTGCTTCATTTCTTCCCCTGATTTTTCAAAAATAAAAATTTCAAAAAGCGAAAAAGAATGTCAGAATCAAAAGGTAAAGTGTTGGTGGTATCCAACCGTTTACCAGTTACAATCAAAAGATCCCCTGAAGGGCTGTATGATTATAGTATGTCTTCTGGTGGTCTTGTTACTGCTTTACAAGGTTTGAAAAAATCAACCGAGTTCCAATGGTTAGGATGGCCCGGGTTAGAATTACCTGAAAATGAACAAGATGGGGTCAATCAAGATTTACTCGAAAAATTTAAATGTACCGCCATTTTTTTATCCGATGCAATTGCTGATCTTCATTATAATGGATTTTCCAATAGTATTTTATGGCCTCTCTTTCATTATCATCCGGGTGAAATGAATTTCGATGAAAATGCCTGGGCAGCTTATATCGAAGCCAATCGTCAATTTGCCATTAAAATTGCTCTGCAAGTAAGTGATAATGATTTGGTTTGGGTTCATGATTATCATCTTATGCTTTTACCACAAATGCTTCGAGAAGAATTGGGTAATAGTAAAAAAAATGTTCGTATTGGATTTTTCTTGCATACTCCATTCCCTTCTTCTGAAATTTATCGTATTTTACCCGTTAGAAAAGAAATTTTGGTGGGGGTATTAAGTTGTGATTTAATTGGTTTCCATACTTATGATTATGCCAGACATTTCTTAAGTTCTGCCTCACATATTGTCCCCAACGTTAAAACTTTACCTAATGGTATTGAATATGAGGGTCGTTCAATTAGTATTGGTGCTTTCCCCATTGGTATTGATGTTGATAAATTTACTGAGGGGGTTACCAAGGATTCAGTTGTTGATCGTATAAATCAATTGAAACGTCGTTTTAGTGATACCAAAATCATTGTTGGTGTTGATCGTTTAGATTATATAAAGGGTGTACCACAAAAACTTCATGCATTTGAAGTGTTTTTAACCGAAAATCCAGAATGGATTGGTAAAGTGGTTTTGGTCCAAGTGGCAGTTCCTTCTCGTGGTGATGTTGAAGAATATCAAAGTTTAAGAGCTACCGTTAATGAATTAGTGGGTCGTATTAATGGTCGTTTCGGTACCGTTGAATTTGTCCCCATTCATTTCATGCATAAATCAATTCCATTCGATGAATTAATCAGTTTATATCATGTGCTGGACGTATGTCTTGTTAGTTCAACTCGTGATGGTATGAATTTGGTTAGTTATGAATATATTGCATGTCAACAAGAAAGAAATGGAGCCCTTGTCTTATCCGAATTTGCCGGGGCCGCTCAATCTTTAAATGGTGCCATTATTGTTAATCCTTGGAATATTGAAGAATTAAGTGATGCCATTAAAGAAAGTTTAACATTACCCGATGAAAAGAAGAAACTTAATTTCCAAAAAATGTTTGATTATATTTCAAAGTATACGTCAGGTTTCTGGGGTGAAAGCTTTGTTAAAGAATTGTTCAAATGTAATGCTGATGAAGCCTCGAATTGATCATTTTTGTTGTGTATGTTTTATGAATTTATCTTATAAAATAGATCTTTTTTTTTTTTTTCTTACTTCACAGAAAAACTCCTTAATAAAAATAATTGTTTGTATTTAATTTCAAGTTGGAAATACCCCCAGCAGTAGTACGCCTATCATCTTAAACTCTTTGAGCTTCTTGTTTTCTCTCTTTGCTCTCCCCACCGAATTTCTTGTGGAGAAAGAAAAGACCCCCTGACAGTTTTCGGCAAAACTTATCTTGAAAGGCTAAAATATTTAGAATTATGAAAAAGTAGTTCAATTTAAGGTAAATGATCAATGGTGTGTTTCGATGTTCCTTTCCTGTTTACGGAATTCTCGCAGAAAATTCCGCTTTTGCATTTATCCTAAAAACTGCGAAATTTATTGCAAATTGAGCAAAATAGGACAAAACTAGCAATTATATCTCTGTGAATCGAATCATACATCTATAAAAGGCTTAATATTTATTTGGTCTGAATATATATGAGTTTATCGTGAATAAAGCATAAATAAAAAAAAAAAAAAGAAAAAGGAATATCATGACAATGGAAATAAACAAAAGTATTGACATAAGAGTAAGTCGTTAAGATTGCGTTCTTTTGAATAATTAAGAAAAGATGTTTTTGAGCAAATTGATGATGAATAGTGATGCAGTGTAATGATACACTCAATTGAGTGAATGACTATAACTTAATAGAAAAAAAACCAAGCAAAGAAAAAAGAAAAAAAGAAAAAAGTAAAAAAAAAAAAGGCAAAAAAAAAAAAAAAAATTAAATTTATTCCACGTTATCATCGGAGAGGTTTTCATCACCCGATAATCCCGAGAAACTAGTATGAGACTCTAAGTTAGCCTTTGTCAATGGGGTTATTATGCGCCTATTTTCTTTATCTTCCTTTTTATCACCATCATTGTTAGTGATGTATTTAGGAGGTATCGTTGGTCCAATCATGTTTGTTGGTGCGCCACGGTTGGGTAAGATACCACTTCTTATATTAGATGAAGTATTATTAGTTAGCTTATCGGGTAGATCAGTGGTGATAATTTGAGGTCTGATTCCTAATTTGGAAAGTAATGAGTTATTAGCGTATAAGTAAGATGAAGGAGTTGATAATGATTGTTGAGGTAAAATGGTACTTTCAGTGTAGAGTGGAGTATCGGGTAAATGTCCTTTATGACTGGGGAAATGACGTTTTGATGAAGTAGTCAGACTAGATGAAGAATGAGGTTTTGATGATGAATCATTATTATTAGTATTATTATTATTATTATTGTTATTATTATTATTGGTGAGGTTATTATTAGAATTTTTATCATTATGGTCATTATTTTGTTTCGTTATTGATGAAAAATCTTCTTCTCCTTTATAATGAGAAACATCTTCTTCGAAATTTCTGGCTGAATTAAATGCAGACATTAAATAGGGCATTTCTTCAGTCAAGGTAGATTTTTGTAAAATATTGGTAGTTGCCAATGATGACATTGAATCTCTTCTTTGATGGTGTAAAGTGCTGGTACCGGCCAAATTAGAGAAGGATTGAGTTGATTGAGGAGATGTTGAATTGTTACCGGGCAGACCACCACCCAAACCGGATGGGGGTGGTTGAAGTTGTTGAGAACGAGTTATCGAGTGAACTAAAGGTGGGTTATGAATGGACATGGTAGATGAATACATTGAGGCTGAGCCATAATCAGATTCATAGTCATCGTAACCATCTTCATCATCGGATATGATGGCTTCATTTTGTAATGGATGAGGTCCACGAGGAGTAGTATTGGCACTATTACTACCACTGGCCCCAGCGCTTTTATTGGAACCACGGCGAACTTTATGATGTTGTTGAGAAAGTGGTGATGTTGCTTGACGAGGGTTGGGTTTCTGTGGAGGTTGTTGTTGTTGTTGTTGTTGTTGTTGTTGTTGTTGTTGTTGTTGTGGAATATTGACAAAATCATCTTCCAAGTATTCATAATCGGATACTTCCGAATCAAAAGTCGCATTGTAATCATTATAAAGCATTGTTTGACGTTGAGCACGTTCCAATTTAAATGCTTCAAACATTTGTTCCATATCATTGATGACGGCCAAGCATTCAAACTTACCGGCCATATCTTCCAGATCAATGGCATTATTTAATTGTTTCAATAAACTCACCACAAAATGTTTATAACTAAATACGGTTGAGCCATTATTTGAAGAATCATCAGCATCTTCTTCCAACATTTGTTCCAAGTCGGTACCAATGGTTATTAATTTAGCTTTCAGGTAAGCTACCGAAACTTTATCACTTAACTCATCTTTAAGTCGAATACTTCTTAGAGTGAGTGAAGTTAATAGGGTACCACTATCACTTATATATTCCAACGGAGTTAAAGATTTCAGGGATTTTGTCACATAATCCAAATCAAAAGAGATTTTATTAAGTTTTCGATTTAAATCTTTACAATCCACGAGTACTTTGACACTCACATTATTATTAAAATTTTTGATATCACTTGGATTTGAAGTATTGAAATGATCGGTTGAATTAATATCCAAGGATAAAAAAGCCCAATTTTTCAAATTCAATTCAATTTTTTCTAAACCTTGGAGTAAAGTGAGGGATAATTGACAAAGTTTTGAAACTTTACGTTCAGTGAGAGGGAAATTATGAATTATATGAATAATTCGAGATGTTTTTTCCTTTTCTTTATTCAAGTTGGGATCCTTGGCTAATTTTAGAATTGGATCCTCATATCGTTCGATATCGGTATATGACATGGTCTAGAGAAAGTAAAAAAAAAAAAAAAAAAAGAAACCTTTAAGCGAGTGATTGATACTTTTTATTTTTTTTTTTTTTTTTGAATGTAAGGATGTTGAGGAAACAGCCTTGGAACTCTTTGTTGGAAAGATATAATCAAGTTGAAAACCTTTGTTTTGGTATAAGCCAAGATATACTATTCCACCAATGAGAAATGAAAAAGAAACGAAAAAGCAAAGCAAAAAAAGACCTTAAAAAAGGAACGGAAAAAAAAAAAAAAACAAGTGGAGCAAAAAAATGAATGGAAAGCAAGACCCACAATTGAGATTGAATAAATGAATGAATATGTAAAGGTACAATTGGGAACCACAAACGAGTATGGAGGAAGTAGTTGATAATTTGAGCAAATCAAAAGATGACTTTTGAAAAAGACAAAAAAAAAAAAAACAAAAAAAAGAAACAAACAAACAAAAAATACAGAACAAAAGTCACACAAAACAACTCACTAGAATGAAACAACAGGCAACTTTTGACTTGAAGGTTGTGTTGAAAAATCAGGTCTTTCAAAGCGGTCAGATAAGATGGAGTTAGCAACACCAAAGGTCAAGGTCACAGTCAGAAGGGTAGACCCTGGATAAGAATACGAAAGGATAATGCGTCACGTAGTGAAGTGCTGGTGTCTAGAATTTCGCTTGTAGTGGTGACAAAAAGAATGCAACCATTCAGATGTTGTAACTGTTGTTGTTGGTGAAGTTGTAGTTTTTGTTGTTGTTGTTGTTGTTGATGCGGAGACGGTTTCTTTTTTTTTGTTTTTTTTTTGCTTTTTTTTTTTTTTTTCTCCCGAAATCAACTGATTTTTTTTTTTTTTTTTAGTTTATTCGGCAATTTAGGGATTTATATTCAAGGGAATTTATATTCAATTTATTTGTCCTATGTATTGAAGAGATATTAGGTGTAGACAAGAATTAGAAAAAGAGTAATGATAAATAAATTATAAGAGTGAATGCAAAAACTGTAAGGTAGTAGAAGAAAGAAAACCATCAAAAATCATAAACGATAATAAAGTAGAACCTTATTTTTGTATTCGATTATTCTTTTTCAACTGATCTTCGTATTTAACTCTGGCCTTGATTATTTGATACCATTCATCGATATTACAATCGGTATGTATGGCAATGATAATCAAGGTCATATTATCAAATCCGACTCCGGTAACGTTTGAAGCCATTCCAATACAATCATTGAGAATGAATTCGGTAATGTGATTTAATTTCCAATCCTGGGATATTTTATGTCTTATTAGTTGAATCAATTGACTATTGGTATAACAATCCCAAATCCCATCACATGCCAATATGATGAATTCTGGTTGTTTTAAACATGATAAATCATAAACCATCAAGTCAGGTTCAACACTAACCTGAAATAATTCGGGTGGTAAATGAACCAAATCATTTTTAAAATATTTCTTATTGGCTTCTAAGAATTTATTATTATTAATATTAATTGAGCTTGATAATTCAATGTAAGGAAATTTAAATTTGAAATCTCCAAATGCTCTTGAAAGTGCCAATATTTCATTAACTCGTCCACTAACAACATAACCACCACTATTTTCAATACGAACGCGTTCACTCATGGTAGATGGTTTGTGATCAAAGGATAATGTTTTCAGGGCCCCACCATTGAGTGACATGATGGATCGTGAATCTCCTGTATTGGCAACAATGATATATTTATTGGCAATAATGGTGGTGACAATGGCGGTAGAACCACAATTGAGACTATCCAGTTCTGGTAAATCATGATCAACTTTGAAAAAACAATTTTTAATAATCTTCATATATGTTGATAAGTCAGATGTGGGTGTTGATGATGTTGATGTTGATATTGATGTTGGTGTTGATGTTGATGTTGATGTTGTTGTTGGTGCTGGCGCTGGTGTTGATGTTGGCGACTTCTTAACAATCAGCTTTAAACCTTTGAAAATGGCCACCGGTAACTTTTCACTAATATAATCGGCACACGATTTCCCACCATGTCCATCAAATACACCAAACACCGCCAATGACTCGTCTTCGTTGATTTTAACATTATGGGCATCCTCCATGGTCATTCGATACCCTTGCATCGAACCCACACAGTAGGTGAGTGAGTCAAAGGGTCGATAATCAATCGTTTTGTCTTCTATTGGATGTGATAATAGCTGACCCATTGTATTCTTTCTAAACTGGCAATGATGGAGTATAGTCGTGATGGTGTTTCTCCTTGAAGAGGCTATGTCCTTGATAAACTCTCCTTGTTGCTTGAGAAAAACCCAAACAAACCAAAAAAAAAGATAAAAAAAAAAAAAAAAAAAAATTCAGAAAAAAAAAAAAAAAAACATTTCCAACTACAACAACTACAACAACTACAACAGCTACAACAACAACTACAACAACAATTACATCACAAGACCTATACGAATGATATGTAGATGAATAATATGTAGATGAATGATATGTGGATGGCTGATATGCGGGTGACTGATATGTGGATGAATGATCTGTAGAATGATACAATTGTAGTGTAGTTTTTAAGCACCAACAACAACAGTAGACTTGAACAGCCAAGATACTCGATAAACAACAATAAACATCGTTACCAACAACAACACCATCATCAACCCCATCAAAGAAATGCATCGAACACTGAATACGGCAACTTGTCCGCTCATGGTGTTACCCCGGATTTTCATCCCCATTGATCAATTGATCGATGCACGACGAAGACAAACACATGGTTTCAATTGCGAAAATATATAAATATTGCTGCCGTCTGCTGCTAATTGAATTACCCTTTTCCTTTATTCCCATCAACCTTGCATCATGATGATTCCTAAGATTAGTAAAGATTCAATCGATAACGACAAACACTATAAACCCCCCACCAGTTTCCCCATTGGCCCCAAATTCAACAAATACTTGCAAAATCCCATCTTGAAACCAAATCCCGATAATGATTGGGAATCAGCTTATTTATATAATGCCAGTGCCATTGTGATTGATGATAAAGTTTATTTGTTATATCGTGCTCAAAATGCCGCCAAGGTTTCCAGTGTGGGTCTTGCTTGGAGTGATGATGGTTATAATTTCATTCGTTATAACAAACCCATTATTATCCCCACCGAATCTTATGAATTCAAAGGTGGTATTGAAGATCCTCGTATCGTAAGAGATCCAAAACTGAAATTATTCATTGTTACTTATACTGCTTATGATGGTCGTACTGCTCGTTTATGTACCGCCACATCAGAAAATTTATTTGATTGGACTAAACATGGTCCTGTTATTCCTCATGATAATTGGAATGATATTGCCATTTTATCAAATGGTGAATCAATTATAAGACATGCCTGGCTGAAACTGGGTGTTATTTTCAATCAACGTCAAGCAAAACTGAATAAATATTGGATGATTTGGGGTGATTGTGCTTTCCATTTGGCTCAGCTGGATAATTTGATTGATTGGTCTTTACCAAATCATAGTTATCACGGTAATTTATTCACCACTGGCAAATTCGATTGGCAAGATCGTTTAATTGAACCAGGTCCAACCCCCATTAAATTGGATGTTGGTGATGATAAAAAAAATTATTACGTTCTTTTCTATAATTCTTCAACCACCGGTGGCGGCAAATACGCTAAGAATACCTACGTTCTTTCTCAAATGTTAATTGACTATGATAATTTGGATCAAGGTCCAATCGCAAGACAAGAAGTGCCTTTCCTCGTCCCGGAACTGTCAAATGAAGTCGAAGGTCAGGTCAATAAAGTCGTGTTTACCGAAGGATTGGTTCAGTACAAAGGTAAATGGTTCTTATACTTTGGTCAGGGTGACTCTGAATTGGGGGTCGCTACCGCCGATATCTAAACCTTCTCCTTACACTAATTGCACCCTTTTCTGTACTCTTGATCCTCTACATCTATTACACAATTCCCTTTATTTCTATAACACCTATTATCTTCCTTGCCCTTCTCTTTACCCTTCCTCTCTTTTCTCCTGTTCCTCTCTTGCTTTCTTACTCTTACTCCCTTTGGCTTACACTCTTACTTTCTTCTTTGTTTACGCCTACGTCGTCCACTTTATGTACTCGTTAAAATTTGACTTTTACAACATCCGTACACCTTATATATATAGATATATATATATTTTTTTTCTTCATCAAAATTTTTTTTCTCTTCTTTTTCTCATTTTCAAAATGTATAATAACATCCTTAATTACAAAAAATTACGTCATACTTGAATATTATAATAACTTGTTCAAGAACTTATATGGCATCACTTCTCAAGAAATCATCATCTTTGAATTATACTCAAGCATCTCTTGATAGTCCTGTAAATGATTCACGACCGATTCGTATAGCCCTTTTAGGAGGGCCCAAATCGGGTAAAACTTCAATAATTTCAAAACTTAGTTTGGGTAGTTTCCGTGATACTTATTATCCTACTTATCAAACTCAACCAATCTTATTTCATTTTATACCATCGCTGTTATTATCTCGATATATACTTGATCAACATGATATGATCAATACTTTACAACTGATTGATAATAAACGTCATTTGGTAATCAGCCCCGTGATTTATCAAGCATACCTGAAATTAACCAATTTAAATAATAATCAACAAGTTGCTTGTGTTGATAATAATGATATTGTTATTACCAATACCAATCAATTTTATACTACTTACAAAACAAATCAACAAGCTAAGCATCATACTCCTATATTGGTTGAACTTATTGATACGGCAGCATTTAATCCCGATCAAGTGGTGCCATTCTTAGAAGCTTCACTCTATATAAAATTGGATCGAGATATATTGAAGAATTTGGCAAATGAACCTCGTCGTCCAGTAAGTACGAATCCTTTATTGGTGGCGAGTGGTGCTAGTGAGTTAAATGGTCAAGTGGATGGTTATTTCTTCGTTTATAGTGCCGTACCTTCTTATAATCCCCCTTCTTATAATGAAGTGTTGGAAACAATGGAAGAAAATGATGCTGATGATGATGATTTAATAATTACAAACACCCCAGGTGATACTACTTTCAGTCTTCTTTCAATCATGAAAACAGCACTTAGTGAAGCATGGAAAGAATACTATACCTATAAAACTCGATGGGATCAGGGTAAAGAAAGTGATATTTTTTCATTAAAACTGGCATTGAAAAATATGTGGCGAGATCATAATTTAATTGAAACTTCACGTCAAAACTTACGACAAAATCTGATGACATTGAAATTATTAGATAATTCAATTGATCCAGCAGATCCAAGTTGTCCTCCTCCAATTTGGATTATTTGTACTCATTCCAATAATCAATTATCATCTCCTAAATTAATCGAAGATGGAATCAAATTAAGTAAATTTTGGAAATGTGGATTTATTGCCATTGACGTCACTGATGATTCAATCGATGAAATGCTTGCATTGATCATCAGAGAAATCTTGGAGAGAAAGAATTTGCAACTGAAGAAGAACAAGAAGAATTGATGTATGTAATGATTTTATTTATTTATAATTATATAAAAAAAATTGTATGGTGTACGGGTGCAATCCTTATCAGTTTTGAGTACAAAACCAAAAAAGAAAAGACAAAAAAGAAAGAATCATATCAAAACGTTTGATACTCCACCTTTCATTAAAGAATAACCACAGGGTGATTTGCAACAGCTAACCAGTTGGGGTCTCATGTGATAATGCCTCCATCTTCATCTCCAAACTCATTCTATGGAGAAACTCACAAACCAACATCAAGACTCGGTCACATTCACGATGATAATACGCACGCTGTCGTAACACCACCAAAGGATAAGCAAAGCTCAATACCTCATATCCAATGTCCCTTTTGTTTACGACCTCAAACTCATCGTTTGCAAAATTTGATATGCTCTAGTTGTAATCATGAATCATTAGAACTTATACGCAACTCCGTCATCAACAATGATCAGTTCAATGAAACTGCTCGAACCGAAATTGATGATATTTTCCGAATTTTCCATGATGTCAAACATGGTGACTTAGATCAACTAACTAGCCTAACCAATTCACACCGTCAATTGACAAGAGTTGAACAGGAATCAGGAAATGTTCCTTATGCATCAGTTAAATCAATTAAGTTTTTATGTTTACAATTGATTAAATTGGAAATCATCAATCACAAGATCAAACTAAAGAATATTGATCGCAGTCAAGAAGTTACTAATCAAAAAATTCGTCAGCTTGAGCAAAAATTGAAGGAAAAAGATTTGAAAAAGAAGCTGGATCAAGAGACGATAACGAAGAAAAAATTACAAGTTTCAAATCAATTTAAGCAAATTGCCACCCATCTTCACCTACAAACAGTTGATTATGAGATTGAAAAACTTTACCAAATTGAAAGACAAGCTTGTAAATTACAAGCAAGCCACTTTCAAGTAATGAAGGATATAATATTCACATATAAATCATCAATTCCTTCTAAAAAGACCAGCATCAGCTCAAACATGTATCAAAAATCTCGTAATACTAAGAGGCTACTACTTTTCCATCAGCCAATTATTCCTCTTAAAGAATTTCTTTCCTACAATAATAAAATCATAAGTATCAATGAGTTCTTGGAAAGTTTAATTCGGTTACAAATTGAACTTTACGACATTTTTAAAATTGGCAACAATTTAATGCACTTACCTTATTTGGAAGAATTGAAAAAATACCTACCTGATAGTGATTTTTATAATTTAGTACAAGAGAAGGAAAATTTCATGATTAATGGTGGTAATGTGCCACCTGAACAATCGCAAATGGTGGTAAATGACAAAGATGTTCAACCTATCGAAATTAAGGAAATTAATGTTGATAATGAACGAATCATAAAGTTGGGGGGTGAAATTAAATTACCTTTATCTTCCAAAACAATCAATTATCAACTTCGAAAAGCATCATTAAACAATACAACAAGTCCCACGAGGGACAAAGGACAATTGCCTCCTGTGTCGAAATCTGGTGTTTTGCGTGGGACTGAAGACGAGCCTATCAAGGATTATCCCAATGTAAAAAGCGACAAAGGTGTTACACCAAAACACCCTTCAAATTTATTGAAAGATAATTTGAAGGGTAAAAAAATGATTATAGTTCCCCATAAAATCCTCACTAAACCATTTACCAAGCTCACAACCAAAGAATATTTAAGATTTCTTCTGATTATTGTTAAACTTCTTGTCAACTTCAAAATTTTTTTTCTGCTAACAATTGACTTGTTACCAGATCCGATCAAACAGAAGTATCAGTTTGAAAGTGGGAGCACGTTACAAAAAAAAACATCGAATGCATCAATTTCAAGCACCATAAATGGCTCAAGAATGAACAATCAACGACTCAGCGTGCCCTATGGTGATGGGGTCAACTCGAGCCTGGTAATTTTTGATGATCGCATGTATGACTTTGAATACATTTTGGATAGGATTTCCAACATGCATAAATTTTTGGATGCAAAGAGAGAATTATTTGAGAAACGACAGGAACACGCACAAGCTTTAAGAACTCACGTTGGCACTGAATTTTCTCAAGGTGAAAATCAAGGGATACGATCTACATCTAATACCACCCAAAATAGTACGAGTGGTAGTACTGCCACCACTGGCGGTGACGTTGAAAATGTATCATCCGCAACATCTTTAGCATCTACTCCTAGTAATTCCAATTTTTCTTCTGCTATGAATTCAATCATCAAGGTTGACAATTTTGAGAGACTTGATCGAGACAAACAAAACAATAATCGTAAATCTTCATTGAAATCACTATATAATAACATCTTCCGCGATTTTAGAAGTAAAGGTTCTCAAGCCGAAGATGACAAGGACAATCACGAACAAGATATCTATGGAAACTTCAGTGAAACACACGGGGTTGCAGCCTCCACGGAGAATTTGTCCGATGTCAATAGTGCGATGACCAACTCCTCACCATTGAACGACTCAACTCTAGGTACTACAGGAAATCACGATAAGCCGGACCTAAGAATGATTATGGAGCAGGTCTATCGTTTAATCACCAACGGATCTAGCCGAAATGGCGAGTATAATCAAATTGCCAACTTGAAACCCGCCGCCTTCAACTTGAATTCCGCCAAAACTGCCCGGAAACCGCCCTCAGCAATACCCAAGGTCAGCTCAAAACTCGGCGCTGATACCATGAGTATGATGGCTGAATCAAAACTACAATTGGAAGACTGGGATACCATTAGCAAGATGTACTAGCAGTAGAGCTCGCAGTAAATATGAGACCCGCGAGGCGTAAAATCCAGCACTCTTCAAAATTATCGTAGTACATAATAAAAATGCTCACCTTTTTTTTTTTTTTTTTTTTTTCTGAATTCCCTTGAAATTTTCCCTTTAACCCCTTTTGGCGGTGGATTGGAAAAAAAAAAAAAGCTTATCTAATAATTATAACTTCTCGTTGATAAACTTCTTTTGGCACCTGGGTAATACATCAATCAAACACTTCACTACTACACTCAATTGGTTCATACATCAGTTAAAATCTCAGCTAGTACATTTCGCTTGTGGAGATTAACATTTTATAGAAGAATCGATAATCAAATTTGAAAACACAAACCTAGAAGCCAAGCTAAAAAAAAACGACATATATAAGAAAAGCAAAAGAAAACTTGAGTAAAAATGTCTTTATCTGATAAAGAATTGTATGATTTGAACAAGAAGGCGGTCACCGAAGGGTTCAAGATCAAACCAAGAATCAACTATAACACTGTTGGTGGTGTTAATGGTCCCTTGGTTATTTTAGATAATGTTAAATTTCCTCGTTATAATGAAATTGTTAACTTGACTTTACCTGATGGGACCGTTAGAGCTGGTCAAGTATTGGAAGTCAGAGGTACCAAGGCCATTGTACAAGTTTTCGAAGGTACTTCAGGTATTGATGTGAAAAAAACCAGAATTGAATTTACTGGTCAAAACTTGAAGATTGCTGTTTCTGAAGATATGTTGGGTCGTATCTTTGATGGTTCTGGTAGACCAATTGATAAAGGTCCAAAGATTTTTGCTGAAGATTACTTGGATATAAATGGTTCTCCAATCAATCCATTTGCTCGTATTTATCCTGAAGAAATGATTTCTACCGGTATATCTGCCATTGATACCATGAACTCTATTGCTAGAGGTCAAAAAATTCCAATCTTTTCTGCATCAGGTTTACCACATAATGAAATTGCTGCTCAAATTTGTAGACAAGCTGGTTTGGTTAGACCAACCAAAGATGTTCATGATGGTCATGAAGAAAATTTCTCCATTGTTTTCGCTGCCATGGGTGTTAACTTGGAAACTTCTCGATTCTTTAAACAAGATTTCGAAGAAAATGGATCATTAGAAAGAACCTCCTTGTTTTTGAACTTGGCAAATGATCCTACCATTGAAAGAATTATTACTCCTCGTTTGGCCTTAACCACTGCCGAATACTTGGCCTATCAAACCGAAAGACACGTTTTGACTATTTTAACCGATATGTCCTCTTATGCTGATGCTTTGAGAGAAGTTTCTGCTGCCAGAGAAGAAGTTCCTGGTAGAAGAGGTTATCCCGGTTATATGTATACCGATTTGTCCACCATTTATGAAAGAGCTGGTAGAGTTGAAGGTAGAAATGGTTCCATTACTCAAATTCCTATCTTGACCATGCCTAATGATGATATTACTCATCCTATTCCTGATTTAACCGGTTATATTACTGAAGGTCAAATTTCAGTTGATCGTCAATTATACAATAGAGGTATCTATCCACCAATCAATGTCTTACCTTCCTTGTCTCGTTTAATGAAGTCTGCCATTGGTGAAGGTATGACCAGAAAGGATCATGGTGATGTATCTAATCAATTGTATGCCAAATATGCCATTGGTAGAGATGCTGCTGCCATGAAGGCCGTCGTTGGTGAAGAAGCCTTGTCTACTGAAGATAAATTATCCTTGGAATTCTTGGAAAAATTCGAAAAGAATTTCATTGCTCAAGGTGCCTATGAAAATAGAAGTATCTTTGAATCCTTGGATCAAGCCTGGTCTTTATTGAGAATTTATCCTAAGGAATTATTGAACAGAGTTAGTCCAAAGATTTTGAATGAATTCTATGAAAGATCTAGAGAACAAGAAGATGATGACGAAGAAGAAGATGAAGAAGATGCAGATAAGTCCCATGACAACTTGATTGATGCTTAAGTTTGCACATAAAAAAGCAAAAAAAAAAAAAACTAGGAAAATCATGAGCTAGAAGGCTTATTACCATTTTTTTTACCATTATCTTCTTTTTGTCTTATCACATACGACTCCAAAAAACAAAAAAACACTTTTTATTTCTTGTTGCCAATTGTTCAAATGTATACAATTGAGATCTTTATTATAGTACTTCATTTCCTTACTTACGGCGCTGACCGCTTCATTTTCTTTATATTTCATTAGTTTAGTCCTCTACGTTTTACTTGTATTGGCTTTGCCAACCTAAAATTCAATTATAATTTCAACAAATGGAAAAAAAAAAAATACAAATTGTAGTATTTCGGAAAGTAGAATAAATAGTCTATATTATAATGAAGGAAGAACCAAACAGAGAGAAACAAAAAAAGAAAAAGTATAAAAAATAGTTAAAGAAGTATAAAAGTGCAATAAATAAGTGAGATTTAGGAATTGAAAAATCTCGAGCAATGATTTTGAGTATGAACTTTCTTCTTACTTCGTATCAAAGGAGACAGGGAATAAGTAAGAGAAGATGCTAATTTACAAGATGCAAAATTGTTGATAATGATAAACGCCTTTAAGCAGATGCAGCGGCAGCAGCTTCTTGTTCTCTTTTCAAATTACCAATAAAATTAATGGCAGAACCAGCTTTAAAGAAATCAATTTGATCTTTAGACATGGTATGTTTACATACAATTTCAAATTCAGCAGAACCATCTTTAGGAGTAACCTTAACGTTGACAGTACCACCATTATCACCATTTTTAGCAATCATATCACATAAATCAATGGTGGTTAATAAATCACCAGAAGAAACTTTATCATAATCTTCTTCATTGGCAAAAGTTAATGGTAACATACCTTGTTTTTTCAAATTAGTTTCATGAATTCTAGCAAATGATTTAACCAAAATGATAGAACCACCCAAGAATCTTGGAGATAATGCGGCATGTTCTCTAGCAGAACCTTCACCATAATTATGTTCAGCCACCACATTCCAAGGACGACCTTCATTTTTCCATTTAGTCATTAATTCAGGAATACCATAAGATTTACCATCAAAATCATAAGCGGTATTAACTTCACCAGTTTCTTTATTAACGGCACCAATCAAAGTATTATAAGAAATATTTTCTAAATGACCTTTATATTTTAACCAAGCACCAGCAGCAGAAATATGATCGGTAGTACATTTACCTTCAACTTTTAAAAGAATATAGGTTGATAATTCTTCACCAGACCAAGGGTTAAAAGGTTCTAAGATTTGTAAACGATCTGAATCAGGAGAAACACTAATGGCAACTTCTGGTTTTGGTTGAGGATTAGCTTCTGGATAAAATTCAGCACGACCAGGGATAAATCCTTGATTAGGTAATTCATCACCTTGAGGAGCTTCAAATTTAAAAGTTTCACCATTTGATAATTTAATATGATCAGTAATTGGATTATAATTCATATCACCTGAATAAATCATGGCAGTAACCATATCTGGAGAAGTTAAGAAATTCATGGTATTTCTATTACCATCATTTCTAGCACGGAAATTTCTATTAAAAGAGGTAAAGATGGCATTATTATCGGTTGAATCTTTTGAAACATCAGATCTATCCCATTGACCAATACAAGGACCACAAGCATTTGCCAAAACAATGGCACCATTTTTTTCAAAAGTATCAATAAGACCATCTCTTTCAATGGTGGCTCTAATTTGTTCAGAACCGGGAGTAACAAAGAAGGGGATTTTTGGTTTTAAACCAACTTTTTCAGCTTGTTTAATAATTGAAACGGCACGAGACATATCTTGATAAGAAGAATTAGTACAAGAACCAATTAAACCGGCACTAACAGTTTGAGGCCAGCCTTCAGCTTGTGCAGTAGTACCAAATTTAGAAATTGGAGTTGATAAATCAGGAGTGAAAGGACCATTTACATGAGGTTCCAAAGTATTTAAATCAATTTCAATCACTTTATCATATTGAGCTCCTTTATCAGCGGTTAAGAATCCAAATTGATTATTAGCAATGGTGGCGGCTTCAGCAATTGGGGCTCTATTAGTTTGAATTAAATAACGACGATGAGCTTCTTGATAAGGGAAAGTAGAAGTAGTGGCACCAATTTCAGCACCCATATTACAAATGGTAGCCATACCAGTACAAGATAATGAAGCAACCCCTTCACCAAAATATTCGACAATATAACCGGTACCACCTCTAACGGTAAGGATCCCAGCCAAATTAGTAATAACATCTTTAGGAGATGACCAACCCAGTAATTTACCGGTTAATTTAACACCCAAAATTTTAGGAGCTTTTAATTCCCATGGAGTACCAGTTAAACCATCTACGGCATCAGCACCACCAACCCCAATGGCAATGGCTCCCAACCCACCTGCATTGGGGGTATGAGAATCAGTACCCAACATCATTAAACCGGGGACGGAGAAATTTTCCAATACAATTTGATGAATAATACCTGAACCAGGACCCCAGAATTGAATACCATATTTTTCACCACAACTTTGTAAGAAATCAAAAACTTCCTTATTGGTAGAAATTGAACTAGTTAAATCAACATCAGCCCCATCTTTACCAACAATTAAATGATCACAATGAATTGAACCGGGTATTGCTGTTCTGGCCATACCACAGGTCATGAATTGTAATAATGCTGTTTGAGCGGAAGCATCTTGCATGGCGACTCTATCGGGATTTAATTTCAAATATTGTTCACCTCTAATATTTGATAATAAACCATTTGAACTAGCCAAACTTTCTTCAGGATCACATAAATGTGAATACAAAATTTTTTCTGCAAGTGTTAAAGGAGTATTATTGGTGATTTTGTTAACGATGGATAAATTTTTAAGTAATTTGGCATATGGAGGAGTTCTGGATTGATATTCGGATGGGACATTGAAGGCAGTATTGTAATCGGCGGCCAGAGTAGCCAAGGATCTAATGCCACCGGTTGCCCGACGATGGGCCCTTATTGATTGTCTAGCAGCTAACATGATGAATGATCTTTGTAGGTTCTAAGAAAGAAAGAAGAAGATCAAGAAACAAACAAAAAAAAAAAAACTTTTCAGTCAGTACCGATTTACATCACCAAGAAGTAAAAAAAAAAAAAAAAAAGAGAACAGAAGATAAAAAGAAAGAAAAGAAATCCAAAAAAGAAACGATCCAATTGTTTAGTCCCAAGTCCTGCTTACGGCCTTATTCTGGATTTTTCAGATGTTTTTTTTTTTTTTTTCTCGTGCCGTTTTTTTTTTTTTTTTTGATTGTTTGACTCAGTGCTGCTAAATGAGTGGAAAAAATGAAAAATTGCCCAAAATGAGTCAGAGTGAGAAAAGTTGCAAACTCGCCGTGGCCGGTGCACGGATGTTTTTATTACCACCAAAGAAAAAAACCCTGCGCCAAAAAAAAAAGAAAATGACTAATTTTTTTTTTTTTTGTTTTTGCCCCACTTTTTTTTTTTTTTTTGATTTCCGGTGAAAAACAGAATAATTCCGGTTTTTGCGATAAGGAAAAAAAAAAAAAAAACTGCGGAACCGGAGACACTCACGTGATCAGTCACGTGCACACTTATAATTTTACTCCTTTATCACCAGTAGCTGCAAATAAAAAAGTACTAATACAATTGACTATATAATAAGTCCTAAGGGAATTGAATGTTTGGGGAAAAAAAAAATCAGAGGATAACAAGGGTAGAACAAGGGTAAACAAAATGCGGGAGGAAAACAAACGGGAGGAGAAACAGTCTCAGAGAATTAAATAAGAAATAGAAATAGAAACAAACAAATGATTAGTTGACAGCCTCTCTTGGTTGGATGAGACAACTCAATTTCCATGCACGATCTTCTTCTTTACGATTCAACTGACAAACTTTCCATAATTCAAGTAAAACCAACTCTTGAAGTGAAGGAAGCGAAATGATATGATAATCATCCAATCCATTCTTGGCGGCAGCGGCAGCGGCAGCAGCCGCGGGTCCACCTCCACCACCCATGGCGAAGAGTACACTACTTCTTCTACTTTGAGGTGAAGTGGTGGCCAATGAAGAGCTTGTATATGGAATCTGTAAACTTTCAATATCAGCGATTATACGAGTAATCTTCAAATATTTATCAATATTAATCAATTTTTGACTCAAAAAATTATTGGCCTTACGATAATTTGGATTCCCATCAGTAACAAAAATTAAATCTTGTAAAAATAATGAAAAATATGGTACAATAGGAATATTATATTCATTTTGTACCAAAAAATTTCTTAATTTAGATCGATAAACAGTATAATTTTTTTCAGGATGAACAATACTGCTCAAATATTCATAAAGTTCCTTATACTTTTCTGATAAATCTTGCCAAACTCGACTTAATCGAGTAATTAAATGTGATTGTAATGATGTAATAACGGCTGCCAATGAATTGAAATTTCTCAAATATAAACATGAAATTGCCACTTTGAGCCAGGTTTTAATCATATTAACTCTCATCTTTAAATTAATTTTGGGTTGTAAAATGGATTCAAGTACATAACCCGATAAACAATTGGTAAATAATAATGATTGTCTCACATTAGGAGCCAAATTTGATTGAGCTTTTTTGGAAGTAAAATTACCATTTAATAATTCTTCTGGTTTAATTGAACAGAAAATATGCAGTTCAATTACGGTTAATTGTTTGGCAATTTCTAAACCATTAAAATCTAATAAATTGGGTCGATAATTGGATAATACCCAATTTTGATCACATACTGCAAACCATTTGGGAAGTAAGGATGATAATTCAACACTAATATAATTTTTGGTATTAATATATTCAACATCACACCAACTTTCACCTAAAATGGCACGATACGTTAAATCAACTTTTTCAATTGTAACTAATTGATTTCGGGTTAATAATGAATGAGATGATGATGTTTGATTACCAACTCCCAATGGCATGGGTAGTGTCATTGATTTTAATGAGGTGGCGGTGGAACTATTGGTATTGATCTTAGATAATTCATAACCATCCACCATTGAATAACGTGCAGTAATAGAATTATTATCAGAACCAACTCCACTTAAACTTGAAATTGAATTCTTACGTTTTAATCGAGCCACAGTAATACTTCTATTAATTAATTGTTTATAACCAGCACGTTGAGATCTTTGTTGGATTGGATCACGAGATTCAACCAATGGTCGAGTAGATAATCGAGCCGCCACTTCAATTAATTTAATGGCATCCAAGGGTAAAAATAAAGCAATACCTTCATTAAAAAAATTAATTAAGGTGGTTAATAATGAATAATCAAGTTCATGATTCCAATAAGATTCCATCCATAATTGAAACATCTTAACAATAAGTCGACGACGATTTTTCAATTTGACTTCAGCACTAATATCACCATTAAAATTACCAGCATTATCCTTATTTTTCACATCAAATCGAGTAATTAATTCTTCAATTAAATCAATCCCACTAGCAAAACTTCTAAAACAAATGAAAAATGTTGATACAAAGAAATATTCTGGTGGTGAACTTTCATTGGTTAATGTAAAAACAAGTCCTTTAAACGTAGCTCCTAATAAATTCCCATTGGCATCAACCATTAATTCATCATTAATATCATGTCTTGCCACCACACCATTATCAATATTACTTGTAAATGGTTGAAATTCGGCATTTGAAACACTAAAGGGAGATGATCCATCAACATCAGTAATTAATGCATCATGAAGTAAGTTGGCACCACTTGAAGTAAGTTGAAGTTGACCAGTTTGTCCTGATCTCATCATTGAATAACGATGAGCAGCATTTGGAATCTTAGGCTTTAAAGCTTTTAAATCTCGATTTTTAACTGATTGTGAACGAGCAATACCCAAAGAACATTTTTTAATAAATTCTTCGGGTTCAATTCTCATTTTAGAATAATCAGGATATGATCTTTCAGCATTTAATTTAAAATCACCAGTAACTTCAAGTAATTTACGAATAGAACTTATGGTTGAACAAATTGCTTTAATCATTTTAGCTGCAATTTGAATTAAATCACCTCCCTCTTGAGTATAAAAATAATCTTTTGATGGAGATGTTTGATGATCACCTCCATTCATATTAAAAATATGTTTTTTCTCATCATCAGTTTCATTGATTGTTTTAACCACCAAACTTTTAACCCCAGTTACTAAATCACTAACCAATGAAAGTAACATATCAAGTGATCCATCCAATTCAGCCGGTTTATCCAGTGAAAAATCAGATCCAGTTTTTGATATAAATAATAATTCTCTTAAAAGTAAAATAATTTGATGAGCCAAAACTTCTAAAATATCACAACCTTCCAGATTATGTTCAATTAAATCTAAACGTCCAATAATTAAACCCAAATAAGAATATAAAATACCATTGATTTCAGTAACTCGTTGTTTAGCTAATGGTGGAGTTGGTAAAAGTGGATAATTAGTTAAATCATGTTGTAATTTCTTTTCATTTTCACGTTTAACAATTTGACGACTTTCAATTGACCAAATTTGTAAAAATGAAGTAGCCTTACGAATAACTTGATAAACCATTAAAGTTAAAATTTCAATTTTATTAAAATTTGAAGTTCCTTTAAATTCATTTGCTTTAACCATTAAAGTATACCAATCAGCCAATAACAGTTTACGAGTTTTACGAACCACAGGTTTTTTGGTAACAATTTCATTTGAACGTGATAAACAATCAGTTTCTTGAAGTAATAAACGAACTCCATCTCTTATTGAATTAACCACTTTAATTGAAAAAGTATATTTACCACGACGATTTTGATGAGATAATGGATTCATAAGAAATTTCCCACAAGCATGAAATAAAGGTTTTAAATAATTTGAATTTGGAATTTTACCATTTTCATCATCATCATCATCTGGTAATTCATCATCTTCAATTACGGCAATGGTGAAATAATTCATGGGGATCCAACCTCTTTGTAAAGATTCAACCAATGTAACTTCACCCCAACCCGAATCATCAATAGTATGAACAAATGCCAAATCATCTTTATCGAATGAAAGACAGATGGAAGCATCTGATTCCAGTTGTAGAGTACCTGAATCAAATGGATGTAATGCACGAATGAAAAGTGATGATAAATCTTCATCATCCAAAGCAACACTTGAAGGTGATGATTCTGCAAGACTTTCATTAATCGTTATTGGAGTATCATCAATATTTGGATTATAAAATTGTTGTTGAGGAGTTTGATCAAGATCATTTTTAGGATCAAGTTTAGAATCAGTATAACTTATATTTAAACCATTGGGATATCTTTCATCCAAAGGTTGTTTATCATCATCATTGGTTTGAAGTTGTTCAAATTTATGAATTAAATCTCTTCTAACTGGAACTTCATCACTTGGTACATTCATTTGACTAATACTTGGATTTTTTTTAACCACTTTCAAAGGTGATATTCGAGATCCACGAAAGTTTGTATATGAACTTTTAGTACTTAAATTGTTTGAAGCGGTGGTGGTACTGGTATTTGTTGAAGTACTGGTACGAGGAGATGCATGACCATCCAATGTACTAGTACCATCTGCCGCGTCATTAAAATTAAATGATGATGAAGTTTGCAGATGAGTTAAATTTTTTTCGGGAGATTTATTAAATTGATGAACTGTAAGATCAGGTTGACCAAATTCAACATCACTTATAATACTTGAACGATTACTTATGGTACTAGCTTCTGATTTATTATCAAAATTACTGTTGACATGATTATGCAAGACTTCATCATCATCAACATCGGGGGGTTGAGCCTCATTAATTTTATTGTAGTAGTTGGAAGTACGATTAACCATATTTGAATTAACCGATAATAATGAAGTAGATGCATGATTTGAAGAAGGTAAAGATTCATTGGCTTTATCAATATTTTGTTGGAAAGAATTCATAAAATGATGTGAATCACCCGAGGTTGATAAATTTTTATTTTGTAAAGTTACTGAAAGTCGTTGAAATTTGGAACTAAGACCCTTTTGAGGTAATTGAGGTGATTTACTCAGGCGTTTAAGGTTGGTACTTAGACGATTGAAGTTATTGGTAGGACTGGGGTTATTATCAACGTATGGATTTAGAAGACTATTTGAAGATTGATTTTGAGGGTAATTATTGAACATACCGGTTGTGGTATCAACGATGGGGGTACGATCATCAATTTGATCCACCAAGGGGTAAGTGGCATGAGTGGGTAATTTAGGAGTAGCGTCATCATCATCAAGATTAACCACAAACGAGTTTCTATTATTGGATCGACTGGTATTGACATATGCCATAGAGTTACGATGCTGATTTATTTGAGAAGCAGAAGAAGATGCATAAGGATAAGGCTGATGACTAAGAGGATCTTGTTGATCCTCATCTTCTTCAGCAATGAACATTTCATTACTACCATTTCTCAAGAGAGATTCATTGATGGAAGAGAAGCTGGGGTTGGCACTACCGGAGCCACCACTATGAGCGGTCATGTAAGATTGGAAGGTTTGATTTGATTCATCGGGTAATAAGTCCAGGGAAGGGTTGGGATGATAGTTGGCATCGGTGGTATAATCATTGGGGGTAATTTGAGAATGAGTGGTGTGGAAACTTTCACTGGGGACAACGTTGGCGGAATCCACCAATTCTTCTTCTTCTTCCAAGATTTGATTATGATTGATTGGATGATTGAAAGCGTATTCTGATTCGACTGGAGAGTAAACACTGGATGAGGTACTGAAATGGGTAGCGGGTTTATTCTTGTTGTTGGTATTGTTATTACCACCACCACCATCGGCGCTAAAGGGGGCCGCGGGTACCAGGTACATTATTGATTGTGAGAGCAGTTACGTAGCAGTTGAGACACCGGGTTGATAGCAGTTGGTTAGATAGTAAGCTAAAGAGAGAATGTGACAATAAAACGTTTTGAAGTGGCTGAATTTCCCGAGAAACGAGAACAACAACAAAAAAAAAAAAAAAAAGTCAAAAAGTCAAAAAAGTCAAAAAAGTCAAAGGAAAAGAGAAAAAACGGACAAAAAAAAAAAAAAAAAAGAAAAAGAAAAAAAAGAAAGCAGAAGTCAAAACCAATTAGTTAACAAACTGTCCCAAAACAATCTTACTGATAATCAGATAACTCATGAACACTCATTTCGTTTACACGCCTGGCATTTCCCACTTCCTGTAATAAAAGCACAAAAACCCACCTTCAAATCCTTCCTCAAAAAGAAATTAAAGAAACCACAAAAGTCAGTTTTGAACCAATTTGGCAAATTTAGGGACGCGTTTTTTTTTTTGTAAAGCGCGTATAAAAGTTTATTACTACAATTTCAACTGTTACAACTTTATTAGTGTAAACTACTGTAAGCAGCTTTATACAACTTCATTGGTGTAAACTACTGTAAGTAACTGTAAGTAACTGTAATGAGTAAGTAATACATAAGGATAAAGTTAAACAACTCTTTGTTTACTTGGTTCATATGGGAATGCCAAAGCCATCAAACCAATGATTCCTACTGCAGCACCACATACCCATATAGGTATGGCGGTATTAGGATTAGCAAACCACAGAATCACGGGCGTAATTAATCCGGCAAATCGAGTCACGGCAAAGCATAGCGCATTACCGGTTCCTCTTGCCAGTGATGGTAATACTTCGGGTGAATAAGCGTATAAACATCCATAGTAAATATATAATGCAGCAAATGATAATGACAGTAATGCTACGTTACTGGCACGATTACGTACTGCTGTATAACCAAACATAAATGCCATGGTTGATAATCCACCAATCACCAATACTCCTCGACGACCCAAACGAGGAAATAACCAAATAAGTAATCCAGCAATAATGGGACCACCCGCCAGTACCACATTACTAATAATATTATCACGATAAACTCCATAAGTATCAGAAGCACTGATATTGGCCCCACGGGTGGCCAAATAAACGGGAAGGAAAGATGAATAAAGGGGATAACAAATACCCAAAAAGAACCAACTGGCTAATAATAATAACATTGATCGAGTATTGGTACGATTGGCAAAAAGTACCTTGATATGTTGTTTAATAACTTTAAAAATATTTTTAACACTATCTTTATTTAATTTTTCATTCATATGATCACCTCTAATTTCTCCACATTCCATAAGTTGATCCAAGGTTAAACTACATGATCGATTATATTTTTGAGCAATCAGTTGTAATGTTTCCACCGCTTCAGCATCTCGATTATTAACCACAAGAAATTTTGGAGTTTCTTTTAATCGAATCACGGTAATTCGACTAATTGCCATTGCCAATACAATGGCACCATTAGTATAAAAAGTATATCTCCAACCCCTATTTGAATGAGAAGGACAGTTTGATTCTGAATCACATGAATTATTGGGTAAAAATGCCCAAGCCAATAAAACTGCCACTGTTTGACCAATTGACCAAAAAAATGCAAAAAATGTAAGTAACCATTGATCTTTATGAGGTAAATATTCTAAGAATACACAAGTATCAAGTACCAAATTACCACCAGCAGCAAAACAAAGTAAAAAAATCATAATACAATAACTAGTCATATTATTCATAACTCCACATAAAATACAAAAAATTGCCAGTAATAATAATGAAAAATTAAATGCAATTTTACGACCAATTAAATCAGCACCAAAACCCCAAAAAATACATCCCACCAATAAACCAAAATAACTAATTTCATTACTAACAGCAAATTTATAACCAAATTGATAATTAATAAACGTACGTACACTATTTTCAATGGTGGTAATTTGAGAATCAGTAGCATATCCCATTCCATTTAAGAAAAAAAGTTTTAAATGATAGGGAGTAAAACCAATTTCATCAATAGCATTATTGATAAGATGCATTTTGGCAATTAATACCGGATCATCACCATTGATTTGATCTAAATCATTGGTGGTGCTGCTCAAACTGGATTGTTCAAGGTCACCATCACTTAATAGTTGTTGAACTTGGGCATTGGTAGGGAGTGAATGATGTTTTTTTTCATCTATTGAGGACATATTGTTGAAGAAGCAGAAAAGAGGAGAAGAGGAAAGAACAGACAAGAACAAAAGAAAGCAAGAGAGGAGAAGTGACCTTTATATTTAATGTCGTCCACTTTATACTAATTTCCGCTTTTAGCAGCTGCGGCACGTGCCTTTATTTCTTTTTTTTTTCTTGTTTTTTTTTTTTCAATTTAGATTTTTCGCAGTTTTTTACCGTTTGTAGTTTATCTTATCAACAATCAAGATAAAGATCAATTATCTCTTGTGGTTGAGTAGCAGAGATATAGTGTGAAGTCATGGTCTGGTAACGTGACAAAGTGAGGGAACTCGCAACCGTATGAGGGAATGGAGACCCCTTCTTCACCATACATTGGATTATACACTGAATCACCTCTATTTACTCTTATAGATAAACTCTTGCATCCTTTCTTCTTGCTATCTTCATACATACATTCTTGCTAACATCAATTCTATCTCAATACTATCTTTACATACTAACATCGGTTCCATCATTGCTGCCATTATTGCTGTCATTATCTCATTATTTGTGTCACTATCTCATTATTTTCTATCATTACAATCCTTTCATTTACTTCTTCTACTTCATGCCTTCACTTCTTATCCTTGTACCTCATACCTTCACATACATCAATTGTACGCAACTTAACGTAATTGAAGTAGCCCCTATAACACACCCGTACACCTCACAAATCAGTTAGCAAAAAAACCCTGACGCAATTCGCAACAGCAAAAAAAAAAAAAAAAAAAAAAAAAAAGAGTTGAAAATTTCGACCGAAAGAAAAGAGAAAAAAGCAAATGTGATGCCATGATTGTAGTAATCTCTTACCCTATACATATCTCAAGCTAAGAATGAGTAAAGTTCTGTTTACTTGTCAAACGTGTCTGACGGTTGAGGATGAAAATTCCATGGCTAAACACTTATCAGCCACCAGACACAAGTTGGTACAATATGATGCTTTACAGGAACTGATTGAATGTGAAGAATGTAATGATAATAACGTTCATCAACTTCTGGTGGTTAGATTTGGTTTGTCAGACATGGCACTCTTATGTCAATTATGCTTGTCAAAGGAGGAAAAACCATCCACTCAGTATACTTTATCAAATGGTTCTCTTTTCAAAAAATTGCCACAATATTATAATTTTAGAGATATTGAATGTCACGTTTGTCATAATGATTCAAAATTAAACGTGGCTAATCTTAAAGGTAATAAACAAGTTATTTTATGTACTGCTTGTTTAAAAGAATCTCATGCTCAAGATGAATATCGCAATACTAAATTCGTTAGTGAAAATGATGATCATTTTCTCAATGAATTATTAGGTATTAAAGAATTTGTTGCTTCAAATAATTCTCGTGGTCGTCGTCAACGTAAAGTTGGTAGAAAAGGTGGTAAATTTGCCAAGGGTAAAAAAAATCCTCGTAATGATTCAAAACCAGTTGATGCAGGTCTTGAAGAAAGAAGATCTCATTATTTTAATAAAATGGCTAATTCAAAAGCAATTAAACAGGGCAAAACAGTAATGGCAGTTGGTTCAACCAATAGTACTCCTTCTAATCCAAAACCCAATAAAAGAGGTGATCCTAACTCAAAAGCAAATAAAAATAATCCAAATACAAAGGCTAATCGTGCAACTGTTAATAAAAATCCAAATTTGATTCCTGTTCAAGATAAGAGAGGTTTTAATACACCAACTGGCACAACAACTTCAAAACCTTCAGGTCGCCCTGCTTCAACAACCACACCGAAGGATAAATCACAACCAAAGTCGCAACCAAAACCAAAACCAAAACCACAACCAAAACAATCACCACAATCAGATTCACAATCAAAGGCACAATCTCAACCAAAACAACCAAAACAACCTAAACAGTCAAAACAATCAAAAATGCAACCGCAGCCGCAACCGCAACCACAATCACAATCACAGTCACAATCACAAGCACAATCACAATCACAACCAAAACAAAAACCACAACCAAAATCAAAATCAAAATCTCAACCAAAATCAAAACCACAATCGAACCCAACTTCTCGCCCTCCACGTCAACAAAATTCATCTACCCCCACAGATTCTCCTATTCATTCTTCTGGTGCTGGTCCAAAGCGCGAATCTTCTGTTGATTTCAATAAACCATACGATGATCACACCCGACTGGGACCTCTAACTAACGGATTCCACCAGCATGATCATCCATCCAACGGTCGTGTCAATAATTTTAATGGTGATTATCGTAATCAAAACTTTGGCCAAAATTTCAATCAAAACTTTGGTCAAAATTTCAATCAAAGTTTTGGTCAAAATCAAAACTTTGGTCAAAATCAAAACTTTGGTCAAAATCAAAATTTTGGTCAGAATAACTTCAATCAAAACTTTGGTCAAAATTTCAATGCTAACTTTGGTCAAAATCAAAACTTTAATCAAAACTTTGGCCAATCCTTTAATAATGGACAATCATTCAATCAAAAATTTGGTCAAAATTTTAATCAAAACCAAAACTATAATTTGAATCAATCCAATCAAAAGGACAAAAATGCTTTCAATAATCAAGATCTTAGCAATGCCTATGATCGTCCTACCAACAAAAATGGTTTCCCTATGGGACCACTCGATGGATTTCATAATGATAAACCCGTTAATGGCCCCAGTAAAGCTCAACGTAAAAATAAACCGTTGGAATCAAAATCAGTTATCAAAAATATGAATGATAAGCAATCAAGTGAATCACCATCACCCGCTGTCAATAAACAAACCCCTAAACATACACCTTCTCATACACCAGCTCAAACCCCACCACCATTTACAGAATCATATAATCATGATGATTCTGAATTACCATCAACCATTAAAAAGTATCAACCAGCTGCAGAACCTCCATTATCTTATGATTCACTCGATGCCTATTTTAGAGAAATGTCATACAATATCTTTTTAGAAGAAAAAATGAATGCGGGTGGTTATAAAAGTCCGATTATTACTCATGATGAAATGTCACTTGAATGGTATGCTGATCAAGATAAAAAACATCGTCAATTTAAAGTTACCATTTTATGTACTGAAACTTTTTTAAATCGTTTCCTTTCTAAACGTATGCAACAAATGAATAAAGTACCATTTAATGTTAAACAATCAATTTTCTTAATTGGTCAAAGTGATGTTGTTTGGTATGGTCAAATTGCTACTCAGGATACTAAAAAAGTTCATGGTCGTGGTACTGGTGCATCTCAAAAAATGGAAATGGTTATTGAATTATATAAATGGAATGATCAACCATTACCATTATCAATGAATGTTAGACATTTAAGATTATTACCAGCTTCCGTACCAGTAAGTCGTATTTTCATGGCAATGTCAAGAATTGAAAATCCAAAATTTATTAGTATGTTATTAGGTAAAGATCCAATTAGACAAATTGTTTTTAAGAATTTTTTGAAATATTCAAGAAGTACTTTAAATGAATCTCAAAAAGTGGCAATTCAATCAGTTTTAAATAATTCAATCACCGTTTTACAAGGTCCTCCAGGTACTGGTAAAACATCTACCATTTATGAAATTATTTTACAATTACTTGATAATTTAAATACTTATCCCATATTGGTGGTGGCAGCTTCAAATATTGCCATTGACAATATTGCTGAAAAATTAATTGATTCTCATCCTCGTGAAATTCTTAGAATTGTTGCTAATGAAAAGGAAGATGAATATAATAGAGAACATCCATTAGGTGGTATTTGTTTACATCATAAAGTTTATGATTCTTTACCCCTTTCAATGCAACAAATGGTTACTGATTTAAAGAATCCATTTTCACCTCCAGCAAGTCAAAATCTGTATAAGAAATTACTTGCCAAACAAATTGATATTTCTGATACACTTATTGCTCAAGCTAAAGTTATTTTCACTACTACCGTGGTGGCTGGTGGTAATAAATTAAATTCAGTTAAAAAACTTCCAGTAGTTATTATGGATGAAGCTACTCAATCATCAGAACCAACTACTTTAATTCCATTATCAATGCCAGGTGTTGATAAATTTGTATTTGTTGGTGATCAAAAACAATTGAGTAGTTTTAGTCAAGTTCCTAATTTATCATTGTCACTTTTTGAAAGAGTTCTTTTAAATGGTACTTATCGTAATCAACATATGCTTGATACTCAATATCGTATGCATCCTGCAATTAGTGCTTTCCCCAAGAGTAAATTTTACGAAGATAAATTGAAGGATGGTATTACTGCTAAAGATAGACAAATGGAAGGTATTCCCGAAAACCCCGTTTATTGTTGGGATACTTGTGGTAAGAGTCCAGAAGGTACATTAAGGGCCAATTATAGAGAGGATCGTGGTTTTACTTATGTTAATAGAGGTGAAATTGATTTTATTGCTGAGATTATTATTTCGTTGGTTTATGAAAAGGGAATTGCAAGAGAAGATATCGGTGTTATTAGTCCTTATAGTGGTCAAAGAGATTTAATTTCATCAGTATTGGTAGAAAATCCACTTGTTAATCCTAGTAAAGAAGAAATTCTTACTCAAGTTGATAGAGATGATATGGAGGCTGGTGATTCAAAACCCGCCAAGATTAACTCTGTTTCAGGTATCATGATTGCTTCAATTGATGCATTCCAAGGTCGTGAAAAAAATTTCTTGATTATGTCATGTGTTAGATCCAATTCTCAAAATAGAATTGGGTTTTTAAGTGACCAAAGAAGATTGAATGTTGCATTGACCAGAGCCAAGTATGGATTGGTGCTTGTTGGTGATGTCGAATGTTTAAGAAGAGGTGATCCAACTTGGAGAGAATATTTGGATAGCCTTAAGGCTACAAAATCTATCCATAGGACGTCTAAGTTCTTATACAAGTGATTGGCGCAAAGCATTTTCCATTGTATTTATTATTCGAATAAAAACGTGTGTTTTTATACATTCACAATTGTACCATAGTATAATTGATTACATTTATAGATTCATAAGTTCATAGATTTAACAATATTTATATATTTAAAAAACAAAGTATAATCATAAGTAAAATTACATGAGATTGTTGTTGTGCTTATATTTGCATTTTTTGATCAAGTTGGGGATGAGGTGAAGTGGTTGGCGTAGTCTCTTGAGTCATTTTTGATGATAAGAGAGATGAATCATCATCATATTCATTAGTGGGAGAATTCACATCAACGTCCGACTCTGTAGCTTCACAACTTTCAAAGTAAATACGCAATTGCCAAGCTATTTTCTTTAAGAGATCTTCCTTTTTAAAATCGACCTCATCGGATTCATTCGGAGAGTTGGGTGGTGCTGATAAGGGAGGAAAATTATCCGGGGGTGGAGTACACAAAGACACCGTGGGACGCTTTACTTGCTCCAGGTCGATTCTCCAATCAACAGAAAAAACACTGGTAGCATCCGAAGAGGGAATAGCAATGCAAAACGTCTGACCTTCAAAATTAACCCAGCCGAATCTGCTGCGTTGTGTTACAAGAGGAGGTTCATCGGTAACAGAAGCTTCACCTGACTCTTGCATCTCATCAGCTATGGGTATCTCAATAACCACGTAATTCTCATCAACAACAGAAGTGTCAACAACAGTAGAAGCCTTGTCAACAACAGAAGTTTCAACAACAACAGAAGCCTCATCAGCAACAGAAGTCTCGTTAACAACAGGAGTATCATTGACAACTGGTGTTTTATGTACCACTGATGGCTCATTTAACACTGGCTTTTTATTCACCACTGGCTGTTCATTTACCACTGGAATTGGTTCATTCAAAACATTATTATTGACGGGCCCAGGGGAAATATTGACACCATTTTGTGGGTAAGGTTGAGGAAGTGCAAAATTATTACCCCAAATTGGTGGATAATACGGAGGTACTCCAAAGTTGTTACCCCAAACGGGTAGGTGATGAGGCATCACAAGGTTGTTACCCCAAAGTTCTGGGTTATGGGTAGGGTCGAAAAAACCGCTGCCCCAAAACCCTGGATTATATGGAGGGAAGTTGTAAGCATCTGGATTGTATGGAGGGTTGTTGAAGTGACCCCAACCGTTTGGGCTACACGGAGGTGAGACAGAGTTGTTGATCCAAGGTATTGGGATATGCGGAGGTGTGATGGGATTGGTACCCCAAACGTCTGGGTAATGCTCAGGTATTCTAAAAGTATTACCCCAAATATCTGGGTAAGGGTGGGTTTCTTGAAATTCGCTACCGGGGTTATCCAAAAGACTATTGTCCCACACATCATAGTTGAAAGGTTCACTTCCAGGTAATGATTGTCTGTTTTCGGTTGCCAAAAAATCAAAGTACTTGATAGTATCTCTTTGTCGAGGGGTATTTCTCAAAAGAGGATTGTTCCAAAAATTTGAGAACGTAGTATGGACCAATTGCTCTCCTTCAGCAGAGGGCGTGCCATGGTTACTGGCTTCATTATTCAAATTGAAGCATTCATGATTGGCAAAGTAAGGCTCGGCTGCCTTTTCCCAAAAGGTTCGGTGGTCGTTGTAGCTCAACAAATTTGATTTGTACATATCCTAAAAGAATGTTAGTGTAGTTGAAAAGTCATGGTAAACGTTATCGAAATCGGAGCTGGCGGGCAACATTTAAAGTAATTGTGAATCTGTTATGCCAATCGGGTTGCTGCATCCAGATCAAATAAAACTTAGCAGATTCAAAAAGTAATATCTACTTTCATCCAAGGTCAGAATTTTTTTTTTGCAACTTTGTTTAGATTTTCTCTTTTTTCTATCATTTGTGGTCTGCTCATGGATGCAAAAAGACACAAAACTAATTAGAGCAAAACACTAGAGAAAATAGACCGAGCCTAAATACCGGTCCCGTTCGTAACAGTCCATGGCAATATATAAATTGTATTCGTGAAGCAACAATTTTGTGACTAGTTGATAAATGATTTCAATCGAAGTGTAGTAAATTCACATGTTCCTCGGGATGAATCCTGATAAGGAAAGAAGCGGTATTCGCACGCCCAACCACCAAATCGCATAAAAGAAAACACACGCAGCGATAAAAAAAAAAAAAAAACGAGAAAAAAAAAAAAAAAATGACGACTTTTTAAGTTTTATGGGGTATAATTACATCTTTTGATAGACCACATCGTAATTCACTGAGCTACAAAGCACACGAGGCGTCATTTATAGGAAGCATGAATAGCATCACCTCAACCGTTATTGACCCCGCTACACCAGGCTCCAAGTATACACCTTATACCAAACGTGCATTCAAACCGTCGTATAGCACCCCACATATTAATAACAATAATAACCGAGACAACGAAAAGCAGCTTGTTGTTGAAAATCTCATAAAGATCATAGAAAAAGAGTACCAAAGAGGTAACCAATCCATTAGTAAAGAGAAGATACAGTTTCTCCAAGACTATAAGAAACAACAAGAAGAGCAGAAGCACCAACAAGAATTAAATCAACTACAACAATCCAAGCAAACAGCACAACAAGAAAAACCGGCTCTTCCCGCACCTCTTTACCCTCCCTTATTCAATAAGTTTACCCTTCAGAAACCTAAACAACCATCAACAGCTTTTCCCTGCAAGCTCACCTCTAAACAACAAAGCCGACGCTCTGAACCCATTACTTTCAAAAAAATAGAACATATTGTTATAACGCTTCTTGAAAGTTTGGCTAACGTACTTGATAATTTACATTTATTTTCCAAGTTTCCCATGTTCCCGCAAAAATTGGTTGAATTGTTGAAACAAACAAACAAATTATGGGTGATAATTCTTATATTTTTAATTAGGAAAACCTTATCTCAATTACTAAATGTAATGAAGAAGGAAACCAAGGTCAAGGTTGAATTGAATATTTTGAAATCTAACAAGAATTCGAAGTTGTTAGAACAAGATGATTTAAATGAACCTTTGATCAGACCAGGCTTTAACCAATCTGCAACTTCCGGTCTGACTCATCACCATCACCCTGGCGGTAGTGGTGTTCTCAGAAAATATGAGAAAGTTTTGAAAGATTTGAAATTCGACAAGATGATGTTGATTATAGAATTGGTTGGTAACATTTTGGATTTGTCATTCAATTTTATTGAGCTCTACGAGTGGGCTGTTCCTAGTTGGTTCATGAATACTTTGAATATGGCTAGCATGGCAATGACCATTTACAGAATGAACAAAGATGATGAATACGTAGACGATGATATCACCGAAGAACTTATTTGATATATAATCGTATTTAACTCTTTTATATTTATATGTTTTTATGTTTCATACCCAAAGACCGGTACACCTTATATAATTTTTTTTTTGACCGGCGCCGCGTAATCAGTTTTTGTAAAGAAAAAGCACTTGGAAACCAATGATTTCAACAACATTGCTACATAGATTCATTTGAAAAGATTTATCAGAAAACATGTCAATCTCAGAGTTACTAAGTCAGCATCAAACTCAACTATCTGAAGTCAATGAAAAATTATCTGAGTTTGAATATTCTGTCACCGCCATTGACTTGGTACGAGATCCGAATCTTCAACTACTGAACAAAAACCCTAAATCTCAGACCAGATCTGCTTCAATTGGATCCAGGTCATCTGTCAAAGAAGAAGAAGAGGAAGATCTTTCTGTGTTGAATATATCAAAATTGAACGAAAAACAAACATCTGCTGATCGAAATTTAAGTGAGCTCAATCGATTATGGATCATCAAAGGATTGATCCAGGAAATTGAAATTTCATTTGATAATCCAATTGACAGTGAAGGGTTTAAGTATGACCAGTATGATTTACAATCGATATTAAGGAATTTGAAAAGTTTATCATCCAAACTTAGTCAACTTGATGATCATATTTTAATACGAGGAGATCTAAATAAGAAATTAACTCACTTTAATCAACGACTCAATGATGAATTAATCGATTTAGCTCGTAAGTTTACCACAGAATCATTAGAGCCAGGAATGGAGGAATTTCGTTTCAAAAATAGATTATATATTCATGATGATCCTTTCACATATCATGAATTTGTTAGCATTGTGGATGAATACGTCGAGTTTTCCAATATTCTGGAAGCTAAACAATATTTATCTGGATTGAAGCATCGATGGGATACCCAGATATTGGATCAATTGATATCCAAGAAGAAATACATAAGCTTATTAGAAAGCGAGTCATGCTATGATCTTACCTTGGTTGAGGCATCCGAACCTCAGTTCTTCAATGAACTCTATTTTAGATCAATTGGTAATTTTATGAAATTCATAAATGCGGTAAATGATCAAAGTTTTAAAAATTATTATTCTAACAGAATTTCTAATAACTTGAGTAATAGTATTCTGGAAAATATCATCCGAATTTATAAAGGAGGTCCTAATTCACAAGTATTACTTGAAGAATTAGAAGCTATCTTACAACTTAGTAATTCCACCAATTGGCAATTGTCAATCAGTCGGTCATTTAGCTCATCAACCAAAATTGACGAACAATTAAACACATTCTACTTGGATTGGGTGGTTGATAAATATATCAACGAGCTTAGATCATTTTACACTAGTCAAGAGTTTGACAGGTTATTGTCTACCTTACATGATGAATCAACCCCACAAATACCAGCATCAGATGCAGGTGCCACAGACAGTGCAGCAGATGAGTGGAATGATGATTGGGGCAGTGATGATGAAGCAGAACAGGATCAACCACCGCCACAACAAGAAGATGCCGAAGATGACGGATGGGGAGATGAATGGGATGATGATGGATGGGGGGATGAACCAGGGAGTCCCAATAAAAATAAGACTCAATCAAGCAAGTTATCTACTGGTTTCAAACTGACCCCACTACCAACAGAAGCACTAAATCAACCAATAGTGAAAATTTCACAGATTCCTGCTAAAGTTGGTAATATCTTGAGTCGATTTCATGAAGAGTCCAATGGCACTACTAATGATGATTTATTAATATCAACCATAATTTCTTTCAGTTTATTGTCATATCCCAAACTAAGTCAATCATTTATTTTATATAATGACTTGAAGTTTTTAAGTCAAGAGTTGAGGCAACCAAAACTAGATGCATCGGCAGAATCAAACTGGTCACAACAAACAATTGTATTTTCCAATGAATTATTCAAAATATTACTCTCTCAACATATTGATCAAGATGGTAATGATACAGATGATGAAAATTCACGAGAACCAATTCAATTGAGTCAGTGGTTTAAATCATTACAAACTTCACAATTGAAAAATACCAATTTTGTCAAGTTTAAAATTTCCATTATTCAATTTATTGAGGTTATAAATAATTGGCTTATAAATTTAATAATCAATCTTGATGAGATAACTGAATATCAATCGGATAAATTATCTTATTTTATAAAGTATATTCAAAAGTTGACCATCGATAACTTACAACTTATTGGTGAACCAGTCACTTCAATCAGGTCGGCCAACAAGTTACACCAAACTTACTTGTTAATTAACAATCACTTGAAAGATATAATGGAGTTTTTCAATCAGGGTGAATTGTTTGACTACAGCACAGAGGAATTAATCAAAGTCATTCAAGCGGTGTTCATTAAAAGTGATCTAAGGGATAATTACATACGAGAAATCATTGATATCAGAAGCATCGAAGATTAAGCAGCAAAAGAATTTTTTCTTTTTTTCTGATTTTTTTTTTTTGTTCCTTTTGATAATGTATATATCTTCATCAATCAAGATTCTGCATCATTGCAACTGTAGACTTAGTTAACAACGTTACCATCGACAACCTTCTTCCCGGTCTTGGAGATGGTATTGTAAACGGTGTCATAATCAAGGGAGTCATTGGTGGTGACATCAACGGTTTGGTCTTCCAAGGAGATCTTGACGTCGGACACACCGTCCAATTTGTTCAACACTCTGTTGACGGCACCGGAGCACCCGGAACAGGACATTTGGACATTGAAATGATATTGGTGAGACATGATGTTTTGGTTTGATGGTATATGGTTGATTGAAAGAATCGATTACTAACCGGAAGATCACTTATATTTATATTTCTTCTTTTTTTCTCCTTTAATTATCTAAACCATCAGGCTCCGAAAAATATAAATATAGCGAAAATGGCGCAAAGGCAAAAAAAAAAAAAAAAAGAAAAAAAAAAAAAAAAAATCTGCTGCCACACTTATCGGGCTCGGACTACAAAGATCTTGATAAGAATGTCTTTATTGTATACTTAAGTAGTAAGCTAGAGTGTGATTTCAAAGTGTAATGATGTCGGAAGCATCGGTATACTTCACTTGAGCCAAAGAGATGGTACGATCCTCAAGATTGAAGTGAAGATAGGCTCTTTGCAAGAAGTTTTCACCCAATATATATCCGTACTCATCATCGCTTGGTACCAATGCCAAACCGCAACGATTTAAAGGATCACCATCGACTGCAACCACCAATTCTTTCAAGGGCACTTTGATACTAATTCCATCGAAATTGAAATTAACAAACTTATCAGATGGTTGATTACAATCAACCACGTACCCACCTCCTTGCTCACTGTAGTAACCACCGATGGATTCACCAATCATTTGTGCCACGCTTTGAGGGACCAATGAATAAGTTGAACCCGAATCAAATAATACCGGCTGATGTTGCCTAAACAGTTGATGCTTGTTTTCAAACGATACTGAATTTATTTTCACCATTAGTTCATCTCCTTGTTGATTGAGTTTAGTTAAGGAACCATCAAATTTGGCAAGATCAATGCCTCCAAACAAAATGGTACCAGTTTCAACGGAGTTCATGTATAATGAAAAGGCCACTTTATTAATAATCTTCTGTTGTTTTAAGATTTGAGGGAAGTTGGGGTATTTTGTTGACAGGGATTCTCTAGCGGGGGTTGATACACCAAGAATACCAGTATCGGAATTTGCATCTTGAGTTAAACCAAAGGTAACATTCTGAACCGATATTTTACTGGCTCCAAAGCTTACAGTATCAGTGGCCCAAATGCCCCTCATATGACTACCATCCCCATAAGTTATATTGAAAAGCTCATCTTTTAGCAAATCCAGTGGCTGGAAGCTGGAAGAAGCAGTGTGGTCATAAGTTCCATACTGCTGGCAGTCAATACTGCCTGTACACTGAACATTGCTATCCATTATAACAAGATCAGACGATCCAGTATCAATGAGCACCTTTACTTTTTCCCTGTTGGAACCAATATCAAGCGATACCATAAAGTAGGTCTCAGCATTATCCATTGCTATTGATAGCACTCTGGTTGATTTGTTTGGATCACGACAATCATTTTCACCTATTTCATCATCATCTATGATACTTCTCACCACGAATTTGGCTCTATGATCAGTATCATTGGAAAGGGCATGGGCGCGACTATTGCCTCTTTTCACGGTGAAATCAAAAGCAATTGGATTAGGTGGTTGGGCAACTACCTTGTGCTGCTCATGAGGGTGTGGTAACACCAATGCCAACACGTGAGAGGTTGAGAAGCTTAGTAAAACGAAGAAGATGGCAAGCATGATAAAAAAAATTTCGTAGAGAAGGTACAGAAATATGTATGGAATTCATTTGGTCTGTGTGGAAGCTTCCCACATATATATTCGAATATACACATGGTCTTCCATCACACCGGTAAGGGAGTAATGACATTATTCTCGGATAAACAGTTTTGACGTGTGGGTGATTTTTGCAACAAGTTGATCCTTTAGATGCCCAATTAGGCAAAAACCATTTCCACTCACAAGCAAGCAAAAAAAAAAAAAAAAAAAAAATACATAGAACTTGAAGCTGCAAACACTGCCAGCTTGGGACAATTAGTAGATGAAAGGGGTAATAGCTCAGGTGACGACTGCGTTTACGTCAAGAGTGTCAGAGATACGGTTGAACGAAGTAACCAACGGACGCTGGTGCTTCTGTTGTTTATCTTGGTATGGCTACCCTACAACGCGCTGTATGTTTAAGATTTGTAGAGTTAAGTTCTAGATGTCATTACATATATAATCCACCAACGTTTTCACATGTACTCACATGTGTTTTAAGCCTTAATACAATCCATGTATCGAAGGCAATCTTGCAGAAGCTCATTCACAATGGTTCTGCTTTGGTGGCTATATCGTCCAACATAATATATCTACACTACTAACTGATGGCTCCACTTGTGCAAAATTGACAGGAATATATAATACGATGACTTGCAGGTCTTGTTGGTACTTTGATGACTAACATGCTTATGCCAGTCCCTTATATCTCACCACCATCATCAACTCTTATCTCTTATCTGCTGCTGAGGGTATTGTTATGGGAGTAATATGGTAGAATGGTCGTGTGCGCATCATTTCCTCCTCCCAAAAAGGGCTGGCAAGCAGAAAACAAAAAAGAGCGGGAAAAAAAAAAAAAAAAAAGGAAGAAAAACAAAAAAGTCAGAGAAAAATTGGTGACTACCAGTATAATTTCAATCATTGCAAATTCATTGACTGCAACTTATCCTTATTGGCAGACAACGTATCATCTCAGTGTCTGATAGAATTCTCATCCTAGATCCAACCTTATTTGAACTACTAAATTTTAGGGAAATACTCAAAGAAAGCTGCCTTCTTGCGTGTTTTATTATTCTGTTTTTGTGTTTTAGCCGCCTGTCCTCCCTTATCTAAGTCGAGCGACCAACTTGCGTGAAGCTCATACAACTTTGTCAACACCCTTATTCGCCACCACAACCAACAACACCGTCGACCAGACTTTGTTAAGCATACCCTTTAAATTCTGTTCTTTGTCTCGTGAGTACTGACAGTTTTATTTATTTTGGCGTTTATTTTTTTCATTTTATTTTTTTTTTTTCATTTCTTCAGTTCAACAACACACACAACTAGTCTACCATGGGTGCCTGCTGCAGTTGCTTGAACCGTAATAGTGACGGTAAATACCCTCCTCTCTTATTGGCGGAAAATGAACGTGACGCCATATCATCCTTATTACAATACTTGGAAAATCGTTCTGATGTTGATTTTTTCAGTAATGGTCCCTTGAAAGCATTGAGTACATTGGTATACTCAGAAAATATTGATTTACAAAGAAGCGCCGCCTTGGCCTTTGCCGAAATTACCGAAAAGGATGTACGCGAAGTTAATCGAGACGTGTTGGAACCCATTCTTATATTATTACAACTGACTGATTCTGAAGTTCAAAGAGCCGCTTGTGGAGCTTTGGGTAATTTGGCCGTCAATAATGAAAATAAAATCTTGATTGTTGAAATGGGTGGTTTAGAACCCTTGATTAGACAAATGATGTCTTCCAACATTGAAGTTCAATGTAATGCCGTGGGTTGTATAACTAATTTGGCTACTCAAGATGATAATAAAACAAAAATCGCCAAACTGGGAGCCCTTATCCCATTAACCAAATTGGCTAAACTGAAAGATATTAGAGTACAAAGAAATGCTACTGGTGCTTTACTTAACATGACCCACTCGGGTGACAATAGACAAGAATTGGTCAACGCTGGTGCAGTACCAATCCTTGTATCTCTCTTGTCTAATGATGATGCTGATGTTCAATACTATTGTACAACCGCTTTGTCTAATATTGCTGTTGATGAATTAAATCGTAAAAAATTGGCCACCTCAGAACCAAAATTGGTTAGTCAATTGGTTAACTTGATGGATTCTCCTTCTCCTCGTGTTCAATGTCAGGCCACGTTAGCATTGAGAAATTTAGCATCAGATTCGGGTTATCAGGTTGATATTGTTAAGGCGGGTGGATTACCTCATTTAGTACAATTACTCACTTGTAATCATCAACCATTGGTATTGGCTGCCGTGGCTTGTATTAGAAATATTTCTATTCATCCACAAAATGAAGCCCTTATAATCGATGCCGGATTTTTAACACCACTTGTTAATCTTCTTGATTATAATGATCTGGAAGAAATTCAATGTCACGCTGTGTCCACATTGAGAAATTTGGCCGCCTCTAGTGAAAGAAACAGATTGGCCTTGTTATCGGCTGGTGCAGTTGATAAATGTAAAGAATTAGTATTGAAAGTCCCTCTTTCAGTACAACTGGAAATTCTGGCTTGCTTTGCCATCTTGGCATTGGCTGATGATTTGAAACCTAAATTATATGAATCAAACATAATAGATGTATTGATTCCTCTTACATTTAGTGAAAATGGTGAAGTTTGTGGGAATTCGGCTGCTGCATTGGCTAATTTATGCTCACGAGTTTCCAATGATCATAAAGATTATATTTTAAATAATTGGTCTCAACCAGAATCAGGTATTCATGGATTTTTGGTGAGATTCTTAAAGAGTGAAAGTGCTACATTTGAACACATTGCTTTGTGGACCATTTTACAATTATTAGAATCACCTAATGATGAAATTAAACAATTGATTGAAAAGAATGAATCAATATTATCCGGCATTAAAAATCTCAGTGAATCTCAACAACACCAAAACTTCAATAATCATGGTAAAGATCTTAGTCTGAGTGATCAATTTGATGACCCCAAGAATGAATTATTTAATTTAACCCAGCAAATCTTGCAAATCTTGGGTTGAGGTGAATACGAATGAAAAGAGAAAAAAAAAAAAAGAGAAAAAAAAACAAAAAAAAATGGTAAAAAAGTGAACAAAAATTATATATATGCAAATTTAAATTTAATTACATTTTTATCAACAATCTCATTTATTTCTTCTTGTCGTTGTTCTTACTAGGTTTTTTTTTATTGTTTTCCCATTCTATATTTCCTTGTTGTCCTATCCTTACTCTCAGTAAAACTTCTTTAATTCTTTCAAGTAAATGTTAACCAACATGATTTTTTTTAATACACAATTTAGTTCACCGTTGTTTTTTTTTTTTTTTTTCAGTAGTATTTGACAAAGTAGAGGAGTAAGGGGAACAAAAAAAAAGATGAAAATTCAAAAACAGTCTATATATGTTTGTAAATAGAACGAAGTATGTATGAGGTAGCAATTCAAGCGAGAGTTGCCTCTCGCAATTTGGTTTCGGTAGCATCTTTGGTCTCATCAGTAGATTGGGTCTTCAATTGATTATCAATATTTAATTGATCCAATTTATTCAACAATTCTGTACTACTGTTACCACTGCTAGTCAAACGCCCAGCGTTTGGTTGAGAAATCACAGAGGGAGGTGGTTTGATGGTTGTTTCCAGTTGATACAATCTATCTAATTCTTGATCAATTTCTTCAGAATTAACATCATGTGGTGTATCATACAAGGCATCACTAATTTCATCAGCACGATCAATTTCTTCATCCAATTCAATCCTGATATCATCAATATCTGATAAGCTAACTTTATTATTTAAACTTGATAAGATTTGAGAACTTGATTTATAAGTTTGATAAATTTGATTATTCATATTGGCATCATCAATTTTAAGTAATATGGTATTTAATTGATCAAGTACATCAATTGATTTATCTAAAGATTTTTGAATTAATTTTCGATTGATGAGAAGTTTTTTAACTCGAGATTTTGTAACGATATCAACACTGTTAATATTTTGATTCTTATCAATGAGTTTTGTAAGTTGCTGCAGAATTTCCACATCAACTTTATCTCGCAAGATTTCATTGCGATTCGTCAATTGATATATATTTGATTTAAGATTTATTATCCCAATGTCTTCTTCAGTAATTTCGGAATTGATGTTGGACTTGATAAATTTGATGTATGTATTTGTTTCTTTGCGTTCATTCGTGACTTGTTTCTTTATGATTCGATTAGTATCCCTGGAAAAATATATCAACAAGATATCAAGATCAACTGCAGTAATACTATGATCAATTTGAGACTGAACAACGCGTAAGAGGGTCTGATGGTCAAAAACAAGATTACTGAGAATACCCGAATCCACTGTCTTAGGTAAGAGTTGGTTATAAATGGCATCAGCACGTTTTACCAAGTAATCCCAAATGATATAACATTCTGGTTTCAAGTCACCATTTGGCAAAGTAGGGTTGAAATCGGTTGAGGTGAATCCTATTGTGGACAACCCCCAATAGAACCATTTTGTAGGAGAGACATAGTCTAGAATTGATGACTTATCATGAATAGCAGTTGTAAATGGTTCTTGAAATGAGGCAAATCGAGATAAGGGTACAAGTTGTTTGCGCTTTGTCAATTCTGCAAGCACCGTACTTAATCCATGCGGTTGACCATACCTGGGGAGCAGTAATAGCTGCAGTAGACTAGGACTGGTTGACGATATCAGAATGCTAGTAGTGACTGAAGTAGCGATCAATGCCTTGCGCTCCAACAAGTATGAGAATAAATGCATCCAGGCATTTATATTGGCTTCATAACCGTCTGGATTTAGTTGTTGAAGACGACTAAAGTCAGAATAAAGAGAATTAAGTCGTGTTTCTTTGAAGTAAGGATTGGATAGAATATGCTCCTGTATCAGTGCAGAGGCTGGCTCTTGCGACTTAGAAGACGACATGACGTCTTTGGATATCACGCGGGAAATAGTCTTCTGGACTAAGTCTGATGGGGTTTCAGTTGAATCACTTATCTTATCAGCTAATTTTGATCTGAATTTTTTTTTTTTTTTTTTTTTTTTATTTATTTTTTTTTTTTTTTGGTGCGGTGATGCGCCATACTTTTTTGTGTACAAAATTATGATAAAGGAGGAATCTAATTCATGAAATGATAAATTTGGTCATTATAAAGTAAAATCTATGTATATATGCGTATAATCAGCCGATGCTCAACTTTGACATGTTGAGCTCGACTTGATCTCTCAAACCGTCAACTACGTCCAAAATGGCGGTGGCTGCAGGAGAATCGGCATAACTGTCAAAGAATGATTCACCACTGTCACAGGCCCTGCCTATTCTTGGATCTAAAGGTACGGCACCCAAATAAGGTATATTCATGTCTTCACATAATTTTTGTCCACCACCAGTGGTTGGTTTAAAGATCTGTGATTCTCCATGACAGTTGGGACAAACAAATCCTGACATGTTTTCCACAAGTCCTAAAATTCTAATATTAGCTTTTCGACAGAAATCAATCTCTTTTCTTACATCAAGTAATGCCACTTCTTGAGGCGTGGTGACGATCAATGCTCCGTCAATACCGACTTCTTTCATATATGTGGTGACGGACAAATGTTCATCAGATGTACCTGGAGGAGTATCAACCACCAAGTAGTCCAAATGTTCACCCCAGTTGACATCTTTTAAAAATTGTTTAATCAACCCATTCTTCTTAGCACCTCTCCAGATAACGGCTGAATCCGGGTCAGGCAACATGAAGGATATACTCATAAGACCAAGGTTATCAGCTACATATACGGGAGACCACCCTGAATTAGATTGATGTATAGATTCACCCTCTGCACCCAACATTCGAGGTAGCGATGGTCCACAAATGTCCAAATCCATTGCTCCCACCTCAATATCCTCATCTGCAGCCAAAGCCCAAGATAGCATCGAGGTGAAAGTTGATTTACCAACACCACCTTTACCTGATAATACCAAAAGTTTATGATCTATTTGCGACAATCTTTTGTTGATAAGTGCAATATCGGGGTCGGGGCCCTGAGGTAGTTGTGATTCGCAAACGTTTTGATTAGGGCAACCATTACAGGCGTCACCTTTACCAGCATTTTCAGACTCTGGGCCTGGACAATGCTCTGGTTCTGGAGCCAGTAGCTGAGTCTTTGCAATGGAGGGAGCCATTATCTTTTATTTAAGTGTATTAGTAATATGGAATATTAGCTTGGTAGATGCTGAGAGTTGTATCTATTCCCTAAAATTTTTTCTTTTTCTCCACTTGTACTAAAATGCTTTTATAAATGAGATGAAATGGCTATTATCTAATATATGTAATGTAATGGGCTAATGGGGTTGATTTATAAGTAATCCAATAGATCTTTCTTTTCTTTTTCTCAAAACAAAAAAAAAAAAAAAAAAAAAAAAAGAAACAAAAAGAAATTTATATGCAGAAAAAAGAAAAAGAATTTTGGTCAGTCAATCAACAAGCAAAAATATGACTGCAAAAATGTTAAACTACAGAAAAGAAAAGTTATGGTCATTTTCATTAAAAATTTCTATAATACAGACTCTGATAATTTATTTACTTGTGATGAAATCGTTTGTGTCTAATGCATTGATGAAAAACGAATACCAAAATATTCACGCTCGTTCTCACCAAGTTTCAACGCAAAGACCTTAGTCTTCACATCCTTGATTTGATCCTTGTATGTCAAAGCTATGTCTCCAAGTCTCTTGGAGATAATTTTTAAGGCAACTTTTTGGTCATGGTCATCCACGTTGATGAGCGACACATTGCTCAATAACAAGTCCAATTCCGAAACTTCGATATCCTCACTGTTTTCAAATTGTTCGTTGATCTTGAAGTATGCTGCGTAAATGCCCGCACCTTGTGACCAGCTATCAATTATACCACCTGATTGAGGGAATTGGTTGATGAGATCCAATAATTGATTTTTAGATTCAGGATTGCTTGAGATAACGGCAGATGGTCCCAAATGCACAGTAATGTTTGTGTGAGCTTTTTCCCACAATTTGGCAGTAGCCAACGCTTGACCCTCAAGCCAAAATTCACCGTCTCTATGTTTTTGAACGGCAATTGCTTCATAGATCAAGCTACGAGGTACCTGTAGAACGGTGGTCAAGTATTCTTCTTCATCAATATTGGACTGTGGGACCTTGAGTTCATCAACATTCGAAAGAATGACTTTTCTGATAGAAGACTTGGCTTCATCATCGTTGCTTAAATGAGAAAACACAAAGACTGCCTCTTTCCACATGTCAAGTTTCTGCAAAAATTGACCAAAAGAAGTTGTGACATCATCTTTCAGTCTTTCAACCTGTTGTGTGGTAGATTCTTTGCTCAAAACTTGGAAGAAGAGCCATTTAAGTTTGATATTGAGGCTTGAAGATTTTATTAACTCTAATACGTAGTCAGAGTCATCATTAGTCTTCCAGTCAATGTAAAACTTGAAGATTTGAGTGATTACATCCTCATCATCGATAGGCCCAGGAATATCACGAAGGAGTTCATGAAGTTCGACTGAGCTATACCCGTAAAAAAGTTTTGAGGCAAGCCCCACATTCCAAGGTAAATTTTCGACAACAGGTGCTAAGTTGCCCGACAAAATTTGATATATTTTTATTGTCTGAGCAGGTATCAATTCAAGTGATGACGTATCATTCCAATATTCTAATTGAGCATTGGCAATTGACTTGACGGTCTCATCATTGGAATCAAGGAGTGTCAACAATACAGACAAATGATTGTTTTTCGAATTGATAGCAATCGTAATAGCCTCTTTTAATTCATTAGCACACACGTGCCAGAAAATTTGATCCAAGGCATTCAGGGCATCTTTCGTTAAAAGGTCAGAAATCGTTCTAGAGTTGAAACTTTTGAGCCACTCACCAAATATTTCTCTTTGAAAACGTTTAGTCAAATATTCGACTAAATTGGTTCTGGAAGTGTCCAAGTCTTTGTAGCGGTCAACGCTAGTGAGTTCTGTTTTATCGAAAAGAACAGAACCCAATTTCAAAATAAAATCTTCTTGTTCATCCCCCACATCATTAATCAAAAGGTCACTAAACGACAAAACTTGCTTTTGTTTCAGTTGAGGATAGTTGTTGAATCTGGGTGCAATGTCAGATCCTTGTATCAAGGTCCAAATAATTTTAGAAACATTTCGTGGGTAGTATTCATCGTAATCTATATAGTCAATGGCAGGCTGTTTGTCTGTTTCCATGACATCATCAAGCGAAGATTTTTTCTCTTTTTCAGCAGCCTCATTGAAATTCGAAAATAACAAGTCATCAATTCTGTCAATGCCAATTTTTTGAGATTTTGCTTCATGTGCAGTAACATAGGGAGTTAATGACGAATTCACGTCATTAGCGAACTCTAACTGAATCAACCAATCATCAGAGACTGCCAAATTAGGTCGGCGTTGAATTCTGTTAAAAACTGCTTCATCGGTGATCTCTGGCTCATATACTTTCTCATCAATGAGTTCATCCATATTGGAACCTTCGGGTAACGCACTCACTAGATATTTCAAATAATCATAATTCCTTGGCTCTCCTTCATATTCCAATCCATTAAATTTGATGCTTTCAGGAGAATATGGCTGATCCAATTCATCTCCCGAATCAATAGTGATATCACTGACTTGGTCAGCAATACTTTTTGCGGCTAAACTGTTTTTATATAAGTCAATTTGCTCATTTATCTCGTCATCCACCAAGTTCTTTCTCACATCTAAAGGATTTTCTTTTGCCAAGGCTGGGGAATCCCAGGCACCCGGTAATACACTGGTATATGCATTGAGTTTTTGTCTTTTGATTTCTTGTTCATACTTTTCCGCTTCATAAACCCTATAGTACTCTAAAGTAGCATCGGCTTCATGTTCATCTTGTAACTTTTTCAATTGCTGAAGTCTTGATCTTTCAGTTTCATCAGTTTCACCTTCATCTATCAAACCCCAAACACTGAAATGCTTAACTTTAGAAATCCATCGATAGGTGATGGGATCATAAGTGACAAACTCCATACCAATAATATTCTGTAATCGTTTGATGTGTTGGGAAACGGTACGTGGTTTATAAGGTGAGACAAGTGTGATGGTGGCGGGAACATTCAAGCCTGATCCAATAGGTGGTTTTTCTGGATAATCTTTATAGACTTCCACATTTCCCAGTTTAAACTTGACAAGATTGTGGAATAGCTGGGCAGTCAAACCTTCAGCAGAAGTTACTAAATCATACAAGTCGACAGGGAAATTATAAGCGATTTGACCATGTTCAACACGTCCAACAATGAAGTTTTCAACACTTTTTAGTTGGTCTTCGGAAAGTTGGTGCAACTCCTTGATAGAAGGTCTACACCAATAACCTTGATTAACTTTCACATTATCAGGATCGTTTTCATCCTCTTCTTCTACAATCTCCTCTATGACTTGGTCAGATTTATAATCTCTTGAAGTTGATCCATTCAGTTGATTTCCTGCTGAGTTAGAAGAAGAGGCGAAATGCTTGTGTGGTAAGTCCTCTGCGTCGCTGATATCTTCATCACTCGAGTAATTTGTAGATAAAAATTTGCTAGAGGGAATTACATTATCGGTAATGATTCTTCTGCGTTTGGTATTAAGAACTTTATCGGCATTGATAAGATGAAATTTAGATGGTTTGGATTTGATGACTAATCTCTTGATATCGCCAAGAGCACGATTGTGAACTGACGAACGATAACTCTTTTTATTGAATTTTTTATTATGCAAGGCACCGGCTTTGGGGAAAAGACTTTGTTTGTTCTTATGATTCAAGTAGTTTGGTTGAGTGAATAAGCCTTGTATAGTGGCGAGACTGGATGAAGGGCTTGCCGATTTGTAGGTGGATCTAAAGAATCTAAAAGTCTGTCCTAATCTACTCAACAATGAAGGTTTGGGTTCCGGTACAGAAGCCAGTGATTTGGTTGTATAATTTTTACGACTATTATTGTTTTGGGTGGATTGAGAAAAAATGTTTTCGGTGATCGATTGAGGCATTTCTTGAACGTCTCTTTGAATATTATTGAAAACTTGATCGTAATCGTATGGATTTGAAGATATGCTGTTGATTGGTTGACTCTGATTCATACCACTGAATAACGGGTTTGGCTGACCAGAATTTCCAAAGAGACCACCAGAAGGTGCCGACGCGTTTGATGTACCAAACAACCCACCCCCGGAAGATGCTGAATTTCCGAATAAACCTCCAGTGGTGCCTTGTGTGTTGTTAGCACCAGAGTTCCCGAATAGTTGTCCGGATGGAGCTGGGGTTTTATTGGTGGATCCAAAAAGAGCACCTCCACTAGTATTGTTGGTGTTATTGGATGAGCTGAAAAGTCCCCCCGCTGTATTGTTAGGGGCAGCGGAAGAGGCGTTCCCACCAAATCCACCACTTGTTGTATTGTTGTTAGACTTACCAAAGAGTCCGCCACCATTGTTATTAGACGTTGTATTATTGCTAGAATTACCAAAGAGCCCACCACCACTGTTGTTAGACGTTGGGTTGTTGTTGGAATTACCAAAGAGTCCACCACTGGTCGTATTGGATGCAGCATTGGTATTGGAGTTCCCAAAAAGTCCACCTCCACCACTAGTTGAGGTATTTGAGTTACCAGTGAAGCCACTCAAGCCTGTAGATGACGCAGGTTGACCCGAGGAACCAAACATTCCCGTTGGTCGTTTTCCTCCAGGCTCACCGCCAAATCCAGAAGTGCTGGAGGCAGTCTTGGAATTCCCAAACAAATTGTTGGCTGTACCGGCATTGCTACTACTACCACCGAAAGACGTCGATCTACCGAATCCAGTGTTTTGGGTAGAATTGCCAAACATTGATAAACTAGAACTTCCGCTTTTTCGTTAGTTGGTGATGTGTTGAAATTGATACAAGCGGTAGCTCAGATTTATCGAAATAGCTTGAAGAAAATGATGGGGCTGTTTTCTTAAAGACCAATTGATCGGCCTGAAATGATTAATGCAGAATTTTCAGTTGATGGTGAAATTAAATGAAGATTGAATCTTTAATTTTTAACCGATCTGACTACTGAAAAACTTGTTTTGGTTTTTTTTTTTTCCTCTTCGTTCTTTTTTTTTTTTTTTGGCTTGTTTAGGCTTGTTTTTTGTTGCGCAAAGTGAAAAAATGTTAGTGCCGAAATTTACGCAGCACACAGTATCAGATCTACACATATAGCTTATAGGAGGTTTTCATTTATTGTACAGAAGTGAAGTCGTTATAGAGGGAAAGTGAGTGTGGGGGGTTTAATCGGTGGAGATTTCAAGCTTAACACTGAATTCAGCACTATGCCAGAATTTGTCGAACTTTCTCAAATTTCCCTTTGTGCTATAGACTTTGTTGGGAATACCAATGTCAACCAAATAATGTACAACTTCTTCTTGCTCATTGACCAAGTGTCCATTTTTGTAAGCATGTATCAACCCTGTTATTGGCAAGCCCATGGAAACAATCCAATGGGAACGAAGTACCAATGATGGTTCCAGTACGGTACCCGACCCACCATCGATACCAGATGGTGTGTCAAGGGACATGATCTTGTTTCGTTGTCTTGGTTCATTACACCAAGCTATTATACTGCGAACCGCCTGCAAGTCATTCTCTTGATAGAATATATCCTCCAAGTGATCATCGTAACCCTGTAATGCGTCAACGATCAATTCAACCGGAGTCTCCAATTCATGTGTGAGAATATTGATTAATTCGGGCACAGAAGAGGTTATGACTTTACCGCCAACATTTTCAAATAATTCCCATTGCTGCAGTAATTCGTTATCGCTTTCCTCATTATTGATGACATATGCTAGTACCCTGATACCGTGATTGGTTAAATGACGACCAGTAGCGAATGCGCGGCTCCCACATCTACTGCTTCCTATGAGTAGCAACACTAATGGAGGTAAATTATGATTCTTTTTACTACTAAGTCTGGTAGAACCTCCCAATACTTTACTAGTGATCAATGCTGATAAATTGGCTGCACAGACCTCGGCCAAGATGGATGGGGTTATACCATAGGATTCAGCCGCTAATCTTTCAACTTCAACCAATTGTACTGGTGATGACAACGGTATGGTATTACCTGAGTGTGTGAGTTTGAAAGTCTTGTTCACAGGTGCCGCAACTTGATCCTTAGTAAGATTGGAGCTACTGTTATTTCTGCTGCTGCCATTTGACTGGCGACCTAATCTCTTATTCAAGTTACCAATGAGATCCCAGTTATCAGTTTTGTTGACATCGAGTACCATTTCGTCATTATCGTATTTGTCCTTCTTGGGTGTATGGCTTCTAGTATTATTACCAGCAATGGAATCCTTGGGAAGGTTATCAAGTTTATTGTGACCCACCAAACGATTTTGTAAGCTGACATTATCATTTTTGTGAAAATCAGCAAATACTGATTTCTTATCGAACATGGCTAAATTGGCAGCAAAGTCAAAATCGTTTGATTTTTTTATATCATCAACATCAGCATTTGCACCCCAGTCAGGATCAACCGAGCCGGTGGCCGAGTAAGTACGTTGGATTTTGCTAGCACCTATCTTAGGAGTATTTGATCTACTATGACCCCCGCGTGGAGTTGATGATTGTTTATTTTGAAAACGGGCTTGCTGCGGTTGTTGATGAGAAACATCACTGTTGTCAGATGACGAAGCAGGTTTAGCAAACACAATTGCATCATCCAAAAGAGATACATCCTGATTTTTTTTGGCATATTGATCCAATGAGTTATTATTGTTATTTTTGTGCTTATTATTTTTATTGTTGGATTTCAATAAATCATGAGGCAATTGAACGACTTTCAAGTCGGTGATTTTGTTACTGTCAACTTGCAAATTAGCAAGCTTAACATCAATGGGTTCACTTGAGTTGTTTGAATGGGACAACGAAGACTGAAGTACGTCATTAAGACTAATCAGCTGGTTATCAACGTGAGAAATGGTACCAGAAACTTTGGTTCCCTCATTCAAGGTTAAATCAACTTTATAGTTCAAAAACTCCATTTCCAAAAGTGGTGGCTCTATAATGTCTGCAAGGTGATCTGCGAACTATTAAGTCAACGTTGATTGTAGACTTATTGTTGGTCAATTATTCATTTTGCTTTTTTGTCCTTTTCTTTCAGTTTTGATATTTCAGCTATTTTTTTTTTTTTTTTTTTTTTCTTTCTTTCGAACGTTTTTTTTTTTTTGTGTGTCGCACACGATGATGGCTACAAAAAAAGTGACTACATTTTCAAAATTGCAACCATATATTGTTACCGTCATTAGAATACTTTTCGGGGATCAAACTCATCAAGAGTTGACTGTAATTCTAGCTGTTTGGTCTTCAAGGTGTTATCGAGCTCAGCTGCTTGATCATATCCCTTAGACAGTTGATCTATATGTAACTTCCGAAGCACATTTATAAATTCTTGATCCATATATTCCGCGTGCTTCGTTAACTCATGGCATTGTTGATCACGCTCATTAAGTCTCAGTTTGAGGAACAAATTTTCAAATTTGAGTCGGGCTGATTCCCTTTCAAGGTACGTTATCAATTGAGGGAATTTATCAATATCTTGGTTGATTATGGTGGGTCTCACTGAAACTGGAGGAGCCAACATTTCTTTAGGGGAAGATGATTCAGTATTTTTGAAAGAGTTGAGTTTGTCGGTTAGGTTGGCAATTTCAATTTTTAATGATTCAATAGCGGATTGGTCAGTGGCACGTAATTGTTGCCATTCATCATCGCTTATGCTTGATAAAAGTTTGGTTTTGTTGGCTTTAGCAGCCGTTTTAATTTTCTTTACTTGGTTGGCGTAATTCAAAGTTTGATAGGATTCTTCAAAATCAATGGGGGAGATACAAAAAATCATAAAACTTTTAGAATTTCCCGCCAAATTTTCTTTCAAAAGATACGTGAGAATTGAATCACGATATGGGATCACTTTGGCTGCATTATTCCCGTCTGCAGATATGGAAGAATTTGTGGCCAACAAATTTATACATCGTCCTAAGACCGTGAGCGACTTATTTATAAGTGTTCCTTCTTTTACACGTTCTTGTTGACCGAACACTTTTGTTTTCAGTAATCGTTCCAGCCCTGCCAAATCAACTAATTTTATATTAGACACCACCTCTTCTTCTGCATTACCAATTTCTTGAGTTCCTTCAGTGACATCGCTAGTGAAGCGAGTTTGTTTCAAAGTAACTGTGATTATGGCATGTGAACGGGAACTTTTGTCATTCATTGATGTGGCAGCGGTTGCTCTCATTGAATTACCATGGTTCAAAAAATTGATAAAATCCTCATAGGTGGACAATTCACATTCAGTAACATTCTCAACGTAGGGTCCTGTGACTGGGTGCTCACGTACACGGCATTTTTTGTGATTAGGTGAAGGAGAAGTTGATGCCAGTAATAAATCTTTTACTTGTTCATTATAAATCTCCACATACTGGAGTTTCAACTCACAGTTGACTCTATCTGCAACTAATATTTGTTTTCGATGAAGTATCTCTCTGATGACAAGAGGTATAAGTCCTGGACTTTGTTGTTCACCCATCATGGTGTATGTTTTACCTGACCCAGTTTGACCATAAGCCAAAAGGCACACATTAAATCCCTGGAAAAAGTGGCTGATGATCTCGGAACCTGTATTTGAATAAAACTGATAATTGTTGGTGTAGTTTGAGTGGGATTTGTCAAATGACCATACTGATTCGTCAAATTTATAGTGTTTGTATTCGGGAACTTGTCGTTTATCATTATTGATGATGGCCTTTTTATTCTGTGAGTGATATGTGGAGTTTGGAGGTACGGTGAGAATGGTAGATTTCGGATCTGTGGGAGGCATAGATACCAAGCATTGAGGAGGTTCAGCATCACTATTTAATTCACGAGGTAGAAGTGGTCTTACACGCACGAGTACTTTAATATTGGTAGTTGCTTGATCTTGAGCTAGGCCACTTTGAGGACTTGATACGGACTCACCAACGTCGCCGACGGGCAGCGGTATTGACGACTGCTGCTTAGTAGGTGACTTCATCAAGGCTTTGATCTTTGACTACTCTAGTTAGGTTGGTGTTGATGTTAGTTTATTATAAATCTTTATATACATTTGATAATCTTCAAATGTTTCCCGATTGAGAAATGTAAACATCATTTTTGTGACGTTTGCAGGTTAGAAGACGTAAACTGTAATTTAGTACTCCACAATTCAAATTGATACTATACGATTGAGGCCTAACCTCTAACATACCAAGAGTAGGTCTTTTTATCAGCACAGCTGGACTGACCACCTTCCACTCGAAGATCGTATGCATCACCTTTTTCACAATTATGGTGTGGCCAGCCCTCTACATACATTGGGCAATTAATATAATAATTTTGATATCCCATAGATCGGTAATTAGAACTTAATTGTGGTGAGATACATTGATTAAAATTATCAGCATGCCATTGATAATCCCCACTGCACTTACTTGCATCGAAGCCGCGGGCATCATAGTTTGAAATCCTTTTTTCTAAATTGTGTCTCTTGTGATTTTGATCATGGGTCAATATACATTGCTGACCGAGTTTCGATGTGGAGGAGTTTGTTGATTGGTAATTGATGACTTCCCTTGTGATTGGTTCTTTGCCGGTCAGGGATTCTAGTGTATCCTCTTTGAGATAATAAACGTCATCATTGGGGTCGGCATAGTACGGCATGTTGTGCAATACTAAGAACCTAGCCCCCGACTCTCGGTAACACCTGGATAAAAGTTCATCAATATCAGTGATATTTTGATGCGAGTTGATGAAGCTCGGGCGATCTTTAAGACCTACGCTGATTTGTTGAAAGGGAGGAGGATTAATCCAGATTTCAATCTCCGAGTCATTCGCACCCAAACAGTTCTTGAAACTGTTGATGTCTTCAATTAGTTGAGTATGGTTGGAATAGTAGTCGGTGAGCGTCGATGCTTGTATAAAAGTTGCGAAAGATAAGCAAAGCAAAAGAAATACCATGTTGGTCCTTTTTTGATAGTTGATTAACCTTATATAAAATTGATGTTCTAAAGAGGAACATTGAGCCCTTTATCGCTATTTATACTATATATGATTAATCCCATAAGTGTAAAAGGTACAAGTTTCGTGGAATTTAATTAGTATAAAATGTAGACTTAGCGTAAGAAAGTACCCAAAGAGCTTTGAATTTCATGACTCAAAAATATTTTCAAAGTCATGGAGACTTTGATAAAAATAGAGTTTTGATAGACGTACGGCTTCGGTGACATAAAGCTCAAACCGTCAAACTGACAGTCTTTATCATGACATCAATAAATGGGGTTACTTTGTTTGAAAATATACTTATTTCGGCAGTAATAGGCACTTTAACTGATGTTGAACAACTAAGCTCACTTCTGAACACTCTGAAGCTGTGTAGTGAAAGATATAAAAAGCAGTGGCTAAATACAGGGACAGAGCCACACACAAGGAAGGCACAATGGGTTGGGCGGAGTAGTTAGGCTTCGATTCGTCGTCATGGACAATCTATCCAATGATAAGCAATATGAGTTGACGTTTTAAAGTTGGGGTGTCAGATTCCTTTTTACTGGGTAGAAGAGTCATGAAAGAGAACCTCAATTTTAACCCATGAATTTACGACCAAGTTGGGGTAAAATAAAATGACTCACACCGTAATAATCATTACCAAGGTCATTATAGTCTAAAATCATTTCCCCTCTCAATTTACTGTACTGACCGAATTTTAATGAAAAATGGGAAGATTCGTTCCGCGTGATTGGTCCTTTGCCAGTCAGTAATTCTAGCCTATCCTCTTTGAGATGATAAACATCATCATTGGGGTTGGCATAGTACGGCATGTTGTGCAATACTAAGAACCTAGCCCCCGACTCTCGGTAACACCTGGATAAGAGTTCATCCATATCGGTGATATTTTGATGTGAGTTGATGAAGCTCGGGCGATCTTTAAGACCTACGCTGATTTGTTGAAAGGGAGGAGGATTAATCCAGATCTCAATCTCCGAGTCATTCGCACCCAAACAGTTCTTGAAACTGTTGATGTCTTCAATTAGTTGAGTATGGTTGAAATAGTAGTCGGTGAGCGTCGATGCTTGTATAAACGTAGCTAAAAATAAATAAATCACTAAAGTAAACATGTTTGAACGGCTTATATCAAGATTGGACCTACTTACTTAATATGGCAGTCTTGAAGATAAAGTCCGGTATCACTGTGGGCAGTGGGAATTGTTTTAGAAAAATGAAATCGACACAGCAAAAATAGATGTGAAAAAACATCTATTTATTTTCTAACTATGCCTCCGTTCCCAATTGACTACCTTATAAGTTGCTCTGTGTTCTGTCAAGCAGCCAGTTAAACCTTATCAATCAAAGTTACAAACAAACAGAAAAAAAAAAAGAAAATAAAGTGGAACAATAACCTTCAAAACTATTTTTAGCAATGTTGATTCAAACACCGTTGGTTCCATCGGCGCTAACCATACCGGACCCAAAATGCCATTCGCAATAGCCAATGGAAGCAAGCCTAGTCTGACCACTGTTACGATTACTGTGTCTATACTTTGGTTAACTCGACTGGCATTCAAAGCTGAATCAATAAGATTCCAGGTCAGCACCCGTACAACAATAATTTTGAAGGGAAGAAAAAAAAAGCTGGAGCACGCGGGAATAAAATCTTCAGAAAACAAACCAAAAAAAATAGAAAAAAAAAGAAGACAAAGGCAACGGCAGAAACACGACTTATAGCCTCTTTTAGTCAAATCATTACTGAATTTGAAAATACAAAACCTGATAGGTTTTCAATCAAAGTGTCCGTTACTTAAACTCCTGTGAAATGAGCAGCGCCGTGATAGAATCCATATTTCGACTGTCGGTCCAACTGGCGGTAGGAAGTAGCTTATCTGAAAATAAGCCTCTATTGGTCTACTTGACCAAAGACCATGAAATAAGTTCATTATTACAAAAGTCATTATATACAAACACCAATAACACTGATAATTCCACTCCTTCCCAAGTTGCCGGCCAACCCAACCAAATCATCATTGATTTCATAACCACCCATTTTGTTTGTCTTAAACTTATACAGGGTACCACCGATTATTCATTCTTTGAGCAAATTTTTCCTCAGCTACAAGTTTCAAGTTTTTATGTGGTTAGTCGTAATCAATTATTAGATGTTATAACTGACTCGATTTCCGATGGCGCCGAGTTTCAAAACAGATTGCAGAAAGTCTTGTCACATTTAAAAACAGACGCGTCTAGCCCCACTGATCAACTGACTGCTCCTCAACAAAATCCCAGTCTGAATTCATCTACCTTGCTGAATGCAAATCCAACTTCACCTTCAGAATCACCAATCCCTTCCCTGTCTCAAGCTCAATCTCGCACAACATCACAAGAGGCCTTACACGAACAAAGTGAATCATCACATGATAGATCGACCCGCAGGCATCGAGAACAACTCCTAGCGTTCAATAAAACCCAAAAGGAAGAGAAACAAAGAATTAGGGCGCTTCTTGAATCCGACAAGCGCGAACGTGAGCTGCAGCGTCGTGAACAACAACAACAACGTCACCAAAACCTCGAATCACAACTGGATGAAACTCCCGTGTTGGATCATACAACCACCTCATCTTCATCCAAACACGACAAATGTGCGTTAGCCATCAGATTATTTGATGGGAAAATCCTCAAGAATACTTTCAGTGCTACACAAACCTTGAATGATGTCAGATCATGGCTTGATACTTCCACCGACCATCAAATTATTCAAAATAATTCAAATTCACATATGCCCCTGTTTGCCACCTCACTGAATCCACAACCTACTCACTATGTATTCCATCATGCCGGTGTTCCACGAGTCACTTTCTCCGATGCCCAAGAATTTCAAAATTTGATAGATTTGAAATTGGTGCCTCGACTGGCACTTATTCTTAAACCAATCTATGATGATACTGGATTTCACAAGGTTTATCCCAATGGCAAATCTTCTACAAGTAATCCTGGAGTATTGAAGAGTATGGGTGGTGCCATTAGTAGGTTTGGTCATGCACTTCTGTTGTTCTTTGACTATGGAGTCGATGACGTTGAAACCGATCATGTTAATGACGAACACATTCCTATTGGTGCTAATACTTCGACATCATCATCAACGAACAGTAACAGTGTTGATAGTCTTCGTAGTGATAACGGTACCGGTGAGTTAGACGAGGATCGTGATGATTCGAGCATGCGTAAACGGAATCGTATTTCACGTGAAAATAGCCATATAGGTGATGCGTCTTCTTCTTCAAGAAGTGATTATTTTCAACGTCCACGTAGTCCCACTCATGATGGTACCGGAACTCCCAAAATTTTATCAATTGATGGCTCGAGGCCAGCCCTGGCAACGCTCATCAACTTTGATCAACCTTTACTGCGGAATTTCCTGAGTCGTAACCTCGTTGAGAATGATGATAATGATGGTGATGATGTTTTCCATTCTACTCCCAACTCACCTCCTTTGGAAGCCGTGGTATCACGCTCCAACAGAGGAAGTCGGCTGACTACTCCACAGCCATTGTTAAGCATGCCCCTGATGAGTCGAGTGCAAACTTTGAATGATGACGCCCTAAGCACTACAAGTAATGGTGATAACAAGCAGAAAACTAAAAAGAAGAAGAAGGATACTGACGCGTACAATGGCAATGGTACTCAGTTGAAAGATAAGAAAGACAAGTAGGTTACATTAGTTCACCATTCCTTTAATATATTTTTGTATGTTTGTTTAGTCTTATCGTAAATCACGGAAAAAATCAAAAACGTTATCTTTCTCTCGAGAAAAAAAAAAGATAAATACACCAAAAAAGAAAAAAAAAAAAAAAAAAAAGAGAAAAAAAATACAGAATAAAAGAAAAAATAAGAGAAAAAAATACGACAGAACAATTTTGGCAGGTCTAAAATCATGTCACAAAACTTTCAACATCAAGATATATTGAAGTAGATGATATCCAAATAAATAGCATACAGCAAATGAAATAATGGACCAGTCTACTATAGCTGACTTGGAAAATCTCCTCCGGCTTCCCACCAAGGGTGGTGATAATCTCCTCATAGGCAGCAGGGCTGACCCCACGTCTCTGATTATTTCAGATACTTCGGTATTAACTTGTGGGTGTCTTGTTTCAGAACTGCAATTTTTATTAATCCTTACTAGCGCAGATACCGCCACATGCCTCAATTGTGGGGAACCCAATGTCAAAATACTTAGCGAGATCACCCCACTTCGAGAGTTATATAATCTTGTGGTTCAATTACAACAACAACAACAACTACAACAACAACAACTACAGAAATCTCGTAGACGTTCAAGTTCTAAAAGAAGCAGTGTTGACACCAATATACGACGAGGTAGTCATGGTGCTGGGAAAAAATCATCTTTTTCAGCAGGAACATCACCATCTGCGGAATCTACTGATTTACTCGGTCTTTTTTATAAATTTGCCAAAGAGGAAACGACATCACCACCCGACTTCCGAAAAGTCAATTTTGAACCTTCGATACTAAAGGACCTACCAGCAACGACAGAGCCGACATCTTCATTGCCATCATTACCCGATGTACTGACAACATTTGAACAACCACTGGTTGGCCCCACTGGGTCGATATCACAACCAATAGATATAAAACAGCTGACATCATCACTAAATAGATCCAGACTTTCATCATCACTTCTGTCGTCATCTTTCACCCGCGGTGCGACCATCTCCAAGTCGGGTTCAATTCTGCCACTTACTAATTCAATTGTGGCCCAACCCATGCCTACGGAATCGTCATCTTCATCATTTGCCAACTTGCTATCTCAGTCACCCAACAAAGAAACGAGTGATTTGACAGTTAATTCGGTTGCCAAAATTGAATCTACTGGTGCCACAACGAGTAACAATTATGATAATTTACATAATTTACTCGATGATTTGAATGAAACTAAGGAATATAATTTTAGTAAGTGTTTCCCATTCCATCGTAAATTTACTAGTTTCCCTACTCAAACCATGCGGTTTAATTTCCCCTCAAATCCATTTAAAACCCTGAGTGGAAGTAGTGGGTCGAGTGGTTCTGTGATTCGTAAACCTACTAGGTTTATTGATAGTGATATTTATACTCACATAGATCCTACTCTGGGTAAAGAATTGACTCGATTTGTACTTATGTCCGATAAACGCTGGGAAGTTTATGAATATATAAGTGATAATCATGGGTGTAATGATCATACTTCCAAGCCAGTGTTAATATGCTGTGGTAAACTGAATGGTGATCATGGTGTTAATTTCAGTTCATTAATATCATCAAAGGAGAATAATGAAGAGGTGATTGTTAGAAATGAATTTAACATAACCAATGCAAATAATTCAACCAGTGATGATGATCTTCGTAAAAAATTAAATCTGTGGGAACAACTTTATTGTCAAATTTCAGCTCATTTTTTAATTATATCGGGGACCAAAGGAATTATGCGAGTGTTAAATTTGGATTCATCTCAAGGTACATTAGGGAAACCAATTTATACATATATAACTAATTTTCCTATTCGATGCATACTGGCAAGTCCTAATGAACAATTGATTGCCTGTGGAATCACCGCTAGGGAAAGATTACTGGGGAAAGAACAACCATTTATTATTCTTCATACTTTACTTGAAAATCTGAACACTGGTGATACTAAGCGCGTTATGAATCTGAAACCCATTACAATTACAATTCCGTATCGGGATCCTATCAAAATTATTAACTTCAATGCTTCATCAACTCATTTGGTATGTTGTACGGCTTGGGAATCACGATACCTTATAATCAAATTACGTGATGCCAATACAAATAACTATCGAAGACCACGCTTGATTTGGACAGATGTTAAATACTTACGTCATCAGATTGAGGATTCTAAATTAAGTAACTCTCGGAGTAAAAAGAATCAGGATAATATCAATGATCAAGTAAGTGGACGTAGAAACAAACGTGGTGAATACATCATGGACGATTTAAACGGAGTGTCAGCTGAAAGTGGTGGGAATGATGGCATGTATCATTATGACTACGATCATGAACTTATGATGGAAAATGAGGGCATTACCCAACTACAGTTTGGATCTTCACATTCAAATACGGTGGTGTTAACGCTGAGTTCTTTGAATAACCGACCCTCGGTGGTGATTCGATTGGATGGTCCGTTAATTGATTCAGGACAACAGGGAAGACAAAAGAAGAAGAAGAATAGAAGTGATAGTAATACAAATGTCAGTGATGATTTCATGAGTATTCATTCAAGTCAAAATAGTCATGATATTGATACTACCAGTTTCAATAGTTTTGATAGCCCCGCGAATTTCAGTAATGAAAACAATGAATCGAGTCAAACTTCTAATATTAAAGATGCTGAAATCGTGATGCGTTTTCCTGAAATTGGATCGATGATTTATGGATTTTCAATGTCACCTCGTGGTGATGGAATTGTTTTTTTGGATAAAGCAGGTAGACTTTTTTTGGTATCAACTCCCAACTTTAGACTCAATGCACCATCAGTATCACTGATGCAACAGCCCCAATCACTGACGATGAAAAAAATCGTGGTGTTGTTAGGTCAAGTGGCCGGGGCTGAACGATACCTGGAAGCAGCATCGGTACGATTCTCCAACGATGGAGGTAAAGTGTTTGTCGTTGATCGCAAGGGAGTGTTGCTGGTGTTTGATTTCACCAAGGGTGTGCCGGGACAAGACCCTGATGTAGTCAAAGCCAAAATCATCACCATGTAACATCACTACATAACGTCATCATAGTACATCAGCATGTAAAACTGTATGCTTTGAATATAACTTTGTGATATCTTTGTCTTTATCTTGTTTTTTTTTTTGCGCCCATTAGCGCCGATAGCCATTTGTACAAAAAAGAAATTTACTTCGGAGAAATAAAAAAAAACCATGTGCCGCACCTCAAAAGAATAAAAAACGCCACACTAAAAAAAAAAAGAAAGAAAAAAAAAAAAAAAAAAGAAACCAAAAAGGCATCCGAAAAGAACCAGAAAAAAAAATAGGAAGAGATGGACTCTTTATGCTTCAGCTTCTTTAAGAATAGTATAGATCAATATGGCTCCGATTCCTCCCTTAGCTGACGATGTGTTGGACTTCATCGGTAACACCCCCTTAATCAAACTAAACAGAATCCCCCAGTCTTATGGTATCAAGGCCAAGGTTTACGCCAAGGTTGAATTATTCAACGCTGGTGGTTCCATCAAGGATAGAATTGCCAAAAATATGATTTTGGAAGCAGAAAAACTGGGTAGAATAAAGCCAGGTTATACCTTGATTGAACCTACTTCCGGTAATACTGGGATTGGTTTAGCATTGGTGGCTGCTGTTAAGGGTTACAGAACCATTATCACGTTACCAGAGAAAATGTCAAATGAAAAAGTTAGTGTTTTGAAAGCTTTAGGAGCAGAAATCATCAGAACTCCCACCGAAGCTGCTTGGGATGCTCCTGAATCTCATATTGGTGTTGCTCGTAAATTAGAAAAAGAAATCCCCAATGCTGTTATCTTGGATCAATATTCAAATGAAGCTAATCCTGATGCTCATTACTTTGGAACTGGTTATGAAGTTTGGGATCAAACTGAAGGTAAAGTGACTCATTTTGTGGCTGGTGCTGGTACTGGTGGTACCATTTCAGGTGCTTCTAAATACTTGAAGGAACAAAATTCAAAAGTTCAAGTTATTGGTGCTGATCCAAAGGGTTCTATCTTGGCTCAACCTGAACTGTTGAATGATTCTACTGAAGGTTATTTCGTAGAAGGAATTGGTTATGATTTCATTCCCGATGTTTTACAAAGAAAATTCGTTGATCAATGGATTAAAACCGATGATAAGGAGTCATTCAAATTAGCCAGAAGAATTATTAGAGAAGAAGGGATTTTGGTTGGGGGATCATCTGGTTCTGCTTTACAAGCAGCATTGGAAGTTGCAAAAGATTTAACTGAAGACGATACAGTGGTTGTGGTATTCCCCGATTCTATTAGATCATACTTGACCAAATTTGCAGATGATGAATGGATGAAGACCAATGGATTTGAAGTTGAAGATAAGAATGCCATTAGTCAAAAAACCGATGATTTCTTACATGATACTACTATTAAAGATTTAGTTGCTAGTAAATCACCGGTTGTTACCGTTACTTTGGCTGATACTGTGGGTAAAACTTTTGAATTATTACAAACGAATGGATTTGATCAATTACCTGTTTTAAGTGCAAATGGTAAATTAATTGGTTTAATAACATTATCAAAGATTTTAAAGAGTTTAAGTACCAAAAAAGTACAATTGACCAATTCAATAAGGCCTATTTTCTTAGATTTTAGAAAATTGGCTGATTTTGAAAAATCTTTTGATATTTCTAAAGAATCCGGATTTGCCAAGAGAAGATACCAACCAATCACCTTGAATACTTCGTTGTCATTATTAAATAAGTTTTTCGAAACTAATTCAAATGCCATTGTAACTGATGCTGATTATAAACCAGTACAAATCGTTACTAAGGTTGATTTGATTTCATACATTACCAAGAATGCCTCTTTCAATTAGCATATAAATGAAATTACGTAATCCAAGCTTTCTTAGTACAAAAATGAAATAGATATAAATAAAAGAACTAAATAATGCTCATTTGATAAACACAATAAAAGAACAAGAGGAACAGAAATAAAGATTAGGAAAAGAAAAAGATCACACAAGAAGGAAAGAAAAAAAAAAAAAAAAAAAAAAAGAGAAAAACAAAACCATGGTCATGTCTATATTTACACTATACTCTTCCAATCATTTTCTAACACCTGATAATATCAAACAAATTAACAAACAATAATAATAATAACAATCGTAACAACAACACATCTAAGAAAATTTCCATCTATTACCACAATTTTCACAAGTACAAAATGTAGTTAATGGTTCATCAGCAGATCTAGTTTGCATTTGATAATAACTAACTTTTTTATGTTTACATTTACCACAAGTAAATCTATCAGTAACGGCTCTCTTTTCAGTAGCACCTTGAGCATCAAATAAATTTTGTTTATGTAATTTTTCGATTTCCTTCTTTAAAGCTTCAGGAGCCATTTCATTAGGAGACATACTAATAAATTTAGCAGGAGTTATTTGATTTGATAATAAACGAGCTCTTAATTCAGGATTTTTCTTATTTCTTAAATTCATGGTAAAAGTTCTTAATTTATTTCTATAATTATCATTTACCGAAGCATATTCAGCTTTAAATACTTCGGTTTCAATTTCACGTGCCACCGATAATATATGATTACCCAGTTCATCTCTTTCAATGGCCAAGGCTGTGTATAAAGCACTGACAGAAGCATTTCTGGTGGTATTATCATATAATGTGGTGTTTACTCCATCGGTCTTGGGATTTCTCGGACCTGAATGAAATTTACTATTGGTTGAACCTGGTGATGATTGTGAAGTAGAATTTGTTGCACCGTGTGGAGTGGCAGATTCAGAAGAAGATGGTGATTGTTGTGTTGTTTGTGGTTGCAGTTGCAGTTGTAATTTTTTCTTATTTGCTTTTTCTAATTGAACTACTTCTCTCCAAGATTTAATCATTTTTTTAACCAAAGAGCTAATTTCATTATTATTACTTGATTTAAGTTTATTTACCGCCATACCAACCTTGGTTTCTCTTAATAATTTCTCACTGGGTTTGACTCCATCATTTAAAATGTTCAACAATTTCAAAATGGTGACATCGTCGGTCAGTTTTTCCAAATTGGAAACCGTTGACTTTATTTCTCTTGTATCCATTGTACCTAGGGTTGTAACTGAGTCCTTCAATGGGAAATTTTACTAAAAGAACCTTTCCTTTCAGCTCATTCTGTTTTCTTTTTTTTTTTTTTTTTTTTTTGATTTTTGTTCTTGATGTTTTTTATTGCAGTTTGAGTGCTCACAATTTACAGGTTATTGTCGGAACAATAATTACACCAAAAACTGAAAAAAAAAAAAAAAAAAAAAAGAACAAAAAACAATTGAAATACGTTAAAGGAAGAGAAGAAGACGTTATCAAAAGACAAGGAACAATGGACGCTCAAAGCAGAAGTGTATATATAGGGAACATTCCCTTTGATTACACCGAGGAACAGGTGTTGGATATTGCCAAATCGGTGGGGCCAGTACTGGACCTCAAATTATTATTTGACACCAATACTGGGAAACTGAAAGGTTATGCATTCGTACGATATGGTGATCATGAAACTGCCGCATCTGCAGTAAGAAATCTTCATGGATCAAGTATTGGTAATCGATATTTGAAATGTGCACTTTCCAACGATAATCAATCATTTCCTGATTCCAATAACAATATTACCACCACCACCACCACCAACAACAACAACAACAACAACAATATTAATAATAACAATAACTATATCAATAACACCATCAATAACCCCAACACTGCATATAACAACGGTACCATTGGTACCAACAGACTACCCCCATTACCGTTGGGTACTCAAATATTTGCGAATCAAACCGCACAACAGGCGATTTCGTCAGCGTTATCGACATTAGACCAACAGACCGCCAATCAAATAATGAGAGAAGCCAAGACCATGAGTGTCGATAATCCACAACTAATGAAACGATTACTAGATCAATGTCCACAGTTAGCTCACGCATTGGTTGAGACCAGTTTACTAGTGAATTTGACCAATAAAGATTTAATTGGATTATGTGTCAATACCAAGCAACCCGAACTTAACGAGTTAACATTTGATCATGTTCAGTTACTCAAAGAGGTGAATCAATTATCCCCCGAAGAGCTTGCTGAGTTAAATGAAGATAAACGAGCCATTGTCAATGAGATCAAGAACGAATTGAGTAAAGGTTCATACGGAGCCATCATTTGAAAATGTCTCCTCCACCACTGTACCATAGTCACTATATTACGAAACAAAATACTATATTACGAAACACAATATACTAAACACAATATACTATTCAGGTTTCTTGCCTTGTACTCTTGCCTTGTAGAACTAACTGTAGCGTATAATTGTGGAATATATCAATCCGTACACCACCACTAAAAATAAAATTGTGTGGTTTGGTGGTTTTCGCACGACTTTTTTTTTTTGTTTGCATCCCTTATCTTATAGCAAAAGTTTACTCTACTTAGTTACTACTTCTTCTTCTTCTTCTTCTTCCTCCTTGTCTTCTTCCTTTCATCCAACCGTCATTCCCGTAGTGACATTTAATCCCATTCAAGCTCGATATAGCAAACGTTTGCTCCTATTTGCTGTCTTCCATTGGTTCTTTTCTCGTACCTTTTTCTTTTTTCTTTTTTTTGTTTTTCCTTTGATTTTTTTTATCACCTTTTTTTTATTTTTATATTGTTTTTTTTTTTTTTTTTGATTTGTTTGAAGTTTGCCCCCCGCTTGCTACATCACAATCAAAGGCACAACCTGTTTCTTTTTGCAATCTTCATACTCATTTAGTCAACTAAACATGGCCGGCACTTGCGTTACCACCATCAAGGTTCTTGGTGCCACTTCCTTGGGGTTATTAACTGGCTCCTTAACCTTCCAATCAGTCAATGCTGTTTCACAGTTAATCAATCAACTTAAACGTGAGGCTTCCATCAATTCAAATCAAGTTTGGGGTAAGGTGTCAAATCTTATCAATATTCTGCGTATTACCAATTTAACATTGGGTACTTTAGCCACCGGGTTATTACATTTGGCATTTACTGCTTCCGGTCCCAAGGATAAACATCCTTATATTATTTATTCGGCTATAAGTATCCCCGTTGGTCTTTTGGTTACTTATTATAAAAGTTATAAATTTGAAGCTAAATTATTACGTAAATCAAAACAAACCATCCCCATTGTTCCTAATGATGATTTGAATCAACAAAGAGATCTTGGTGCTAAACAAGAAGGTCAATTCAAAGTTGAAAAAGAACAAGAATCTCATGATGATGAATCTCAATTGGGTAAATCATATATTCACGTTTCTGATGAATCTTCATCTTCCAATACTTCAACTCCTAGTTCATCCACCCCTGGTTCTCCTAAACCGAAAGATACCGAAACTACCACTATTGGTGAATTGAATCATGATTTGACAATTGAAGAAGAGGTGGAAAATGCCTTGTATAAAAAAGAGTATATCAATGATTTAACTCAAATTAAGTATGGTTACTTATTAGGATCATCAATTACTGGTTTAGGATTCTTGATGGCCGTTGTTGGTCTTTTGGGTGAAACGTTTGTGTTGTAAATGACTTAGGCGTCCCTTTTGGTAATTTATTGGTTTTTTTTTCTTTTTTTCTTATTCTATTCTATGTCTTATGTATGATAATTAGTCCCTATTGTTCAGGTTCCGTTACAAATTTTTTTTTTTTTTTTTTTTAAAACCTTTTGCTTTTCCCATTTTTTTTTTTTTTTTCTAGTAATACAAGATAATGTTTCCTCGAGGTGTTTGATGTCTGTGTAATTTTTGTTTATTTGATTATTGTGTAGATGGTGACATGTCTTGTTTCAATCGATTTATCAATTCCGAACAAGAATGAGCTTCTCTTCCTACTTCACCACCTTCTTTAATAAGATTATTTAAATTTTTAACCATTGGTTGCATGAAAACATCAACCATTACCTTACGTCTAGTATCTAAATCTTCAGTAGTTAATGAATTTAAATCATCCAAACTAAATTTCCCTTCTTCTGATTTTTCATTATTTGAATCAATATTTTGATCAATAATTGATTTTGGTAATTCTTGAATAAATAATTTTAAAGGTGAATAACTTTGAGGTACATCAGGTAACCAATATTTTGAAGTTTGTCCATGTAATGTTATAATCAGATTCCAATTAATTGAATTTGATTCAGATTTATCAGGAGCAAATAATGCCACCATTAAAAAATTTTTTAAAATTTGTAAATGATGAATACGTGCTCGTTTAGTCAGTCCACCAATGGCAGCACTGGTGGTAATGGCAAGACTTACCAGTTTTTTATCTTGTTTTAAAGTCCAAGCCATTAAGGTGAAATAATTTTTCAAAGTTTTTATAAAATAAGATTGAATTAAGGCTCTTGATGCATGATCAATTAAAACTTGAAGAAATTTGGTGGAAGTATTTCGAATATCCGGTTGAATATGTGACATGGCGGCATGAATGAAAAGTGTTAGGGGTCGTATATGAAGTGAAAGTAAACCAGGTTGTTTAGCAACGCATGCTTTTAATAATTGAATCACCGTAGTTCGTACATTTAAACTTTCATCGGTAATCATGGGTGTTATACTGGTTATAATTGCTTTATAAGCGGTAGGGTTGGAGGGAAGATGCAGTTCAATATAAAGTAATACTTCTTTTCGGGTATTTGAGGAATGATGCTTGGTAAGTGATAATTGATGGGTTAGGTCTATGTCATCATGAGATTTATCATCGGTTATATTTTTGGTAGATGATGTGGTTGATTTGGCTTTATTAAGTGACTGATTAGGTAATGATATTGATTTTGCAATAAATGAAGTATCGGTATGATTATCTGGTTTGGCCTGAGTCTTACCTACTTTCAATTTGGGTTTGACAAAATCCTTTTGTTTTTGAGCCTTCTTACGTTTTGATCCCATTATGTATATATTGTATCTTCGATAACCAGAGATCTTTTGGTACTCATTCAATATATCGGTTTAGCCTTTTTTTTGCTTTTTCGTGATGGGCTTCGATTTTTTTTTTTTTTTTTTTTTTTTTTTTCTTCTTTTTTCTTTTTTTCTGGAGTCGGTTTTTTATTTTTGTTTTTGTTAGCAGTTGGTTTTTTCTTTTTATTTATTCTCCAACCGATTCACGATTCACCAGACCCTTTTTGAATCATGGAGATATAAACCTTGATGGCATTCAATACATACACTGATAACCTGCTGCGAATATACCAGGACCTTGAAGGAGCATTTCTACTGTCACTTCTGCTCAATGATGACGACACACATTCCGATAAGCTAGCGTCGGGCAATCCACTTGATTTGAGTAGTGTGAAAAATGAAATTCCTCAATATGATGAAGAAGATGATAATAGTGATTTAATGGAGGTTGATACAACTTATGAATTACTGGGAAGGGCGTCATCTGAACCGCATAAAGATCAGGGAGAAAAAGATCAAAACAATAAAGATCAAAACAGTAACGATCAGCACAATGAAGATCCAGCTCAAGAAGATAAAGAATACAATGAAGAAGAAGAACCCGGACTCGTATCAAATATTTCGAATTCGCTTATATTATCACCCACCAGTCTTGGGGCCAAACTTGCATTACGACGTAAAGAACAACCCAAAAGTGAAGAAACAAATGATGATTCATTTGATTATGAGTTCGATACAAGTGAAATGAAAGTACAAGATACTAAATCTAATGCATGGCAAGATTCAGCATTGAGTTCTGTCAGGAACAGAAGTTCATTTGCTAAAGCTGATCCAAGTATGTTTCTAGCTAATGATGATACACCACAAGATAATCAAATGATGAATTGGAATCGATTTCGTAATCATTTTGGTAATAATGCCGTTCAAGTTCATCATCATCATTACTACTACATGGGTGATGAAAGTTCCAAACACAATAACATCAAGCAAAATAGCGTCCAAAATGATAATATCAAGCATAATAGCGACCAACATGATAATATCAAGCATAATAGTATTCAACACAATGACACATCAAACGGCCAATTAATACCGCATGAAGTACGATTGCCATCACCATGGGAACAAGGTATTGACCCTCATGCTCGATTACGCTACATGTTAATGACGTACTTACAACTTGGAATCAACCTATTGGCAATTGGATATGGTAGTTACCTTATAAGTTTGGTTGTTTCGGTTATCAAAACCGATGTGAATCATAAATTACAACGACATGCAAATGATGTAATGGTTGATATTGAAAGTTGTCGTCGACAATACTTTGAAAACCACTGTGATCCAAGTACGATTGTACCAGCCATGGAAAAACAATGTCGATACTGGTTGAAATGTATGAATCAGGATCCATACGATGGAGGTGGATTCAGAGCTAGTGTAAGCGCTGAAACATTGGGGATGATTGTTAACCTGTTGATTGAACCCCTTGGATTCAAATTCTGGGGGGTGTGTACATTGTTGATATCGGTGGTGTTTGCTTGTAATTTTATGTTTGGATACTTGAGAGCTAAGAGTTATTATGGGTAATCAACTATCAACTTCTATATATACGATCCATGTTACTTTTACTTATTACACTGTATAACATGATGGTTCTTTAGTATTATATGTGATGTACGGGTGTAGAGAAACTTGCATGTCCCAATTAGGCAAGCGATTGTTTTGTTTCAAAAAATGAGAAAACAAAACAAAAAAAAAAAAAAAGAAATCAACAAAAATAAGCGAGCGGCTGATTTGTTGTTGGCTAAATCCGGCAGTTCAAGGCGTAGCGAACACAGCAAATATCTTCGGATTTTTGCACAAAAACTTACTGGCTGTGGACCCAGGGAGTTTATGGAGTTACCACTTTGACCTCATTTCTTGGGTAGTGTTAATATTAAATCTAACTAAAATGTATAAGTGAAAAGTATTGATCAATGTAAAAGTATTCAAGTAAAAAGTATTTATATGTGTGAAAGCTTTACTTTAATATTCCGGCAATTCTTTCACTTGTGAGATGCTGGTGTTCCATATTGAGATTTGTACACACCTCCTGGTGAGCAAATTGCTAATTACCAACGGGGGCTTACAATCAAAAATTAGAGGGTGAAGTCGGTTAAAATGTAATGATTTAGCTTGACTTTGCGATGACATATTTTACTTTCTTTGTTACTTTTGTTTTTTGTTTCTTTTTTTTTCTCTCTCTCTTCGGATTTTGTACTCCAGAAGTTGAAAAAAATTAGACACAAATTTTTCTTTTTTTTTTTTTTTTTTTTTTTTTTTCTTTTCAAAATCACCAACGAAGTTTTCTTTTTATATAAATTTGTGTTATTCTTCTTCTTTTCCCCCCAGTTCAACCTTACTACGTCCTGTTGACAACGTACCCTTTCTAATCGAGTTCGTCAAATTCATTCAATTGGTAGAGTATCATGGGGATTTTAGGAACCTCGGCCACCGAAGAAGCTCAGTTGAGACAGGCTGCTCTCAACGACAACACCAACAACAACAACAACAACTTCGATAGTAGAAGACCATCACTTGAATCCTCTAGTGCTTACACTTCGGCATCTGCTTACGAAACGGCTGAAGAATCAGAATCCTTTCTTGACAATTTGTCATCGTCAAACTTGCATGAGTCTTCCGGAGTTAACCCGGAGAAGAGCATTCATTCTAACAATGCTATAAAAAGTACTCCATCTGCCACCAATAATGATTATGGTAAATTCAACAACACTAACAACATGACTGATGAAGATCTGATAATACAAGCTGATGCTACCAATTTAAATGATGAAGAACAATTAAATCGACAATTTACTTTGGAAAGATATCAAACAAATCATACCATTGAACAAGAAATTGATCAAGATTTTGCCAAAACATTATCTCATAAACTGCAAAATGATGAAATTGAAATTAGTGAATTAGATTGGGATTCACCTCAAGATTCTGATAATCCTCAAAATTGGTCAAGTTTGAAAAAATGGTATATTACTTTTACAGTTGCCATTGTATGTCTTTGTGTTAGTTTAGGTTCATCACTTTATGTTAGTGGAGTACCTGAACTTATGGCTACTTTTAATGCTCTGCAAGAACTTTGTCTTTCTGGTTTAACATTTTATTTAATTGGTTTGGCACTTGGACCCGTTTTAATGGCTCCACTTTCAGAAATTATTGGACGTCGTCCAATTTATCTTTTTTCATTCCCCGTTTCAATGTTATTTACCATGGGAATTGGACTTGCTTCAAATATGCGTACTATATTAATTCTTAGATTTTTTTGTGGTTATATTGCATCACCAGCATTATCAATTGCTGGTGGTACTATATCTGATATTTGGGGTCATGATCCTCAAGAAATGTCAATTGCAGTGGCACTTTTCTGTGTGGCACCATTCTTAGGTCCTGTTATTGGTCCTGTTGTTGGAGGTTATGCAGCTGTTGAAAAAGGTTGGAAATGGACCATGTGGGTATCACTTATGTTTTCAGGTGCTATTTTACCATTTTTATTATTTTGTCCTGAAACTTTAAAACATATTATTTTAGCTAAACGAGCTCGTAAAAGAGGTATTAAACTTGTTAAACCTAAACTTAATGTGGCATTTTTCAAAAAAATTATTTCGGTTCAATTAATTAAACCTTTAAAAATGTTAGTAGTTGAACCAATTGTTTCACTTTTATCATTTTATATTGCATTTATTTTTGCCGTATTATTTGGATTTTTTGAAGCATTCCCAATAATTTTTAGAGGTGTTTATCATATGTCTGATGGTAATTCAGGTTTACCATTTATTGCTGTTGGTTTAGGATTAATTTTTGGAGTTATATTTTTCATTATTTTAGATTTATTTGTTGTTTTCCCTAAAAATCCTGATGGAACTAGAGGTAAACGTGATGAAGATGGTAAAATTATTTGGGATGCACCTGAAAAAAAATTAATGGTTGGTAAAATTGGTGCTATTTGTTTACCAATTGCATTATTTTGGATGGGTTGGACTGGTCGTACTGGTTCAATTCATTGGATGGCACCAACTGCTGCTGGATTCCCATTTGGTTTTGGACTTATTTTAGTATTTTTTTCAGTGGTTCTTTATTTTTCATTTTCATTTCCTCCATTAGCAGTTGCTTCTGCTTTAGCAGCCAATAATTTACTTCGTTATGTGGTTGCAAGTGTTTTCCCATTATTTACGGTACAAATGTATGAAAAATTAAATATTGGTTGGGCATCAACTGTATTTGCATTTATTGCCTTAGCAATGGTTCCATTACCATTTATATTTGGTTTTTGGGGACCTGGATTTAGAAAAAATTCTCAATTTGGTTATGCAGCTTATTTTAAAGAAATTAAAGAAAAGGAAGCTGCTGCTGCTGCTGCTGCAAACCAACAAAATGGTACCGTTAATAATTCATCTAATGAAACTGAAGATAAACAAGATACTACTGGTCAATCTTTATCTGATACCATTAATAAGGAACCAGTTGAACAAAAAGTTTAACTCATTTTCCTCCATTGTATAAATACCCTTAATTACTTAATTTTTAGTTTTCTTCTTGCAATATACCATTAATTTTTACTTTTTTTGTATACCTTAAACTTACATTATTATTTACTCGAGTTCTAAAGGTTATATTATACAAGGAGTAAAAAAAAAAATGTCAAAAAAAAAAAAGTGTCAAAAAAAAAAAGTGTCAAAAAGAGTGCAAAAAAAAAAAAGGAAAAAAAAAAAAAAATAAAAAAAAAAAAAAAAGGAAGGAAGGAAATTACTTTTGTTCATATTTTTCCTTATGCAATTTACGAACTCGTTTAGCCCAAGATTTAACATCTTTATCAAATATTCCATCCTTAACTCCGGTCAAAAATTCATTTTCTAATAAATCCCAGGGTGATTTTCTTAAATTATCATCTTTAATTAAACAACAATCAATAAATTGACATAATTGATCATTATAATGTTGACCTGATATTGGATTAATACGTTGAGATAAAGTTGGAGGAGTTTCATTAACAATACGTTGTAATAAATCCAATATACCTTCAGGACCGGCCGGAATATCATCATCATCATCATCATTATCTTTTGACCAAATTGATTTACCACTAGCTAATTCAATTAATAAAAGACCCATTGACCAAATATCTGATTTAATACCATAATTTAAACCTTGAATTCTTTCAGGTGACATATAAGTTGAAGTACCAACAAAAGTATCAGCCATTGCCAATGAATTAGTTAATTCTCTTGAAACTCCAAAATCACAAAGTTTAAAATCACCTTTATGATTCATTAAAACATTTGAAGGTTTGATATCACGATGAATAATTTTATGATTAGTATATAAATAACATAAACCTGATAAAATAGCAAATGCAAGTTTTTTCAAAACTGATAATGGGAATTGATTTGGTTGACATAATTCCAATACTTTATCAAGTGATCCACAATTACAATATTCCATGCAAATTACAATGGTATTATTATTATTAATAAAAGCACCATAAAATTCAATAATGAAAGGTGATTGACATTCATGTAAAATTCTTAATTCTCTTATTATTTGAGTTTGAATAACTGTTTTCAGATCAATATGAATAATTTTTTTAGCCATTGTTTTTTGAGTTGGAATATGTAAAATTTTTGAAACGGTACCTGAATTACCCAGTCCTAAATTTTTTAAAGTTATTAAATCTTGATTATTTAATTTAATTGATGATGTAGTTGAAATTGGTGAATCTCGACGACGTGATTGTTTTGATTTATGATTAAAATTTTTTAATGAATCTTCTAAATTTAATTGATTTGGTGATGATTTGGTTGGTGATATTGATGATATAACTGTTTGACGTTTTCTTTGAATTTGTTGAGGTTTAATTGATTGATTATTATTAGATAAATCTAAATTATCTAATTGATTAATAATTAAATTACGTGATGTTTGAGAATCAGGATCAATATTACGATTACTACGATTAATATTAAGTGAACCAATAATACCTGAATTATGATTAACTTTGGTGGCAGTTGTTGTTGTACCACCACCCAAATTAAGTAATGGAGCCGGTCTAATTTTAATTCCTTGAGGTCTTGTATTTACAAGTGGAGTTGGAGTTGGATCATTTGATGATGCCAGAAGGGATAATTTTTTAAAATTTTTCCTCTTTAAAGTTTTGGTTTGTAAAATAGTTGCATCTGGACCTGAATTTGTCATTGGTGGTTGAGATTGAGTTGGTGATGATAATGATTGAGTTGGTGATGATAATGATTGAGTTGGAGAATGTAATTGAGATGATGATGCTATTGATGAATTTTGAAGTTGAAAGTATGGATGATTTGATGACGGTGAAATTGGAATAGGGGGAGCCGCCAGTTGTGGAGGAACTGGAGGTAAATCTTTATCCTTAGTTGAACTCAATGAAGTTTGAGATGAATTATTTAATCGCATTATTGAATTATTTGACCATTGATGAAGAAGAATAAGATAGCAATCAACAACAACAAAGTATAAAAAGAAAAACCGCTAAAAAAAAAAAAACCGCCAAAAGAAAAAAAAAAAAAAAACGCTAGAAAAAAAAAAAAAAAAAAAAAAAAAAAATACTAAAAAAGCGCTAAAAAACACGGAAGAAAAAAAAGGAGGAAAAACAAATCACAAAAATTACTGAAATTTTTATTTACAAATATTTATATTATACATTGTCCCAGGAGAATTCCACTGGTTTAGTGTAAATTGTTCCAGGATTATTCCTAGAGCATTCCACTGGTTGTATGGGTTTGTTATACACCACTGGTACCCGGAGCAATACTTGGGTGTTGACTAATAGCCATGGCATTACTAAAGTCGGTAATTGAACCTCGTTGTTGAGGTTGACCATTACGTATATAATTAGAAGAACCATAAACTTGAGCCTGAGCAGCAGCTTGAGCTTGAGCTTGAGCAGCAGCTTGGAGTTGAGCATGAGCAATGGCCTGAGCGTAAGGTGGATTTGATACGAGTAAATCAGAACCACCATTAACACCACCACCACCACCACCACCACCACCTGGAGGAGGAGGAGGAGGAGGATGAGGTAAAAGTTGAGCTTGAGCCTGAGCTTGAGCCTGAGCGGCTTGAGCTTGAACTTGAGCAGCTTGAGCTGCCACCTGATCATTTTGATTGGTATAGTGATGTAATGTTGGATCTGAAACAAGACCAGCTTGAACTTGTAATTGAGCCTGAGTAGCGGCCTGGAATTGAGCCTGGAATTGAGCCTGGGCTTGAGCGGCTTGTACTTGAGCAGCTGCCTGAGCCTGTGCGTGTACTTGAGCCATAATATATTGTTGTTGTTGTTGTTGTTGTTGTTGATGTTGATGTTGATGATGATGTTGATGTTGATGATCAGAATTAATTGAAGAAACACTGTTTCGATTTGAAGATTGATTTAATTTTTTTTTACGATTACGACAATTAGCACAAACTTTATGTTTACCTTGATCAATTGGATCTAAACTTTTAGCACAACGATTACAATTACCCATTTTTTCTAAATTTGTTCGACGAATTTTATCATTTTCACGACATCGTTGACAAACTTTATAGGATGTTCGATTTGAATCATCTTTAATACCATTTTGAGTAATGATTGAAGCATCCAAGGGACCTGAACAATGAACACATTTCCCCTGAGCCGCACGATTAGCCTTTCTTGTTCGTAGATTGGCACGACATGATGGACAAAGAACAAAACGTTGTTGATCCAAGGGAATTCCAGAACCACATCGACGACAAGCACCATGTTTTTCCTTGGTTTTTTTTTGCCAACGACGACTACGATGACGTTGAAGATCACGACAATGTTGACATAATTTATAAATTTTAGGTTCAGCAAGGGGTTTTTCTTCATTTGAGGTTGATGGGATGATAATGGGTTGATCAAAATCTTTTTTACAACGCAGACATGACAGACGAAGTTCACCATTGTTGGTGGTGGTGGTAGTACCACCATTACTGGTGATGTTGATGTTGTTGGTAGTAGTAGTACCAGTACCACCATTACTGGTGGTACTAGCGGTGGCACTAGCGGTGGCACTGGTGGCGGATGCAGGAGGCAGGATATCTGAAGAAGTATGACTTAAACGATGAATTGTATTCAGAGGTTCCAAGGGAGATACTTGACCCGAATGACTTTGATCAACCAATTGTTGTTGGATATGTAAAGGAGGAATGGGAGCCATGAGTTGATCAGAGGTGGGAGATTTTTCATCGGAGATGGAATTATGATGGGAAGTATGATAGGGAGTATGAGGGTACAGTTGATAGTTGAGAGGATGAAGTTGAGATTGTTGTTGAGCTTGTTGATCAAGATGGTTATGAGCCAGCAACAATGTTTGAGCATTCATTATGGGGTGAGAGGCATTGGTGAATTCAAATTGGGGGATAGGTTGTTGTTGTACCTGTACCTGGGGTTGTACCTGAGGTTGTACCTGAGATTGTACCTGGGGTTGTATCTGAGGTTGGGGTAACGGTGACTTATACATATTTGATGTAGCAGCAGCAGCAGCAGCAAGTTGGTGAGGAGAGGTTTGATAATGTTGATTATCCAACGGGTTTGAGGTATCGACGTTTAGAAACTGATGTTCCATGGTAGAGTTGATATGATTTGCGAGGGTAGCCATGAGTCAGAGGATAATTATGGAATTAGGAAAAAAAACAGGAGGGTTAAAAGAAAAGAAGAATATCAATGGTTTTTATCACAGACCAGTGAAACAAGGTTGAAAGGTTAACCGTTGAAAATACTTCATAAGCAACAAAAAAAAAAGAAAAAGCAAAAGCGAAACAAAAACAAAAAAAAAAAAAAAAAAAAAAAAAAAAAAGAAAAGAAAACAGAAAAACAAAAAAAAATAAGTAACAAAAATACAAGAAACAAAAAAATACACTACGTCACTGCCTGTTTATATTTTTTGTTGTTTTTGTTGTTGTCTCTGTTTGTTGTTTTGCATGTCTCATAGAGCACTACGCCATGATTAGCAATACACGGTAGATTTACCTGATAATAAACGACGGCGGTAGCAATACTAATACTGGTATAGATCGTAGTATGGGGCTGAGTGGGTAACAGATGAATTTGTGTCAAATTTACCCCTTGTGGATTGTTTGTTCTGGTATTTGTTTATTTTCACAGCCTCTATTTGATTGTGTGGGGGATTCAGAAGGGAAAAGAGAAAAGAGAAAAGAGAAAGAAAAGAGTGGAAAACAGTGAGTCACGTGCTGCTGCTGCTGCTGCTGCTGCTGCTGCTAGTGTGCAGCGAGTAGCTAATGGTGCTGTCACGTGACTACTTATTTACTTTCTTTCTTTCTGTGTGTGTTTGTGTCATGTATGCACTCCATGCGCTGTCTTTTTCAGGGGAAAAAGCCAGGGGAAAGAGCCAGGGGCAAACCAACAAGCGGGTTATGTGCACTCCTTTCCACTTTATTTCTTTGTTTCTATTCTCACTACGTATGAGCACAGCCCCTCCCAATTAGTTTGTGTCGGTTATGTCAAATATCAGGCTTTTAACCGAATCCACTCACTCCCTCACTCAATCACTCACTCACTCACTCACTCACTTACACTCACTTACACAGTATACTACTTACACTCACTTACACTTATGATCTGTATTTGTATATTACTTATACTTATATCTGTATTGTTTAGTTATATTTATTTAGCACAATTTGAATTATTTCTCCTCCTCTATACGCACTTAATCCAATCATTAAAATTCCACATCCTTTAACCGTACGTACCCACCACCATGGATTAATACGGGTACCCATCTGTAACTTACCCTTATTATCCTTAAATGGTAAATTACTACTCAAATATAACCCTCCTGCCAAACTAACCACCGATTGTACCAAATTACACGTAATACATGGTTCGCCTGATGCAAATGATTGTGATGCCGGTGGATTGAATACGGATAATATATTAGATCTTGATGAAATTCCCTTATCGTCTGTCATATTTCCTTGTAGATTGAATTATGAACCAGTGATCGTAAATTACATCTCATGAAGATTTTGCCTCTTCTTCTCATTCTTTTTTTTTTTTTTTTTTTTTTTTTTCCTGTTTTGCTTTTTCTTTTTTTCTCATTCCTTTCTTTTTTTGCTTAGTTTTTTTGTTCCCCAGCTTCATACAATACACAACAACGCAATAACAATTACATTTCATCAACAAAGAGTATCACTTTGGTATAACACTGTTCAGAAGTATCTTACAAAGAAATCTAAAAGAAACAGAAAGAAAGAGAAAGAAAGAGAAAGAAAAGAATAAAAAGGAAGTGCACGGGTGTTTTTGTTGGCTAACTTTTTATCACGTGACTGTAATGTTTCCCACAATCCACAGAATAACGATATAGATCCTTACCTTACCTTTACCTTTTCTTACAGTTATATCTTACAGTTATATCTTTCTTACAGTTATATCTTACAGTTATATCTTTCTTACAGTTACATCTTACAGTTGTATCTTTCTTATACTTGATCTTGCAGTTCTAGCTTTATTTTTATCTTTATCTTGTAATTATAATTGTACTGCTTATTGAGATGTACGGATGTGTAATATTGCTACAACATCGAATGTACGGATGTGTAAACCACGATACATCACATCTTGTTACTTCATTTTTCTACTACTTCAGTTATTTTGTTGCTACTACTCTTTACCAAATCATCATGAATCATTTTATTCGATTGACTCGTCTGACCATCAGTAATAGACTAGGTCATAGACTTGGTTGTCTTGGTAAACCATATCATAGACCGATAGCAACCCAACTGATTTTGAAATCTCAATATAATTATGATTATCATCAACAATATAATCAACTTCATAATCCACCCAAGAGTCGAGGTTGGCAAAATTTAATGATTTTAATGATTGGTTTTGGACTGTTTGGTACTTTTGCTTATTATAAATGGTGGCCTCAACATACTTTCCCCCTGCTGGTTGCTAAAATATTACGTAAAGGTTTATGGGCTGAACTGGATAAAGGTGAAAATGATTATACTTTAGCATTAAAATATTATTTACAAGCTTTAGAACATTGTGATTTAATTGGTTTAGATAATTTATCTGATGAATATACTGGTATTCAATTAAAAATTGCTGAAATGTTTGAACGTTTAAATATGATTGATGATGCTCAATTAATTTATAATCAAATTGCTGCATTATATGTAAGTATTCTTACTGCACCTTTAGGATCTGATCAAGCCAATAGAATTCAAAATATTAATCATCGAGGTCACTTAATTAAAAAAGATTTAAGAATTGCCATGAAATTAATTGAAACAAATCATGATTATTCATTATCAAGAGCTATATTAACAACTCATTTAATTATAGCTGAAGATGAAATTAAAAAATCAATGGCTCAACAAATTATAATTGATAAATTAAAACATTCAAATAATTTAGAAATTGAATTAAATCAATTTAATACCAATTTTGGTAAAATTAATTTTAAATCTTCTCCTCAATTTGAAAATATTTTAATTGATTCTTATAATTTATTTGGTCAAGAACTTTTAAATGTTTATCATTTATTTCAAGCAGTTTGTATATCTCAAGGTGATATGATGAGTGCTATATCATCAAATTTAAAAATTTTATATATTATGACTGCTTGTAAATTACCTGATTATTCATTTGTTAAAGTTTATTGTAATTTAGGTTCATTATATTATTTGGTAGCTGAAGATTGGGAAAATAATCAAATTAAATTATCAAAAAATTTAAATATTGAATTAAATCAAAATTTTCATCCTTTTAAATTTAAAATTAATAATATTAATTCAAATAATAATCAATTTAAATTTGAATTAAAAGGTGAACAACATCAAAAATTAAAAATTGATAAATTAATTAAACAACAAAATTCATTAGCAATTCAATTTATGCAATCAAGTTTAATTCAATTTAAAAATTTAGCTCTTGCAATTAATTGTTATAATCAAGCAATTCAAATTTCAAATAATTCAAAAATTGATTTAAATAATAATGATTATCTTGATCTGATTCAATATAATTCTTTGGCAAGTTATGGTTTGGGAGTTTGTCATTTACATTTAAATAATTTTGAAATGGCTGAACGTTTATTAAGAGAATCAAGAGTTAAAGCTAAAAATTCAAATTATGATGATTTAATTATTGAAATTGAACGTGAATTAATTAAAGTAAATAATGAAAAAAAATTATACCTTGAAAAAAAATTATCCCTTGAAGATGATAATTACCCTGAAGAAAATTTTGATGAAAAATACCTTGAAGAAAATCTTGAAGATAAACCTTGAGGAAAATTTGAAGATAAACCTTGAGGAATTTCTTGAAAATGAAAAAAAATTATCAATCAAATTATTATTAATTCTTATTTTTCTATTACAATATGTAAGGTGTTTATATGAAAGCTAAATTAAGTACCTATCTTTTTCCTAAAGAATCAATACAATAAGAGTTTAGTTTTAAATAAAAATTTACACGTTTATATTATTTGATATATATCAAACAGTCATAAGTAATATGTAATTATAAAAGATATATACTTGATTTATATCCTTACAAGGAGTACTCACTGTGAACAAATTTCTCCTATGTTTCAAAATTATTCACATATTTGATGTACAAATCCCTCAACAATATTTCAATATCACCTATCTTTATAATCTTTCAATCAAGTTCTTGAACTTAAGTAATTGCCTGATAATTCTCGATATTTATTCCCTTCATACTTTACATACTTCTTATTCCATTACTTCAACTCATTCTCTTTATCAGTTTTTTGCCCTTTTTTTCGACCTTGAAATAATGTTCTTGGTATCACTTCTCATCTGATTTATTTGAAATATTTTATTAAGGTTCTCAACACCCATTGTCGTGTTCTCCCTTATTGACATTTGCCTCTCATGATTTCAGCTGATCATTGTGTTCCTGATAAATTTCTCCTCTGGTATCTATTCTTTTTGATTAATTGTCTGTTTTGCCACAATCAAACAGTAAACCCTTGCTCCCTTCCTGAAGAAACGTAATTGGTTATTCTTTGCTCATTTTGTAATTGATACAAGATTTTTTAAAATATTTAACATAATTCACTATAAACTTTCAAAGTTTTCACAAAACTCTTTTCTATTTGTTATTTCTTATCATTTTCTTTGACTATCATAGACATCAAATTGATGGATATGTTGATATTCGTTTTCTGAAAATGTCAAATTTTTGAAAATCACTTGGATGCAAAATTAAAGCGTTGTGCATGCGGTCAAAAAAAAAAAACTGATTGAGAAAAGTTAGAGAAATATTCTCATTTTGTCAAGCTCCGTACAGAATGAAGCAGGGTTCCGTACAGAATGAAGCAAGGTTCCACAGAGACAAAATTCAAGATAACCATCAATTTGATGCTGTAAGCTAAGTAGGATCATTGGGTATCAATTTGAGACAATTTGATCTACTCGTTGTACATTTATGTGGGATTTAGTAAAAAAAAAAAAAGTTGAATGAGAAAAGTCACAGAAATATTCTCATTTTGTCAAGCTCCGTACAGAATGAAGCAGGGTTCCGTACAGAATGAAGCAAGGTTCCACAGAGACAAAATTCAAGATAACCATCAATCTGATGCTGTAAGCTAAGTAGGATCATTGGGTATCAATTTGAGACAATTTGATCTACTCGTTGTACATTTATGTGGGATTTAGTAAAAAAAAAAAAAGTTGAATGAGAAAAGTCACAGAAATATTCTCATTTTGTGAAGCTCCGTACAGAATGAAGCAGGGTTCCGTACAGAATGAAGCAAGGTTCCGCAGAGACAAAACTTGATATAACCATCAATCTGATGCTGTAAGCTAAGTAGGATCATTGGGTATCAATTTGAGACAATTTGATCTACTCGTTGTACATTTATGTGGGATTTAGTAAAAAAAAAAAAAGTTGAATGAGAAAAGTCACAGAAATATTCTCATTTTGTGAAGCTCCGTACAGAATGAAGCAGGGTTCCGTACAGAATGAAGCAAGGTTCCGCAGAGACAAAACTTGATATAACCATCAATCTGATGCTGTAAGCTAAGTAGGATCATTGGGTATCAATTTGAGACAATTTGATCTACTCGTTGTACATTTATGTGGGATTTAGTAAAAAAAAAAAAAGTTGAATGAGAAAAGTCACAGAAATATTCTCATTTTGTCAAGCTCCGTACAGAATGAAGCAGGGTTCCGTACAGAATAAAGCAAGGTTCCGCAGAGACAAAACTTGATATAACCATCAATCTGATGCTGTAAGCTAAGTAGGATCATTGGGTATCAATTTGAGACAATTTGATCTACTCGTTGTACATTTATGTGGGATTTAGTAAAAAAAAAAAAAAGTTGAATGAGAAAAGTCACAGAAATATTCTCATTTTGTGAAGCTCCGTACAGAATGAAGCAGGGTTCCGTACAGAATGAAGCAAGGTTCCGCAGAGACAAAACTTGATATAACCATCAATCTGATGCTGTAAGCTAAGTAGGATCATTGGGTATCAATTTGAGACAATTTGATCTACTCGTTGTACATTTATGTGGGATTTAGTAAAAAAAAAAAAAGTTGAATGAGAAAAGTCACAGAAATATTCTCATTTTGTCAAGCTCCGTACAGAATGAAGCAGGGTTCCGTACAGAATAAAGCAAGGTTCCGTAGAGACTAAAAAGTGATCGACATATCAAGTTCTCATATAACTAACATTTTATTATTTTTGAGATTTTTCTAAAAGTGGTTTTGTGGATGCAAATTCTGTGAGCGCTGCGAGCATGCATATTTGTCAAAAGTTCGTATACAAATTAAGCGCCTATGAGGTGGTTGAATTACTCTACAAAATACGGTGTGTATGATACCTCCAAAATGCTTCTTGAACATTTCAATATTATGAAGCCAAGTTGCCAGAGTATTATCAAAGCTCAGGCCATGACGCCTGTAATAACTTTTGTATGAACAAGTAATCTCAAGAGAGTGCTGTGAGCGCGGGTGGAACTGGTGAATTTACTATTTCACAGTTGATTATACTATTTAGCAGTTGAATTTACTATTTCTCTGATTAATCTTATTATTTCGTAGTTGATTTTACTATTTCACAGATAATTTTACTATCTCACATGGTTAGTGCTTCCCAGTTTTCTCATATTATATTTTTTTTTTTTTTTTTGCAACCACAATAATCCTCGCAGTTACCTCCGTACAATCAACAATGGAATTTATCGAGAGTGGGTTTGACATCCGTAACAAAAGCATGTTGATGAAAACTAATTAAAAAATGCATCATTATAGTAATGTATAGCTAGAATAAGGATGTGTGATTTTGACAAGAGGATGGAGTTTGACACTTTCACTTGTGTGGAGAAGGAACATCTTCTTATCTTTAGGGCTCGAGATATTCCCCACAGTTGAGAACCGAGGTACCTGTCATGCAAACATGTTTCCGTCTTGCAAGAAAATTATTGCGATTCTTGAATTCACATTCCTATACTGACTATGAATTACTAACGCATACCCAACGTATTTGAAAGTTTCTGCATCGCAAATAACGTAGGAAGAAAAGCATATCCCAAGAGAACTGTGTGTAACTACTTTTGTGAAGATTAAGTATTCGTGCTGTGTGGATCTTCGCTTTTCCAAAATCATTTGTTTCAAAAGGTAGGTAAAAGCATTTTTAAGCAAATTCTGTTCACACGCTTGAAATAGATTCTCTCTTTATTGTATGGGTTAAACCTCTCCTTGTACTATTGATTCTTTTTTTTTTTTTTTTTTTTCGCAGACAAAAGGAGAAAGAGAAGAGCGAAAACGATACATCAGAGATTTTGCAAAAGCTCCAGCGGCTATTTAACATTTCAAATCAAAAATGCCTTTTGGAAAAGTTCAACAACGTCTCAAAGATTCCCTCGAGGAATGGGGATCCTCTTCTTCAGCCACAGATCTTGGAATAGCTACCAATGGTATTCATGCACAGTGGGTGGTTAACAAAATGACTGCAAAATCTCTTTCCAAAATTAGATCATGGCGAATGCCTTTATATCCAATTTTGAAAATAGTCAATAACAAGCAACACCTTCCATCACATAAATTTCTGGTTGACTTAAACGAGTTGATATTGGGAGAGGAGGTTGAAATTCCGTATCTTGGGCTTCAATTCAGTCAGATAATTACTCCTGAATCGATAATTGTAACTCGTTACCCATCACCAATCTCAACCATGATTGGGATCAAGTTAGAGCAAGACAGTATTGCGGATAAGCTTATAGTACCCATGGAGGTACGTCACGTTTTTCAACAATTGCAAAGTCATTTTCGGCTTGAATTGGTAAAAAAGCTCAATTCACAATCGCCCCTGATCAACAACAGCTTCAAATTCAATGACCTAATCGAGCCAAGAGACTTGAGAGTAAAATCTTTACAAAACTATCTTGATGAACAAGTAACAAGCTCTAATACTTGGTTGACAACTGATGATACTATTGATCTTGAAATTTTTTTTCCTGTGCATTATGATGATGACTTGACAAAATTGACTAAGTGGGATAACACCATTATCAAACCTACACATCTTGCCATACCTTCAACTAAAAAATTCTTCATATTCAATGATGACGTCTTATCACCTCGAAAACCACCCACTAAGGTTTGGCAATCGCTACTAGATGAGCCTTGGAATTTGACTCATGACTCAATAGTATCATCAGTGGTGAACGACAAAGTCGAATACGTGAAAGAATCATTTCTTTTACCGGAAGCATTGGATGAAAGTTATATCTATAAAATTGCTCTCCCCAATCTAGGCCCTGATGTCAGGAAGACCTTTAAAGAAGTCATTTGCGACAAGGATGATGGCTATAAATTGAGTTGGTTTTATAAGATTGTGAACCAAACAACGTGGAAATTTCATCATTATAAGTTGATGCAATTAAATTGGCTTCCCTTTCGGAACCTTTCACTCGATGCAATACTTGATGAGTTTTTAGGAGACCATGATTTTGAGCAAACATACAAGTGGCCGTTGCTTGAGTGCAGAAAAATTTCTTTGCAAGAGTATTTGTTGAATGATTTTGCTTATGAAGTAGATCATTCTTGTTCTCAACCTTCACAGATTTGTGTCGAAACCAGCTTTAACAAAAACTCCAAGCCGCTGCTTGATCTGACTTATCTAATGGATACTGTGGATGCAACTAAGAATGAAACCATCAAATACTCGGAGTCGACTCTTTTATCTCAAGCAAATATATCAACAAACCCTAAAAATCAAATTGATCAAATTATTTTATTGAAAAAGGAGAATAGGAAAAAAAGACAATGTGAAGATGATTTCGATTCCTTAATTGAGCAAAAACGTTGCCATATTAGTGACGTATCAGCTAAAGAGTCGACAAATTTTTACCAGAGCACATTTCTAATTACCCTTTCTTAGATATGCTTCTGTTCAATGAAAAGTCAATCATTAATGAGCCTCAAGCAAACCCTACAATGTCGAAAAATCTAAATTCGAAAAGTGATTTCGTGGTCGATGAAATTTTTGAGAAATTTGCACTGTCGAGTATTAAGAGAGGCCCAACGACACCTTCTAAGGTTATTTTGACCAATAACTCACTACTACGTAAGAATCATTCACTTTTAAGCTTGATTCGTGAATTCGTTAAGTTATACGAGCATGACTTCACTTTAAAAGAAAATGATGTTGACTTTATATTAAATTCCCATACAGCTGTCTTAATCAGTGAAGGTAGTCTCATTGTTCAAAGAAATAGTGTGGGACAATATTTAATATTATCCAAATTTTTAGAATTGAGAAAATTGTATAAAATATTATTTGTGGTAATTAGAGTGGACCCAAAATTTTTCAAGTATGAAGCTAACAGCAAAGACTGGACGAATTTTTCATTACTTTGCAACTCATTCAAAATTCGTTTAATTATGAGTACAAGCGACGATAGCTGTATTAACTCCAAAATTATTGAGCTAAGTAATAAGTATGGAGAAGCACCTACATTTGATCTCAGTGCAAAAGCTCAAAGTGATAGTGAGATTTTCATGAGCGAGTTGGGATTAAATCCATTTCAGTATAGAGCTATTCTATCACAAAGCACTCTTTTAGAGTTTGTAAGCTTGTCTTTGAAAGAAAGAAGAGAAAGATTTCGCAAGATCCTTACAAGTGAATCATTGGTATGTGATGAATTCAGTTTTTTTGTGCCTAAAAGCTTTAATACTAACTGTAAAAATAGAACATGATTGAAAAATTGATAAGCTATGACTTGAGGGGTTAGAGAAGAGAATTGAGGGATTAAGGAGTTAATCCAAAGTTTTTTTTTTGTTTTTACAAAACGATAAAAGAAAAGAAAAGCATTTTAGAGATCTATACCCACCAATGACACCACCACAGATTACCGACATGCAAAAAATGCTTGCGAAACTAACACCCCAGGGTAAACTCAGAGAGACGCTAAAACCATCTTTGGGAGCCTAGGAATGATTAATTTGAAGGTTCAACTTATGGGTAGACGAGCCAAGCTAATTTATTACCTCTGCATCCGACAATTGGTACCATATCTATTGGAAAAAGAATATACAACGATTCGTGACACGCCATTGTGGCAAAACCCACAAATGGTCTGAATTCTTCGAAGGAAGACACAAAAAAAGAAAAAAAAAAAAACACGCAAAAATGAAGGAGCCAATTGCATTATCAGAAGCTTTGCATATAATACAATTATAGAACTTTGACCCCCAGTAAAAAAAAAAAATTTGTTTTTTTTCCCTTAATGGTCTGGTATTCTACAATGTCCTCTTTTCTTTTCAATTTTACGATATTAGTTAGCAATAAACCAAGAAAAAGAACTTATTTATTGTGATTCAATGTGAAGTGAGCATACTTTAAGCATCTTTGGAAAAAGAATCTGATCAGAGGTAAGTGAGGGTGTGTCAATATCACAAACAAATAACCTGATGTTGATTTCCTTCGCTTGAATCACTTTAAAGAGGTTTATAACTCTGTAGCAGTTCATATTGGATACAACAAGTAGCAAAGATTGTTTTCCAGAGGCTTAAGAAGTGAAAACTCTTACGAAAGCCAGTGAATTAAAGCTCGGAATGGAGAAAGTCGACTTTCAACCACAAATTTAATGGCTAATTGAGTTTTCGAAGAAGACTAAAACTTAAAAAACCCATGAAATGATGCTGTGGCTCAATTGGTAGAGCTTTGGACTCCAAATCCAAAGGTTGCAGGTTCAAGTCCTGTCAGTGTCACATTTTTTTGCTAATTCAATCAAGAAGTGATACTTCTTAATACCTATTTTTTTTTTATTCAACCTTTCCCCATGAATCGATAGTTGTGTGAAACTTGATCGCCAGCTATAGTATTGTCAACATAAAATTTGCGAATCTCGTTAGAAAAATCTTGCAGCCGAATTCACGCTTAAATTTTACGATTGCAAACAAAGGAAGAACATATTGCCTTTTAATCGGGTTCCCGTATCAACTCGTTTTTTCATAGAACTGCGTTAACCAAGACGAACGATAGGTGATTATAGGACACTAACCTTCATGAATTCTTTCACTAAGTTTAGTTGATAGCATGAATTTTGGCAGTTTGAGGCCGCGCACGACCGCTCTCCTGTATATTTCCCCCTGTTTTTTTTTTTTTTTTTTTTTTTTTTGTTGACACGAAATGAAAAGAACAATTTTTGGTGAGATTCTCAAAACTGAGATTGAATTTTTCGAATGAAATCAACATGGTAAAATAAACAAACTATACAACGTTAAGCATCAGCCCACAAAGGAAAAAAAACTCCAACAAATAAGAATTCTGAAAATTCAGAGAGATAGGAAAGTCATCCAGCCAATTTTCTTTCGCCATTGAGCTTTGCATAGTCATTCTTCAAATCAATCAGTTTTCAATACAAACTACCAATCATATTCGGGAACCATCCAAATAAGTCTAAAGACGGCACTAAGCAACAATTCACACGAAACAACACAGAAAATTAAATAAAACAAAATGGTTGTATTAGCTGCTTCTATATGTACGCGTGGGGGTAAAGCTCTTTTGTCAAGACAATTCAAAGATATAACCAAGGACAGAATCATGGCTTTGTTGGCCAGTTTCCCCGGTTTACTCTCCAACTCAGACTCACAACATACCACCGTGGAAGATGAACATGTAAGATATGTTTATCAACCATTGGAAGAATTTTACATAGTCTTGCTCACCAACAAACAATCTAATATTTTACAAGATATTGATACTTTACATTTATTTGCTTCAACTATCAGCAATATGTTAAGATCGGTTGATGAACGAGAAATTTTTGATCATGCTTTTGAAATTTTAGGAGCCTTTGATGAAATAATCAATTTGGGTTTTAAAGAAAATTTAACCTTATCTCAGGTTCAAACTTTTATGGAGATGGATTCACACGAAGAAAAAATTCAAGATATTATTGAAAAGAATAAAGAATTGGAAGCTGCCGAAGAAAGAAAGAGACGTGCTAAAGAAATTCAAAGAAAAGAATTGGCTCGTCGTAATTTGGAACAATTCCCCATTGGTGGTGGTCAAGGTAGTGGCGTTGGTGGTAATCAATCATCATTTGGTTACGACTCTTATCAATCACAAGCTATCAATGGAGGAGGTCTTCAATCATATCAACCAACTCATCAACCAAATGCTATTGTTGAAAACTCCGAATCTCCTGCTCCTTCATCATTGTCATCCAAACCAATTAGAGGTGGTGGGCTACAATTGGGTAAAAAACCAGTCAAAGTTGCCAATGAACAAAATCAACCACTACTTACCACTCAACAACCAATTTTCCATCAAACCACTCAAGCCAACACTGGTGTTGGGATTAATACAGCTACTCGTTCTGCTGGTACCCCGAATGTAGTATCCGCATCTTCTTCTCCAGCTCCTCAAGTGGCGAAAGTTCCTAATAATGGTATCTTGATTTCCATGAATGAAAAAATCGTGGCCGAATTATCACGTGAAGGTTCCATTATTTCTAGTGAAGTTAAGGGTGATTTACAATTAAGAATTAATGATGCTAGTTTAGCTCATGCTAAAATTTTATTGAAAACAGGTGATAAATCAAGTGGTGTTCAATATAAAACTAATCCAAATGTTGATCGTAATTTATTTACATCAAGTGGTATTATTGCTTTAAAGGATAAAACCAAACCTTTCCCAGCTAATGATCAATCCTTAAATGTATTGAGATGGAGAGTCGTTGGTAAAGATGAAGATTCTCAATTAACTCCAATTATTATAACTGCATGGGTTAGCTGTAATGATGGTTTGGCCGAAGTTACTTTGGAATATGAATTAGTATCTAGTTATATTGAAAGTCATCCAAGTCAAACTTCATTAGATAATGTTAAGATATTGGTCCCCATTGCTTCCAATGATGTCAATTTAAATGATGATTCTGGTAAAGTTAGTTATGAAGTTGAAGAATATGGTGTTTTATTTAATATTGATTCTATTTCCTTTGATGATCCTCAAGGTTCATTTGAATTTAATATTCCTAGTCCTGATGAAGATTCCTTGTTCCCCATTGAATTACAAATTGATGTCAATAGAACAGAAAATGTTAATGAAAGTGACGTGGCTTTGGGTAAAGTACAAGTACTTGATGTCGTTACCAATAATGATAATGAAGAACCATTACCTTTTGACTTACACTTTAGCTTACTGACTGATGGTTACCAAGTCAAGTAATGATGATCTTTGTTCTGTTTTTCTTCACTTGTTTTAGTTTGTGTTAATTTCTTTGTCTCGTTTAACCACTTGAAAAAAAAAAAGTGAAAAAAAAAAAAAAAGTGATAAATAAAAATATTACAAAAAGAAAATCTTCAAAGCCATGTTTCTATTATAGGAACGTTTGTACATTTAATCAATAGATATCACAATTCTTTATTTTACTTTTTCTTACAATACTTGTTATTTCTTGTTTTTTTTTTTCCATACTTTGTTTTAGTTACTTTTCATTTCTCTCATTTTTTTAATATATGATGCTTCAATTAAATTTAACCGTGACTGTCAAAAGCTCAAATTTGCCAAAGTATCATTTTTTTAAATTGAGCATAACTAATGCCGTTATATTACAGTGACTAAATAATGAAAAAGAGATAAAGCAAAAATCTAAAACCAGAACCCTTACAAAAAAAAAAAAAAAGAAGAAAAAAGAAAAGAAAAACAAAGAAGAACAAAAACGAAAAAAAACAAAATGAATGTATCAAAGTGTAACGGTGACAGTTTATTGCTTATAAGAAAGAAAAAAATTTTGATAAAATTATAATTCAATTGAGACTCCACTTACCGCAATGGTGAACAAAACTTGTAAATTATGTTCAATATTTAAATTTTCCAAATCATTCAAAATTTCTTTTCTTGGATCAGAATCTTTATTACAAGCTTCTTTAACATGAGTAATAATAATATGTAAACCTTTTAATGGTTGAAATTGATAATTTTGATCATCATGAGGTATTAATTTTAAGCATTCATTTCTTAAATATATCAATTCATTAATTAAATGAGTGGGGATTAAATGACCATATAATTCACCATTTGAATTAACATTGGCTAATGAACATTCCATGATAATACCTCTTAAACGTCTATTTTGACCAATCACCAATGGTGCCACATGTGACCATATACGTTTATTTTTATCTAATTGAGATGCCACATCTGATTCAAAATCACCAAATGCAAGTAAACTAACATTAGATGCATTATGAGTAATGAAAAATGCTGAAGAAAGATAATGATCTAATTGAGTATTGGGATCATCTTCAAGACTTTGTTGTTGTTGTTGATGAAGTTCAAGATGATGAGAATGAGCATTCAGACATGATGAAGCAATTAATGGATCCAAGGCATCATTATCATGATTTCGAATTAATTTCCCATGACTTATATCAAACATGGTAACGGTATAGGTATTATTATTAATTTGAAACAGATGCCAGAATGGAGTTTCAATTAATTTAATGATATTAAATTTAATCATATCGGGCCATATTATACCATTGAAAATATGTTTTTGTAATGCATTGGTAGTGGCAGCCAGACCATAAACGAATTTTGGATTTTTGGGATTGAAACCGGCCAGATTAATTGTAAGAGCACTTATATGATCTAAATGAGGATGACTGATAAATATTGTGTTTAATTGTTGTAAAATATTTTGACTATGTTTGAACGGTGAAATTTGTGGGGATAAATCTTTGAATGGATTGGTGACGGTACTCTTGAAATATTGATGAAATGGTAAAGAATCATTATAAAGTCGCATCAATCGGCTATTGGTAGTTGTTATAGAGGATGATTGTTGTTGTTGTTGTTGTTGTTGTTGTTGTGCAATTGATTTTGAAGAATAATAATCATTTTCGGGTGCATTATTATCCGAGTATTCATGACCCGAGTTACTTGATGAAGGTGATGAAAATTGACCACAGGGTAGATTGATTTCATCATAGATGATTTCACTCAATTGACTAAATCCGGAACCAGCATCAATACAAATAAGTTGATCCAGTAAATTTTGTTGAACAATGTCATTATATGAAATATTGTGGGGTTTTATTAAGGTGGCACAGGTTAAACCATCCGCCGGCCCGCCACTGGCACCTAAAAATGTGATTGTGAAATGGCTCATATGGATAGCATGCAAACACTTGGAAGTTGGAAATCGAACGAAGCCAAACAGTTAAGTTATAATTCTTCTTCAGTAATCTCTGACCCTGAACTTATTTATTTGACGGGGTCTATTTTTTATTTTATTTTTTTTTTTTTTTGTTTTGTTCGTTTTTTTGCTCTAATTTCGTTTCGCTTTGTGATGCTTTTTTTTTATTTGTGAGTGGTTTTTGTTTTTCCTCCAAAAGGTTGATAGCAGCAACGGCGGAAAAAAAAAGACAGAAACAAAGAAATGAAAAATTCAGACAAATTCACAAAAACCAACACCAGAGTAGGGCGAAAAGTATTGAAGGATGCAAAGAGACCCCACCGAAGAGAGCGGAATTAAGATTGGGAAAAAATGATACGATGTAGAAACACTAAAAGGGATAAATAAGTCAAAGCGCAAGGAATCAAAGTAAATTTATATAAATTTCATTACACCATCGAAGAATATATATATATATATATTTTCCATTCAAGTAATCAAAGGTTTAATTTATAGAGTAAAATAATAATAATAATAGTAAATAATAATAATAAATCACCCGAAGAAAGGAAAACAAAAAAATAAATAAATAAATACTGCCACGAAGGTAGCGAAACAATAAGTACTACAAACAATAGAATCTGCAACATTTGGAATCTGAAGAACCAACAATAATAAACGCTGAGGTATCACAAATATTTAATTACCCGGGTCAAAACAATGTAGACGAAGTCAATCAAGAAAAATAGAACATTATGAAGGCAATACTTGAATAAATGATATGAAATCAAAGACAAAAGCAAAAAAAAGAAAAAAAAAAAAAAAAAAAGAGAAAGAAAAAGAAAAAGAAAAAGAAAAGGAAGTAACAGCCACAAAAGCAACTATTAAAATGATTAGTTTTGGAAATGGCGTACGATGGGTAGAAAATGAGCCAGGAACAATCTAAACCAACAAAAATATAAGAATTCAATTATCAAAGAAAAGGTAAATGAGACTCGGGATTAGTTGCAATTGATGAACGGCCAAAAAATTTACAAAAATGACCAGATATCAGATTAAGGATACGGTCAACCAAGTTGCATGGTTTTCCATTTTTGGGGTTTTATTATAAATTTCATAAACAAGACCCCACTCTAAACTAACTTTTCCGCTTTTTATTAAGTACAAGGTTTTTGGGCAAGGGTGACCGGCAGCGAACGAGGCGGTTCCACGCATTCTATTCACCACGCCAGTTCACCCCGTTATTATTGCTCTCAAAGATATACCTCTACTCTCGGGTTTAGGTTAACACTGTAGTATTCAACTAATGAGCATCATTGTCACAATACACAAACCAAACCTTCATGCATTGGAAGCTTCCATACAACCAATGGCACAAACCCGCGTAACCTGAATCCAAAATTGTAACACGGCCAACGTCAAACTCGAAACCACAAAACAAAAATACAAAAATACCCAAGTACAGTATCAAAAATAAGTACCGGTACCAAAATACACAAATAAGTACTGGTACCAAAATACACAAATGCAGAGATTAGGGCATCCAGGATGAAAAATAGAACAATTGGAGCCAAAAAAACAAAAAAAAAAACAAGAAAGAAAACAAAAAACGTACCGGTACCAAAATACACAAATAAGTACTGGTACCAAAATACACAAAAGCAGAGATAAGGGCATCCAGGATGAAAAATAGAACAATTGGAGCCAAAAAGACAAAAAAAAAAAGACAAAAAAAAGAAAGAAAACAAAAAACAAGACAAAAAGACAAAAAAAAACCAAAAAGACAAAAAAAAAAACCAAATAATAATGGTTTGGTGAGGATTCTAGAAGCCCTCGCCAAAAAGTTTATTGCGTGGTGCGAAGACGCATGGAACCCACCTTTGCATATTATTTCTTCACCCGCCAAAAAGTCAGGTTGGTAATAGGACCTGTTATTGTTTGAGTTATGATCTCATGTCTGCAACAATAGATGCCATTCCATGTAACCAATAGGGTTGTTTACTTCCGAGTCAATTATCCGATATCATTTGACTTTTCATATGCCAAAACTCGGTTGTTACATTATCATCTGCTGGTACCTGATGGTCAATACAATACAAGATCATGCCATACGCTGAAAAAAAACTGAAAGAAAATTAACAAAGTCAGAAATTCCCCAAGTACGATTTATTCGTATTGATGTTATTTCCCCCTAATCAATGCCTGAAAGGTGTGGCTTGGAGATTATGATTACCTCATTGGCTTGGGTGTACCAGGACTGATAGTAGTCACCTTATTCTTTCAGCTATTACACAGATAACCCTTGACAAATTTGCTATCTTGATTACATTTACTAATGACACTGCAAAGATTTAAACTATATAAACTTATTGTTGAGCACTACCATAACCCTTAATATCCTGAGCAAATCTCCAACTTTGATTTTCCACCTTCAAATTAGTTTCACGATTAAATGTCTTAGCACCTTCATTCTTTCTAACCGTAACTAATGTATACTTGTCGGCGGCACGTGCATCTCTATAGAATAATACTCTCATACAATTTTGAATCACTTCTCTGGCTTGTTCTTCACTAACTTGTTCATAGTCAGGATCGTATGGAATCAATTGTCTTAGCAAAGGAATGGCCAAGTGAGAACCAAACCCGGTGGATAACGTGGAAGCACCATAAGCAACTCCCAATAAATCAACATATTTTAAAAATGGACTACCATCATCATTAAAACCACCAACAACAATGGCATTCCATAATGGATTCATCTTCAGTCTTCTATTATACATAACTCTTGTCAAATATTCATGAACATGAGGAGCTCTTAAATTATGTCCACCATCACTATCATAAACTTCTTCAGTAGTTTCCAATTCTTCCAAAATTCGTTCCAATTGTTGTAAATCAGAAATATCACCACTAACACCCACAACGGTTTCAGAACCAATTTTAATCAATCTTTCAATATTATTGAAACGAAGTAAAGATCCATAGGATCCCAAATTATCGGCAGCTAATATAACCCCATCTTTAAATTTGATTCCCAATACGGAAGTACCAGTAATTATTGGTTGTTGAGTATTCATCTTGGGGAAATTATCCAATTGAACGTGATTGGCTTCACTGACGGAAGCATTGGCAATGGCATGATTATATTGACCATAAGTTTCATTACTGGGTCTACCCCAAAGGAAAGGATCGTGATTCATTATTATGCTGAGGAAGACTTTTATTAAAAAAAAAAAAAAAAAAAGGAGAATTTATGTAATATAACCCTTGAAATTTGGCAATTGGTTTGATGTCTGGTTACTTGCTGATTGATAATATGATCAATCGGTTATCAGTTATGTAAAATGGTTTGGATTATGTATAGTGGTTGCTAGTAGTGATGAATATTTGCCAGATTTCAATCAGTGGCAAACAACTGTTGTCTCCTTTATTTTTTTTCTCTGAGCATTAGTTTTTTTTTTTTTTTTTTTTTTTTTTTTTGGTACTTTTTTGTTGATTTTTGATAATGTGCGCAATTACGTAATACATTATGTAATCAAGACCCATTTTATACAAGTCTAACATTACAAAAAGATACTATGATTTTTTTATATGACTAGTTTATGTATAGAAAAAGTAGAGTGTACTTGATGTCAGAATAAGGTTCGTGTGAATAAATATAAGAGTGCGTGGTAAATTGGCTCTGGAGTGTTTCAAGTATTCACTAATTGACAATTGTGTATGGTTATAAATCCATTTTGATGTCTCATACTATTGTTACCTAATTGGAGAGAGAGAGAAAAGTTAACTGAACTTAGCGCTTCAAAATACAACGGCAGCACCACCAGAAACAATGTTTTCAACTTCATCTTCCTTAGGGAATGTGTATCTAAATCTAGGGGACAATTGCGATCTTGAGGTGACTTCTCCATCTTTCAATTCGGATCTATAACTTGAAGCGGCACTATTACTTTGACTGCTACTTGAGCTCTTGCTATAGTTGGCAGTGCCCACTTTACCAGGAATCAATCCTTCTGGTGCACATGGATGTTGTTGGGTAGCGGATGAAACGTGACCTATAATTTGTTAGTATATGATTCAATTAGATGTATTCGCTTGCTTCTTTGCGTTTTCGAGCTGAGACGTACCTGGTTTGTGTGGACCACCGACGAATTTGATAAGAGGAACGTGCTTCAAAAGTCTTGTAGCGGGTCTCATTCTTGTGTTGTGCTAATGTATACTGTAAATTGGGAATTACCACCTTTAGTTAATGATGCTTTTCTTTTCTTATGAACTTCTTCTTTCCTTTAAAATTTGTCTCCTGGAAGCTCCGGGTCTTTGAAAGAAGTTTTGATCACCGCACGACCACTCCACAAATGAGACAAATTTATCGAATCGTTTTTTTGTTTTTTTGCAATCATCAAAATACAATAACGGGAACCACGACAACCCATTGATGGCACATATGGTGTTACCGCAGCTGCCAACCGGGCCGTCTCTACTTTTTGAAGGCCTTCCTCTCCACATCATACAAAGGGTTCTCTTTTTGCTAGTCCACAATTCCACTCCTTCTACCCCTTACCAAAGTATCTTGAATATACTCTATACCAGCAAATTTTTTTATTACAACTTCCATCATTTACTATACATTGGGCGCCCACTTAACATTTGTAATGGCTATTCCAGGCCGCACCGCCAGGGCTACTACTTGCTACGTCGCCATTTACGCCCAATAGTCAATAACCCTCGTATTGGTAGTGCAATTGCAGTAATTAATCTTATTTATCGTGAGCAATCACGTAGTTTATTGCAGAAGAATTCGAGAAATATTCACAACGAGTTGTTGTTGAAGAATTTTGCTAGTTTCTCTCACCTCACCTGCTTGGCCATTGAAACTGGTAGTTTAGAACCTATTTGGTTATTAACTCAACAATTCCCCCTTTTGCGCAATCTTACTCTCATTTTGAAAAATATCAAAAAGGCATTGAGGAACACTCCATTGTCAACTTTTGAAAACTTGTGTCGTGATCTAGAGGCAGGTTGTGAGAAAAATTTAAAAGTTCTCAAAATTTCGAGTGATAAGCCACTTGTACAATTAGGTCGACATTTGCATCCACCTCGACTTCTTAATCACGACGAAGCCGCTCGGGTGACCGATAAATTCATGAAGAAAGAATTAAAGCACTTTATCAAAAATCATCATCTCATCAAAATTGGCCGTTTGTTATACTGTCTTTTTAACAAGTATCGCAATACTTTAGAGCATATCGAGTTAGATAAGATTGACTTTTCACTTCTTTTCAGCAATATAAATAACGACACTACATACGACTATCAAATTTACAATTTGAAGTTGCTCTCTTTGGATAACATGTCACTTGTCCGCAAATCTTCCTGGTTACCCCAATTTCAAATCGCCAATTTTCGATCGTCGCAGCTAAGTGACGAAACTGTTCCCTGTTTCATAGTGATTCATGATTCGCTTAGTGAGTGTCTTTATACAAGAACTACTAACATGATGTTAAATCCCCTGGAAGATTTCAGTCTACTCTCATCTGACATGGTCTCAGATGGTTGGTCTTGTTTTCTAAACCCTACACAATCACTACTCAAGATACAACAACATTTAAATATAGCATGAATAAACCCGTACACACATACGATTTTTTTTTTTTTGTAGGAAAATTCGAGAACAGAAACGAAAAAAAAAAAAAAGAAAAACGGCTACGGATTTAGGTAAAGTGGAGCTATCAACATAATCAGCTTGAACAAGACAACACTTACACCATAACGAACACAACATGAGTGATGCTAAATTACAAAGAACCGTGCTTCGTTTCAAATCAAAGATTGACAGTGGTGAGTACTACGAAGCGCATCAAACATTACGAACCATTACCAATCGATATGTCAAACTGAAACAATATAATGATGCCATTGATTTATTATATCAAGGTTCGTCAAGTTTATCACAAAATAAAGAATACGCTTCTGCTAGTGACTTGATAGCATACCTTATATCGGTTTATGAAGAGGCCGGTATCAAATGTACCACTGCCAATTCCGACGTTAATAAGATCAAGTTGGTTGAATTGGTCAATTTATTACCTGATTCAGACCCCAGTTTACCTGATTTAGCCAAACAAGCAATCAATTGGTCTACTTCAAATGGTAGTAAATTTGGTGATAATACATTACATCATGTTTTTGGGGTTAAGTTTTTGAATGCGGTTAGTTCTACTACCAAAACCAATGAGGATGAGAAATTGAAATTATATGCGTATGCTGAATTACATCTAATTTTGGGTACTCATGATTCATTACCACACTACGTTGATTTCTTATATCAATGGTATAAACAGTCACAATCAACTCCTGAAAGTGCCATAGCGGATCCCGGAGTTGTTTTAGCTAGAGCAGTCATCAACTATGCATACTTGAAAAATTTGAAATTCGTCAACGAGGCTGTTGAACAATTTTTGAAGAAATTAACAATTGATAACGCCAATCATGAGATTATTGAAAACAATGGATCTCAAGTAGTTTACTTTGATGAATTCCCTCTTATAAATTTCTTACAGTTGTTGCTGAAAGTACTTGGAAAAGAACAAGCTGCCAGTGATCGTTTCTTGAAGTTATATCAACAATTTAAACCATTATTGACCAAACATGAATTGCTCGCCCCCATTGAGTACATAGGTAAATTATACTTTGGTCTCAATATCGGCAGTAGTCTGTCTGGTGTCAATCCTTTGGCCAGCTTAATGGGTGGGTTATTTAAATAAATAATGTTTCGCTTATATGATCTAGTATATGTAGCCAATGATAATCAGTATAACATCCAATTGGTAAGCTTTTTTTTTTTTTTTTTTTTTCTTGTATAACGATCACTAAACAACGTCACTCTAATAGGTATCATTGGTGGTATCGGCGTCTTTGGTAATGTCAGACAGGTTCAAGGCATCCACTAGCTCCGGACGCTTCAGCTTGAATAATTCGTGTCTGGCCTCCGAATAAGTACACCATCTTCTTTCTCTTTCAGCGGATTCGGGCCAATCACTACTTAAATGATCCACCACCATTTCATAAAAATGAAATTCAGACTTGGGAACAACTTTTTTAGGATCAAAATCTTCACCCTGATTTAAAACAGGAGCTTTGGAACCTCTTGAATCTAACACCATTGGTAATTTGCGAGTTATTTTCCCCTCGCAACCCGCTTCTTCCCAGGTTTCTCGAACTGCACTTATTACAAAATCATCACCTTCATCCAACTCAATTCCACCCTTGGGTAAAACCCATTTACCCTTATGTGCACTGGAACTTATCATAATCACTTTATCTTTAGTCTCATTCAAGCAAATACACCCTGCCACCATTCGGGCCCCGGTATCAGGATTGTACCGCTGGTTGGTCCTTCCCACACGTGCGGTTGCTTGCTTAACGGGTAGATTAAAATTTGTTGCCATGATTTCGTCACGGTTGATTTCGTTTGGGTTGCTTTGGTAGGTATGTGAGATATTCCAAGATCAGACTGAGTAAATTGATACAGGCGATGGCTCAATGGTGGTTACTACCTCTATTCTTCTTTTTGCATTTGTCAAAGTTTTAATTTGATTTTTTTCCCCAGATTACAACTGAAAACCCGTGTGCGAGAATTTTTCGACGTCACTAAAATTCCCATCTTTCAACAAAATACAAATCGAAACCAGCTTAGCAAATCCCATATGTAATCTTAATGAAACTTAGGTGAAGTTGAAAAACTACTCAAAGTATTTCAATAATAGTGGAAGAGCCTCCTAACCCGTACTGAGCCATGGGATAGTCATCAAGAGATGGTGTCCGGGTGTTTCCTCCGAATAAATTGGAAAAAAAAAAAAAGTCAACAAAAGCTGCTTCGGTGGAGTTTTAATCAAGTCAAAGCTCTCCCAAAGGCAAAGTTTACCATCAAGCGACCCTTCAAACAATGAAGTTCAGTACATGGATAATATCGACGATTTCTTTGGCAGCAAGCTGTGCTGCCCACGGAGATGGACACAATGAAGTGAAGGAAAAACCGGCGGGATTGAGCTGGCAAAATTGGCATATGATTGAGGAACATCAATTAGACCAATACGATGCCGATACTTTCTTCAAAATCCATGATGTTTCGAACAAAGGATTTTGGGAATCGAAAGATATCTTGTACGTTTACGGTTTAACCAGAGATTCAATCGTTGGTGATGGATCAGGAATGGGACAGCATTCACATGATCAAGAAGGTATTACTCAAGAAGCCAAGCAACACGTCACCAATTCCATACTTCAATTAATGGATACCAATGGCGATAATAAAATTAGCCTCGAAGAATGGAGAGCGTTTATGAGCAGTGGTAAAGAATTACCCGATTTTGGGTATGGTCAGGGCCATCATCTTGATTTCGAAAGTGAATATGAGGAACATCACTGGAATAAGTATCATGCTAATCAGGACCCCAACGTACTCATCAAACATAAAGAAGATATAGAACATGAGTTATTACATCATCAACATGAAATGGAAGAATCTCACGATCAGTCTCCCGATATTAGAAAGCTTACTCAACAATTTTTATCAGAAATTCGATTACAAAATCTTCCATCCAAATACAAAAAATAGATGGGTGTAAATAAAAAATACTTTTCAATTAAGATGTATATAATAATATAAAGTAGAGTATTCATTCATGTTATAGTTTTGGTAGCACAATCTCTTAGTTCCTTCAACACGGGAGAGCATTTATTTCGATCATTATCGTTTGCTTTTAAACAAGTATCATACGCTTTCAACTTATCTGAGCATACTGATTCGATTCTTTGAAATGCCGGCACGTTGCCACGAATGCAATGGTTCAAATTTCCCATTTCAGTACCACATTCATCCAGATCGGCTTGGGGTTTAGTCATACATTGATGAAGGGCCATAAGTTGCTGAGGACAATGACGAGCAATGTCCTCCATAAATGCTTGGTCGAGAGCTCCTGGTGTAAAAGACATTTTGCTTGGAATATACTTGTATTTTATATTTCACAAATGAAACGATAGTAACTCTTTATCGAAAGAAATTGCAATTTAAATAATCTATTGGATTTTTTTTTTTTCAATTTTTTTTTTTTTTTCATTTTAGGTTGCCTTGGTTTGCAACTCGACAGGCAAAACAAACTCAAAAAAAGAAAAAAATGGAAAAGGCTAAAAAAAAAAAAAAAATTAAAAAAAAAAAAAACTAAGCCAAAGGACCAAAGGACCAGATCAAGTTCCATCATAAAACTTGTCATAGCCAAATGGCATTTACCAAGTTCTATAATACACGAGTTGGCCTTAGGGTCGCTTTTATTACACTTTCTTGGTTCCCCGTGCTCTACGCTTTCCAAAGTCATGTTATGCAACCATGTATGGTAACTGGATCCTCCATGTCCCCAACTTTTAATCCGGGTACTGAACTGCTATCAAATGATGTGGTATTACTACGTAAATGGTTACTTCGGTCTTCGGATTCAATAAAAAGAGGTGATGTGGTGATGTTTAGATCTCCCACAAACCCAGAAAAATTAATCACCAAAAGAGTGGTGGGTGTGCAAGGTGATGTTATACAAACAAGACAACCACCTTACCCACGACCTCAAGCTAAAATACTGAGAAATCATCTATGGGTAGAAGGTGACAATCCATTTCATTCGATCGATTCAAATAATTTTGGTGCTATAAGCAGAGGATTGGTGGTGGGAAAAGTGATTGGTGTAGTGTGGCCGTTATCTAGATTTGGCATTGACATTACAAAAGGGGGACGAGATGCTCGTGTACCAAACCCTTTGGATAAACTGGTTGAACTGATTGATGATATATGAATTTAAAAGAATACATTGTGCACATTTACAAAACCAACAGTACATTTGATACTAACGAATAGAATTAACATTTATCAATGTATATATATTAGAACTTATTTTATTCTGTTTTCTACACTCTCAACTAATAGACTGACGACTTGATGAACTTTTCGATTTGTTCACTTCTTCTTATGATCCATGGGTCAATTCTGATCGGCGCTATCTCATCATCAGCTGTAAATTTGAAAGGATGAATGGCTCGGTTATTCATTTCCTTACGATGTATACTAGTCAAATCTCGAGTAAACCTAGTCTCCAACAAGGCTTCCTGGTCAAAACACTTGTTACCAATGTAATCTTTCTTACAAATCTTTTGCGGCACCCATATGTCTAACATGGGTCTGAAGCGATGTCCTGAATATTCATAGTTTAGCACGCCCTTTCGATACTCTCTTTGTAGAACTTGCTTGTAATTACCTGGTACATAGGCCAAAACTCCTTCAAATAATGTGGGAATCAACGGACTCAAATCTTGCAAGTTGTAAAAATGATTATTTTTACAATTAAATAAATTTGTATCCTGATGCATGAAGATTAGTGACTTATAAAGTTCACTGTAAAGGTCTTTTTGGACTACGGTATGCGAATCTTGCTTGTTCAAAAATTGTGGATCTAATAATTGATTTAATTCAACAGATTCTTTATGTTGAACAGAAATTTTCTCCGCTGCGTTGGTCAACGCCAAACCCGTTATATCGACATAGAACCCAGTCTCAATATCGATGAACCGGGCATCAATAATATTGGCTCCTTTACCCTTTTCTCGCAAATGAAATCCGGGCCCCACATCAATCAAGTATGAACCTAGACCCTGATTACTATGGTTGTCTGCAAAAAGATCCACTACCAAGGTTTGATTGTAATTACGAGCAAGTCTTACTAAAGACTCCATAGTCATTTGTACATCAATGTCTTGGTCCCACGGCATATTCAATCCATTCCAGTACCACCCGAGTAAAGATCCATGAGCAAGCCAAGTTTTAAGGCCGGCATTATTTGCAAACCGAAGCCAAGCTCGACTAAGACGATGCAATATGGCCTGAGTTTCATAGTTTGAGTATTGTATGCCTTTGAAAAATCGCCAGTCAAAATGGGCACCCCTTGTGGTACCCCAAATTTGAGCTTCGTGAAAATATTTTGGGGGCTCGATTACTGATGGGTCTTGAGTTGAATGCGAGGAAGGATATATAACTTTTAACATTTTACGGTCAAGCTCGTTGATGTGAGAACTTTGATGAGATTTGACATAATTTTCTTGTACTTTGGATATGAACAGCTGTGAATCAAAATAGAAATTGTTCTTTGTCAAGTTTAACGTTGATTGAGTTAATTCATTCAGTATCCGAAATACGTCGCGGGAAAGTTTATCATCAGAGATGAAGGATGACATGAAATCGGACTTGGACCAAACATGTTTAACCTTATACACATTATCCCTTAGACTAACACCATGATACAAAAATTGACAAATACTGGATGAATCAGACGAGTTTGCATCTGGCCACGGTGCGTGATTGAGGGAGAATTCGTACACTAATTTTCTTAAGTCTTCTTTATTGTATGGGTTTGTACTTGGTGTGTTTTTCGATACAGGAACAATCAAAGCTCTGTCACTAGGGCCCAACCCCATGAGAAATACTCGATCGGGTCTGGGAGCAACGTGTAATAAATGACTCGACCCAATAATTCGAGATGCTTCAATTGATGTGTAGAACGTTGGCAGTTCTGTGAACTTCAACTTGGGATATTTTTTTGGAGCAGATTTTAAGTCATGACATGCGTCCGTCAAGTTAACGGATGATATCTTATAGAGTTCTCCAAATTCTTTACAATCCATCTGATGTAGACTTGGTGATGCCTGTGACTCAAAACGGCCCTTCATATCTACCATAGATGCCCAGCTAAATGGGAGGGAGAAATGAGGATCTAAGTCTCCCTTGTTATGCAATAAAGAGTTATGGATTGAGTCCAACCACAAAGAGACTAGGAGACGAGGATCATGTTTATCATTCATATGGGAATAGAGGCCATGCAATAGCAGGGGCCTAATGTCATTAGTGCATGTTTCGGTTTCATTCGGGAAGAGTGATTGGAACAAACGAAATGGAATGTATGACTTGTCTAGATATTCTTGTATGATAGGCGCTTTTGTATAGAAAGATTCCACATCAATCACAGATAGCCCCAGACTGGATTTATGAAGCTCATCTGATAGTGATTGCTTGATAAATACATATGCAAATAAATGTGAAATGATAATCGAGACCGTAAAGTATTTAAGCCTTGACTTTATGGCCAGCGGGAAAACAAAACCGACAGCTTTTGAGAAAAGGGTCAAGGGCTTCTTTGCCCACTTGAGTCGTAACCTTGTTGCAGCCTGCTTATGTTTCATTGGTTTTCAAATATGACCTGGAAAGAAATCCTCTTCGTCATCTGTATGTCAGTATCAAGAGTTCAATATGTCATGATTGAGGCACCAGGGCATTTGCAGCTAAAAAAAAAAAAAAAAAAAAAGAAACAGCACCAGTTTATTTTGATGTTTTTGTTTGTTCTCGAAAGTTTACAAACATATTTCTTTCATTTTATTCGTTTGTTGACTCCGTACACCACGGTAGCAGAATTTGGACAGTTCATGCTGGCCAGTTAAGTCCAGAGTGCTTACTGTAACCATATGTGACAGAAGGCACTGGTGTAGGTAATGGAAGTGGGGAATAGGAAAGATGTAATGAAAACAAGACGGAGTCTCACTCTTACAAACTGATATCTTTTAACAATTCAACAGCCCATAAATGTATCTTGATGAAAATTTGGTTATCATCAGTTAGTTCTACCAAAGATCTAGGTTTATTCATGGATCGTCTTAGATATCGTTCATTGTCCACAAATGCATTACCCACGTCGGTGGTACTGCCATTATTCTTTTTGTTTTCTTTCCTTGACAATGTCCGATCAATGACCATATCAACTTGGTGTTGAACCAAATGAATGAACTCATTCAAGTACTGGCCAACAATGTCCCAATTCAGAAGTAGGTCACCCTCGGAATCTGATACCACCATCAATGAGTATTTCCTTTCACCTCCTCTGGCATTGACATCACGAATTTTGAAGATTTTATTGATGCAATACCCATTTATTACATCACCATAAAATATTGGTTTGGATAAGTTGGACGTGGTTTCCACTGAAAGTGATTTCATAACTAATTTCATAAGGGATGTGTAGCGTTTTTGTGATGCCGGATAATGAGTTGATATGAAAATAGATTTGCTCAGACCGGTTGAACTAGCAGTATCATTGTTGGTTCGAGAGTGAGGGTCATTAGGCACGATATTTTCAGGAAAGTCATCATCGGTAACGATATTCACGCTATCATCAGGTAACTTCAAACTACAAGATGCGCATGTTTGTAATTTAGACGTAGCAGGTAGTAGATGTTGTGATTTGAGTTCTGGGGAAGTATGCTGAGTGCAACATATTATGGAAGGTCCATGAAGTTCACAAAAATGTGCCAAGCATACAATGTAGTTGGCCATATTCCGAATATGCTTAATAGGTCTAAAGCAAACAGTGTGGTTGGTATAGATGTCTGCTGCGTGAATGTATTCTGGTATTGAGGAGCGGAAATATTAGCAGATAGATTAAATCAAAAGATACAGGCGAAAAAAAAGGTGTAATTGAAAAAAAAAAAAAAAAGAAAACATAGAATGACGACAGAATGCGAGTCAAATTACGAAGCTTATTACAGCCAGTATCACATCATATCAACACCTGCCAATTGATAGAAAGAGGGCCCACCGAACTTCTACAAAAGTAAAACTAAGAAAAATCGAAGAACGAAGGCATGGAGCATAGAAACCATGAAGTTTCAAAATGACTACAAACTAAAAAATCTACGATCTATTTCGCTTCGGAATTTGAATTTGACAACATTGATACATGACAATCATGATACCGCAAATAAGCCCGACAATTTCAGACCAAGGCGCCAAAGTTTGAACTATAAAATCTCCACATTGGAAAATGGTGGAGACAATGAAAATGATTTGATACGATTGAATCGTGTGAAATTACTTGATACATTCTTCTCATTGCATCTACCAGGAATTGAGTCTAACGAGAACGAAGAGGGATTGATATATGTGAGTGAGGTGATACAAACAAATCCCAATCCTAACTTCGGACCCATAAGTCTACCGTCATTGATCAATAATGAAGGTAATCAAAGCGTCATAATGATAAAATTATGGTGCCGAGAGTCTAGTCAATTTTTACTTGATCAACAATGGAAATTGATGTGCAAGTTGAATATCGACTTGACCAAACTTGTTTATGTATCAAGCTCTTTTGAAGATGTTGATGACGATTATTTTAAAGACAATTCGATAGTTTTCCAATTGAATGGTCGGTATCATAGTTTACAAACGTGTTTGAAGGATGGTAAACATCATTTTCAAAGTGAAAATGGCAACTCCAAAGCTGAATCTTATTCATTTGATTCCATTCGACTGCTAAGCAACTTACAAAAATCATTATACGAACTAATCCGACTGAAACTTAAATTGGCCAAACAAATTAGCCATTATGTAAATTCACAAAAACTGAGGCAATTGGATGATTTGAACAATCTAGATCAATTCAAAGTACCTATGAAACGCCTCAATCGACTTATCATCAAGCAAAGATCTACTAATGATACTCAATTATCGGAAATTGTATCAAAAAGAATTAAACTTAATCAATATCGGCAAGTTGTTGAAGAAGATTTCCCACAAATTTGCAAAATTGGGTTTAATCGTCTTGACATAATTGAATCCCAGATGGAACCATTGAATGAAAGTTTACATCAATCAGTTTACCCCTCTATAGTACTGCGATTACAAGAAGTTTGCTCCGTTATACAAGAAATGATCATGATTGATAGTTTAACCAATTCGATAAGGTATACAATAATGGGACTTGAATTCCCGCTGACAATCAAAGAATTATTGGAAGTATGCTATTATAATGAACATCAGCTACGAAACATTCATTATGATCAGGTTGATCAAATTCCATTTATTCATCATCATGATGTTCAACATCCTCAATATCAAGAATTCCAACAGCAACACGAAACTCAGATTGAACAAGTGAATGCCGGACTTTCATTCATAGTGCAAACTCTTGCATGTTTATCTGAAGTAACTCAAGCACATTTAAAATACAGAATGATTCTCAATGGTAATCAGTGCTTTATTGTTGATAGAGTCACGAGCATAAGTAATATTGACGTTGAACATCAACAACGAAATCAAAAGTATTTAGAACTTGCCGGATCTCAATTAAAAGAATTGTATGATGATCCACTGAGGATGTTATTATATCCATTATACTATGATGCAACCATGACTGAACGACAAGGAATCGATTATTATCACTCAGCAGCTGAAAACAATACTCGGTATCTATTGAAGAATGTTGATTTTGAAACGGGATTAAAGTTACTAAATAAAAATTTGGTACTATTAATTAATCACGTTACTGATATTTATGGTAGTTTCTATCACGGCTATGATGATGGACCTGATCATAAAATTTCAAATAATATTCCTATTGATTGTTTGGATAATTTTCTTTGGAATATACAATACTTAATTTTATTTATTACGGCTCCAATGGCTTTGACTGGTGCAAAGGATGACCATTAGGGGCTTTACTTTATCTAGTTTTAGAATCAATACACAAAGTAGCATTTGAAAAGAAAGAGAAGCAAAGAAAAAATACGACATTTTACACCCGTACCTTTGGATTCTGCATTCCACAAGCAAAAAAGAAATAGAAAAAATATAAGAGGACAAAAATAGAAACTAAAAAAAAATTGCCTAATTAGGCAGAGGGAATATTCGCAGAGTCTTTTGTGATTGATTCTGGAATTTACCGTTTTAGGGAGGGGAAAAAGATTGAGTTAAAGTTTTGACATGATCCGTATTGAAAGATGCCGAGAGGAGGGTAAAGAAGCTGTTTTGAAAAATCGATGATCCAGTGGAGGGGACGGATGGGAGAGGAGGGGTGAGATGAACAAGGCTCAAAATTAAATACTCTTTAGAAAATAATGTTGGAGTGGTCATCGAATTACTACCTATAAGTCGGATATAATTTGTATAATTAGTAACCGATGGTTTACTTTACAAGACAGGTTCTGTATAATAAGAAAGATGGGTATCATATTTTAACAAGAAAGGTGGGGTATAACTAGACATCGCTCAGAATGGCAAAGGAGGGGCGGTGTGCAAGGAGGTGAGACAAGAATTGAACAGAATTAAATAAAGCAACAATCTAAAGAAGAATAAGAGCCACAAGACCTAATATAGCAGGCATAGGAGCGTAAACAGCATTAAGTGCACCACCACCAGTAGCAGTACTATGAGTGGTATCTTCATAAGCAATTGAGCTTGAAGATCCTCCACTACCACTACCCGATGTAGTTGTAGCATCACTTGATGGGCTATCGCTGGAGGCACTAGATCCCAGTCCGCTTGAGCCAGAACCACTTCCGCTGGCGGTTTTGGAATCACCATCGGCATTTGCCACTTGTTTTGAAATACGAGAGTACCAGGGCAAATTGGTAACATAACTTTCCAAAGTCCCCACGTTAACACCTTCTAATAAGGTGGTATAGGAATCATCAGTATAGGTTACTGCTTGAATGGCCACCTTCGTAACATCGGCAGGAATGTCCTGGGCAGTTTTGAAAAAATTGATATATTGTTTACCATTGTGTTTATAATCGGAAACCAAAGCGGTGACAAAGGCAATATCACTGGAGCCAATAGATTGATCTGCAGCTTGTACTCCAGAGGCAATGGCAGCAGTTAAAAGTGTAATGGCAGAGAACTTCATGATTATAAATAGGGTGTTATGATATGAGGGGGGGGATTGTATGTTATGAACGTGAATAAAGAAACAAAGAATGATTAATAACAAACTCAATGATTCAAACAATTGAGGAGATACCCCCATCTATATATATAGTCACATTTTCAACATTTTCTCGATGAATCGGTAGATAGTATTCTGAAGTCATCTGCTTCCCCGGTTATCCGCATTGGGAAAAGCATGAGAAAATAATAATTCATCGTTTTTTTTTGTTTGTTCTGTATTTGGTAACTTTTTTTTCCACTCATCTTTATTTTTTTGATTTTTCTTGTTTTAAGCCGCAAAAAAAATGAAAAACATTGTTCTGCGTGGTGCGACATTTTATTTGGAAATTCGGGCAATAAATATAAGACATTTTCATTTAAATCCCAATTTGCATATTTCGTTCAATACATATTCAACCTTAATCTTTACTTTTCATAGTCAATGAATCAATTACCAGGAAGAAGCCAGGAAGTTATGTGGAAGTAAAGACACTTGGGCGGCCCTTTGATCTGTTTCGCAAAAGGAGAAAACTCATAGGAAGGGGGATGGGACGAGAGAGCTTTACGGGCGCAAATGTAAAAACAGTTGGTGTATTCAAGAAGATTACGGCTAAAATTAGATTGCAGGGGTTAATGTGAAAGCTTAAAATAACCGTTTTGCAGGCGACTTTTTTTTAAAGCTGTGCAAAACCAAAACTAATCTTCCTTTTTTTCGGTCAGGCGCATTGGCGATCTGAACCAATCCCCCCCCTTAATTAGATACCGTATGTAAATATAATCTATTCAAGCGTTGGCAAGAATTTCAGGCTCAGGAAAAAACAAGCAGAAATAAAAAAGTAGACAGTAAAACGGGCATGTCAAAAATGCGAAAATGCGGCAAAAAAAAAAAAAACAGAAACAGTTGCAAATCGGGCAAAACCCAGACACCATGTCAGTTTATGAGCGCCGCAACCAAGGCATGCCAAAGCCACCATTTTGACATAGCCATGCTTTTCTTAATTCTTTCTTCTCGTGCTACAAGATTTGAGGAATAGAAAAAGGGGTAATATTAAAAGTACTATTAAAATAGGCTTTGAATAATTATTATGATTTGATTTGGTATCAAAACAAAAACACAATTTAATTTATCAAATAGAATGGAAACAAAAAAAACAAATAAGACATGATAGAAAAAATCATCACAAAAGGATTACATTAATAAAACATTAATAAGAGAGATTATAGAAAGAAACAAAAGTTTTTAAATGAAAAATTATTGAAAAAGTGGAGGTAAAAAAAAAGGGGCATTGGTTAAAAATCAATCTCTAAATTAAGTCTTTTTTCTTTTTATTCCCCCTAAATTACCAAAAAATAGTTTTCTTCATTTTGAAGCATGATTACTCAAATAAACCAGCTTAGAGCAACAAACTACCGGCAATGGCACCCAAAGCAGCAACACCAATGTTAACACCGGCGTGGTTGGAAGCACCAGAACTGGAAGAAGAAGAGGAACCAGAAGAGGAGGAACCAGATTCAGAAGAAGAACCACCAGATTCAGAACCACCAGATTCAGAAGATTCAGAACCACCAGATTCAGAAGATTCGGAACCACCAGATTCAGAAGATTCAGAACCACCAGATTCAGAAGATTCAGAACCACCAGATTCAGAGGATTCAGAACCAGCACCAGATTCAGAAGATTCAGAACCGGAAGAAGATTCAGATGGAGAACCAGAAGATTCGGAACCAGTTTCTTCGGAAGAAGAACCAGAAGAAGAGGAGTCAGCTCTCTTCAAGATGTCATTGGCACCAACAGCTTCACCAAAGCTAATGGCTTGGACGGAAGTTAAGGCAACGGCCAAAGATAAAACAGCGGAAAATTTCATTGTTATTGTGTAGTATAAGATTTAGTGAAGATTAGTAAAGTACTGACGATAAAGTTAGAAGAATAAATGAATGTGAGATTGGGGGGTACCACCAGATATTTATACAATTGAACATGTGCTTTGCTATAGCCATTCTTTTTCTTCTTTTTTTTTTTTTTTTTTTTTTTTTTTTGTTTTGCTTAATTTTTGTTTCGTTGCTATGCCACAAATATTACAATCTATGCTTTTGTTTTTTTTTTTTTTTTTTTTTTTGGTTTTTGCTTTGGTTTTATCACGGAGCCACTCAATTGACTAATATTGACAGTGCCTGCATATCTGACGAAGCTTTGAATAGATAAAACTAAAAGAAAAAGAAAGAAAAAGAATTAAAATCGTCACTGACCATTCACAGGTTTTAGCAATATAACCCAAAACAAAAAAAAAAAAAAAAAAAAAAAAAAATATAGCCAAAACCGGACCAGGGTTCAAAAAACCAGCGCAATTTCTGAAACTACAACTAAATCCCGAAAAGCAGCAAAATAACAAGTACCGAAACCAAACCCAAAGAGCCAAAAGCTTACAATTGACATGGGAGGATCAACGAGTAAGTGACCCGAATCGGTGAGATTGGTCAAGGCTGTTGAATTTAAAAAAAGCGGATATGAAAAGAAAGGTGTGGATTAAAACACAACAAGCGAAAACTGCAAAATCATGAACATGTAACTACGTAAGCTGTAAAAATGCCAAAAGGACTCCCCTTCCCCTGTCCAAATTGGTGCAAAGGAACTGCCAAAAATGAACAATAATAGTGTAAAGTAAACAAATGCAGCAATAACCAAAAAAAAAAAAAAAAAAAAAAAAAAAAACAGAGAAAAACAAAAATAGTTCACGGGTGGGTGCACGTTGCAAAAAAAAAAAAAACAGCAGAAACCCACCATTCCCCCAACTTTTGCCAGTTCTTGTAAATTTTACTTGAAAAAACACATACACATAGCTTTACTACGTAACACAGCCTGACTGTCCGCCTTGAAATTTAATGACAACATTAGACAAAACAAAAAAGACAAAAGAGACAAAAGAAAAAAGAAAAGAAAAGAAAAATTGACCTGTGTGTGCTCTTTGTTATCTACTATATCCATGTTATGGTGAAACGAGCATGAACAGAATTGCCAGTATCCAATTGCTTTCAGCATACCGTTAGTGTTTTCTTCAATTGGTGTGTGTGTGTGTGTGTGTGTGTGTGTGCTTGTGCTTTTTTTTTTTTTTTTTTTTTTTTTTTTTGGTGTGTATTTTTGTGTAGTTATTTTTGCATGATTGCTTTTCACTTAGATAACCCAGTTTAGCAACCCTAATATTCATCTAATGATTAACCAAAATGTTTCATCGGTTGACGTAAATGAGCCACGGTAGGCTTTGCTAAAACACCTCTACCTCAAGCGATCGTGTGTCCTGTTTTTTTCTTTTTCTGTTGTTGATGGTGTCGTGGGTGCAGTTTGTGCCAAGGGCCACTAACCGCTTTAGCTGTCTTTTGGAGATAGTATGAAGCACGAGGTCAGAGGCTGAACTCCTTTTTTTCTTTTTTTTTTTTATTGGTTTGATTATTATTATTTTTTTGTATAGTTCTTCTTTTTGGTTTTTTTTTTCACAGGGGAACTGAAAGGTTAGGACACGGTTGTCAAGCTAGTTAGGTACACGGTGATGATTTTACACGCGTGTTGGATACGAGATTGGTTTTTACACGGTGTATCACGACAAATGGGCTGTATTCAAAGACGCAAGTTGGTCTCATGGAAAGTAAAAAAAAACTAAACTAAACTAAAAGTTAAAATGGTTTGAAACGGTTTGATAGGTTATTTTTTTGAAATTTTTGAAAATGTTTTTATTTTTTTTTTCTTTTCGCGGGCTTCCCCACAGAAGATATCAACCAAGAAGCAAACCCCTACAAAAAAGAAAGTGATGACTCTAATGTCGGTTTGGTAATTGTAGTATTGTTCAATAAACCTTCTATCTCTCGGTTGCTCCAATACCATTCTTCACCGTCTGAAAAGCCTGGCGCATACGAAAACAAATCTCATTAAAGTGCCATTCACTTTTTATCAGTTGAACAAATTTTCTCCCCTTTGAGTTAATATTTACTTGGACATGAAATTGTTCAAACAGCAATCCATGAACGTTAGTCTACACACTAAAGAACCGAAAAGAACAAAAAGCAAGGCTTCCTGCATTCAAAGGTTGGATTTTGCAGCTTATAAGCGGTGATATTTTTCGTTTTCTCGTTCGTTTCCCGTTTTTTTTTTTACAGTTTTAGTCCTAGCAATTGCAAATTTATTGCTTTTTCTTCTTTTGTTTCTTTTTCTTTTTCTTTTTTTGTTGATGTGAAACTGTACAAGTAATTAATTGCTTTAAACTGACATCATTGAAGAAACAAAAAAAATGAAAACAAACAAAAAATGAAATCTAAGATATGAAACGGTTTGACTGTCTTAATAAGCCCTTTTCAGCGAATAAGAAACACATGATACGTAAAATTACGTAAAAAAAAATTACGGAAAAAAAAAAATAAAAAAAGAAAAACAAAAAAAAAAGAAAACAATTTCGTCATTTGTGCGTTCCTAATCTTCAATCTTTATTCAGCTAGTCCACATGCGTTGCTTTTTCTTCGATTTTCTTTTGTTATGTCTTGCAATCCATTTTTTTCTTTTCCTTGAATTTGCAACCGTTCATTCAATACGTAATTTGTTTTGATTTTTTTATACATACATCTATTATACAATTAATAGTATCAAGAACTAAGAAATGCTCCTCCTGCAAGACATAAATTTCTTCTGGTGAAATTGACCTTATAAACAGGGGTTTTCTTGGTGAAATATGCCGTCATATGATCACTGGTGGCAATAATTTCTTTCCTATTAGGTCTCTCATTTGATTTGATCGTTCCATTGGTACTTGAATTACCATTGGCACTACTCTCACCATTAGGTAATGTAGCACTACTGGAAGTACTACCTCCATTAGCATTAGCACCATTCTTACCATCTGTAGTAGAAGCAGTTGATGGTGGAGCATTACTTTCTAAACTAAATGCCTCTGGTTCAGGGCCTGCTTCATTGGTATTTCTCTTCACATCCCAAACTCTTACCGTATTATCCGCACCACCACTAACCAATACATTCCCCTCTCTTGAAAATGCCAATGAATAAATTGATGATCTACCATGACCTTTCATTGTTTTCAATCTTCTCCCGGATCCAACATCCCATATATTAACAACACTATCTTCACCAGCACTAGCCAACCATCTTCCATCAGGAGAAACTGCCATACAATTAACCGGCCCAGTATGACCCATAAATATTCTTACTGCATTCCCAGTTTGAACATCCCACATTCTACATGTTTTATCAGAAGATCCGGTAAACACATAATTTGAATTAGGATGAAATTCAACACAATCAACATCATTAATATGCCCCGCAAAAATTCGTAAGGGATAAATATGATCAGTGGCCCATAATCGAGCCGTTTGATCATGTGATGCAGTTGCAAAATAATGACCCATCGGACTAAATTTAACATCCCAAATTGGTTGACTATGTCCTTTATAACTTACTAAAGCAGTATATGAATCCAATGACCATAATCTAACGGTCTTATCTTCAGATGCAGAAATCAAGTAACGATTATCAGGACTAAAAGATAATCCATAAACAGGTCCACTATGTCCAATTAATTTACGAGTATTATCATTATTGAATCGATCTTTTTTGAAAATGGATTTTAAAGGTTTACCATCAAGACTCCATAACTTGATATGACTATCTTGAGTACCAGCAGCAACCATGGTTGAATCATCATTGAAATCAATACATGTCATGTTGTTGTTAGTATTATGAAATGTATACATGCAAACTGAAGGTGCACTTGCTTGAATTGCTCCCAATTTAATTTTAGATCGAGAATCTTCAACAGCCAAAATATGTCTCTTAATATCAGATGCATCTTTTAAAGGTAATGGTAATGATTCACGAGCTGGTGAATCCAGTTCAGGTTTATTTAAATCTTTAAATTCATCAACCAAACTAACTTCATTTACCGGTTCCAGTTTTTCATCCTTAACTTTTAATTCAGCCTCAATTTCTTTTTCAATTTCTGGATCCATGGGTAATTTACCTAATGAAACTGGTTGTTCATTGAATTTCCCAATTTCATTCGATCGTGTAATATAACCTGGAATCCCCTCCAATGGATTTTGTTCACCTTCTTGTTCTAATTTATCGGGTTTGGTGGTACTTGAAGTAATTGGATTTATAAATTGATTTAAAATTCGAATCAAAATGGCACCTCCAACCGCTTCATTTTCATGTAAAAAGTATAAAAGTAAATTTAAACTGGTTTTAGAAACAATGATATTATACTTGTTGTTTCGGTAGGCTTGAGCCAATTCATGTGTTGTTAAATGATCGGGGTTTGAGATCTTGGCAAATTTTTGAATATCTAATCCATGAAGCATAATATGATCATCTTTATAATTATCTAAAAATTCTTTCAGGTAAGCAGTAAGGTTTTTGGATATCAATTCTAAGAAACAATGAATGAAAATAGGATATAATATTCTTGATAATTCGGGCTTATATAAATCAAGTGATGTCTCGACCCAATTTCTCAAAATTGAATAAGCTCGACTATAAACTTCGGGATCATCTTCAACTTTCCTTTTCTCTTCATCTTCTAATTCTCGTAATTTTTTCTCGGTGGCTAATCGGGCCTCGCTATCGGTTAAATTTTTCAACTTGTCAATTAATTGATTTTGTTTGTCTCGTAATTCTTTCAATTCTTTTTCATGCTTGGCATTCTTATCTTTCAATTCTTTTTCTCGTTTTGAAATTTCGGCGGGATTGGCAACAGGTGTATTTGATGGGTTAACGGAATTATTTGGTGGAGGTGTAGGTGTATTAGTACTTTCCAACCTTAACATGGATTCAGTCTTGTGATAACCTTTTTTATTAAGGTATTCCAACACAATTCTATTCAAGTCAGCTTGAGATAATTGTGGTTGTTGATTTCGATTGCTAGAACTGGAGTTACGATTGGGTGGTTGTGGTCTTGATGATGTTTGAGCAGTTGGAGTGCCAGCAGTTGATTCACTTGGTGGTGATGATGACGCCGCAGGGACACCAGGTGCCCCACTACCACCAGCCGCGCCTGTCCCTTGTGGGGTGTTTGAATTGCTATTGTTGGCAGTGTTATTGTCGGACATGATTTTTATATACCCTTGTGTTCTGGTGTTTGTTATGTGATTTGACTTGATAATTTGGTTTCAGCTTTGGTTATAACAACCGTGTCTCAATCTCACTTGCTTCAAAACCAGTGAATAGAGGACTAAGCAAAATAGCCTGGAGATAAAGTTAAATGATTGAGTGGTGGACTCCTGAATTTTTGTAAAACACTCAAGCTTTGCAGTGGGGGTATATCGCTCTGTATTCATTTTTTGTTCAAAGATCCAAAAGAGAAAAAAAAAAAAAAAAAAAAAAAAAAAAAAAAAAAAGACAAAAGTCACGACAAATGTCGTGCGACATTTATCCTCCATAGATAATTACAACGAGATTAAAGGACGGACTAAGTGTACAAATTAAGAGGCTATATAGTTTTAATTATTGGTTTGGCTGGATCCCAAGGACCTTGCAATTCATTTTTGTATTTCTGTAAGAACAAAAAGTAACCCGGTAGGCAAAAACTGATACCAAATTGTGATAAGCACCAAACGATCAATAAGCTTGCATTACAAACTTGGTACATTAGTAAACAAACAACCAACTCAACAACAACAAGTAGTCCGTAATGGAATTGACTCCCATTAGTTAAGTTTTTCCGTACCTCAAAGTCGAAAGCAGGTAATAATAAGTTCATTTGAAGGACAAAAAGTAAAAAACAGAAAACCTGGGTGGTTGAATTTAAACGCGATGCGAGCACTATACCATTCGCTATTGATATATTTATGGATTTTATTGGTCGGTATGTGTTTATGGAAGAAATATCAATGGCATAATCATGGAAAAGGATGTTCAATAAACAAAGGGAAAATGAAAGTGCCCAAATAGAATCTACCGAGGTCGATCTTGTTAATGATTTTAAAACCGGCGATAACACCAAAAGAATAAAATTTATGAGAAGAAATGATTTTGGTGATGGCATAGGGGTTGATGTTTTACACTTGGCATGATGTCTCCATATGGGAACGGCTGTCACACCAAGGAGTAAGCTTGACGCTAATACGGGTATAGCAGGGTTTGCTTGAAAATGATAGATTGATATAAATATCAAGATAACCAGCATTAGTGATGATATATACAATGAGATTAAAGAAAAATCATAAACGAGTTTCCAATACGAATATTTCACCACCGTTGAATTGGTTTTGAGTTGGTCTAGAAATGACGCATCAGTGTAATTGTCTGGATATGGTTGCTTTAAGTATAGTAATTTTTTCCATTTTGGTAATTGAGTTCGATTTAGTTGATGATTTATACCAAGAGACATGCTTCGTGGACCTCGAAGTACTGTTGTGGTCACTTGATAAGTAATAGATGGTTTAGTTAGCGATTTGATTATCGTACAGATATGCACCCCAAAGAAAAAAAAAAATAAAAAGGAAAAAAAAAATAAAAAGGAAAAAAAAAAAAAAAAATTAAGCCTCGCTCAAAATAAATACAAAAAGTATCAAAACGAACCATATGCCTTTGCTTCATTGAAAGTTCATACTCAACAAGTCACACATGTCAGGTAACAATCTACGAGTACCTCGGTCGGCCGGTAGCGTAAGCACCAGTGGAAACCACTCTCGCACACCATCCCTGGCCAGCCAGACCCAATATCCAAACTCACCACTGAATCAAAATCAGAGTCACCTTCAAGTATTCCCACGATCAGCTTCCAATGGCCCCAAGAATATTCTGGGCAGTAGTTTACAAATTTCAAAAGCAAATACCAATACCAATTCTAAATTTCTGAATCGTTTAAGTCGATCTAATACGGGAGACACCGGGGCTCCACCTTCAATGTATAATGAAAGTATACGTACCGTTGATAAATTACCCACTGCTAAACCAACTGTGACATATATGGATAAGTTATGGTCGCAGATTGATGTTTTAGATGACGTTAAGAAGATGAGTGAAGAAGTACGAGAACGAGGATCCTTTTTCAATGAACAATTTGATAAAGAATTGGTAGGTTTGAAACAACTGCAAAATCATTTATTACAAGTAATGTCAAGACAACATTTTAGTAATGCAAGTGAAGATGCTCAAAAACGACAGTTATATCGATTAAGTACAGTGGGTTCAGTCGATAGTTTGGCAAAGACTGGTGCTAGTGGGAAAAATGAAGAAGATGCAGAACAAATAGATGACGAAATTGAAGGAGCCAAACAAGAAATGACGGGTGAACATGGTAACCTAGATCGAATGAAAAGAAGAGTCGATAAGATGAATCAATTCTTCAACGATGTTGACAAAGATGGTGAAAATCATATGTTGTACCGAAAGACCAATTTTAGTGAACTCAATGATTACGTGGAAGATATCCGAGCCAATCTACAACAGGTGGGAGAGTCGATGAAACGATTTGACTCAACTACAAAGGATTTATGGTAGCTGTAAAAGTAATAAATCAATCTTCTCTGTCAATGATTTTGTTGGTGTGAAGTTCGATCTGATATCCCTGGTTCAAAAATACATGCATGTTTGACCGTCGCTTTCCTAAAAGACCAGATTGAATAAATAAGCATTTCATTGTGGTTTGTTCTGAGACGACATTCAAACCGGGATGAGAAGAAGCGGAGTTGTATGTCTTCAGATATACTCCCTCAAGATGACACTTTATGCTTCGCTCAGTCGTCTAATCTTATGTTCAGATGATATATGATAATTACATGGAAGCAAACATTGATAGGTTTCGCGCCAAAAAGAATGCATTTGCAAAAGAAGAAGCTTTTCACTCTGTTGGTATATTTATATATGTACATATAAATTTTTCGATCTTTCATTTTCTTAAGTTTCGGGATTTACCAAAAAAGAAGAAAAGTGAACAAACGTTATTACATTAAAATAACAACGAGGTATGAATTTCGGTGATATACCTTTAGTTATTTTGAATTTTGCAATACTGAAAAAATACAATCATTTCTAATTAATGGATGTAATTTAATTATAATAGCAATTATTCCCGAATTACTAAGATTGTGTATACCTGGGCGCCAATCACATCTGAATTTTATTTTTTAAATGATTCACAATGAAGAGGGAGTCAGCTTCTGTTCTCTTTCGTTGATGGTATCATCGCATTTGGGAATTATAGGATTTGAAGTCAGATTGTACTGCAGACTGGTCTCCTCTACAATCAGTGGCAGCTCAGAATCCAAGTTATCCGTAGAGGTTGCACATAGCGCTCTAATACGACCAATGGTATCTCTTGTAGCTTTAATGAATTCATAGCATTCAGGGGCAACATCTTTTGAAAGCAAGCTCTCTTCCAACCAGTCTTTTTGCTCGTAAAATGTTTTAGATTGTAATTTCAGATTTTGAACTGTTGCTTCTCTTTTTTTGACCTCCGGTTGCTTGTGATGAGTGAAGAGTGATCTTTCTTCTGGGCCAAGAGGTGGTAAATTTGAATTATTCGAGCCTTTTTGAAAGGTGTCAAGTCTCTTCTCGCCTGGGTCTGTAGCTGACCTTTCCATGATAAACTTTTCGCAGTGTGAGATGGGCGGCTATTACTCTTGCACCTAATGCTGGGGCTTTGACTCAAAAGTGGTGGTACGAACTGTAGCTTTGGTTTAATAAGCTGATGATAGGCAAGAGATATGATCAGCCACTTGCTCTGATATCAGTAAGGAAGTGAAGGTTTATCAAAATATAAACTTGTTTTATCATATATTCTGTATACTATTTTGCAACTCTTTTTTGTTTCTTTATGAACACAAAAAGAACGCGCGTGCCTGCACCAAATTGTACTCTTCAACATCAACAACTTGTGGATACAGGAGTGATTTAGCAGCAGGCAAAGTTTGAATATAAAGAGAAGGGAATCAATGGCATTGTCGCTAGAACAATACATAGTGCAATAAGAATTTTTAAAATGAGATTATAAAACCAGTACATCTAATTCAAATTGATTATTTACTGTGTGAAATAGCATATTTTTTTTTTTTTTTTGGTTAAGCTCAGTTGTTGAGTAATGTCACTGATGGGTCAACTAGCATTTTGGCAGATGTGTAATCTGGTAATTGATTGAATTCAACCTCTGAGAAACGAAATAAATCTCCTTTTACGCGAAGATTTGTTTAATTTTTCCAATTTTTGTGGAAAACTGACATAAAATTTATTACTGCACTTCTATTGAAAAGCATGATTAAACAATCTACATATTGACTATGGTTAAAGGAAGCCCTTAAAAGGTTTCGAGTGTATTGCCAATTTGAGTCGATGAGAAATGATATATGGGAGACGATAGACTCAGATCTTTGAAAGATATTGATCAAGAATTATGAGCAATTCTACAGTTAGGAACCCTAATGCAGCCCGAGACAAACCATGATTTCGTTCCTCCCCCACTTCGTTAAACAAAGACAAGATTCTTTCTTTGTTGACCATTCGTAAATGTGTTCCCGATAACATTCATCCGGGGAAACAGTTGTTTTGAGTGAGTATTTTAACAAATGGGTGATCACTTGTAATGGAGTAATTTGCAATGCTTGCCCCAGTATAATTCTGCGTGGGGGAGGATAAGCATAAAGTGGGGTGGTTTGATTATTCCCCTATTATTTTTTTTCCTTTTGTGTTTCCCGCGAAAAAAAAAAAAAACAAATCTGATGTCACGGAAAAACAGGCTGTTGAAACAAAAAAATTATAAACAAGATGTTAATCCGCCTTGCTTGAGCAAGCAAGAAAAATAGGTCGGCGAATTGACACTGAGGCACAATGCAAAGTATCTCGGGGTTTGTCAAACGCCTGTACTCGTTGCATGGTTCTTTATCACCAAACTTAACGTGTACATACTCTGAATTTGAAAAATCAATGAGTGGACCATAATCATCCGATGTATTGGTTTTTCCGGAGAATAGGTGCATGCATAAAATTTTTTTTTTAGGTCCGCGTGCACGACCAATCGCCACGGAAAAAAAAAAAAAAAAGCAGCTAAAGTTGAATCTGGACAACAATCTGTATCGATCGATCGGGATCTATTGTTGGCCAAAGATGTTAAAATCGAGTCCCGTTACATATGACAAAAAAAAACATGTCTCATGATGGTTTGCTATTACCGGTATCCTAATTTTCCTGTTTGTGGTTGTGCGTGGGAAAAAAAAAAGTGACAAAATAAAAAAAAAAATCAGAGAAAAAAAAAAGAGTGATAAAATATGGAGAAACCTTAAGACGTCACCCCACCAGAAACTAGGACTTTATTATCTAATTCATTCCGTAACTTAACCTTCATCTTTTATGCTGCCAGATACTGGATCGCCTCCCACTTACCAACATCTTCCATTGGGTATGATCATTGGTAGCCGTAGTTTCACAATGTGCTTTAGTAGAATCTCTTCACAAACAAAACAAAACAAAAAAACGAGAAAAAAACAACAGAATACAAAAGAAAAAAAAAAAAAAATAAATAACCAAAAATGTCCAAACTTTCTTTTTTTTGTTCTCTTTTCTTTTTTTTTTTTATTTTTTTTTTTTTTCAAAAATTTCACTATATAAAACGATCCCTTCTCCCCCAACTTTTCAAGAACACGATTAAGTTCTACTCCATAATTTACAACTTTTCAGATTTTTTTCATTTTCTGTAAAAGTAACTTATTATAATTGCTATCCACAAACACAAATATGGTTCACTTAGGTCCAAAACCTCCTCAACATAGAAAGGGTACTTTCACCGATGTCCCACCTCAATTAGTTGAAGAATTAACAAAGTTGGAAAAACTACTCATTATTACCCCAGAAACATTAACCAAAATCACCGATCATTTCATTGATGAATTAAACAAAGGTTTAAGTAAAGAAGGTGGTAATATCCCCATGTGTACTGGTTGGGTGATGGATTTCCCCACCGGTAAAGAAAGTGGTGATTATTTGGCCATTGATTTAGGTGGAACCAATTTAAGAGTTGTTTTGGTTAAATTGGGTGGTAATCGTGATTTTGATACCACTCAATCTAAATATCCTTTACCTGAAGGTATGAGAACTTGTACTAGTGATGAATTATTTGATTTCATTGCTGAATGTTTGAAAAAATTTGTTGATGAAGAATTCCCTGAAGGTGTTAAGGAACCTTTACCTCTTGGTTTCACTTTCAGTTATCCTGCCACTCAAAATTCAATTAAAGAAGGTATTTTACAAAGATGGACTAAAGGTTTCGATATCGATGGTGTTGAAGGTAAAGATGTGGTTCCTTTATTACAAGCATCCATTAAAAAATTTGATGTTCCAATTGAAGTGGTGGCCTTAATCAATGATACCACCGGTACTTTGGTTGCTTCCATGTATACTGACTCTGAAGCTAAAATGGGTCTTATTTTCGGTACTGGTTGTAATGGTGCTTATTACGATGTCGTTAAAGATGTTCCTAAATTAGAAGGTTTGGTTCCAGATGATATTAGTCAAGATAGTCCTATGGCCATTAACTGTGAATATGGTTCTTTTGATAACGAACATTTGGTATTACCAAGAACTAAATATGATATTCAAATTGATGCTGAATCTCCAAGACCAGGTCAACAAGCTTTTGAAAAAATGATTAGTGGTTATTACTTGGGTGAAATTTTAAGATTAATTTTACTTGATTTAACCGAAGAACATCAATTAATTTTCAAAGATCAAGATTTATCTAAATTGAAAAAACCTTTTATCATGGATACCTCATTCCCAGCTAGAATTGAAGAAGATCCTTTTGAAAACTTATCTGATGTTGCCGATTTATTCCAAGAACATTTGGGTATTCAAACCACCTCTCCAGAACGTAAAATTATTCGTCGTTTAGCTGAAAGATTAGGTGAAAGATCTGCCAGATTATCCATTTGTGGTATTGCTGCTCTTTGTAAGAAGAGAGGTTACGAAACCGCTCATTGTGCCGCTGATGGTTCAGTCTATAATAAATATCCTGGTTTCAAAGAAAGAGCCGCTCAAGGTTTAAGAGATGTTTTCCAATGGGATCCTAAAATTGAAGATCCAATCGTTATTGTCCCTGCTGAAGATGGTTCTGGTGCCGGGGCTGCCATTATTGCTGCATTGACTCAAAAGAGATTAAGTCAAGGTTTGTCTGTTGGTATGAAAAAGTAGAAAACAAAGAGAAAAACCTCCTGATTTTCGATATTTTCGCTTCTAAATTTTCAATTCTATTACAATTCCATTTTATTTCACGAACTACTTTGCTTTTTTTTTTTTCTTTCTTCTTTCTCTTTCATAAACGTACCATAGAGTAATGAATTATACATCATAGAATCAATCAAGTATCATCGTTATCTTTGATTTGTAGTTATACCTATGAAATCCAATTAAGGAATGTACGGGTGTAAGCGAAGAACAAATCTCACAATGGCAAATTGAAAAAAAAAAAAAAAAAACCAAAAAAGAAAAAAACCAAAAAAGAAAAAACCAAAGGAAAAAGATGCTTTAGATCAATCATTTAGTTTAGATTCTATTTTTCTAATAATAGTTTAAGCATACCATATCAAAGATGACATCCATACACGAGCCTATCGATCTTACCAACGAGCCAGCCTCACCAATAGTGATTGATGACGCTACCGATTTAAATCAAATGTTATCGTCACAGATATCATCTGCCGATGAAATCATTCAAAGTGCCGATATTGCACGTACAGAAGAATTGATTGAACAAGGAAGATTGGAAACTGCTGAACTACAAGACTTAACGGACCAAGAAGAAGATGAAGAATATCAAGCTTGGGTTACCAGATCCGAAGAGTATAACTTGTGGGATATTGTCAAGAAGGGTTCCATCAATATTTTCTTACCATTTATAAATGGAGTAATGTTGGGATTTGGGGAAATTTTGGCCCATGAAATAGGGTTTAGGTATAATTGGTATGGGGCTAAAGTGAGCCCTCAAAGAAGAATGACAAGAAGACAACAATCTTCTGAACTGAAATTTATATAGTTGACTTGTAACCTTTCTTGAGTTCAGAGCTAACCAACAAGCTAATTAAAGTAGTTTTATAATGTTGGGAAAAATATCTAATGCATAACGATCTATTACTACTCAGAAGAATGTAGACGATAGGATTTCCTGTTTGCTCAAAATCCGCCTCCCCTGGCATTCACTTATAAGTATTCGTTTACTAAAGTGTTCACGTAAATTGGGTGATAGTCGGTGCTCATTTATATTGATGGCCGACTCTACAGGGCCTCAGTCTCAGCCAGTAGCCCATGATATGCAAGCAATTGTATAATTTATCAAATGTTCATGGGGGATTCTGCGGCAACCGGTATGATAATTCAAGGTAGATTCACCGGAAAAAACCCTACAGAAAATCAGATCTCGGAATTTTTAATTGTACGATTTTTTTTTTTTTTTTCCTTCTTTTTTTTTTTTTCTTTTATTTCACTTAATTTTTTTTTTTCGCTCCCACGGAGTCAAAGTTGGAAAATTAAAATCATCTATTTCAACAGTTCTCCAACCATTGTAGATTAAAGCATTCACAGAAAATAACATGTCCTATAGAGTAGAAACTGACGCATTTGGTGAAATTGAAGTCGATTCATCTAAATACTATGGTGCTCAAACCGCTAGATCCAAGCAAAACTTCAAGATCGGTGGTGATGCCGCCAGAATGCCCATCCCAATCGTGAGAGCATTTGGGATCTTGAAAAAATCGGCTGCCATTGTTAATGAAAAATTAGTTGGTTTAGATCCTACAATTTCCAAGGCAATCCAACAAGCAGCTGATGAAGTTGCCAGTGGTAAATTAGATGATCATTTTCCTTTAGTCGTTTTCCAAACGGGGTCTGGTACTCAATCTAACATGAATGCTAATGAGGTTATTTCTAATCGTGCTATTGAAATTTTGGGTGGTAAGTTAGGTTCTAAAACACCGGTTCATCCAAATGATCATTGTAACATGTCTCAATCTTCCAATGATACTTTCCCCACCGTGATGCATATTGCTGCTATTACTGAAATTAACAATAGTTTGTTACCTGAATTAACCAATTTAAGAGATGCATTACAAATTAAATCTGATGAATTCAATCATATTATAAAAATTGGTAGAACTCATTTACAAGATGCTACTCCTTTAACCTTGGGTCAAGAATTCTCTGGTTACGTTCAACAATTAACTTATGGTATTGAAAGAGTTAAATCATCCATTCCTCGTTTATCTTTATTGGCTCAAGGTGGTACTGCTGTCGGTACCGGTTTGAACACCAAAAAGAACTTCGACGTTGAGGTTGCTGCCGAAATTTCTAAACAAACTGGATTTGAATTTCAAACCGCTCCTAACAAATTCGAAGCCTTGGCTGCTCATGATGCAATTGTTGAAGCTTCAGGTGCTTTGAACACTTTGGCCACCTCTTTATTCAAAATTGCTAATGATATCAGATATTTAGGTAGTGGTCCAAGATGCGGTTACGGAGAATTAAGCTTACCTGAAAATGAGCCAGGTAGTTCCATCATGCCTGGGAAAGTGAATCCTACTCAAAATGAAGCTTTAACCATGGTTGCTGCTCAAGTTATGGGTAATCATACCACAATTACTTTCAGTGGTGCTTCAGGTCAATTTGAATTGAATGTTTTCAAACCGGTCATGATTGCTAACTTGTTGAACTCTATTAGATTAATTGCCGATGGTTGTCGTTCATTCAGACTCAATTGTGTGGTTGGTATCAAGGCCAATGAAGATAAAATTGCCAAGATTATGAACGAATCCTTGATGTTGGTCACTTCTTTAAACCCCAAGATTGGTTATGATAATGCTTCTAAAGCTGCCAAGAACGCTCACAAGAATGGTTTGACTTTGAAGGAATCAGTTTTGCAATTAGGTTTGTTGAATGAAGACGAATTCCACCAATGGGTGAGACCTGAAAAAATGATTGGTCCAAAGGACTAAGTAAATCATCTTGACCCTGTTCTATATTTATTTTGTAAGAATTATAATAGTGATATATATTCTTAACTAACGTCAAACGCAACCCCTTCCTTTTCACTAAACAATTCGTAATCCCTGTCTTTCCCAACGGGAAATCTTTTCTCAGAGTGACAAATATTACAAGTGTAGATCAAGATGTCACTCTTACTGGAATTTGTTCGTGAAGTATTTTCAATCCGAATCGATTGGGTTAATCCATGTACGAGCCAAGTGCTGCATTTCTTACAAATGCTTCTTTTAAGTTTGGGAGATAATTTGGATACGGTCTTTTTGGATACAAGATCTGCATTTCGAGACAAACTTCGCGATAGTATTGCATATTTGGGATCATTATTGAAGTAATTGGATGCCTGTATTAAGTATGATATTCTGCTGTAATGTTCTTTATTGGGAATCTGTTTGGGCGGTTGAGGTCCTTGCTTCCCTTGACTACCACCTTTATTGCTCTGGTTCTTACCATTACCTTGCCTCTTCAGTGTATCCATTGCTTAGCTCCCTAATTGGTTTGGTGATCATAATCGTCATTTTCACTTATGATATTTATTGAGTCGAAGAGAAGACCTTTTTGATCAAAAGTCGCAGCTGAACAATGTCGCGCCCCTTCTGCGTGAAATAAATGTCGCGCATTTCCGTTGGCAAAAACCACTCTCAAAATTCTCAAGCAAAGAGGAAAAATATTCCATACAAAACAGAATCCAGATAGACATAAAGCTTGATATAGGGTACTTCCAACAAACCATAACGTTTTTTTTTTCAACTTTTTCAAACCATATACATCTAATAATCAATTACAATGAGTGGCTACGATAGTGCTTTATCTATTTTCTCGTATGTTCTACTGTGCAATTGAAACTTGCAACGAGCGCCTCATAATCGCCACTCGCAGTTTTCAACAGATTTCACGAATTTATACTAACAATTTCCAATTAATATAGGCCTGATGGACATGTTTTCCGTATGTGATATTTTTAATTGAATTACTTCGAAGCTTCGAAGATTCCTGTTTTTTTTTCTTTTTCCAAGATTTCCCCGGATCGAATACTAACATAATTTTCACAAATAGAGGTTGAATATGCATCCGAAGCAGTTAAAAGAGGAACCTGCGCAGTAGGGGTCAAGGGTAAAGAGTGTGTTGTGTTAGGATGTGAAAAGAGAACAACGTTGAAATTACAAGATCCTCGAATTACCCCTTCCAAAATATGCAAAGTTGACAATCACGTTTTGTTGGCGTTTGCAGGTTTAAATGCTGATGCCAGAATTTTAGTTGATAAAGCTAGAGTGGAAGCCCAATCTCATAGATTAACATTAGAAGATTCTGTTACAGTGGAGTACTTAACAAAATACGTTGCCGGAGTCCAGCAAAGATACACACAGTCTGGTGGTGTTAGACCGTTTGGTATTGCCACGATTATCGCTGGTTTCGATAGTAATGATGACGTTCCTAAATTATACCAAACCGAACCTTCTGGTGTATACAATGCATGGAAAGCTCATGCGATCGGAAGATCTTCAAAGACTGTGAAAGAGTTTTTAGAGAAAAACTATGAGGAAAATTTGGATGATGAACAAACCATTAAGTTATCGATAAAGTCATTGTTAGAAGTTGTCCAAACTGGGGCCAAAAATATCGAAGTTTCTGTTTTGAAATCTGGTGATAGAATTCACAAATTACATGTTGATGAAATCAAGAAATACGTTGACGAAATAGAAGCTGAAAAGGAAACAGAGGCAGAAAAGAAAAAACCTAAAAGAGATGCATGATTCCTTTTCTTTATTTGAATAATAAGATACGACACAATTTAATAAAATTTTTGAAAGTACATGAAAGTAGGATTCGTAGTTGAATTTGTAAACTGAGGTTTTATTAATACTAATATACAAGAAAAAAAATTGGTAATGAAATCAGAAGAGAACCGACGAGTTAATCAATTGAGTGAGAGAAGTTTTATCAACGTTTAGCCTTTTTGGTCACCTTACCTTTAGCAGGTTTTTTCTTCTTATCATTGGGTGAATCTGGCTTCTTTACCACACTGAAGAACCCATCTAATCTACCTTGGACACCTGTCTTTAAACCTTTTTTCAACTTTTCAGCACCTGATCTTATTCTGTCCTCACTGAACCCTTTTTCTGTAACCATGAATTGTATAAGTTCATCAATTTTTGGTTCATTCCATTTTAATGTTACATCTTCTGCTTTGAGAACTTCTGGATTCATAAAAAGTTCTTTTGCTTCATTATATGGCCAATTCTCAGGAACTCTATACTTAGTCTTGTCTTCATTGTTTTTGATCCACTCCACTATGTTATCTAGAGACCCATGCTCTTTGATTAGCTTAAAGGCAGTTACTGGACCAACGCCTCTTATCGTTTCACAATAATCACATCCAAGTAAAATACATAAGTCAATGAAAGTGGACTTATCCAACTGTAAACCCTCCAAAGCGGCCTGATAGTTTATTTCGTCGATTGGCATTTTCCTCGCCTCGGCAAAGGTTAAATGTCTCAATAAGTATGGGGGCTCGTAACATAAAGTATCCATATCTTCTGAAGCAGCTGCGAAGACCTTACCACCTCTTGCCAATTCGGCACATTGTGCTTCGGCTTCACAGGGGGCAATGACATAAGGTATACCCATCAATTCCAATAATTTCATAGCTTCATCGTTTTGTTCTCTAGATGCCCTCACAGTTCTCTTCTCGAATTTTAAGACTTCTTCTATGGTACCAGTTTCCTTCAAATTTTCAATTTGCTTTTCGGCTTCCTGCTTTCTGAGCAATCTTTTCTCTAATTCTCCACCTTTTAAAACAGGTGGTTTACCATCAAATACATAAACTGGCTTGATATTATTTTCAACCAAACGAATTGTTCTGTAAAACATCCCCAGAAGATGTGATGTGGTTTCACCGGCGTCGTTGGTCAATTGTTGTCCATCCGATTGTCTGACAGAGATCAAAAATTGATATAAACACATAGAAGCATCGATAGCAACTTTTCTACCAAATAAATTTTTCAAAGTGAATTCTTTGTATGCATTGGGGGAATGCTCCTTCACCAATTGATTAAGCCCTGAAACAAAAATAAATAACTGTTAGTCAACTAAACCCGATTATCGGACGTTTCGTGAAACAGACAGAAGAGAACAACATACCTTTAACACCCATTACAGTTTATATTGAAGCTAGTTTAATGGTTTAGAGAATTCAAGTACCTGAATAGCTGCCCTTTCGTCATCGATAAATGTTTAATCTTTTTCCGTTCTGGTAGAGCAAAAAAAAAAAAAAAAACTTCAAAGTCGCACAGAATGGCGTACGCGTCTGCGCGTTTTGACAAGCTGAACAAAAAAAGAGAAAGAAATAAGATTACAAATAGGAAGGAGGAAAAATTACGGGTTAAAAATAATAATTGAACCATTTAGGATCTTGAAACTCAGCTTCTTTATTAAAATGACTATCTAATATACATTTGCTGGAAAGAACATTTGTATTTACTCATTGCTCATCAAAGTTTTTGACATTAAATGTCCAATTACCACTCGAAGGTTCGTAGCTGATAAATTCCATGACTGGTGAAACATTTTTCAAACATTCAATATGATATGGCACAAGCTCATGCTTAGGGTCGGTTATGCGAAGCTTAGTGTCTTGATCTTTTGGATAAGCTCCCTCTAATGTAATTTGAGCAGGGAGATTAAGACCTTCACCGGCTCGAGGTTTTGTAGAGTCATCAGGGTAAACTAGAAGATTGCTAGGTTCCCAGAGAACAATGTTGCCAAATATATCTTCTAAGTTGCGGAAAGAAGACAAGTCAACTGGTTGCAAAAATTCAACGACACCGTGGAACTTGCGACCGACTTTAAAATGTTCAATTTTACGTAATTCTGCCGCAGACTTGGACTTCAACAGTGAAATTGACGGTGAGGTCCAGTACCCTTCGTCATTTAATTCACTGGCGTCGTCCTGGGAGGAGCCAGCAATAGTTGACGCAACACCTTCTACCAGTTTGCTGGAAGGAGTCGATGCACCAGATTCAGAGCTGCTAGATGACTTATAGGCAAAGGACACTTGCTTTGGAGAATGCTTTTGTAAATCCGATGGAGGAAGTAAAGGACTATTGGAGCCAGACAGCTTAGCTTTATCTAACACCAATTTACGGAAATTTGATTTGGGTGTGAAAATGCCTGATGAGATGATTGCAGCATCAGTGTTTTCACTGAAAACGCCACTTTTGTCTTCAGAGGTAATGTTCTCAGTAAGCAATGGGACAGAGGCCAGTGAAGCCCTTGATGTCTTCCTACTGGACTTCGCACTTTTATGTTTCAATGGAGAAGGGGCAAATAACGGAGCCACCTTGTGCGCACTTCCAAGCGTAACTGGCTTTTTGTATTCTGTTGAAGTGGAGAGATAGATCGCTTGTGGTTGCTCAGAATTGGCCTTAGGTTGGCTTGGAGCACCAGATATGCTTTGAAAAAGTGGATTATTGCCATACGGGTTCTGGGAACTAATATTTACCAAAGGCTGTTGTTGCAGCTGTTGCAGCTGTTGCAGCAGCTGTTGATTCTGAGATCCGAAGAGACCCCCACCGGTTCCAGTGTTAAGTCCATTGTTGTTGGTGGTGTTCCCACCACCGAACAAACCACCACTAGGAGCAGATGGCTTTGAGCCAAAAAGACCGCCACCGGTTGTGTTATTATTTTGGTTATTATTAGAACCAAATAAACCACCACCAGTATTAGAGTTTGAATTATTTTGGGCTCCGCCTCCAAACAATCCACCACCAACAGCACCTGTTCCAGTGCTGTTGTTAGTCGAAGATCCGAATAATCCACCACCAGTACTTGCAGGTTGAGCAGGTTTAGCTCCAAAGAGGCCACCCCCTGAAGTATTGTTGGTATTGGATGCACCGAACCCACTATTGTTACCTGCAGTGTTACCACCTCCAAATAACCCACCACTAGGAGCAGCTGGCTTTGAGCCAAAAAGACCGCCACTGGTTGTGTTATTATTTTGGTTGTTAGAACCGAATAAGCCACCCCCAGCTGGGGGATTGTTTTGTTGTCCACCACCGAATAAACCTCCACCGCTTGGGGCAGCCGGCTTGGAACCAAAGAGTCCACCGCCAGAAGTGTTGTTATTTTGTTGACCACCGAACAACCCACCACCGGTATTTCCTCCGGTGTTAGAGCCAAATCCACCACTAGGAGCACCACCACCTGCACCAGCACCTCCGAACAAACCGCCTCCCGGTGGCTTGTTTTGTCCAAATCCACCAGCAGGGTTGTTATTTTGAGAGGCGCCAAAAAGACCACCACCCGAGTTCCCTGTGTTACCAAATCCACCAGCGTTGTTGTTTTGGGATCCAAATGTGTTGTTGTTATTTTGAGTGGATCCAAAAAGACCCCCACCAGCGGCATTGTTTTGACCACCAAATGGTGAATTGTTGTTGGCAGGTGCACCGAATGGACCAGGATCAGGTTTATTGGCACCAAATGGTGAAGAGTTGTTGTTCATTCCCCCAAATCCAGTAGACGTATTGTTCCCACCGAATGGAGAGTTATTATTATTATTATTGTTATTTTGAGATCCAAAGAGACCACCACCTGTTCCCGAGGCCCCACCGAATGTAGCACTAGAAGAGCCGAAGCCAGGTTTAGATGCGCCAAACGCCCCGCCGGCGCCAGCTCCTGCTCCACTACCAAATGCGTTCTGTCCACCACCAAAGGCAGATCCAGACCCACCACCAAATGCACCTCCACCAGCATTGTTGGCACCAAAAGGTGAATTGTTAGTTTGAGCATTGCCACCGAAAGGTGAAGCATTGGCAGCAGGAGCACCCCCTCCGAAAGCACTACCTGCATTCGCACCGAACCCAGTATTTGGTGTAGCACCAAATCCGCCGCCAAGCCCACCGGTATTGGTTGCACCAAATCCACCAGGTGCGTTTGGGATACCGGTTGAATTACCATATCTTCTACCTTGCTCGTAATCCTTCAATCTCAATTCTTCGAAAGAAAAATTTTTGTATTCGGGCATGGGAGCAATACTTTGGTAATGACTGGTTACACCAGAACTGTCCTTTTCAACGTAGGGTGTGAAAGGCTTGACGGCAGTACCGTTGTTAATATTCAGGTCACCACCAGTGGCACCAAATGGTCCACCTGCACCTGCACCTGCACCTGCACCACCAAATGGAGAAGATGAAGCCCCAGAGGACGCACCAAATCCACCGAATGCTGGTTTGGGAGCGGCACTGCCAAATAATCCACCACCGCCAGTTGCACCGGTGTTGGCCCCACTACCAAACATAGACCCACCAGGAGCAGCGCCACCGAAACCAGAGCCGGCGTTCTGTGAGGCTCCAAATGGAGATGCATTGGCATTAGATCCGAAGGCACCAGCTGCACCAGTGTTAGATCCAAACCCAGCACCTCCTGTGTTGTTCGAGCCAAAGCCTCCTCCGCCTGATCCAAACGCATTGGAACCAGTATTGGCCCCATTATTGGCAGCACCAAACATACCTCCGGCATTATTGTTTGTATTACCACCACCAAATGGAGAGGTGGTGTTGGCATTGTTATTGTTCGCAGAGAAGGGAGAGCCTGTATTCCCTGTGTTCCCCGTTGAACCACCGAATCCCCCGAATCCGGACGTCGACCTATTTCCGAACATTTGTGTTCTTTGTATGATAGACTCGATGCGTATTCAAAAGCAAATGTGTAAGCAATGAACAATTGTCACAAGATCAAGTTATCTTATAGTAATTTAACTATGCTCTAGTTATTTACAATTGTAGATTTTCTTTGATTTTTTTTTTTTGATTTTTTCTCTTTCTTTTGTTTCTTCTCTTCCACAAAAATATATGAGAGGAAGGTCGTGCGTTGCCACAAACGTACCAAAGGACAGTATATATGTGAACAAGTTATTTGTCTCTGATTGAATGGTCGTTGCTACAGAATTATCATAGTAAGTAAGGAAATGTTTAATAAATGTTTGAATATCTAGTATTATATCTTCTTCTTCTTAGAAACCATTGAAGCTATATCAACCCCACCAGATCGTTTCACAGCGGCCTTGTGCTCTTTAGCTACTTTGGTTTCATACTTTTTCAATTGTTCGGCTCTCTCTTTGGCCCCTAACTTGGACAATTCTTCCAGCTTGGCGATGAATTCACCATCATCTTTTGATCTACCTTGTAGCCACTCTAGCAACTTGATTTCGTCACCGTAGACACTATCGTCATCGCCCGCAGGTGTTTCCAAAATGATAGGAATATCTTCCAAATTTTTTGAGTTTGCAATAATTCTAAAAACTTCCAAGCCCAAAAATCCATAGCCTAATTTCTGGTGAAGATCACGATTAGCACCAAGCGGTGCTTTAGAGTCATTGAGATGAATGGCACTCAAATACTCATACCCAATTATTTTTTCGTATTGTGCCCAAAATTCTTCATATTCGATTTCACCACGGATATCATACCCTGCTGCGAAAGTATGACAAGTGTCTATGCATACACCAATTCTTGATTTATCTTCTACCAAATCTATCACGTCACGGATATCTTGTAAATTAGATCCGATCAAGTTACCATGACCAGCCATATTTTCTATCACAATCTTAACGAAAGAGGTATCCTTGATGGCCCTATTTATATTCTTAGCCAACTTTTTCAAAGCGTCTGAATGAGAGCCATCCAAAGCAGAACCGGGATGAAAGTTGTACAACCCAATATTGAGTTTTTCGCATCTTTTCAAGTCATCAAGGAAAGATCCATATGCTTTCTCTTCTTTTTCAACATCTGGATTAGCTAAATTGATGAAATAGGAACCGTGCGGCAAAATATCAGTACGTGGATTATACCCATATTTTTCGCATAAATCAGCAAATTTGGCTGCTTCCTCATCACTGATGTCGGGCGATACCCATTTTCGTGGCGACTTAAGGAAAAGAGCAAAACTGTTAGCCCCGATATCCATGGCATTGGTGATTGCTTTTGAAATACCACCTGCCATTGCCACATGCGCCCCAAATTTGTAGGGGCATTTTGAATCTCTAGTGAATCTAAAGGTGAGTGGCTCTTTGGTTGTATTGGTTTTCTTGGTTACTGTCTTCTTCACAGTTTTCACCACTGATTTTTTGACACCAGTTCTATGAAGGTGTTAGTTAGTACATTAGTCCTAGTCAGTTGCAAATCTGCAAAAATATTATCAACTTACGCTTTCGGAGGCATTCTCAGGTTATGTTTTGTCTTAATACTTTGTAGATCGGTGTGGAAGTTGAAGACCTTGTCTTTCTTCTTGCGCGGACCCAAAAACTGAAAACGAAAAAGAAAAAAAAAAGGTGAGTACGCGTTTCTAATGAAAAAAAAAAAAAACCGAATTTGCAGTAACAAGAAGCTAGAAAGCACATCTATAAGGATTTTTAAGGATTCATTGTCTATATGTTATTTGTTATTTATTATGTATAAGAGTGAGTGCATAAATATCATGAATCATTTTGAACGGGGAGGCATGGCGCTCCCGGGTCTTTTGAAAAGTGATGGTATAATTGGCCCCCACTATCGTAAGTAATGCATTCGGCCCTGTCCTTTTGAGACGAGGGGGGTGATTTTTCCTTTCTCTTTTCAGATTTTGACTTGGGTGGCACTGTCTTAAAGACGTCCAAGTTAAAATGTTTTCTGAAGTTTGGATCGCAGTATGTCATGGCAGCAATTAGAGTGTAGTAAGCGTCATTCGCAGCGTTATGCAAATATGCATGGGGTACGTTTATTTCCTTCAATGTTCCCTTCAAAGTACCTCCGGATGACCTTGACATCTGATGAAGTTTTAGGGTATCAATTGTGGGTATATCCTCTTCAATTTTGATTTTCAGTTGTCTCAACCACTTAATGTCAGACTTGACTTGGTGGCCAACTAGCACTCCCTTTTGATCTGTAACATATTGCTTCAAAAGTGAGTCCAAAAAGACTTTGGCCTCTTTTAATGAAATCTGGTACGAAGTTCCTCCCATGAAATTATGCTTGTTATCTGAAACGAACTTACCGTTGAACATGCGCGCATGTTCTCGTATAATCAAGTGCACACACTTTATCATCGGGAATAAGGCACCTGCTTGTGCTTGGGGGTCATAGATTGCTACCCCAATCTCGGTAACTTTCAGTAAACTTCTTTCCCATGCTTCAACATCGATAGAAATCAAAGGTCTTTCTCGTAGGTACACCAAAGACATTGCGGCCTTGAGTTCAGCCACAGATACTTCATCTTTGGCCAACTGGAAGTCTGTATTTGCGAAATATCTATCTAGATCCTTTTGGTAGCGGGATGTATAGGTCGGTTCCAACTCTGTAGCTAGAGCAGACGCAAATTTTGGCATTGGGTTCACGCTAGTCGAAATTTCATTGCCTGAGTTCGTGCGTTGAGCCAGCTTTTGTTCAAGAATTAAGGTGTTTTCTTTCAACAGTCCCTGCGAGCTGGTCTTAGATATTCTGGACTCTATATCCGTAGATTGTTGCAGTACAACTATCGCTTTCTTCCTGGATAAAACTTGCGATTTAGCTTCACCATTGGTAGAGTCCACTTCATCTCGTAGAGACAAACTCCATTTAAATGTTCGGAACGACTGTGTACTACGTAACAGCGTTCGACTTCTGAAAATGGCACGTCGTTGGGTTAGCCGGAACATGAAATATTGAAGTTTCGAGATTATATTCAAAAGTGTGATCTTCCATAAAATTAGATTGAAACAAAATCAATCAGATCAGATGCAATCTACAGATGATAAAAGCGGACGGAAAAAAAAAAAAAAAATAGAAAAAAAAAAAAAACGAAGGGCCAGAAAAGTTAAAGATACCGGATGTAGACAATCATCATTCCCCAAGAACAACACTAAGTCCTTAATATACTAAGTGTTTATATGTCCGCTCATTTACTCTCTTCTACATTGACTAAACTAGAAAAATGGAGCATGAGCTTGAACTAGATCATATAGTTTACCGTCTAAAAAACAAACCGAGCTTAATTCAACTCGAATCAGATCTAAAAGTAATCAGTGAGGGCCCCGAATTAAGTCTGGTCTCTCGGTTGAATTTGATTACCACAATATTAAACCATACCATTCCAGAAACATACCAGTCTCTCACTAAGAATGTCAAGAACCTTTTAATACTCATTTTTCAAAACCTTACAGGATTGGGTAATTTGGTGAGTCGAATTAGTCTATTGAAGACCTCTGTCACTCCACATCTGAATGAATTCGGCCTCTTAAGCACTCTTGTGGAATTTCTAGTCTCTTTATTTCAACCCGAACTTATAATCAAGCTTGTCAGAAACTCTCTGCATATTGAGGTCAAAGAAATCGATAAGCTCTTCCACAAAGGTAAAATTTTTGCCCTTATCAATGAGATCAGCATGAGATTCCATATCAGCGTCGAATCGACAATTTTCGCCAATTCAATGACATATGTGGGTTATCTAAACATGGAAATGTTGAGATTGTATCAAAACAAAACGGATGTGACAATAATAAACATTTTTATTCACTCGTTATCAGCTTTGAATGATGGAAGCCTTGATCAATTATTTGAAATAATGTTCAATCAGTCGCATTGGAATGATTTCACCGAGTCCTTTCACCGAATGAAGCGATTCGAACGAAAAAGTATTTTGACAAAATTTTTATGTGCATTTGTGACAAGGAAATACTTCAAGAGCCGTAGCCCGTCTCTCCACAAAGTTGCGGCTCTCAGTGTTCTACTAAGGCCTGTATTCAAACCAGATTTGATAGATGAAATATTGTTGGAGAAAGTGGTGTCGTCAGTCAATTACTTTCTCAATTCCTTGATTTCGCTCATGGTTTCTGATTTACCAGTGGACTCTTATCATTCCTTAGTGATGAAGTCATTGGCATATTGGTCCAATGTTCATCTCATGAAATCGGAATCAATAATCAAACAAGAATATCGGACACATCTCGTAATTTCGATGCTTTCTCATTGCTCAACTGACTTTCTTAAAACCATTCTGTCAAACCCCGATTTTCTCAATGCGGTTTCAAATAGGCTCAGCTCACAATCAACAAAGGTTAGATTTCTAGGAATAATTTTAGCTGATAAGCTTTGCGAGTTTTCAGGTATCGAGAGAATATTCAACTTAGATACAATTACCGATTATGAAACCCTACGTGACCCACAATCGTACTTCAAGAAATCTGACATAGCTCTTTCGGATGTTGACTATGCTTGGGACCTTCTTGATGAACCTGAAGTCATTCATGTTGACGAAGAAGATGAACTTCCTCGTGAAGTTGCTGTCTATAGCAAAGCCATGAACGACATCACAAGTCATTTTGATTCTGCACTCCGATCAAATCAGGCTGACTCTGACGATGACTCAGCAATAGAAAGTGATACTGAGGATGACCCAACCATTGGCCATCAACCAAAGGTCACTAAACCCCTCTATATCAAGGATTTGCTTGCATACATTTCAATTGACGTCAAGGCAACTCAAGCGTATGAGAAAAGGAAAATGGCACTTACTGTAGGACCTACATTGATAAGACAAAAGTCTGGGTTCGGAAATGAGTTGCTGTATCATGCAGAAGACTTGTTAACCAATTTCCTTGGGGTAACAAATACTTTTGATGAGAAGGATTTTGAGACTCAAAGATTGGCTTGTTTAATTGCCATTGTGACAGCGTATCCCCCTGCGGCAGTGAAAATTTGTCACTTACTTTCTGTAGGTGACTATTCACTCCAGCAAAGGATGTGCATTCTTTCAGCAATGTCGTTGGCAGCAAGGGAATTAAAAGGTTTCGAAGATGAGGTAATACTTCAATCATTTCAAGGCACACAGTTTCCTTCTAAAATGTTGCCAGAGACAATACATCGTAAGTACCTGGCTCTTGATACTAGCATAAAAAACGATAGCAGCGACTCTATGTTAGATTATGGGTTGAATACTATACAGCATGCCATCCAAGATGACTTGATGCATGAAGCTTCAGAAGAAGCTGGAGACACGCTTGCAGGAGGTAAAATTTTGCGAATTTCTAGAAGTTTACAAAAACGAAGGCAGCATCCGACCCAAACTGTCAATGCCACAATCCATCCTGATTTTCCTCGTCTTATAGGGTCAAAATTCTTCTTCCCTCTCATCACAGTTTGGTATGAAGCAGGTGGGATGATTGAGATTGGTGACTTTTCTGCGATCTTGATCGGTCATTTCATCAAAACTTTGGCCCTTATATTGCACGCGGCGTACCCTACTGCTGTTGACCTCAACGTCATGATCAACGAGTTCATTCTGCTTATTATTCCGGTAATAAAGTCCGTAAGTATTGATCAACTACAAGTAATTGAGAGTATTAGCACCGGTTTGTTACTAATCTGTGACATCACTGACCCGGAATTCTTAGTCACAAACTATCTGAATGAGCTTAAGATTGTGCTGGAGTGGCTCTCGGTAATTTGGGAAGCTATCATTGACGATAAGGTAAAAAGTTTATGCGCCGGTTTGCTACTACGCTTGAACGGAATGAATGAAAATTACGAAAGATTATTCTTAGACAGGATGAATAACTTCTATTGATGCCTTCTCACTGTGTGTATAATTCTTAGTAGATGAGATATACATAGTGCTAAAATGACATCAGTATCTAAGATATAAAGGTCTAAAATAAAAGAAAATTAAGCCGCTAAAAACCGTCTGAACTTCTGACAGTATCGGTGAAGATAAGTTTTTATAAAAAAAAAAAAAAAAAAAAAAAGAAAAGAAAAGAAAAAAGTAGAAAAAAAAGTAGAAAACGGAAAGAAATTGATCAATGTTACCACATGAATGACGTCGCGCAATTCTAATAGCGACTTGTAGACAATCACAGTGAAGTCGTTTTGATCTTTCACGTTTCTTTCGTTTTAGTTTATTTTTGTGACTTTTTTTTTGATGTTTTGGTTGTATTTTGTTTTTTTTTTTCCTTTTTTTTTTCTCAATTCCTTGATCTATGCTCCTCGCTGAGGTAGGTAAGTTTATAATCACCCACCTTGCTGACTTGAACCATGGAATCTCGAAATGTTTTTGTTTTTTTTTGTTTTTTTGGGATTTTGTTTTGTATTGAAATTCAATCTCTATTGTCATTGAAGGATTCAATCCTCTAAGAAGAGTGTATCAATCATTTCTTGAACGCTTTGGACATGGACAAATTCGCTCACATTAGGGCCCAAGCGATTCCTCCGTTTTCCACCTGAATTAGTGGAGGATTGTCCTGGTGACAAGTACTGTACCTGCGGCGAAGGATTAGGTGTAGGATCTAATGCTTCCGGTTCGGGCCGAGCATGATCGAGTCGATTGATTTTTCTAGCCTGCGGATCACATAGCGTCATGGCAAGTAGCAAAGTGTAGTAGGAGTCATTCCCAGCATTGTGGAGAAAAGCATAAGGTAAATTGGAGGCTCTCAAAGCGTTCTTCAAACTATTTCCCTTGTGGCCATGACTGGCGCTGAAAATAGTCTGTGTATCCACCAATTTTGTCAACGGAGGGAATTGAATACCCAAATTTCTGAACCAGGAGATATCACCTTTCAAGTCGTGGCCAACGAGACAAGTAGATACATCGAGTTTGGGTCTGAAAAAGTAATATTCCACCAAATTTTGGGTGAACCTAACCGCTTCGTTTTGGCCCAAAATATAAGTAGTACCACCGTTAAAATTCTTTGAGTGTTCTGGAACATATCTACCATTTTTCAAGTGCTGACTTTCTTTGATAATAATATGAATCTGAGTAATGTAAGGTACCATATTTAATACCTGACCTCTAGGGTCATAAATCGAAATACCAATTTCTGTCACAATTTTGGGGTTGACTTCCCATGCTTCAACGTCAATACAGAACAAAATGTTTTTACGAGGATAGACTAAATTCATTCCATTTTTCAATGTTAATTGATGATGTGGATTTGACAAGAGCGGATGATGTTTGAAATTGGTATTTTGGAAATAGTTTTCAATTTGTAATTCGAGTGGTTTGGCCAGGAAGGACTCTGTCGAGTCTAGCCTTTGAAACATCGGTAGATCATGCAATCCCGAAGAGTTGGACAATACAGAGTGTAGAGGAGAAGGTGATTGAAGACGTGATTGGTACTCCTTTCGATTTTGCGCTTGAGGCAGTCCACGTCTTCCATTCCTTTCTTCTGAACTGCCTCCAGATAGGGTTGAATCTACAGGATCTGAAGTTGCGGGTACCTGGAGGGGGGATTTGTTACCACTGATGGAGTTTTGATTAATCAATGATTCAGCAGGTGGTGACGGTGAATAGTTGACGTTATTGATTGAACTTGACTGCTGTTTTCGGTGTTGGCGCGAAGTCCTTCCAGAATTGGTTGTATTATTCATGCCAGCTTTATTGGTTTGCTTGTTACGTGAGTTGTTGTTGTTCAATGATTCGGACGAGTTAGAGGTTAATGATGAAGTGGAGGTTGCGGGGCGAAGAGGAGGGGAGTTGGGAGACATTAGAGTGGCTTTTTTTTTCAAAAACGCTTTTCGTTTTCGTTGTCTTTTCCCTTTATCGCCAGTCTTCCCCGGTAGCGCTTGTTCTAAACCTTCGTCGATGATGTTGGAAAATCGTTTGGGCTCAATTGTGTCGGAAATACGATTGTTGCGGCGTACCAGGATTTTCTTGTTATATTTGTTTCTCCTATTACCTGGCTGATAAGGATACCCCATGAAATGTTAGGACGGGGGACGTCAAGCGACAGTGCTTTAGTCCAAAGTTAGAAAGCTATCTTAATGATTAAGACAATATCACAGCACTCAAATCACGCTAGAGGGTAACTCAAGTCCTTCGATATTTTCTAGGTATGACTTAAAATAATTCAGGGATTACCGTTCTTTGAAGCAGATGTGATGTAAGTCAATAACCAATTCATATCTCGAAGTTTTCAAGATTGTGCGATGATTGTTCCGACTCACTTTTTTTTTTTTTCCCTCCCTTTTTTTTTTTTTTTTTTTTTTTTTTTATTATTCATTTTCACTTTTTTTAGTTTCCTTTTTGTGCGCTTTTCTCGGTTATACATTATGCCTTATCGGTTTCAAACAAACTTCACAGTCTAGTTCCAAAATTCGCGGAAGCCAATTCCAAGCTATGCCAATATTTGGTCACCTTGATACAAGACTTAGTATAGGCAACGGCTCAGATAAGCTCAGATAAATGCATGATAAACCCCTCTCGGCCATTGTTGCAAAGAGGATTATTGTCTAGGGAAACCACCTCGCGAACCAGCAAGAAAAAATAGAACTAGCTAAAATGAACGACATCACCATTTGATATTGGCCCTAACACAATAATGAAATTTACATAAAAGGATATTTCAAAGTTTAAATCGTTGTTATAATTTATTGAACTATGAATTGAAAGAAATGAAAGATTGAAGACCTATTAGTTAGAGGTTGACAAAAAAATGAGTATGAAGAAATTTTATTCGTGATGACGTTGAAGAAGTGAATGCAAGCAATCACAAGGAATGCAACCCTACACTCAAGCCCAAAATACCGCTTATCAACAAGGTTTTTTTCCAACCGTAACTCTTTTCCATTACAGGGCCAGCCCTCAATTTAACAGCATTAGAAGTTTTGTTACCATTCACGGAATGGGATGAATGAGAGCTGGACTGAGAACCCCCTGAGCTTTTCAAAGTGGTTCCTTCCTCCCACTTGGATTGATCGCCGGTAAACCCCCACTGGTTATAGGTGACTTTTTGACTACCTGATGTTTGTGTAGTTTTAGCAGTAGTGGTCTCCTTGGTGTCGGTAGTTTTGGTGTTGTCAGTAGATTCGGTAGCAGTACCGGTGGTGGCACTTGGGGGCGTCCACCAAATGGTTATGGAGGTATTTTCGTCAGTGGTGGCAGCAGTATTAGTAGTAGCTACTTGCGTATTAGTATTGGTATTGGTATTGGTATCAGTATTAGTATTTGTGTTGGTGTTGGTGTTTGTATTTGTATTTGTATTTGTATTTGTATTTATGTTTGTATTTTCGGTGGTATCAGTCTTTGTGTTGGTATTCGTACCAGCGTCGGTGTTCTTAGTAGTTGTAGCATCGTCATCTTGAGGGCTATCAAGACCTCCAAGTACAGCTCCATGTGCAAATGAGCCAAAATTGATAAGGACAAGAGATGATGCAAGTAATGGACCACTTGGTCTTAAATTGGCGAGTTGTACAGACATTTTTAGTGAAGTGAAAAAATGTGATGATTGATGAGATCGAACTTAAGTGAAATGCAAATAATAGAAACAATCCACCAGGTATTTATACTTTTTCAATTATTTCCGTTTCATAAATTAAAGCCAAACATGGAAGGCTTGCTTAAAATTATACAATGCATCAAGGATCATGATTTCAAATCACAAAATTTCCATAAATAAACACGAGTCTGAACATTGAATATGGTCATGAGCAATTAGCTTCGCCTAACACCGCGATGAGCCCGGAAAAGGGGCCCTACAACCCTACATATTGGATAAAATATATAATGTTGACCTCTAAATTGTGCAGAATCACAAACAAAGAGAAGCTTATTTAGTGCCGCCATTATGTAGTATTTTTAACAGCCAGCCATTTTTTTTCTTCTCTTTCCTTTGTGTTCCAGTCTTTTATACTGATTTTTCTCTTGTTTTTCGCTCTCAGCGACGGATGCAAAAGGTGAAACGGGGTTTTCGCACGACCTCCAAGGTTGTGAAAATAGCCACAAAGGGAAAGATGAATGATTTGATCCAAATTGGGATTACTAAATCAATGTAACGCCGTCAAGAAATGTGAAGTATTTTTGGATTTTCATGCATAATATGAGTTTTCTCTATTAAGTGAAGCCTTGCTTTCTAGTGTCATGACCAAGGCTCATACAATGACTTCTTGCTACTTTATTTACAATACATAACTACAAGTGTCGGAATTTTGCGTAATAAAGCTTCAAATTTACTATAAAATTTAAACAAGACAATTGACAAAATCCCAGCATCTGACTACTGCCAGTTCTGTATTCTCAACCTTTTCAAACAATTGATAGAGATACCTCAATTCATTCACAATGTAGACCATGTACTCATGGTGACTCAAATTTTGACCATGGAAGGATTTTTTAAGCTCACCTTTTGTGAGTTTTGTTTGGTCTTCAGAGCCTAACTGCAACTGGGAATCGATATCAGTTCCCCTCATTAACTCTCGAATTCTTGTCAATATGTCCCTAATGATTTTTTGATTTGAGTTGGCTGGTAAGGTGATACTGATGTTATCCATGAGTTCGATTATCTTCAATTCTATTTGCCTGCGCATAAGAGTTCGATCACCTTTAGATTCCAACGGAGGTAAAAGAGGAATTTTGTCATAATCTTCATGATCGTTTTCCAGTCGTGGTGGGGTCAACATAGCAAACTGAGACGCGAACATAGTACTTACTCCACAGGAAGAGCTATCGCTATTGCTTGTGCCTGCATTGAAGATATCATTGGACCTGATAGCATCACCATACAATTGTGATACTCGGCTACTTAACACTTTTTCGGAAGTGAGTTGATCAAAACACTGCATGTGGTACCCAATCATTGGTACGTTCCCCTTCTGAGCAATTGTATCGGCATGCAATTTCAATTTTAACATTATATTGCGATCTATCCCAGGCAGTAAGCCATTGATGGTAATTTGAACATCTTTGACATTCGAATCATTGATGGAGACTTCGCCACCATTGGCCTCTATTTTTTTCAATTTCACAGATTGTTGAGTTTTTAGCATAATCACAATTTTGGGAACACAAATTTCTTGATACAGTTTCATAACATTGATTAGCTCATTATCAACAAATTCATCCAAACTATTGAATCTTATCAATCGATCACCAAACGTGATATTTATCTTAGAAGGGGAGCGAACTGTATTGGTGATCACCTTGTGCACGGCAAGGACTTCAGATGAATACACATGACCTATTCTTATAATATCAATAGATGACAATGAGGTGCTACTTCTGAGAAATTGAATTGCATCACTAAGATATTTCAACACCGATAAGTTGTGAGACTTATTAAAGCTAGCTATAGGCTCCCCGGCTAATTGTAATTTCATAAATTCCTCAAGATCAGCTTTTGTATCGACATCGTAATTATTAGCTTGTAAAATCATAAACCGATTATTACTGTGGACCTCGTTAGGAAAAAAACAACTCAAACTTTTGCATTTTTTAAATGCTATCAAGAATTCATCCAAAGCATTTGTAACTATTGGACGGCAATTGTAGTTACGGTTTGGAATTATCTCGAGTGTTTGGAGGATTCCATCCCAGCCGGACCAGCCACCATTAATACAACCAGTAAATGTTCCCTTTTGAGCACCACTTCCTCCGAACCCAACCTGAATAAGCCCCAATTTATCTTGTGGTCTTAATTGAGCTCTTATTTTGTTTACCATTCTCACTATTTTCAGCTTATACTTTTCATTGGATATTGGTGGATTTATGCTGCTATTTATAAGACAAACTGATACGATCAATGTTAGTGGGAGTGGTTCTGGCTCTGGGGTTGTCTGTATCAATAAATTAGATGGGATGTTCAATATGCCGGGCTTCTCCACAAACTCTTGGAGTTCTAAAAGTTTGGACGGAAGCTGATCGAAGAATTCTGTATCGGAAACCAACTGCCAACAATTAGCACTCAAATGTGCCAAGGGGACCACCACGTTGTCTGAAGATCTGGTTAATTTCTTCAAATAATACCACCATTTATTCATGATAACTGGTTGCCAATGCAGTAGCTGCAATCCAGGAACCTGTTCACTTATTAAGCTAAAAGTTATGACATTGTCTGAGCAATCAATGCCACACGAGTCTTGGTTGTAAATGATCTGACCAATTAAAGTATTTGTGTTGTGATTTAATATCAATAAACCCTTTTCAAAACAGAAGCAACATAATTGATCCCAGTTGTATCCATTGGTGCTGACATTCAATGTGTCAACAATGCACAAATCCCCCAATCCTTCAAATCCTATTGAAGCTTGCCAATTACTTATTCCGGTGAGGCGACTCTTGAAACACTCAACTAAGTTTTGAGCTAAAGTTGATTCGGAATCGGAGGCTTTTGGTAGCAGACATATAGCCGGTGGTTTAATAGTAAGTAGGCAGGTGACATCTTGTGATGGATCCACCACGTTTGTAGTAAACAGCACGCTTGGATTTGTGATATCTTCCTGTAAGTTGAAGTCAGTACAATTGAATGTACTTTCTTGTTCAGGCAGAAGTAAATGTGAAAATGATGCATTAGGTTGACGACTTGTGGTTTGGAAGGTTATGTCTTCAGCATCGCATTGAATTCTATGTGGAGGTTTAGTTAAAGTGTCCGGAATCATTTGACCCAATGGAGTCATAGGGCTCGTTGCTGATGAGTCTCTTGAGGTAATGCAGTTCATGGATGGTGGTAATGCTTTAAAATCCAATTTTGGTAATTGATCCATAACAACTTCCCCACGGGTTGGACCGCTCTTTCTAATTCCCGTTGCTCTATTACATAGATTACATATCAAGGGACCATCTTGAACACTGCTATCACCGCCTAACAATTTGAAGCATTGGCCATGACTATGATGTGAGCATGTAAGTGTGACAGTGGCTTCGCCTGGGAAGTTTGCAAGAAGAAGCTCTGTGCAAAAAGCGCAATATTCGTTGGGTATGCTATGATGCATGGGTGTATGTGGGGTTGGTGACTGCAACACCGAGAAAGAAGTCTTTGGTATTGGGTCAGAATCATTGATGAAGCTTGATGTTGGAAACGTTGAATCATTGCATAATGGTGATTTCGCGTGGTCAATTATAGGCGGCATGGATAAGACCATCGAAGAATTTCTCGAAAACTGAGAAATTGCAGAGCTGTGGCTGTTTCTTTTGGACAGAAATGGTGAGTCCACTATGGATAACGTTTGAGGACTACTGGCTATTGCTCGATCAAGAGATATATCGGTCCCAGTGTGTGTTAAGCCGCTTGAATAACGACTGAAGGATGGTTTACCAATCTTTGTTTGCATTGTATATATGTCTAGCTGACGTCGAGTAGGTGAAAAGGTCTTTGAGATGTTAAAGATCTTATACTCGTTTATCAAGTTACCAACATAAAGAAGTATTCATGAAAAAGGGGCCAAACGTGTGCTTTATATTAAGTGAATCACTTCGTAAATCTGACAGTAAGTATAAAGAAGAAAAAAGAAAAAAACCCTCAAAACGAGCTTGAGGGATACGAATACAAAGAAACAGGTAAAATAACAAAGAAAGTACAACAGGTTAAAACGGAAAAGGATACCAACAAAGGGTTTAGAGTAGGCTAACAAGAGCTATCGCTTTTTGTGTGAAGGGATGGACCTCGAGAATTTTGCTCCTTTGGGGGGGCATTGTTTTCTTCATGATTGTTAGATTGTTGGAAGCAGTTTTCGAGGTGCGAAAAAGAAAACAAAATATTGAAAGTTCCAGTTTTTTTTGCCTAATGATCAGCACTCGAAAGGCTATTGTCTAGTGGATTGGGAATGTTCCCAAGTTGTTTTCAATCGTTTACTTACTGATAGGTGTAAGGGGCTAGATCTTGGCCTTGCCTAGGCAAAAAGAAAAATAAAAGGCAGAGATAAGAAACCTTATTCAGGCAAGCCAGGTCTGTTTTCCGAACGCTGGGCCTCCCTCAAAATCTTGAAGAGTCTTTTATTAAATTCGTCATTAAGTTGCCAGTCTTATGTTACAAGCAAGTTCCTGTTGCCGGGAGACATAACCATACATTAGAGACATCTATTACTGGGCCTCGGGCTTTGTATTGCACGCCTTATTGATCTAAAAGTCTCACTGTATTCTCAAATTACTTCTTTTTTCTTTTTCTGAATTATTATTTTACCTACACTTTCTCTCTTTTTTCTGTTTTTGACCCTTCTTCTTGTTTTCGGCATTTTGCAATTAGAAAAAAAAAAAAAATAAAAAAATGAACAAAAGAAAAAAGCCAGATGCACCTGCATGTAACGAAGTGCATGAAAGAAAAAATAAATCCAATTTCAAAAGTTTAATTTCGTGCAGAAATTTTGATTACAAGATTCAATCAAAAGATAACGAGTCAGATCGCTTGAGATATTCGTTTGTGCCTAACCAAAAGCTCATAATCGGTTCATAATACCAAGTTATCTTTTACTAAGCCTGAGCCTTCCACCCTTATTCTGTGTTCAGAGAGAGACGATCGGCATGCCACTTCAAAGCACATCATAAAAGCCTTAAGTGTTATCGTCTACCAAATCTGAAGGTATCGTTTTAAACGACTGCTATTCTCAACCCTACAAATTTGTGGCGTAATATGAAAATAGATAAGAAGGTTATGACTAAATTGGTACATGACTGGCCTATCTTTACCCAAATCATCATGGACCAAATATAGAAGCCACAACTCTATCCAAATACACTTTCTATTTTCTACTATTTTTCTTCTTTTCCAAGCTTTTGCAAGCTTCGCAATCTGTAAATTAACCTTTCATACATACCATCATGCATTCATGCTCTAACGATGAGTCCTTTCTGCATCAAAATTTGGAACTAATTGAGAATAATAAGTGGTACAACAGGGGTTGGAAGGAGTGAGAATAGACTAAGAATGGTGTCACTCACAAAATCGTAATCGGTAGGCAACAAGCCAGCATGATTTATTAACCCTTTCATAAAACAAAGATTACAATAGTTTCGACATAGTTCGGGCGAACCATCCGATTAAATTAAGTTTCGCATTCCGGTAAAATCAAATCCTAGTATTCCGGTAAAATCAAGGCTTCCGACCCAATTATGTTAATGTCGTCCATGTATTTTAATTAATGTCGCACATTCTGTTGTAATAAGCTAGAACTGAATATTGTATTAAGCTTGTCATCATGTTTATATTAAGCATGTCACCATATTTATATTAAGCATGTCACTATGTTTATATTAAGCATGTCACCATATTTATATTAAGCATGTCACCATATTCATATTAAGCATGTCACCATATTTATATTAAGCTTGTCGCTATATTAGTATTAAGCTTGTCGCCATGTTTATATCAAGCATGTCACCATGTTTATATCAAGCTTTTCATCATTTTTATATTAAGCTTGCGACCACTCTTATCTCAAGTTTGTCGCCATACTTATTTCAAGCTTGTCACCACATTTATATACCCCGTATCTCCGTTAAGTTATTTGTAAGTTTGATTATATCAAATTTGTCCCTATGGTTATATTTTTTTTGCTACTACATTAATGATAAGCTTGTGTACCTCAATAAGGTCATAGTGGCGAGCTTAATTTAACTATAGTGACCAGTCTAATTTAGATATTGTTACAAGCTTACTTTGGTCATAGCGGCATGTTTGATGTAACCATAGTGATACACTTAATATTCATATGGTGACATGCTCAATATGATCATAGTGGCATGCTTGATATAATTATAATGACGTACTTAATATAACTTTAGGGGCATGCTTAATATAAACATAGTGACATGCTTAATATAAACATAGTGACATGCTTAATAGAAACATAGTGACATGCTTAATAGAAACATAGTGACATGCTTAATATAAACATAGTGACAAACTCAATATAGTTATTGTGAAATGCTTAGCATAAATTTGGCGGCACACTTATTATAATCATTGTGACAATCTTGATATTTTTAATCTGACACGCTTAAAATTAACATAGTAACGTGCTTAATGTTAACACAGTGGCACACTTAACATTATCATAGTGACGTGCTTAATATTAACATAGTGACAAGCTTAATATAAGTATACTGACAAGATTTAAAAAAATCGAAAGTGCGACATTAGTAAGATTGAGTCGGAAGTCATGAATTTACCGGACTACGCGCCTTAACTTTATCGGTGGGTTCGCCCGAACTATGTCGAAACTATTGTAACAAAGTCAGTACATTAACGATTGGGGACCTACTGAATAATTCACAAAACCAAGAATTAGTAAGAAATAAACTTTAAAAAATTTGAAATTACACAATCGGTACAGAACAAAGAAGGAGATGGTAAACAATAGAAAGTATCAAGGTAGTGGTCCGCATTGATTGCTCAATCCTAAATCAATAGCGGCCAGGCCGACAACAATTGAGGAGAATTACAAGTTGGTCCAAAACATTCAACATGGTCTAAAATGGAGCTGGTGCTCAAAATTTATCATGCTCAAAGAGGTAAAATGTTAGTACCGTATTCAATTGTCTCCCGTAAAGTGTAAAGTGTATTTTCGATATTTTATTTCTTTTTTTTTTTTGACCTGCTTTCATCGGCTTTTGCAATTTGATTGCGAGTGACTTCAATATTCTCATAGACCAGGGCTGCTATACACAGAGGCATACACTCAACGAGAATAAAAAAAAAAGGAAACAAGAAGGGACATAATATATACAATCATCGATCAACATCTGCTAATGACGATTTTACCGAAAAATATTTATTTAATTAAATGCCGCGACTGTTCGCAAGACGAATCTTGAGCAGATCTTGCTAATGGTGATATGGCCCCTTGGTTTATTATTTTCCTTCCCTTTTCACTTGAAGTATACTTAACCTTATTTAACCTATTTGACGCCCTAACTGATGGTCCATTAGGGTTCATGCAATATACATGACGATGAAGACCATCGCCGATCGTTTCTGCGGCCATGATCTTTTTTCTTCCATAAAAAAAATAAATTGGTGTGGTCCGGATTTATTTTATTCCACTTTGAGCTACCAATAGAATCGGGGATGAAAAATCAAAAAGCAAGTATAATCTAGCCAAACAGAAATAGAAGATTCCATCATATCGAATAGTAAGCATACTGCCAACTCGTGAGCTTTATTTTCCACAGAGTTGATCAGCTTATTTTATCCAGTTTCGGTAACTCGATGATTTCCAACTTTCTGATAAGTTTGAATCAATGACTATTATTAATCGTTACTAAAGGTTTAGATTATTGAGTAGAATAATGGACTAATAAAGATTCTCAAACAATAGGAAACCCAGTGGTTTTGTAGGGGATAGCGTGCAACAGCAATCCTTTTGTTGCTGCCGTATAATTACATGGACGTTTAGTCACTGAAATGAATCGCCCCAATGTTTTCGATAAGGGATAAGTTCATTGTAAATTTATTCGAGCATTGTTTCTTTATAGTGGTGTAAAAGAACAATATCAAAGTTAAAGGCAACAACAAATCGCAACAAATCGTGTTTATGCACTTCTTAGTTTTGATTCAAAATCAAGTACTAACTACAAATGATATTCGAGATTAGAAAAACATTGTTAAGATTAAGACCATACACAGAGTGATATAAAACAAATATAGAGAAAAATATTGTTTGTGAAACCTTGCAGAGCTCACAGCATCAATTATTAGAGGCGAGCTTAATGATAATCTAGCTATGCAAGATTTGTCTTTTCATAAAGGCGATTCAATCTCTGTTAGCAGAGATTTTCGAAGAAAAAAAATAAAGTCACAGCCTTTTCCTCCTTTAGAAGAAAATGAGCCAATTAGACCAATGTAGAAGATACACGTCTTAATGTCTTTGAAACAATACCTAACCATGAAACCAATCTTTCGAAATTACCATCTTCGATTGCTTCACGAACACCAGGCCAGGTTTGTCCAGCATAACCAGTAAAACGACCCAGAGCAAAAACAATGTGTTTGAACCAACCACGGCCGTATAACCCCTTATGATATAAGAAATTACGTTCAAAATATTGAATCAATGCATTTTGGTGCTTGATTTCAAAGTGTAATTTAATTTTTTGCCAGAAGTGTAAAGAATCACGGTTGTTGTATTGAACTTGTAAATCATGACTTCTAGAGTCGAAAATCTTAGTGGTATTGTGCAACTCACTCAATTCATGGAAAACATGATCAACTATATCGCCTAAAGTTTTGTTTTGATGGTGAGCGGTATCATACATCGTAAAGATTTTGTTGTGAGGGCATTGATGAGGAGTCAACCATTCAGGAAATGGAAAACGGTCACGGATAGTTGGAGTGTAGTAACCTTGTGCTACCTCCTTAACATATTCATCATTGGCATCATCGGCGGTCAATAATTCTTGCCACAATGCTTCTGAAGTCACTTCTTCACGGAACCACTTATGAGGAATGGTGCTGACAGAATCATTGAAATAACGTAAAAGATCCAGTGAATAGTCAGATAATCCAAACTTAATAACTTCTTCTTTACTGAGTTCAAGAGCAATTAAAGACAAGTATTTAGCTGCCAAATTATGGTAAACAAACCCAGGATCAGCAAATTCAGCAATCCAGTTATAAGAATCGTAAGAAGAATGGTATTGATAGATAGGATCACCTTTGCCTTGACCGAAGCCCAAGTCGACTGATGGAATACCCAAGTGTTCTAAAAAGACAGTATAGTCAGAGCCAGAGCCCAAATTTTCAATGACACCACCAGTTTCATTGATGTAATGGTCATATAAGGTTCCAACTTCTTTCTTTGGGTATAACAATTTTTTAGCGACATCTTTCAACAACTTGTTTAAGACAGGGGATGCACCCAAATTTAAATGTTGACCCGTGACAGCAGCATCTAAGTTAAGGTAAGCAACCACTTTTCTTTGAAGAATACCAGCATAATTTTCACCAAATTCGGTCAGACCAAGTAAACCTTGTTCTTCACCATCCCATGAGGCAAGTTTGATGGTACGCTTGAACTTATAACCTTTTTTCTGCAAGTCACCCAAGACACGGGCAACTTCCAACAACACAGCACTACCCGAGTGGGGGTCACCAGCACCGGCAACCCAGGCATCACGATGGTTACCAATGATAATCACTTCATCCTTCTTTTCACCTTCATACTCACCATATACATTCCAAATTGGGGTAATGTTGTAGGTTTGGTTATTGTATAAATCCAAAGTCACTTTAGGGCTAGGACCAGTTGAGTAGTCAAAACCTTCCAATTCACCATGCCATTTTTTCGAAGTTTTGGCACCATGACCGTTCAATTTTTCCAAGATTGGTTTTACTTCACGATAAGAAATTGGCAAAGCAGGAATTTTACCAATGCTGCCATGAGGATCTTTCCGCTCCACATGATCACCTTGACTTGGTGTACCTGGAGTGGTTGGATCACCTGGTGCACTACCTTCAGCACCCAAAAACAGAGCACTACCTCTTTGCACCGAACTTTCATGACGTGCTGGACCCTTAGGATATTGTTTATATCCATTAGCTGGAGTGATTCCATGGTCATCACCAGGGTCTGTGTAAATTAAAACACCAACAGCGCCATGATCTTGAGCAAATTTTATTTTGAGACCACGGAAAACACCACCATATCTGGCAATAGCAATCTTGCCGCTTACATCAACTCCCAATTTGGCTAATTCTTCAAAATCTTCTTTACTACCATAATTGACATAAACGTATTGAGCATTGACTCTACCATTAGCGGCATATCCCAAGAAAGTTGGAATGGTTCTATTCTTATGAGAAGGAGCATCAACGTCAAGTTCATCTTCTTCTAAAGGAGCTTGATACAAAACCTTATCAGACTTGGTATCAATCAACTTCAAGTCATGTTCAAAGGGGAAACTAAGATAAACGTCATAAGTGTCAAGATAAGTTTTGGCTCCATATTCTTCAAACTTGGAGCGAGTCCAGTCTGCGAGACCTTTACCATTACCCGATAAACTGGGTTCCGAAGTATACTTGTCTAACCATTGACCAGCAAGATTTGATTCCAAAGATTTGAGAACCACTTGTTCAGGGCTCAAGATTTCATCTTTTGGTGCAAAATTGAACCTGTACAAGTGAATAATCATAAACAAAGACGTTATAGCAAAATAAAATTTGAAATACACGGATTTAAATTTTGAGCGAGGGGTTGCAACCTTGTAAGGTTCGTCATTATTGACGCTTATTGGTAACTCCTTTTCGTCAAGAGACATATTGAAGTTTACTCTAATTACTTTCGAGATTGATTTTCCGAAGTTCAAATAACAAATAAGGAGTGGTTGATATCGTGAAGTATTTATAATCAATTAGAGCCATACGAGAGCGCCGCACTTTTCCGCTTTCATTGTCCCATTTCATTCTTTGTCTTTTTTTTTTTTTTTCTTTTTTTTGTTTTGTTAGGAATTAATTTAGGTTGCCATATCATGTGGGCCTCGCATAGTGAAAGAAAAGGGGTTGAAAATAAATGTTTAGTGGCGGTGTACGGGTGTGGAATTATGCCGATCTTTTCAACCACACACTACTGTGGGGCAATTAAGGATTGCAAAAAATTGAGTTGATGGCAAAAAAAACAAAAAAAGTCAGCGCCATACCACGCTTCACGCTGAAACTTAAAACAAGATACTTATACGAGAAGAATATATTTGCTACATGTGGGGAGGGAAAAAGAGAAAAAGTGTGAATTGAGGCTCACGTAAATTTTCAACGACCCCTCCTCAAGGATATACTGCACAGTTTGAATTTTTTCACGTGTGAAGATGGCTATATGCAAGCGATAATATGACATTTAATTATAATTATAGTTGAAGATGCTAAAGTTTTGTATAATAATAATTTCTAAATTTTCGATCAGTTTTCAGTCGGTAACTCCTACAGATTTGTGGCAGTACTTTGTGACTGTTGATTCTGTTTCTTGGAAAGTATCTTTGCAACTCCTGTTTTTTGCCTTTGTTGGTTAATAACCGTGTTAAGTTTATCTTCAATTTTTTTCTCGACTTTAGGATTTCTCAATGGCGATTCTTCAATCTTCATATCATACTCCTTAACAAGTATGTTATGTGGCTGGGGATCGACGTCAGTTGGAGATACCGAGGAGGATTTTTCAGGGGCAGGAGTTTTTGAAATCAGTGAAGACCTTCGTTTGTTGCCTGGTTTCAATTTGTTGAGTACATTTTTGGTTACAAGTTTGATTTTCATCTTTTGATTTTTATCAGCATTGGTTGCTTCAATGCGGTACCTCCTAATTATATCACCATCACCATTTTCAAGAGTAACCATTTTATCTATTTGATGTGCGAAAATTTGTTGCTCGCTTGGTTGACGTTTAGGGCCAGAAGAGGACGATGCTGATTCTTCGGATGACGTGGATTTGCTAGTAGCTACTCGTGAAATCAGACCTCTAGTTGGAGTTTGCAGAGCTGTCTGAGTCATCGGAGATGCAGCCAGGCTCCCACCCAAACTATCACGGGAGTTCGTAGCGTTATTCCCCTTATCTCTCACCGGTAAAACTCGCATTATTTCTCCATACTGATCTTCGATAATCATGTCATTTCCATCACGCCAAGCTACTGTTGCAATACTGCGAACTCTTTTTTGTTCATCTTCTTGCTCTATAGCTTGCTCTATCGCTGTTGTAGAAGAAAGAGACGATTCTGTTGTTTCAGCGGCCTCTTGTGAGACTTCTTCCTGTGATTGATTTTCCAGTTCCTGGTCATCGTTGATCTTGAGTTGTACTTTATTGTCATCAACAACCTCAACTCCAATGGATCCAATTGATTCACTGTCCAGCATACTCTATCAAATGTCGAGCTGATATTGTGAAGGGGTCATAAAAAAATAATCCTCAAAAAAAAAAAAAACATTTCAATAATGCGTCATATTCGAGTGAAACAAAATTCTTTTATACAAATGTCAAAAACGCATCAAGTCAAGCATTTATCGGACATATGAAAATGGTCAACGTCCACTTCGATGACTCGGAATTCAATTAGTGCAAGTACTTCACTTAACCGATGCATTCTTTTCTTGTTTTGTCATGGCCCATGCTTTTAATTGCTGCGCGAACCTTTTTTTTTTTTTTTCCTTTTGATTCAGTTTTTTTTTTTTCTTTTTTTTGTGAGTTTCTCTTTTCTTTTTGCATACTTCCAAACCTGATTGTATTCTGTCTAATTTGGGTATTTATCTCCGATTTTTGGTGCTTGGACATCGTGCAACCTATTCGAAATTGGTGGAATGCCTCAGAAACTAACCAGACATATATATAACCAATATACAGTTGCTTCTTCGCTCATTTGATAGCTTGTTGTCACAAACATCAGAGTCAAAAATTGATCTGACGTAAGAAAGAATTTTGTCTCACAATTGTCACATCTGGGTTCACATGCAGGAGATTCTTTTTGTTGTTTTTTTGTTTGTTTCCCCCGACAGCAAACAACAAGACTCGCCACGACTTTCCACCTTAAATGCTTCAGAAATAGAGTATTTGATTGTCTTGCATATTATTCACTATTATGAAACAGGTAATTATGACAAAAACAAAAATTTTTACTCCCAGTAGAAAACAAAAGAAAATTCGAATGCTTATTGATGGCTAGTCGCAGAGAGATCCTGGCATCTTTAAGATCTTTGTATTCTATTTCAAGACTTAAGCAATAACCATTAACGCCGCCACGTACAACATAAATCGAATATCGGTTATTGACAAAGAAGTTAGTATGAACAGTTTTATTTTTTTTTTTCTTTGACTTCCTTTACTTGTTTTGCCCATCAAAAGATCTGATGAAAACGGGCAAGGAGAAAAATTTTATTCTTAGATTGAACTTAGATTTGACAGTAAATTGTCGACAAGTCGACTTTTTGTTTTGTTTTGATTTTGAAGGCAACATCAAATACTTAATCAATTTTTTTCTTTCTTCCTTATTTCCGAGGTGTGATTTTTTTATTTTTCTTTTCATTGCCGCAAAAACTCAATTTTTATTAGGTTTTTTCTCATTTTTTTGCAAAAAAACTTTAAAGATCGACCAAAGCAACCATACAAACTCAACACAAACATAAAGCTTTTTTTTTTTTCCGCCAATTCTTCATAAATCTTACCAGGGATTTTAACCATCATATTTGTGTCTTCAACAAGGGTCAAGATTTATATGCGGATAAGATTGTGATGAATGAAAGCCAAAAAATCAGTTCAAAGATTGTGCCAAATGAACTGCTCATAAAGCAAAAATATTTATGCTTTGAAAGAACTAAATAAGTGACGAGCATTAATTTTGATGTAGATTCATTTCAGTTTGCCTTTCCGGAGGAAAGAAAATATTAAACGTCAAGGTTTAAACGAATAAATCCTTATAAACAATATAGAACTGAAGAATCACTCTCGAATCACTGCGGTATATTCTTCAGTGGATTTCAAAATAGATGCTGAGGATATTCTGTCGAAATGGCAGGAAAGAAATGCAGGGCTGGGCAAAGTTTATCAAGATGACGTCCCTTGTTTTTCTTCGTAATAAGTCCTAGAGTCGAAAAGTGATAACACAATAAAGAAGAGAAGAGGAACAGTTTCAGAAGGAACTCCAAAATTGACTTTGCATATAGGCTGAAAATTTTCTTTGAAGTTGTTGCAGTACCTTGATTTGAGAAAATTTATAGTTGATATAGATCTAGGTATTATTTTTTAGAACATAAAGAGTTTCTTTTTTTGAAAAAAAAAAAAAAAAAAAAAAAGGGATATTCTTTATTTTCAAGATATTAATGTATGAATTCATATCTCTATATAAATCTACTACTACCTCGAACATAGGAGATACTTGAAATTCGATGACTATCCACGTTTTATGCGGGGATTCTTGAACTCATTTGTCCGTCAATTAACTTTATTGATGTTGCTTGTAGTCCATACCAAAGCTGTAACAGCAAATGTGCTACCAAACCCTACTCTCTTTCTGAAGCAAAGAGAAAATAGCACGTTTAAGCTAGATAATATATTTGAAAGTAAAGTATGCGGTAAAGTGCTCGGTTGCTCTAGATTATCAGCAGTCAAAGCTACCAACGTCACATACGTCTGAAAGCATAGTGATAAAAAAGGTTCAAGAAAAATATTTTGGGGAAAAAAGAAGGAATATTTAAAAAAAGGATGTGTCTTATAGACTAAGAAAATAAAGAAAAAAACAAACAAGAAGAGACTTATAGTCGATATAGATTTAGATATTATTATTTAGAAAATAAAAAGTTTCGTTTTTGAAAAAAAAAAAAAAAAAAAAAAAAGTTGGTATAGATTTGGGTATTATTTTTTAAAAAATAAGAAGTTTCCTTTTTTGAAAAAAAAAAAAAAAAAAAAAAGAAAAAATAGAAAAAGGGAAATGACAATCCGTTAGGTAAATAAATCTTTAAACTTAGCCAGTGAGTGAGTCATCACTGTTAAAACAGTCTAGGACATTTTCATTGGGAGGAAGGTATGTATTTGGGATTATTTGAAATCAGTGTCCGCCTTTGAAGAAGAAATGAAAGTAGAAGTGAAGTCCATGATGGTTTGGTTTTTCCGACATATCTATTCAGTAATTAATAGCTACAGAATTCATTCTTTATGTAAGTGTTGGTGGAACTATGTGAAAAGAATCTCATCGAAAACCGCCATCGGAGAACAAATGAAACTGTTGAAGATTTTGATCTATCTAAGTAGTCGGTTAGGCGATGTTGTGAGAAGGATATTATGATGCCAAGGCTTTTGAAGCTTGATCAATTAATACAGGAGGCCAAGGTTGGTCCCGCCACTGAGGTAGTCGGTATGGAGCGGAAGGAACGTCAAAATGTTGTCTGATTGTAATAGAATAGAAAGGCAAAAAAAGCCGTTTTTTTGAAAGGTGTTTTAGGTCGCAGAAAATTTCTAGAATTTTCTTTCGCAGCCTTTTCCCTCATTCTACCCTCTCACACAATAATATAAATAGTCGTAGATATTCACTACCTCTTCCCATACAAGAAGAAGAACAACGATACATAAGACTAGCTAACTATATAATAAATTATACTCACTGTTCCATATTAATCTATCTTAGTTCCGCACGGGGCACAATCCCTTTCATTTTTCAAGAAATTGCTCCCGGTGGCCAAGCTGGCTAAGGCGCGAGACTGTAATGTTGTGAATTCAATTCAAGTAATCTTGAGATCGGGTGTTCGACTCACCCCCGGGAGACGTTAATTTTGTTTTTTTTACATTAATATTTAATAAATCTTTCATTAAACCGGCTTTGTGTGAAGGTAAGAAAATGATTTTAATGCAAGGTGTCAAATAAGAATAAAACAAAATATTTGTAAGATTGTTGTTGGTTTTGTGGTGAACGTTTATTCTCTATTTTCTAGAGTATTCCATGAGATTGTGACGTTCAATCTTTTTATTCTTGTTATTTTTCATTTTTTTAGGCTCGATGCTATTTGTTGATTTTGCGCTTTGAGACAAGAAGCGCTTATCCTTAATTTCTTTTGTTGTTTTTTTTTTTTCTCCTTTTTTTTCAGGCCTGGGTCTTGATGCCGTACGGTTTTGAGCGCCAACACGCAAGAAAACAAATTGACTTGTTGTTGATTATAATGCATTAGCAGTACAGTAAATTGAAAGAATAAGTTTTTTTTTTTGTTCACTTTGTGTGTTGACTTATTTTGCGTATATCTACATTTTGTGTTAGACGTTAGATCAACTTCAGGGGAAGAAGACAGGGAGGTGAAAATATTGAGGCTGATGAAATAAGGTTTGGGTTAAGATGTAGAGATGTTAAGTTTCGTAAAAATTGCAGAGTAATGCACATTTGGTCAAATGGATCTAAGTACAAGGGTAACAAATCCCAAAGGGATGGGAATGGTAGCAACAATCGAAAACAAGTTCGTACTAATAATGCTACCGGGATTGTCTCCCACAATCCCGAAGGCTCGTTGCCTCCTTTAACCACAACCACTTGAGCTGACAAACTTGATGGTGCACTAGCGGGAATTGACTTTTCTGTCACGGTCTACATTTGGTGAGTGCCAGTGAGACAGGATCTGTCAAAATTGTGCCGCCATGCCAGAGTGTTAAGCTCACAAGACTGTAACGAATTTTACACAAAAGAATCCGGCAATACCAACAGAAAAAGAAATAACGCGAAAGGAGAAGAGCCAAAGGAAAAAAAAAAAAAGAAAAGAAAACCGTTGAGACCGAAAATCGAGCAGGCACGTGACTTTACTATGACACATCATCTCTCCGGAAGTGCATCAACTGGCAAACACCAAAAAAAAAGAAAGAAAAAAGAAAAAAAAAAAAAAAAAAGAAAAAATTTGAAAATTCTGCGCGCTGAGCTGATGCTTTTTTTTTTTTGTTTTTCTCTGCCAAAAACAAAAAACAATTACTCATGAGAGAAAAAAAAAAAAGAAAGAAAAAAAAATGAGAGAAAAAAAGAAAGAAAAAGAAAAAAAACGCTTTCGCTTTTGTATCGCAAAAATTTTTAAACGCCTAAGAAAACAAGCTCATGGCACAAAGCTGAGTATATATCGGCTCCAATTTTTTTTTTTTTTTTTTTTGCTGATTCTGTTTTTCTACTTGTTCTTTCTTTTCTTTCTTTTTTTTTTTTTTTCTTCTGTTACTCTTTTTCCTTTCTGTTACTCCTTTTCTTTTGTTGATTTATCCTTTCTTGTCAACTAACATCCCTTCTTCTCAGTGCAGATCCCACCTACTTCTTCCTGCTTGCCTCGACTCATCATTGAAACCTGTTTTGTTTGTTTGTCGTGTCTCGTTGAATCGTTTGTGCTCGTGAAAAAAAAAAAAAAAAAAAAGAAAAAGAAAACAAATAGAGAAAGAAAAATATTAGAGTAAAAGAAAATAAAGAGAACAAGAAATAAGAACAAAACTTCATAGAAAGAATATCACCGATCACCTATCTAAGAAGCAGACTTGAAGATTATATCAATAGTCGTCCCTCTCGTTGTCTAAATTTTGTCAAATTTTTGAATCAACTTTTTCACTTTTGTGTACTGGCAAGAACTTTTTATTCCCCTCTGGTTCTTTCTTTGGTTTGATTTCATTTTCATTTACTAGTGAATATCATTCGTTTGTTCCAGTTGACTATTCCTTTGTATCGTTCGAGTTGCAACACTCAAAACCTGTTATCTCTTCTCTCTTTTGTTTGTTTCACTTGCCTTTGTGTTGTAAACAAATAGATCTCTATAAGATTGATATAAGATGATGACGCTTCCTAATGATGAACCCTCCATTCCTCATGATGATGCTGCCGCAGCTGCTGTGGTTGCCGCCAACTCAGTGGCTATTCCTCTGATCAAAGATGATGATCCTCAACTTCATCATCAATATGTTCAACATCATGCCAGTCAGTTTCATCATATCCCACCTCCTCCACCTCCAGGTGTAAATGGCTTGGGCGTTAATGGTATTAATGGGGTTGGTGTTGGACCTAATGCTAATGGTACCCCCGTTACTGGTGCAGGTACTCCTGGTATTGTCGCTGGTGGTGTTAATCCTCATGCTGCTATTCAACATCAATTTGCAACCCACCCTCATGCTCATATCACTCATAGTCCTCTGGGTCATCCTCATCATGATCCTGAAGATCAATTAAATGCTCAGTTAAGTCATCAATTAAATCAACATGCAGCTGCTGCCGCTGCTGCTGCCGCCCAACAACAACAACTTCCTCCTCACTATCAACATACCCTTCAACAACAACAGCAACAACAACAACATCTTCAACACCCACTTTATCATCACCCTCATCAACCTTTACCAGGTCATGCCGCAGTGAATGCCGCCGCTGCAGCCGCCCACTACTCACAACAACAACATCAACATCAACAACACCTTCAACACCTTCAGCAACAACAACAGCATCTTCATAATCACCATCACCTTTCTCAGCTGCCTCATCCTCATCCACTCTCACACCAACAACAACAACAACAACAACAGCATCAACTTCACCAACAAGCTCAACTCCAACATCAACATCCTCACGCAGCTGGCCCTCAAGTTCATCAAATTGCTCTGCAACATCCTCTGCAACAATCTCTGCAACTGCATACCCCTCGTCTTCATGGTACTCCTAATCTTCAACATCCACAACTTAATCAAGCTGCTCAACATCATTTGGATATGTTGACTCAAAACCCATCATCCAATGCATCCAATACTCCAAATGATGACGAGTATGAAAATGGTGTTAGAAAAGTTGCTCCAAGATCAAGTGATTTATTCAGAGTGGGTCCTCAATTCAGTGATAATAGACATCATCAAAAAATTTTCTGTAGAAGTACTGATATGGAAGTTAATCCAATATTAGATGCTAGAATTGATCGTGGATTTGAAATGGGTGAACATGGTACTTGGATTGGTTATAAAAGAAATTATTTTACCTTGGTTTCAGCATTTAATTTCGAACATTTTGATTTTAATCGATTTATGGCTAATAAGTATTATACTTATGAAACTCTGAAGAATGAACATGGTCAAGATGTTGAAAGACGTGCAGAAATTAGTTATTTCGCTATTAGATTAACTCCTAAATGTTCTGATGAAGATGTTTCTATTAGTTTGGTTCAACATACTGCCAAGAGAGATAAAGGTCCTCAATTTCCTCCACCAATTTATCCTGCTGTTCCTGGTGATTTACCTGATCATGATATTGTTAAAGCTTCATGTAATAAAAGAAATGGTCAAAAAATTGAAAATATGAATAAAGTATTTTATTTTGATCGTGCTGAATATTATCAAAATACTCATTTGGATGAATATAAAGATGGTTCAATGTTACGTAATTATCCAAGTGATTCAGTTGCTAGAGTAGCACGTTTTGAAAGAATACAATTTACTTCATCAATTAGAGTTAAATCAACTCTGATTAATTCAAGATATTTTACTTTAGAAGTTGGATTATTGGGTATTGTACAAGATGAAAATAATCAAATTCAACCAATTCTATTATCATCAATTGAAACTCCTCCATTGATCATTAGAGGTAGATCACCTTCAAATTATCATAAGGATAGAACTTCTGGTTACAGGGCTTCCATGGGTTAGTAGAAAAAATCTATTTTTGATCAGTATGTCTAATATCGATTATCAAAAATAATAAAGAGAGGAGAGAACATCAAAAGATAAGAAAAAAAAACAATCATCCTTTTTTTTTTGTTTTGATTGTTCCTTTTGATGGCCCTCTTCCTCTTCATCCTGCTTGTATTTTTAGTCACGAGTCAATTTTACATTGATGAATGGTTACTTTTCTTTTTCTTTTTCTCTTCTATCTTTCTGTCTTTTTGATTAGTTGCAACCATTTTTCAACAATGTAATGACTACTTGTTCTTTGTCTGTCTGTTTGTTTGTTTTTGCTTGTCCATGATTTCTCTTTTATTTTATCTCATCTTTGTTATTCTACTCTTTTTCCTCTTTTTTTATTACTATTACTATCATTACAATTATATATAGATTCGTTTAACTTTACTTTTTTTTTTCATATCGATGAATGTGTAATTGGTAATCATTATACGATGTTTTATTGCTCCCCTCCACCCCTCCACCCCTCCCCCACTTTTTAACATTTTCCTTTATTTGTGGTGAAAACGTCATGCTATATTACCACCTTTGTGTTGAGATCTTGGCCCCAAACCTTATTTGACTTTTCTTCGTGCATCTTGTGATACTTTGTAAAATGGTATCAATTTCAAAAGATCGTACGGGTTTTTTTTTTTTTTCAAATCATTTACTAAAAACAGATAAAAGTGTTGTTCTAAGCGTAAATTTTGAAAAATGGTATACCAATTTCCTTCATAATCCTGTTACATCCCATGCTTACATAATAGGCTGACTTTGTATATATCCAATTGTAAGAAAAGAATGGATCCTGTGCCTGCATATTTTTTTTTCCTTTAATTACACTTGATTGATTATGCATATAGGGATAATACTCTTACCGGTACCTCAAAAGATGTAGTACAAAACAAAAACAATAATCATTTGTCCTCATTTTGTTTTCTTGTTCCTTCCTTTCTCATCAAAAAAAAAAGTACCAGTCGGTCGTATTAAAGTCATCAAACTTAACTCTCACCTTCTCTACAGTAATCTTCTCTCTTCTGGTTTTGTTACTTTGATGTTTTTGCAACGGGGGGTTTTACGGTGTACGGGTCTACGCTATCAGATGAGCTAAAATCCGGGACCACGGCTTTTCCCCTCTCCCTTGCCCCGAGTTTGAGAATTAGTTTTATCGAGGTCTGACCGTATGATACACCACTACCACGTGACTAAAGTATGCAATTACCGGTGAGAAACGACCCTCGGTGCCGCTCCCATACAAGAGAAAAAAGGGACAAATCGGACGATAGACTCCGCAAGACGTCACCCGTTGGCGTCCATTACGGTTGCAACAACAATAAATGGCAAAATTTAAAACCATTTCATTTTATTTATCCTTTTATGCCAACACTTGAAGTTTTCCATACTCTGATGATGTGTAAGTCGCGTAGTCGTTTAAAGCACTGACCCTTTGATACTTCACAGCCGAGTGCTTATTTGTTCAAACGGAAGAAAAAACGGAACAAAAAAAAAAAACGAAGAAAAACAAGAATTCTCAGCAGAAGCCAAAAAAAAAAAAGAAAAAAAAAAAAAAACAGAAAAAAAAAAAAAAAGCTAAAAAAAATATTACATCTCGAACCCCATACTTTCGAAATCAAAAAAAAAAAAAAAAAAAAAAGAAGACAAAAAAAAAAAAACAGGTTCAAGAGATATACAAGCAACGAGCGATAATAATACTATTTGCTAATTCTTTATAGATATATAATCGAATCCGTTCTGATTATCATCATTTCCATCGATATCAAGTGACTAGTGTTTGTTGTATAAGCCTGTTACTCATCAAGCAAATTTTTTCCGAACTTATAAAATTTGATCAATCATCCATTAAGAAAGCACATAAACGAATAAGGAGATGTCTGATAAGAGTATAGCTTTACAGTCTGCTGACTATCAACCGCCTTCATCGATGATACCGACCCTGTTAGGGCGATCGCCTGGCTTCAATTATGCCTCCTCGTCATCATCAACATCATCTACATCAACAAAACTTTCCGAACCTACCAACGATCAATCCAAACCAGCAAAAGTCATAGATAAACAATCGATGGATTACATAACAAGGTCAGGTATAGCTGGTGGAATTGCAGGAAGTGCCGCTAAAACACTTATTGCTCCTTTGGATCGTATCAAAATTTTGTTTCAAACTTCAAATCCAGAGTTTTTAAAGTATAGAGGTACGTTTGCCGGTTTGTTCAAAGCCGGAAATAAAATCTGGGCTTCGGATGGTCTTTATGGATTATTCCAAGGTCATTCAATTACTTTGTTGAGAATTTTCCCCTATGCTTCCATCAAATTCGTTGGTTATGAACAAATACGAACTATATTGATTCCTAATGATAGTTATGAAACAGCAGCCAGAAGATTTATGGCAGGTTCATTATCTGGTCTAGCCAGTGTGTTTCTCACTTATCCCTTGGATTTGGTAAGGGTTAGAATGGCGTTCGAAACGAAAGATTTGGGTCATCATTTAGATAAACATGATCATAAAAATTTTATGGCCCATCATCGAGGAAGAATTTTCACCATTATGAAGGATGTTTATGGAGAACATCCACCTCGTATAGTAAATGATCCAATCTGGTTAAAATTTTTAAGAGATAGATTACCACAACCACTTATATCTATATCTAATTTTTATCGTGGATTCGCTCCAACAATACTTGGTATGATTCCTTATGCCGGGGTTTCCTTTTATACCCATGATTCATTACATGATCTCTTTAGATCTAAACTATTAGCAAAATATACCGTATCTCAACTGTCACAATATTCACCATCAACAACCCCATCACCTTCTGCATCATCATTAAATGAATCTTTATCACCTAAAGTGGTTAAAAAATCGCGAAATAATCAACAACAAGTAAATTCAAGAGATTCACGAGTTCCTTTAAAGGCATACGCACAATTGATTGCCGGTGGTTTGGCCGGTATGTTCTCACAAACTGCTGCTTACCCATTTGAAGTCATTAGAAGAAGAATGCAAGTGGGAGGTGCTGTTAACCTGGGTAGATTTTTATCATTCAAAAGTACTATGAAACTTATTTTCAAAGAAAATGGGATCAGAGGGTTTTTCGTGGGGTTGACTATTGGGTATATGAAAGTTATTCCAATGGGAGCATGTTCATTCTTTGTATATGAAAGATGCAAGTTGTTGTTGGGGATCTAAGTCTGACCATTTCTTGATTCTTGTTTCTTCTTAAATCTTTGTTCATCTGATCATTGTCACGATTTGATTTTTTGTTATTCACTTTTATTTCATTTGTTTTGTATCATTTCTTTCCATGTCTATTCTTCTATTAGAGCCTTTCTTCGCTTACCTTTTGAATTTTTGTTATTACGTTTGCATTTTTATTTATTTATTTATCTATTTATTCAATCATTCTTAAACCTCGTCTACATACAAATAAGAAATGAAATAGTTACTTCTTTCAAAAATTGCTATGCGTGCAACATTTCGTTGAAAACTTTACATAAAATCTAGTAGAAAGAACTGAACATTTATTTACACGGGTTGGTACAGCAACAAACCAAGAGAGAAAACAAAAAAAAAAAAAAAAAGAAAAAAAATGAGTCAAGTCTAAATAAAGATTGTGAGTGGAGTGCAAAGGAATCTAGGAAAGGAAATTAAAAAAACCAGCTAAACCACTTGTTCTTTTTAGATACCCGAGTGCCAAACTTGGGACTTGACGCAGTAATGTCTTTAATTGTATCCTTAGCGAGGGTGGCGCTGGTTGCTAGCTTATCAGTACCAAGCTTAAAACCCCAACTCCTTAATCCCTTAACGATACCGGGTGTTATAGCAGCAGTAATGGGTACTCTAATGAAAATCAAAGATTTATGTATCCCATATGCAATGACAAATTCAGTCCATGAAAATTGAGATTTTATGTAATGAAACCAACTTTCGTCATCTCCCTTAGTTTGTGGTAAATGTGCATTTTGAGAGTCTTCTTCAGCTTTATTCGTTTCTTGAATCTTAGCCAATTCATCATCACTATGACCGAAGCCAAAGTATTGTTTAACTTTGTTCTCAATTCTTTGAATTTCTTCTTGTCCCATAGAGTGGACCACAACGTAACATATAGGTAAGTCAATTGCCGTTAATAAAAGGTAAACTCCTAAAGCAGAATATCCGTATTCTTTCATCAAGGCTTTAATACCTTTCAGTTTGGGTGGTGTAGGGTTCCCACTCGCCTTTACTGTTGACTGGAATCGCTTAAAGAATGCTTGTGATTGAGTTTGGAGACGGTTGTGAAATTGACGGGTCATCACTCGCGATGGAGCAGTGTAAGAGTAACCGACTCTTTTTATAGGATTGAATCTAAACATTATTTTGACCCCAATGATAGTATCTGCAATTTTTAGGAACTGCTACTTGTGTTTTGAGTGTAAAGTACCAATGGCAAATTTTCTTGTCAATCCCTTACATTTTTTCTCTAAGGTTTTGGTAATTTTTCTATGATTTTTTTTTTTCTCTATGATTTTTTTGGCCCTCAATATTCGTACGGGTTTAGTGGAGAAGTCGGGAAAACCGATCGGATCCATTTTATGATGCAAAAAAAAAAAAAATAAAAGGAGAAAAAACAGTCAAAACACCACTATTCAAATGTGTCACTAGTACATAGAGAATGCGTGCTGAATGTGAGCTGAACATGATAGGAAAAGTAGACAGATTGACTCTCACAGTCAATCAATGGTGGCAAGTTTGATTTGTTTTTTATTTTAAATATAAAAATATATACGATTTATCTTGATATATACAATGCTATGATACAAATAATTTGATCTTCAACGGAATTCAGAATAGAATCTTTCTTGCATGAAGCGCTTGTTAACTCTATCTATGATCTCAGAAGAGTAAAGACTCTCAATGGTTTCACCACCCTTCAATACTCTATCCTCGTGTATTTTTGCTTCTTCCCTGGTCATAACCACTATGTTTTGGAACCCAAGTTCTTTGGTGGGATCCCATCTAGACAAGGCAAGTCGGGTGGAGTATCCAGAAATGGGTGATTTACCATGGAAAACTTCTTCCAAAATGTATGCCACATCAGTAATAGCAATAGGAAGTCTATTGTCCAAATGTCCTATACGAGCCTGTTGGCCTGCTAAACTTTGCAAGATCCCGTCGTAAATTTTATATCTATTTTTACCCTCTATTGGTTCAATTGGATAACCAGCCACCAGTGTAAGTATATGGGTAGCTAAGGTTAAACCAAACATACCGGGCATGGTACCCAAGACAGGTAAAATTCTAACTCTGAAATTTCTTAATGCTGCTAATTGATCAACTTCACCCTTTGAGACTTCTTCTTCAGTCAAAGGTAATAATTGTGCTTTTCTAGGGTCAGGCTTTTCAGCACTGAAAACAACTGGAATTCCACTGAGTATACCCTTTTTCTTCAACCTAATACGGACTTGTCTGGATAAAGGATCTTCTTCAGTTTTAGATATATCTGAAATGTTCATTCTGCTAGGATCAGATTTACATGCTGCACCACCCGAAGAAATAACGGGAATTTGGCGTTGATGGCAAAAAGCGAGCAAGTCAACTTTGGTGTCGATGTTGTCGATACAATCAACAACGTATGTGGGTCTATAATCTCCACCAAAGATCAATTCTTCAGCAGATTCCAAGTTCCATAATTGGTTTCTGGTCTCGATGGTGACCCAAGGAGCAATCTGCAACAAATGATGCTTCATACAGTCGACTTTAGGAGTACCAACATCTTGTAAAGTGGCAACAGCATGTCTGTTCAAGGAACTCAATGAAACCTGATCAAAATCAATGATTCGAATACTACCAACTCCAGATCTGACCAACATCGTGGCAACCCAGGACCCAACCCCACCAGTTCCGACAACGACTATGCGTTGGTTTCTCACCTTCTCCATACCTTCAGGTGTAAGAAAGGAGTAGTTACGGGCAAGTTGCTCTCGAATGAGTTCTTCAGAATACTCCGGGTTACTTTCAGTAACAGTTTTTTTAGTAGGTCCTGAAGCACGTTGCGGTTTCTGGGCTTCGAGTTGTTTCTGAAGGTCGTAGTAGCGATGCGCAGCTTCGACTGCACCAGCGGTTACAACCACAGTGGCTAAAACGACTGCCCATAATCTGCCAAATCTTGATGACATGATGTATATAGTGGTAAAGTTGTCTATGAAACAACAATTAGATCTCTTTGTGCTTGCCAGAATGTAGCTTACTTTAAATATATTTCAGCCTTTTTTTTTTTTTTTTTTTTTTTTTTTCATTTATTTCTTTTTTTTTTTCTTATTTGTGAGACACAATTTCTTTTTACTTATTTTCTTTGTTTGTTTAGTATTTTTATTTGGTTTATGTGCAGGATTTAAATAATGATGAGGAAGGCCATCTCATTTGCAACTGATATCTGAATATCTTGTATGGCTAAATTATGGGAGTAGCGTAGGTGAATAGGGCAAGTAGCGAGGTTGTGAAGTTTGTTAACGTGGCAATGCTTTTTAAATAATGATTGTAGTTCATCTATATGCTAATATACAAGGAGGCGTGGAATCCACTCAAAGGGGTTTCAAACAGTACATTCTGACGGGATACAACTCACGAGGTAATCCCTTCTGAATGTCACTGGCTATGAGTTTGAAGCCAGCAGCGGTAAATAATTCTCTGAATTTGGCATCAGTTCTGGTTACAGAGCTATCGGTTTCATCGAAAATATCGTCCACTGGTGCAATGTTTTCCTTTACAATTAAAGTACCCACACCGTTGCCGATCAACGCTTCTCTACATCTGATCCAAAACTTCACTAATTCATCATCCGGCAATTGACCAACGCACCATTGACACCACACTAACCAGTACTTTCCAATCTTTTCTGAAGAAGGTTGCCATTCTTGCATACCTATATCATAAATATCACCCAATTTACCTCTATTCTTAACGGCAACCAATTCCTGACTCATTTGTTCCACAAATGGTCTTACTGGTTCCAATAAATCGACTTTATCACTGACTTTCCATAACAAATCTCTTGTAATTCTACCAATACCTGCTCCCATATCAATAGTCAATTTTGGTTGATTTTCAGGACAGACCATTCTGGTCTGAAGTTTCCTCAAAAACGTAGAAGACCCAATAATGTCTGCTTTGGGAACTGAAGTTTGTTCTCCAAAACCACCTAGCACACCATCAACAGATGCAGGTACTGATGTCCAGTAGTCTATGGCGTCATTGTAGTTGATTTGGGAGTTTATGTCAGCACCACTCTGTTGGTCCATATCATGGTCGAACGTTTTAACCGGCATTTTTATTCGATGTCAAATAGGTAAGTGATAGGTGAGCTTAACATCATCGATTTTGACTCCTATTAACTTTTTCCTTGACCTTTTCTTTTTTTTTTTTTTTTTTGATTTTTCGTTGGAAACACCCGAACATACAGATTTGTGACTATTTACATTTTCAGAAATACGCGTCTTAGTACAAACATTCCAGATACCACAAGAGCATGGGTACGCTGAGTCTTCATTGATAACCACCGCACCACAAGTTCCAGTTGCCTCGACGATGCCAAACGATTACTATGACCTTGATGATATACTAGCCGATGCTGAAAAGCTACCTTGTCGCTTTGAGCTCACAGTTCCCGGACTAGGCTATTTAGAGGGTAACCCAGGTAAATCCATCAAGAAAGACACCAAGATTGAGTTACCCTTGTGGATGGCGGAATTCTTGGCTACATGCTTGATTATGGGTGACGAGAGTCCTAGTTTCATCAGATTAGAAGAGCCTGAGTTTTTCAACACCAAGGTCATAAACGCGATCAAGTCCAATGCCGTTAGTGTTGATATACATGCCATCTTGCCCAATTTCTATAAGTTGGTTGAAAAATGGTGCGATATGTTCGGAAATGCAGACTTAGTCGAGGTGGTGATGCAGATGTTTAAAGAAAGAGCGTTCGAGATCAATAATTACGCCAGTAATGCAAATAAACAGACGAACAGTAATTTCGTATTTTCTTTGGACGAGTTCGAAAAGCAGCTTTTCAAAGTAACCACCGAAAGTAATAAACATATGAGAAAGTGGTTAAATGAATCTTGAGCTCGTGATTATTCAACACGTGAACCAATAACGACTTAAATGACTACTTACTCTTTTTTCTTTCCTACTCAAAATCTACTTCAAACTGTTCAATTCACCTTATTCTATTTTTGATGATGTATTTAAACTTACAAATGTATATACTACAAACTTAAAGTAAAATGAGAATGCTGTAGCAATAATTAAAACCAAGCATGATGGAATTCATAAACTAGCTTTCTTCACTCGCAGCTGGTTTTGAATTTCCATCGTCAGGCTTTTCATCGAATAAGTCATCGCTTAAATCTTCGTCACTATCATCGATAACATCATTCGACAATTGATACTTCTTCTTTTTGCCATTAGCTGCAACTTTTGCTTCAGCCTCATCATCATCTTCATCATCACTGACAGCGCTCTTTCTCTTCTTACGAACTGGCTCTTCATCAGACTCGCCCTCAGAAGGTGATGGGGCATCCTCCTCTTCACTATCATCAACGATAGACTTATTCTTTCTACCCTTCTTACCTCTCTTCCCTTTCTTGGCGGTGGATTTTTTCCCACCCTTTTTGTTGTTGCCCTTTTGTTCAGATTCTTCGTTGAAAAGCTTATCGTCATCTTCTTCATCAACAACAACATTCATTCTTGCTTCTTCGGCCCACTGTTGAGCTTGCTCTTGCAATTTAGCTCTCTCCTTTGCTAATTCGGCCTCTTTGGCTTGAAGAGCTACCTGTATTTCTTCTTGTTCTTTGAGTTTATTGGCATTTTCTACTTCCCTTAACTTCTTAGCCAACTCAAATTTCTCTTCAACTTGATGAATATTTTCTTTAGTTTCTTCAAGACAGGTACTCAATCTATTCAATAAAGTACTACTACCCAAAGACGCTCTAGCTTTCAATTCAGGCTTTGGATATGGTGAGTGTTTCTCGTCGTCTGAGGCTAATTCGTTAAACGTCTTCACGGCATCATTCAAGTTTATTATAGTGTCATTTATGTCATCCACGCTTCTTTGTTCAACTGATAATTTACTAACAAATTCGGCAATTTGGAATTGGAGGTAGGCTAAATTAAACTTGAGAGATGGCTTTGAACCTTGAGGCGATGCCAATGCATCTTGAGAATATTCCAAAGCTCTTTTGAGGAAGCTGTAGTTCTTTTCGGCCAAGCCCCTCAAATACCAAGCACGAGCTAAGAATGATAAAATCTTGGAATCGGTCGGACTCAGATACCTAGCGAGAGCAATACCGTAGTTTTCTATAGCTTTATTGTATTGTTTCAATTCGACTAATACATGACCTAAGTTCAAATAAACGGAAATATCATTTAAAGAGTCTCTGATCTTTCTCAATATGTCCAAGCCCTTATTCTGTTCTTTGTTCTCTGCGTAAACAATAGCTAATCCTTGTGCAGCGTAGACATTCTTAGAATCAACTGAGAGAACTTTAGTAAAAAGTTCAATGGCTCTGATATAATATCTCTTCTTTTTATCATCTTGCGAGGAGCTCTTGACATCTCTTGCCATAACACAATATATATTTGCTAATGAAATCAAAGCATAACAATCATGAGAATCATACTTAACCAATGTATCCTTGTGATGAGTGGTGTCACTATCAGGGTTCAACCCAACTTTCTTCCCAAAGTTTCTCACAAACCAACCGTAGAAAGATCTTATTTCCAAATCTGATGAGTTCAAAGCCAACAAGTCTTCAATTTCCTTCTTAATGTCTTCTTTGGTTGTTGTATTCGATATACAGTCCAAGAACAACAATCTGAGTTTGGCAGAAAAGTAGTGGGGACATTCATTCAATAATTCTTCGTAAATCGCTATAGCGTCAGATGAGTCTTCTGGCGATTCTTGAGATCTGGCTAAATTGAATTTAACAGTTATAGACAAATCTTCTGGTAAATCAACTAGCAAGTCATTGTCCTCGCTTTTAAAACCATCTGCGGACTTCAATTTCTCGAGTGCCACTTGAAAATTTTCAGTAGCCCCTTTGTGATTATTCTTAATGAAATGGAAAACACCAATGTTATTGTAAACCTCCAATGGGGCATCTTGTCCGATCTGCTGTCTTGCTTCGACGGCTTTGCTCAAATAGTTCAAAGCTTGGCTCATATCTCGAGTTTCATATAACTGACTTAATATAAGATAAGCATTCAATGCAACCGGTTCTTTGTTCAAAAAAGTGGCATCCTCGCTTTCACTATTTAACCCACGGTTATTAGACAATCTCAAATATCTTTCTAATATTTGAATGGCTTGTTCTTGCTTTCTTCTACTTTTTTGCTGAGAGTATAAACATCCTAGGGAGTAGTTGACTTCTAAACATTTCAGATTTGTTTTCAAGATTGATTCATATGTTATGGTAGCTTCTTCTAGGGACCCACGACCAATTTGAGATTGGCCTAAGCCTAGCTTTGCAGGTAAGTTGAATTCGTTTAACTTGATGGATTCGTGAAAGTACCTTTGAGATTGAGTGAAATCGCCTTTTGCAAAAGAAACTCTACCCAACCAAAATGAGGCCTGCGATAAAATATTGGATTGAAAACTCGTTAATTTTCCTGATATATGAGCTTTGACATTTCCAGCATCGTCACCGGAAATAAACTTGATCACATTGGAAACAATTTTTTCCACTAAATCAAAATTACGTTTAGAGAAGTAATAAGAGGACAAAGTTAACAATACAACTGGATCAGTCTTGTTTTCTTCATAAATGCCAGCCAATTGTTGTAAACATTCTTTGTAACTATCTTTAAACTGATCATCTGTTAAGGAGTTATTGAAAATGGAGTTGAACTTGGACAAGTTCAATAAAATTTTGGCCTTCAGATTATTTGAGTTGATCTCTAACGCTCTTTCCCAAGATTTTATGGCCATACCCTCATCTTTTAAGAACCAGTAGCATAAACCTATACCTATTCTTGGGTCAGGTTTCATCAAGGGGTTCAAGAGTAAGACTTGTTGGTATAATTTCAAGGCGTTGGCATAATTTTTACTCTTGTTCAAGATAATATTGGCCTTACCGAGGATAGCAAAGCAATTATTACTGTCGATTTTCAATAACCTATCAAAGGTTTGTAAAGCCTGGTCAGCCTCATCTTTATGAAGATAGACAATCCCTCTAGCCAATATATTAGAGATATCGGCGTTGTCCATACTGGTGATTTTGTGAATGAGTTCAGTTGCATTATTCAAGTTTTCTTGCTTGTTTATCCCTTTCGAAACATATTTTAAATAGACCCAACTCAAAAATGAACGGAATGTCAACTTGTCCTTTCCTTCAAATTGAGACAACGATAAAGCCTTTTTGATAATTTTGACTGCATCATCGAGTTTGTTCGCCTGGGCATAAGCTTGAGCAACCGCAATCCAATATTTCTTGGGGCAGTTCTCAGTTTCTAAAAAGCTGATCAACTCATTTGGGTCATCCGGTAATTCGTGAATCAAGTTGATGCTGACAATTTGTCCATTACTTAACGGAATATCCAAGTTACCAGCAGACTCAACTGCTGGTTTGCCCAAGTAGTACGAGATATCTGTTGCGTCTTCCATTCTTGAATTTGAAACACTGTTTGACAAAGAATGACTCTCAAACTCCGATGTATTGGGAATGCAAGGAGTACTTTGATGGTGATAGCACTTGGATGATAGTGTGCGCTACGGAAAGGTTCCAATTTTCAGTTGATGCTAATAGAGAAAAAGGAAAAGGAAGAAGAAAAAAAAAAAAAAAAAAAAAAACAAACTTTGTTGACAATATGCAGACCCGAATTTAAGCCCGTACAACAAATGATATTAATTTTATAAAATTTATCTACTATATGTTAGCATAAGCTTAGGGTATCATTACAAAGGGTGACCTTTGAGCTGTATTTCACGCTGATGATTGAGTAAACTATTTTTAACAGTACTCTTAAGGATGCTATCTATCATGAACTGAGGTGACAAGTCATCAGGTGCCTTTACAATCTCACCAGAAACATCAACATTCAGTGGATAATCAACCAAGTTTTCAAGAGAAATAGAAGCATGAATGTTCACCTTGAAGTGCAACTGCAGAGAGTAGTAGCGAATAGTGAGCCTGATAATACCGTCGTCTTTGTCGTCATGAATCTTTATTGGTAGCTTTAATGATATCTTGTAGATATCATTGTCTAACAGTGAAAAGGCTTTCCAAAGCGTTTTGAAATTATTGAAGTTTTCCAATACAGAGGAAGAAGGAATCAATTGGGGTAATCTCAATGCATAATCATTGAGCAAGGACCAGTTGTGAATGGGTGGAAAATATACATCTCTATCGACAAGGCTGTAAGTAATGTTTTCAGGATTATTAAAATCAGCAAAATTAACCTTGATATGTATCAGGTTTTGAAATTCAAATATCACTGCTCCTTTATCAGACTGGACAAATTTCAAACTTGAAAGAGCTTGAAGGCATCTAAATTTTATCGTCAAAAGCTCAATCTCTTGTGGGTCGTACTGTTTTTGATCCTTGAGATTTCGTTCAAGCACCAACACTTTACTCTTGACTTCATTGATTTCTTCAGTCTTCTCGTCAATCATGGCATTAATTCGGGTTAACTCTTCATGACTAGAGACAAGCTTCTGTTGATATGATTGCAACTCATCGTTGATATCAACCAATTTCGTACGGAAACTTTTTATTTCACCGATATCAAAGTTCAGTAAATGTTTCTGAAGATCAAGAGTTTTGTCCAATTCTGACTTTAAATCGAAGTATTTCAGCTTTATATCAGTGGAAACCGAATTGAGAAAGGCTAGGTTGTCTAAGATACTTGCTTTATCATTTTCCAAAATCTCAAAATTAGCCCCCAAGTCCGTTAAAATGTTTTCCATTAGTCTGATTCTCCAATTGTACCAGACTTCCTTAGCTTGTTGACGTGCATACTCTTTGAGCAACTGGAATTGAGCCTTCAAATTCAACTGATCAGGAAAAGCACTTTTATAGTATTCTCTTAACACGTGCTGATTATCGGGAAAAGTAGTATTTCTGATAGTGTCATATTGTTTCTTGTCTTGTTCAATTTTACCAATCAACTCCTTACAACTAAGTTTGAAAACTTCAAGTAAGGGGAGTTTACTGGTGGCTTTGTAAAAATCTTCTACTTTCGGTTTCTCCTCTATAAGAGAAAGCCGAATTCTATTGGCTGGATGGGTTCCGATATCTAAGTCATCATAGAACCTGATTCCGATATCTTTTAAAAATTGAGTCAAACTTACAGGAACGTAATCATCGTCTTCATCATCAATATCTTCCTCTCCCTGATCATCATTTTTGAAAGTTCCCTCAATAGACTGGATGGAGGTGTCAGCTAGTGGGATTGTTGTTGTTGTGCTCACTTCGTATGGCTTGTCAACCTTTTGTAATTTTTGCTCTCTGGGGGAGGCGGGTGTATCTTGTTTTCGCTTCAATGGGTTCAGTTCATTTTCTTGAATGTTAGAAGTATCAGCAGGTTGGGTAAGCTCCATCGGCTGAGAGTTCACCACTGTACCATTTTGAATTATCAGTTCAATATTATCATTTTGTTGGGTAGGTTGCATTGGTTGTGAATTATCATTGGATTCTTCTCGCGCTTCTGGATGAGCAATGTTTTCGTTAGACTCGATATCATTCTCAGCGTCATGATTTATTGGTGCTTCTTGTACCTTTCCTTGTTTTTCGTCTCCGACTCCTGTATTTTCATCAACGACAGATCCAACATCTTGAGTCAGTTCCATAGGTTGAGAGTTCATGCCAACTTCTTCATGTTGAGGAAATGCTGACTCATGCTCGATTTCCCGGTTTGCTGATTCTTGGCCAACGATCAGGAATGCATTTGAAGTGGTATTTTGAGTAAGCTCCATTTCAGTTTCTTCGATGTTTTGAGAAGCTGGTATTGTAGAGTCCTCCTCATTGATAGTATCTAAATGAGTGTCTCTCATATCTGATTCTACCTGGGTCATCTGATCTTCATCCAGATCATTTTTCGAATCATCATTCGGAGTTGGGTTTTGTACTATTCTTTCATTTGCCTGAGTGAACTCCATTTCAGTACTATCCGACTCAGGTATTATGTTATTGGTTTCATTAACAGGTGGGGGTGAAATTTTCGATGGTGGTTGTTCAATCAGCAGTGCATTTTCCGTCAGAGGCGCTTCAGAGATGTTGGTGGTATGCTCATAGTGTAATCTTGTTAATTCCATGGTAAATTCCTCTTCATTATGTGCTGTATCAAGAGGCTTTTGTTCTTTTGGAAACAGATGTACCGCATCCTCCATCGTGAATCCATTCGCATCGTTGTGATTATTGGCATGATCTTCCTCATGCTGTTTAGTTGAACTTTGATCTAATCCATCTTTCCTATCTGGAGAGCCACGAGGGAGGAAACTGGCAGATTTGGGGCTGTCTATTGTCCGGGAACCAAATATACGAGTGACTTCCATTGTAACCTCATCATAGTCATGCAGTTCGGCCGGGGTGGCCAGTTCTAATGGTGGCAGCAGCTTCTGTGGTTGTTGGTTGGCTCCTATCTCTTGGTCATTCATAATCGAATTGTTATTGGACACTTGTGCGAAAGCCTTTTCCGGTGGGGGTGTATTAGTGTCGTTATTCTGCACTTTACCTACATTAATAGTAAGTTCCATTCCATCTTCGTTATCTTCGTTATCTGATGATGACGTAAGCTGGGGAGGATGAAGTTCATCATTACTGTCTGAAGAGTCCGGGATTGGACTTAGTTTGGGGATCGGTATCTGACCGGTGAGATCCATAGTTTGGTTCTCATCTTCGGATTCATTTTCTTGTGTGGAATGAATTGCTTCTTGATGACTAATGTTTTGAAAAGGAAATTCAGGTCGTGGTGGGAGACTTGCTGGATGGGTTAATTGGGCCGGATATTCATCTGATGGTAAGTCAGATTGACTTGGGGTAGCCTCATTAGTTATTTGTTGTGTTTGTGGTTCTGGCGGGTTATGTACTTGAGAAGGAAGCGCGGGGGAAGGTTTACTCACGAGCCCCGTGAGTTCCATAGTTTCTTCTTCCTCTGATTGAATCTCTTGGTCATGGACTTGTTCTGGTGTTAGTTGTGCTTGTCCATTTGTTGACTGAGGTTCCAAATTCAGATTTGACAGATGAAACTTATCAATTCCATTGACAATTTTGTCCGCATCGGCCTCGAGATTCAGGAAACTGTTGTCACTGATTTCTTCATCACTTTCATCATCTGCATCATCGGAGCTATCTGTCAAGGTTTCCCTTCCTCCGTCATCATTACCCCATGTGCCATTATAATCTGAGCGATCACCATTGGGATAGTGTCCTATTGTTTCTCTACGTCTATCGTCAGAACTAGGATGCTGTATGAAGTCAATTTTATGCAAGGTTACCTCAGGAGCGAATGAAACTCGTCTTCTCGGTGGTTTTATTGTTGAAGGACCATCCCCATTTTTGAGGGGAATGGGCATGGTTTGACTATGTAGTGTAGTATCATTATTCGCTTTGAGTATACTCTTAGAAGGTCGTGACAAAGCATTGCCAATGAATCCCTGATCCGACATTCGGTGATGTGCTTCTTCTTGTTGTTGTTGTTGTTGTTGTTGTTGTTGTTGTTGTTGTTGTTGTTGTTGTTGATATGCGCCATTCAGTGAATTATATTGGGGGGAACGGGAACTATTGTGTTGATCATTGTTTATACTGTGATCCTGATTGATAAGATGCGCTGGTGGTGGATACGGTGGAGGAGGGGGTATCCTCCTGTCATTGGGATGTTCCAGCATCTGGTCTAACTCAGCTGCGATCATTTATAGTAGGGCAGGTTGAGTACGTGATGTATAACTTTTGATGTCATCTTTGAAGGTCTCATTTTCAAAACATTAAAATCAAAACAATCAAACCGCGCGTAGGCTTTCCTTTAATAATAGCACTATTTTTACGAGTACAAAGCCAAAACCTCTCGATTGAAATTCGGACAGGTCAGTCATGTGATCTGCTAATATTCCGGTTAAAACTGCAATATTAACAGGTCTCGGTCCCGAAGCTTGATCTAACCTGCAAAACCTTACAATACCTCGGTCAAGTGGAGATTTCCCCAAATTTATTTCCCACTAAACCGACTCACCGAATAAATTCAATATTAGCGACTCAAGAAAAGCAGGAAAGAAGAAAAAAAAAAAAGAAAAAAATCAGAAAAAGATTCCCCGTGACATAATTGTCTTTTGAGTTTATCAAACAAAAAAAATAACAAAGATACATAAACAACACAAGTTCCTCCAAGATTCAATTCAATTGGTGAAATAGTTTCAAAAAAAAAAGCTTTTCTCCTCTCTACTAGTTGTCGAAATCGAATTTTAATCCTTTCCCTAAACTTTAGTTGTATCTATTCAACTAATATTACGAGTTTGATCCTATTTGATCCTGATTGACCCCGCTCTTTTTTTTTTACCCGTTCTTTTCTTTTTATTTCTCAACTTATAACGCTGATTACTTCAAGATGGTTGCGGATACTCTTGTTTACCACCCAACTTTAACTAAGTTGATCAAATTCTTGGATACTACTCCTAAAAGAGAAAAATGTTTTAGATTAGTGGCCTATTTATCAAGATTCTTGTCCTACTATTTACAAAGACAAGGCTTCCCCAGTGAATTGGTAAGATTATTCAAGGATTTGAAAAATCATGTTACTTTCATTAGAAAAGGTATGAGATTCTTGAAACCTCTCAATCATATTCAAGCTGCTTCTAAAGCCTTTGACAATAAATTGATGGATCCTGTATTACAACATACTACCGTCATTAGAAACTTGGGTTATGTTGGTTACTTATCCTTGGATTCAATTACCTGGTTCAAGATGATGAATATTGTTGATCCTAAGAGATTCACTTCTATCCCCACTTGGTCTTCTAGATTCTGGCTTATTGCTTTGATTGCTGGTGTCGTCAATTCAATTAGAACTTACAAAATCAACCGTTCTAAATTGGAAGAAGCTGATGAAAAAACTGACGTTGAAGCTATCAACAACAAGATATATTCTGCCAAGAGAAAGTTGGTTTGGGACTTCTTGGATATGTTCATTGCTTTGAACACCTTAGACTACTTGCATTTCACCGAAGGTGACGTTGGTTTGGCTGGTACCATTACCTCCATCTTGGGTTTGAAAGATTTATGGGCCTCTACTTAATTCTATCAATTAGATGACATTGACTTTTAGCAAATCCCCCCTTCCTTTCCCCCCCCCCCCCCCACTTTATTTATATTTGTTATTACCTTAGTTCATGGCCTCTTTTTGCCGTTTTGTATATCATAAATATATATCCCTCAAAGGGTTAGTAACAAGCACATGTATTCAATGAATTAATCTGTCTCATTGCTTTTGGTTGGTGCCATCACTGAAACCAGCATAGTACCCATCCCAATAACTCTTCATGGCAATTCGTTTGAGTTCCTCTATCAACTGTTCCTCGTTGTTCGCCTGTTTCATCATTAGTTTTAGTTGCGTCGGTAGGTCTACTTGAATTTCGACTTGTGATTCGTGAGTACTTGACGCTGTAGAGTAAACTTTATTGCCATTGACTGGATGCAGTTCAAACAACCGTTGCCATGTGGCCTCTATAGCTGTGTCTAGGTCCTCCATTCGTAGAATAAGTCTCTCCAATAGATATTTACAAGACCGGCGGTTATTGACACTTCAGTGATTGATTTGAATCTGTTTTTTTTTTTTTTTTTTTTTTCTGGTTTCGTTTTTCCTTGATATGTTATTTTGAATGCGCAGCCAACCCTTAAAATTCCGAGTACAACCTGCAAAGCCACCTCTCATCTCTATAGATGTTTTTTTTTTTTTTTTCCTCGCTACTTTTGGTAAAGGGCATCTCTGTGATTCAATAGCTCAATAGACACTGGAGTTTATAATATCAAACAAAGGTTGCAAGTATATACAAAACCTTATACACATCCCTAATTATGTCTGAAGAATCTGGTGCTACTATCAGAAGAATACATATTGGGAATATATCTCCCAAACTTGCCGAAAATGTTGAGTCTTTCACAGCCAGACTTGCTAAATTCGGTACCGTTAAATCCAAGTTAGAACTCCGTACCAAGCCCGTGAATGATTTTTATTTCGGCTTCATCAGTATGGAACTCACAGATAGACAATATGACAAATTGAAAGGAAGTCTCAATGGTATCGTATTCATGGGTCTCAAATTAACCATTGGATTGGCTAAAGCAAATTTTGATACCCAATGGCAACAAGATCAACAAAGACCCGATAGTCAAAAACAAGATAGAATCAAAAGAGAAAAAATAGATCAAGCAAGACAAGCCAGAATCAATGAATCAAGCACATTATACCCAGTTAATAGCATTACCGGTAACTTACTTTATCCCACTGGTTCATCAACCATAAGTGCTAATAATTCAAGTTTAGGTTATTTAAGATCACCTCATGTCTATAATGATAACTCCGCCAATACTAAGCATAAGCCACCTGCTCATAATTTAGTTGGTGATAAAAGTTATGGATCTCTTACCGCTGGCCTTAAGGTCACCACCAGTCAATATTCACGAACGTCTGGTCATGGTGAAATAATAAAAGGTCGTCATCGTAAAACAATGAGACCTCATATATATTTCTTAAAGAAACAGCAAACAATGAGAACCAATATTAATGGTGAACTTAAATTAATCAAGGCTTATAAAACTAAACTTTGGGGAATGGAAAAAAATAAAACGGTGAAAGATTTAACTTGGAGATTTCATAATGGTGTATGGAAAAGTGGTGATGATCATGTCGTGGAACGTGTTAACGTTAAAAAATTAAGTGAAGAAGCATTAAACAGCACATCCCAAGCATCCAATGATGTAGGTTCAACTGCTCAAGCAGTTGCTCAAGAAGAAACAGAAGTCCTTGATGAGGAAGCAGAATTATTAAGACAAGAAAAATTAAAGAATGCGGCGGTGTTGGCATCACTTTTCAATAAGTATGATTTCGATAAGCCATTAGAAATCGAAGAAAACACCGGTGTTGATACCAATGATGTTACTTATGATAGTAAGGGCAGACGTGTTGTCAAAGGTTATGATTATGAAGCTACTGGTAAAGTTGGGGATGATGATGATATCAACAATGATTCGGATGGATCATTCGATTATAACCAAATTGAAGCATATAAAGAAAATCATGAGAGACCTCAAGAGGAAAAATATTTCGATGAAGACGATGAAGGAAATGAATTGGATTTGGATAACTTGGGACAGCAGTATACAACTGAGGCACTTCGTGATAAATATGATGAAGAGCACGGTGTTGACATTGCCCTGAAACCTCAACCTGAACAACAGGAACAATTCAAACAACCGGAAGAACTTGAGGAACCAGAACAACCGGAAAGTCCTGAAGATGAAATGGTTGTAGATAAAGAATCTGAAGATGAACCAATGCCCACCTTTGGCTCTTCTAGCAAACCCATCATAAACGACACAGAAACGTTAAGATCATTATTCAACCCCTCGGATGCTAAGTCCGATCGTGAGATGACTACTACACTAGAAGAGACGTCTAATGGGTTCAAATTGGCGTTACTGGATGATGAAGACATCGATAATAACATCATTCCAAATGAAGTAGAACAACAAAGATTATTGGAACAAATCAAAATTAAGCAACAAGAGCAAGAGCAGGAAGTTATTTCTACCATCAAACAAAGAAAACTTGGTTTGTTCTGGCCTCATTTCGACTCTCCTTTCTTACAAACGCAATCTCAGTTGAACAAAATTGGTAATGTGGATGAAAATATCCGTCTTCCTGGTGAAGAAGAAGATGCAAATATTGGTACGGTTAATGAAGATGACGAAGAGTCTCCATATGAAAAATGGTTTTGGAGTCAAAGGGGTGAATCAATGAGAGAATGCAGAAGACGTAAAAGAGACGTTAGTAGGACGTTTAAAAGAAAGCATACAAAAGCAATTTTATAGATTTTTTAGCGTTCGATAATGGAATTAATGAATTTTTGCATTAAACTTTGTATCAAATGAAGCTTACTAAAACTCTGTTTCTGTTAGCGTAAACATTATTTCTATAGTAGTATCTATTTTGCAATTTATTTTTTTATCTTTATTTTCACAACCACCGAAATTTAGATTACATGCAAATTAGCCGATAACGCGGTTGTCGTCTTTTTCCTTTACTTTTTTCTGCCACTCATTTTTCTTTTCTTTTCTTCGGTGCTACTTGATAATTCCGGGATAAGCCTTTCATATTCAAAAAACTCTATCTGTTCTGGTCAAATATGTCCTCGGATCCAGATTCTACACCCCGTGAGGCTGTTAGGGCTACTGAAGAGGCTACACATGTCCCAGAATTGCCACCTTTTACCTTGAAAAATGTCGCGATGGATGTCTACAATGGGGTCATCTCATTAATCTATGATCCTCAAGTCAATCGTATTATTATCCCCATCATTGTAACCCTTGCATCTGTTATCGGTAAGGTAATCATTAAAAAAGTTGCCTACACCGAGATTGATTTTAGAACTTACATGCAGCAAATTGACATAGCTAATGATGGTGAACTCGATTACAGTTTGATAGAAGGTGATACCGGCCCCGTTGTGTATCCTGCCGGTTTTATTCAAATCTACCAATGTCTTCATTGGCTCACTAATGGTGGTGAGAATATTGAAACCGCCCAAAAGTTTTTTGGGTATTTGTTCACCGCAAGTGTATTATTATCTTGCATTGTTTATACAATGGTTCCTGGTATACCACCTTGGACCTTATACTTGTTACTTTTGAGTAAAAGATTATATTCGATCTACGTGTTAAGACTCTTCAATGATTGCTTTACTACTATCAGTATGATTGGGGTAACCGTCTTGCTACAACAGGCTTCCTACTGGTACACTTCGGCAGGCTCAACAACAAGTTTTCTTTTGACTTTGGTTGCAGCAGACTTATACAGTCTTGCTATTTCCGTCAAAATGAATGCATTATTATACTTGCCAGGGTTTGTGATTGTGACTTATTTTTTAGTTGGTGAAAATTTGCTCAAGTTTTTAGTGGTCTTGTTGGTGATTCCATTTATTCAAATAATGATCGGTTGGAAATTTTTACTTCCATTTTTCGATGATGAAGAAGCCAGTTACCTAAGATGGACCTATATTGATCAAGCTTTCAATTTCAAAAGAAAATTCCTTTACAAGTGGACTGTGAATTGGAGATTTTTTTCGGAGGAGACTTTCTTAAGTGATAATTTTTCCACCATTCTTCTTGCAGCTCACGTTATTATATTATTGATATTTGTTTTCACAAGATACATCTCGCCTCAAATTACTGGCAAGTCATTGGCCCAGTTAATCAAAGATGCCCTTTTAAAACCACATCGGTCCACCATACATACCCGTAATCAATTCATTAATTATAATACAGGTCCCAAGTTGATCTTTTTAGTCCTTGCCACTTCCAACGTTATAGGTGTTCTTTTCTCAAGATCATTACACTACCAGTTCCTTTCATGGTACTGCTGGCAATTGCCATTCTTGATATATGCCACTGGGGCCAACGTTTTAGTCGGGGTTCCCCTTTTCATAGCACATGAATGGTGTTGGAATGTTTTCCCATCCACCGTGGCTAGTTCTGGTGTATTGGTATCTATTTTAGTTTTAGTAGTGGTTGGGGTGTGGCTGAATACAAGCACTTGGTTTGGAAGTCCCGAAGTTGAATTACAAGAAAAGAAAAACCAATAAATGTTCAATTGTCTTTTACCTGTGTACATATAATTATTATCAGTCACTCACTTTTTTTCTCTGCTCTTTGTTCCTGGTTTATACTACGTATATAGACAATTTTTTCAAAATGACAAGCTAGGGTAAAATCAATATTAACAGTAAAAATAACAGAAAAAATGGATAGTAAATGAAAAGAAAGATGACGAATTAAAACTAAAAAATGAAAATGAAAAATGAAAATGAGAAATCGAAGAGAAAAATCACAAAAACAGATACTAAGATAAAAGGAAGACAAGAACAAACTAAAGGAAAAACGAATAACTTCTTTATGGGAGAGTTTTTTTATTTTTTTGCTTTTTTATTTTCTTTTTTTGTAGTTTTCTTTATTTTTTGTTGTTTTTTATTTGTGTGTTGGTGGTATCAAAGTTCGAATTCAAAGAGTTAAAAAGAAATGGATTGAAAGTTGATCAAAACGAAATTCAAAATAAAAGGATAGTAAACATGGTAATCATCCAATTACTCCCCTCCTTCAATGGCATCCACATTACCCCAGTTAAACCCACCAATACCATCAGACATGGCATTATCACCTCCAGTACCGTCCAAAAACAGACTAAAATCAAAATCAATATCATCAAGGCCCCCATTGCTATTGGTAGCAGAACCAAAGAATGCTTGAGGGTCACTTGCAACATTTCCACCCAAAATTTCGGGGAACATATTATCTGCTTGACTAATTGAATTTTGGAAAGCCACCGCGGATGGTGGTGGCATTGAATTGTTAGTAGCATTATTATTGTTGTTGGAAGTGGTATTGATGTTGCTGTCATTAGTGGTTTTGATTTCTTCATTGGTAGTTTTGGTAGGGTTTTCTTCCTTCTTAAGCTTGGGAGTATCCTTAGCGGCGGGTTTCTTTTGTTTTTTGGTGTTCTTGGCATTGTTACCAGTAGCAGTAGCCGGAGGTGCAGGTACAGCAGCGGTGGCTGAAGGAGCAGTCGCATTAGGAATAGATGGAGTATTCGCACCCGCCTTTTTCTTTGGTGAGTCTTTACCCACGGTTGATTTTCTTTTACGTTTAGAGCCATTATTAGTGTTATCATTTTCAGAGGCTGGAGTTAAAGGCGTAGTGTACTCTTTTTTCATCAAGTTAGCAACAGAAGTGGGTGGCTGAGGAGCATGCTTAGTAAGGGGAGTAGTATGAGCTGAATTAGCTGCCGAACTAGAATTATTAGTGGCCGTGCTAGCCTTTCTACCTCGTTTAGCCGGAGCTTCTTTCTTACCACCTCTCTTGGTACCACCTCCAGTAGATCCACTAGGTGATACCTTATTACCAATACTAGGTGAAGAACCGGGTGAAGGTTTAGGTGGCATAGCAGGTGTAGTATGGGTGCTACCACCAGGACCAGCCCCACCATTAATGCCACCAGTTGTAGGAACTTGTTGACTTGATTGAGGTGGAAGCATATTTTGAGGTCCACCGGATGGTGGGCCATTATTAGCCGCACCACCATTATTATTCAATTGAGGGGCTTCATTAGTTGAACTATTACGAGCAATATCAAGCCTTTTCTTATTTTGTTTTTCCAAAAGCATCAATTGCATTTGATAATCTTGTAAAGCATTCATATTACGTGCTGGTGGTTGAACACCACCGGGTAAGCCTGGTAAACCATTATTTGCTCCTGCTGCTGCTGCTGCGGCTGCGGCTGCCGCTGCCGCTGGATTCATATTACCATTATTATTATTATTTCCGTTGTCATTTATATTTGAATTCACCATCATGGGTGATGCATGATTGTTTGGTGCACCACCTTTACCACCAACACTATTCATACGACTACCACGATGATTTGCAGCGGTTGGTTGTTGTTGAGCTTGGGTGAAAGGTGTCACTGCTTGTGAGTTGACACCACTATTTTGACCGGTCCCAGGCCCGCCGGGGCCAGCATTTTGTTGCTGTTGCTGCTGTTGTTGTTGCTGTTGTTGTTGTTGTTGTGGGGGTACGGGTTGTTGTTGCTGCTGTCCATTGATGGTCATTGGACCATTAGGGCCGATTAATGGGCCCTGACCTTGACCTGGTCCTTGAAACGAGGGGTTCCCATTAACCATACCTGGTCTCAATTGTTGAGGACCTTGAGGTGTTTGACCTGGTGCCAAACGTTGACCACCCGCATTAGCTGGTGAATTTTGACCCGATCCAGCGAACTGATGTTGTTGTTGTTGTTGAGCAGCCACAGCAGCTTGCTGACGTAAATTATGCATTTGTGTTTGAGCATGTTGTTGTATTCTATTCTGTGGTTGTTGTTGCTGTTGCTGCTGCTGTTGTTGTTGTTGTTGTTGTAAGAAAAGTTGTTGTTGCAATGTTAGGTTATTCATATCTTGAGGACCCATTTGAGCAAGTTGCTGACGCATTTGTTGAGCATGTTGAGCAGGATCACCCATGGGTATTTGTTGACCTTGAGCTTGAGCCTGAGCTTGAGCCTGAGCCTGTTGTTTCAACATCATTTGCATCATGAATCGTTGTTGTTGTTGAGGATCGAGTTGAGCTAATTGTTGTTGGGTTAATTGCATGGGCATTTGAGGATTCATATTAACCATGGGAGCATTTACATTTGGATTGATATTACCAGGACCGGTGGCAGTACCCGATGATGGTGCTGGCGTGGCATTATTGGTTGCAACGTTTCGTGCGGCGGTTATATCAGTGGCACCTTGAGGTGGTGGTTGCTGTGAAGCCAACGGTTGCGGTTGGTTCGGATGAGGTTGTTGTTGTGGTTGTTGTGGTGGTGGCTGTTGTTGTTGTTGTGGAGGTTGTTGTTGTGGAGGTTGTTGTTGCGGTATCATATGAGGTGGTTGATTTGTTGGCCTTGTATTTTGATTTCTTTGTTGTGGGCCCAGTGGTACATTTTGAGATTGTTGTTGCAGTAGCGCTTGAGTTTGGGGACGACCACCCGCCAGATTGGGTGGTAGGTTTAAGCCAGGTTGACCCGGTACGTTAAACTGTTGTTGACCTGGTTGTTGTTGAGGTTGTTGTGGAGGTTGTTGACCTGGTTGTTGACCTGGTTGTTGTAGTGGTTGTTGACCTGGTTGTCGTTGTTGAAGAGTTTGCATTGTCCGACCCGGTTGTTGACCTGATGCCAATAATGCACCCCCTTGTTGTTGCGCCTGTTGCTGTTGTTGTTGTTGTTGTTGTTGTTGTTGTAAATTAAGTACACCCAAAATATTTGGTTGTACATTCATTCCCAGTGCTTCATGTTGTTGTCTTTGTTTCATCAATTGAAGTTGATAATATTGTAATGCAAATTGATTATTTGGATTATTCATAAAATTAACCAGCAGTGATGGTAAAGATTGAGAATGTTGTTTATTGAAATGAATATTTTTTGCTTGGAATACATCCCAAAAAATTTCCCACCATTCGAATAAAAAACCTTGAGGTGCATCAATGGCGACGGCCAAATTGGGTAAATTATTATCTCTTTGAAACTGTTGATTAGGTGAAGTATTAGGAGAAGTATGATTACTATTATGTGTTAGTGGTGAATTACGTTGAGAAAGTGATGATGAAGGGAATGGTGATGATGATGAATCATTACCAGAATTGGGAGATGATGATGAGCGAGGTTTCGATGGAACTTCAGCTTCATTAACAAAAATGCGAGCTGTTTGAGGTAATTTACTCTTAATAAGAAAATCATAAATATAAGCATTTAATAGTTGTTTTGGATTAGAAGCAAGAGAATCAGAAATACTTGACAGAGCATCGAGTATTTGTTTTGCAACTTTGGTAGTCGATGATGGGGTATCCAATTTTTTATCAAGATGATTATTGTTATTATTATTGGCAATTGAGAGTCCAGTAGGGGTACCATTATTGGGGGTGTTATTAGTATTGTTTGCATTAGAATTATTGGCGTGACCGCCGGGAACAGTATCGTTATTCATTGAACTAGGGGTTCGATTATTTTGTAAAGGATGGCTCATTATAAGGAACTTGTATCATGAATTCAAATTGATGTGAAAAATAAATAAAAAAAAAAAAAAAGAACGATAAAAAAACGGTAAAAAAGAGAAACAGAGCAAAATTTGTTTTTTATTTCTTTGACTGATCACAATTGTGGACTCGGGGAATACTTTTCGAAACGGGACTCGATATATTAATGAATAAATCAGGGGTCCAATATTTAGATGGAAAAGTCAATCAACAAACAAGGAAAATATCAAGAAAAAAGAAAAGAAAGGAAGAATAGACAAAAAAAAAAACAAGTACAGTAAAATAGCCGTACGGTAACAAAAACGATAGAGATGACTGAAGGGTAATTCAACGAAGAAGGACCTGACTTCTTTCTTTCCAGTAGTTTTGAATAATTTTTTATTTTTTGTTGTTGTATAAAAAGTGACGAGTAACGATGCACCAAACGGTTGGAATAGTTATGATTAACAGAGAATAGGAAAGTTAATCTCGATCAATGAATGGTTTTTTTTTTCTTTTTCTTTTTTTTTTTCTTTTTCGTGCTAACTTTTCTTTTTTGTCTCTCTCTTTCTTGTTTTTTTGTTTTTTTTTCTGTTATTTTTTTTTTTTTTGTTTGTTTTTGCCCTGTTGTTTGTCTTGTCTTTTTATTTGAGTCTTTTGTCGTTTGTTTTTGTGTGTGTATGTGGTTGTTTTGTTATTTATTAGTTGCCTACTCGAGTCTTTTGTTTTGGATGATTTAAATCAATTGAATCTACAACAGAGCACTACTGGTGATTGAATATGTCGAGGGAGAGAGAAACTAAAAAGAAAGAAAAAAAAAGAAGGAAGAACTACCAGATTCTTACGTAATCATGACGACTAAACAAGTACAGGACGACTAATTGTGGCTAGGGAATGCCTTTTAGGTATAACTACAGGCAATCAACAAAAAAGAAGAGGAAAAGGGAAAAGGGAAAAGAAAAAAGAAAAAAAGATTCAAACCAGGGTCAACCGTGGTAATTCTGTGGTTATCTCATCCGATTACGAAGATAACTATAAAACCTTTAGCGCTAAGATAAAAGATAAAGTCATACATGATTGACATTTTTTACTTTTCTTTTTTTTTTCTCTTCTTTACTTCGGCTCTTACCGTCGGCTCAATCATTCAATCGTAAAATGACTCAAGGAGTCAGTGTATTGAAGACATTGGCTTCTACAGCAAGGGAAAAAAAGACTAGGCAAAAAGAAACGTAAGAAAGAAGAAAAACGAAAAAAAAAAAAAAAAAAAAAAAAAAAAAAAAAAACCGGAGACAATAACGCAAATCTCAAAGATTTTAGCGCTAATTAAAACCCCAATCAGTTGGGGTTAATGGCCCACCTGTTACCCCATTAACAAATGCTAAGGGATGGGGAAGTAAAAAGTAGTAGAGAGAGTAAAAAAAAATAAAAAAAACACCAAGAGAAACACCAAGAGAAACAGAAACAGCAAGGTCTTTTCAAAAAGGGGGATGAATTAAATTAGGCAATTAATTACGCAACTCCTAAATAAAAGACAGAGAGGGGCAGGAACTAAGTAAAACGGATTCGGGTACGGAGACTGGAAACTTTGAAACAGAAACACACGTTCCGCCCGATTAACCTACACCATCGCATTTTTATACACTTGTACCACTCATGATTCCTTCTAATTGGATATTCCTAACTAATGCTTAGCGTAAAGCCATCATTCTATAACTAGAAGGGCCCCTTTCAATCTTCCTGTTCTTTTTGACTTTGGCTGTAAATTGGTGTGCTGCACGACCTTTTTCCCTTTTTTTTTATTTTTTTTTTTTTCTTTCTTCGTCCGCCCTTTTTTTCGATTTTTTTTGGTGGGGGTTTGATCGGGACTGTCGTGCGTTGATCAAGTCCTGCTTATATAATCACTTATTATTCAATTAGTAGGCTGGTGGGCTCGATTACGTCATCATATTTCTTGCAAAAGATATATGTATATATATTGCAAAATTTATTAAAAGAACATAATTTTTTATCGAAAAAAAAGAAAAAAAGAAGTAATAGTCACATTAAAAGAAACGAATTAGGCAACAACCAATCACAAATACAAGAACACTAATAAGAACACACACGGGAACAAAAAAAAAAAAAAAAAAAAAGACTCAATCAAGCAAAAACAATAATCAAACCGATAAAATACTGTTTTTGCTAACTTTTTTGTCTTTTTTTTTTTGGTGCTTTATAGTTCAAGTAAGTCCCATGATTAAAATAAACGAAGAAAACGAATGAAAACTTTTTGGCTTTTTTTTTTTGGAGGGGGTAAACACAAAACACACACAGGAAGGAAAGTAGGAAAACTTATAGTAAAAAAAATTAGAATAGAATATGGCAAGAAAAGAAGCAAAAACAATCCAATGCCCAGCATAGCACAATAATAAGCAGAAAACAAACAAACAACAAATGGAACATTAATCAAAAAACATAAAAGAAAAACAAACAATCCACAAAATCTTTCAAACAGAAGAATTAAAAAATAATAAAAACAAAGAATAGAAAAAAAGTTTTAACCCCAAACCGTAGCATCAGAAAACCTCAGTTGAGTTGAAGGTCCCGTACCCCAGATACTACCACCGGTGGCACCACCAGTACCACCAAGCATAACTGAATCAGTATTCCATGATGGATGTCCCATGATTGCATTTTGTGTATGACCATTATTATTATTATTGAAAATCAGTCCCAGTAACATACTGGTGGTATTCTGTGAAAGATGAGGATTACTAGCAACCACAGAACCCGATCTTGAACTATGAGAAGACATCAGTATTGGTGATGCATTATTGGTGGTGGGAATGTTATTAAGAGTTGAGGAACTGGTATTATTAGGTAACATTGATGGTGGATCAAGGGGTTCATTTGAAACACCCCCGGTTAAATCCAAAGATTGAAGAGAATGGAAGGGATCAAATGATGGTTGGTTCTTACCATGATCATTGTAGTGATCATTAGATTGAATATATTGATCATTGGATTGGGTGTAATGATCATGGGGAGAACTATGAGGTAATAACGACTGTAACATGATGCCTTGATTCATACGAGGAGGCATACTATGAATATTTTGACGATACTTATTAGTATTGGTATTATTATTGGTGGTATTTCGATGATGTTGTTGAAATCCAACACTTTTTCTTCTGGTTTGATTATTGGGAGTTACGGCATGATTGATATTACCAAAACTAGGTCTATGCTTATGAGTGGAATAATAATTGGTTAATGGTTGATTTTGTGCCTCTACCAAGGTTTTTTCAATAATATCTAGTTGTAATGAAAATGGAGTTGATGTAATTTCTCTCTTGGGATATTCAACTTCACCATCAGTCATGATATTCTGAATATTTTACTCTCTCGTTCTTTATTATGCTACACCCTGATGATGGTTAGATCGGGCGGTTGGTATGAATAGACTAAAGTTGAGTGCCTGTTGCTTCGTTATCTCTTGGTGATGTGTGAAAAAAAAAATTGAAAAAACAAAAAAAGACAAAATTGAAAAAAAAAAAAAAAAAAAAAAAAGAAAAGAAAGGAAATTTATTATTATCAAAAATAATAATATTCAGCACGATTGGATACTAGGAAAAAATTCCAATTTTTCAAATCAGCAAAAAAAGAAAACATTTAAACTTTCAAGCGAGAACTCTACGCCCGTACCTCTGTCTTTTTTTTTTTTTCATTTTTGTCAATACACTCAACTGAGTTTTGCAACTTGGACTATGGCGCTGATACTAGATTTAGTTGTAAAAGAAATATTTATTATACAGAGTAGAGAGAAAGATACTAAACTAGGTCTTCTTCTTTTGTTTGATTTCATCATCTTTGGTAGCATGCAACTTGATTTGATTGGGGTATTCGGGCCTGTTACTTTGATAACCTTGTGACCAGTCATAACTCATGGCATATGCAAATATACTACCAGTATTATTAAATGCCGTAACGGGGATGGTACAATTAACCGGTGGAAAGCTTTTCAATCGTTGTCTCGCATCCTTATCCCAAAAACAAAATGTTCCATCACTACCAGCCGTACTAAATGTTCCATAAATTGGATGAAATGATATATGATTCACTGAATAAACATTAAATTCTCCCTGTGTTGATCTTAAGGATGATGCACCTGCACCTCCATTGATTTGTTTACGATGACATTTGAATGAAAAACCACTTTTCTGTTGTTCTGATTCATCAATATATTGAATTGCACATCTACTTTCAATTGATCCAATGGCAAATCCAGTACCTTGAGGATAACATGCCACTGTTCTGGTTTGCCATTTCAATGGTGACATAGCAGTTTTGAAAATTTGTTGAGGATTATTTAAATCAATAATGGCAATATGTCTTTCTGCACAACCAACCACCAATAATTTTTGTGAGGCATCCATACAATATACTTTCTCGGGTAATGCCACGGTTGAAATCGGTTGGGGTGATCTCATATCCCAATATCTCAAGGTTTTATCCCATGATCCCGATACCACACATTGAGTATTGGTTGGTCCACATTCCACATATCGTACCGCTCTTACTGGTGCATCATGAGCTCCAATTTGTTGACTTTGTTGCAGTGCTAAATCAAAAAGTTTCACCTGTTTATCAGCACCACCACTAATTACTCGAGTACCATCTAATGACCATCTGGCCGATAATACAGGACCTTCATGTTCAAACATGGCTAGTCCTTGATTATTACCCGTATTGGGATCAATTTCATAAATTCGAACCTTCTTATCCCAACTTGCCACCGCTAATAAATCTTTGGTGGGAGAAAACGATAAATCAGATATCGAATCTTCAGGTGGATTGTTAAGTGTAATATCATTGATTAACTCTTGTCCCGTACTAGGAGCTGGAGTAGTGTTGGTTCTATTTGCACTCATAAACGACATGTTGAGTTACTTTCACTTCTTTTTGATCTTGGTAAATCCTCAGAATAACTCTATTGAAAAAAAAAAAAAAATAAAGAATTGATCCAATAAGTCAATGCCCAAATGATTATACCCGTTGTTTCTATCGTTAACCCTTCAAGCTGAAACCTATAGTTTTGATGTTTTCAGCTCTTTTTTTTCTTCTTCTTCTTCTTTTGTTTGTTGTTTTTGGTGAGTTTTCCTCTCTCTTCTCATTTTTTTGAGTGTACGGGTTTTCCACTATTCCAATTTACCCCAAACCAAAATGTTCAAAAAGGTCTATTGTGAAACACACATGAACACAACCATTTCTACTATAATATCCAACAATACACATACCTCAAAACCAATGTCAGCATATGCGCCTCAGGGAAAGGTCGAGGTTGTTCTAATAGAGGGAGAAATCCCAGTATTATCATTCAACGCTGATCGCGATGCCGCTTCTCGAGCCAGCACCGTTACATCTTCAATACTAACAACCGCTAATACTTTACCACCATCATATACGAAAAAAAATTATGAGAATGGTACTTATATTGATTGGGCCAAAGAATCAAATCCAATAAACTCATACAACGATTCCTCCTATTTTTCCAATGGTTCATTGAAATGGATCACTATCGTAATATCGGCATTGAGTGTTGGTTACGTAACCACAATAATTGATTTAACGGCAGTATGGCTTAATGATTTGAAAAAGGGAATCTGTTTTAGTAAAATTGATAAATGGTCTCTTTTAAATCCATATCTGACATGTCCTGCTGATGAATGGCATGATTGGTCTCAAATTCTTTTCCATACTACCAATGGTATCACCATGATATTGATTGATTTCCCCATTTTTTTAATACTTAGTGTTATATTTTGTCTATTGGCAGTTCATATTACCATACGAAGAGATTCTCGTATTCAACAATCGGGTATTCCTGAATTAAAAGCAATCATATCCGGTTTCAATTATGATATACCGGGTTATTTGGGTAAAAAATTATTAGCTTATAAAGTAATTGGTTTAAGTTTGGTAGTAAGTTCTGGGTTATGGTTGGGTAAAGAAGGTCCATTCGTTCATATCTCATGTGGCCTCTTAAACATCATTCATTCCTTGGTTTTCCCCAATAGTGACCATCATGAAGGAGTTAGACGAGAACTTCTTAGCGCTGCCGTTGCTACGGGGATTTCTGTGGCTTTTGATTCTCCCATTGGTGGGGTCTTATTCGTATTGGAAGCAATTCCCAGTTATTTCATGCCCACTAAAATTATGTGGAATTCTTTCGTCAGTGCTACCATTGGTGCCGTGGTATTGACCTGGTTCAGAGTGTTTGCTGAGGGTAATAATTTTAATGAGGGAGATCTTTTCCAAGTTAATTTTGGTAACTTTAGTTGGTTATTCATGGAAATTGTTCCCTTTTTACTTCTAGGAGTTATGGGAGGTTGTTTTGGTTATTTTTACACTGGATTCTATAAAAAAGTATCATCCTTAAACTTTAAACAGAAAGTACATCGTAAATTATGTCAATTTTTCAAAGTATCGGATGTTTATGGTCCATATTTGGAAGTGGCCCTGGTAATGGTTATTACAGCATTCGTGATGTTCCCCTTTGCCATGACACGTTTACCATTACCAGCATACTTGAAAATTCTTTTCACTGATTGCCCCGTTAATGACTCACAATTAGACACCAACTCATCAAACTTTATGTGTCTGTCTTCAAATCCTGTCACAATAGCCAAATTAATATACATCATCATTACTGGCTTTTTCTTGTCAGCTTATTCATTTAGCCTTGCGCTACCTGGTGGGGTATTGATGCCCTCGTTAGTACTTGGGGCAAGCTCGGGTCGTTTGATTGGTATAATATCACAGCTTTTCCAAAGTTTGTTTGATGTTGATTACTTGGCAACCTGTACTGAAACATCTTGTCTTGTTTCTCCCTCCTCTTATGCAGTAGTGGGAGCAGCCGCATTTATGTCTGGATTGACTAAACTTACCATGTGTGTTGTTGTGGTGATGTTTGAAATGACGGGTGCCGTGACTTACGTGCTACCAATTATGTGTTCCGTCATGGTACTGAAATTTGTCAATGATTGGTTATGTAACGAAAACATTTATGATTCTTGGTTGATTAATAACTTCAATGTCAAGGGAGATAATTTCACTCCACCTACAGCCACGGCTATATCCACTCTTAGCCATGAGGGGGTGTTAAATAAAGGAAAAGGTAACGGGTTATGCCAGTTTACTCAATTGACTCCGAGTGTCAAGTTGAAGTTACCCGATATCCCCATCAAGAAAGTAATGATTCCTATTGTGTTTACCAAGTGCCTTGAGTTGCTACCTGAGTCAACACCTAACACGGTACAAAGACTTCAAGAGTTCTTAGCCAGTAATGATGATGAAGGGTATCCTTTGATTGTAAGTCGAGAAAATCCATTAAGCTTAGGTTACGTTACACGTCAAGAATTAAATGACAAGTTAATTTTCATTGATGACAATAGCAAAGCTGTTAGTTTTCAAATTACCAATATGTCAGGATCCTTAGTATCGCAACAGTTACGTTACGAAGGGACCTTGAATAACGATCAAGTGCTTAAAATACCAATTACTACCGAAAATCTGTTTTTAGTAGTTAATGATGATATGCCCTTGGTATTGGTGTTGGAAATGTTTGAAAAATTAAGTTTAAACTACCTTATTATAACTGATAGTGATGTAACATTAAAAGATCACATGAGTGGTTTTGTTGATCGATTTATTTTATCAAGATTAATTGATACTCGATTTGAATCTCTTCAGGAAGAGTTTGGATTACATGCCCACAATATAAGTGAGTTTGATGTGGAAAGCGTATTGGAAAATGAAAATGCGGTACTTAGACGAAGAGATCGTGATAGTATAGAACTTTTGACTTAGAACTTAGTTTAGCTATAATTTTAAAACATGACTTTTAAATTACTTAGATTTAATTTTGATTAACTTTTATTAATTTTAATGGTGTTTGCGACATATTTCTCACAAAAAACGAAAGAAACATACTTAAATATTCAAAATAAAACAAATCAAGATACCATTGAAAAAAATAGCTTTTTTTCGAATATGACCTTCTTTTAGGCTTCATTTACCAGCTTAACCATTCATAGGATTGCAAATGTCGATTTTGCATCCTTCCACATTTTTTACTGAATTCCTTGTGCTCCAAAACTTTTTTTTTTTTTGAGTTCCAAAAGCGCATCAAATCAATTTTGTGCAATTTGAATATCTTCATCCATTTGATAAGATTCAATGTATGATTGCACTCATTGTCCAAGGATGAGTCGCCCACCACAAACCACTATACTTCTAGATGAGTTACCTATCAGCTCCAATAATTGGCTTATGGGAATTGATACTCAATTTTTCAATGTTAATCAATTACTACGAGGTATCAAACTGATTCCAAATGGTCTTCATTTTTTCCACTATTCTGTTCCTACGTTGGAAAGTGACCAAACTACCACCGCAACGGCCAATAAAGACCAAAGTATATCCCTGAGTCTTCGCTATGGTTACTGGATTCAATGTAATGAGGGGGATGTGATTTTAATACGATGGGATATACTGCAAGAACGCATCAAGGTATTGGCGTTACCAGCGGCAATTGATAATAATGAATTTGAACTGTTAAATCGATCCAGAATTATTGAGAAAGTGGGGGAAAGTTACGGTATGATGGTTGAATATCCTGAAAGTACTGGTCGATGGCGTGATAATCTTGTCAAATTTCTTGATTTTGAATTAATTGAGGAATTTGTTGGTGATGATGATTACGAGGTGGAAAATAAAGGTAAAGTGTCCAATGAGGTTAATACCATGATGTCATCTCGAGAAGAGAACATGATATTATCGGATACATTGAAAGAACAAACAATGAATGATGCAGAAGAATTGAAATATACGATATTACAATTTAAATTATCAAAACCCAATGATAGCAATGAAGCAACCAATGAAACACAAATCACTCGAAATTATCTTGATAAGTCCTGGTATTTTAATCAGCTTTATGGGCATGACGTTGAAATGTACTTGGGAGAATTACAATTAAGTTTTATTCATTTTATTATTCTTGGTAATTTTAGCTCAGGACTTCAGTGGTTAAATTTACTTAAATTAATTCTGATGTGTCGAGAATTTATTATTGGTCATACTTCATTTGCCAATAAGTTCATTGATGTCTTATTCAAACAATGTGAAATATTACCACTGGAATATATTCGGGGTGAAGATGATTCATTCTCATCTAGTTTAATTGATCTTAAGACCTACGTTAAAATCATGGAGAATTTAGCTCAGGATATTTTCAGTACTGAAGCTTGGAATGAAGCCAATTGTTGTGGTAAGATGAAATTAGCGGGAATCATTTTACAAAAATGGCAAGATGTGAAAATCATAAATCTAACACGATTTAAAATTGATTTGAATCAAATCAAGTCGGCAAAAGTTGAAGGTGGATTTGAAGTTTATGATTTAAGTGAACATGATGTTGAAGATGAAGATGCACCCGCCATTGTATATTAGAAAAGAGGATGTTCTTCTATTCGGTAAGTACATATTTATATACATATATTAATAGATGAGGGGTTAAGTTTCAGTGGTTGATTCATTCAGTAATCGAAGTTTTTTGTACTTAGCTAATCTTTCTAAATGTTTAATTTTAACCTCACGATCAACAAATTGACCACGATGAACATCTTTACCACTTTGTAGAAGAGCAAGGTATTCTTCAAGCCAAACTTTTCTTTCCAGTTGGGCTAATGATTTCCATTTTGAACCCAAGATACTACGACTTTCCTTAAGGGGTAGGTCATACTTTTTATTATTAACGGCAAAATAATAATTCCATGCGTGAGTGTAGGTGATACCCTTTGGTCGTTCAAACTTACTTGATGCATCATAGGCTCGACTTGTTCTTGGTTTTTTCACCAGTGGGGCGGTAACAGCTGTATTATCGATCTGTTGTTGTTGCTGTTGTTGTTGTTGGAGTAGAAAGGTGGCATTATCAAGATCTTTTAACTGTTTAAAGTATAATTGATCATTTTTTTTGGCGACTTTTTCATCACGAGATTGTTTGGTTAATTTGAGTACTTGGTTTTTATCCTGAGACATAATCCATTTATCAATTATACGTTGTATTTTCTTATAACGATTGAGTAGAAGGTCGGGACCTAGTTCTTGATCGGGGAAATTCAGCTTTAAAAGATCAGTTAACCGAGGTTTGAGCCATTGTGGATTATAATGAGTCACTGGGACTAGGAACCAAACATCATAGAGCGGATAACCTTTGAATAGGTTTGGCAGTTCCTTCAGTTGGGAAGTAGAGTCGAGGGAGTCTAGGATTGATATACCGGTAGCTTTTGTAGTGACTGTATAGCAAGTTGTCAGGGTTGACAAATTACTTGAATTAGGACGGGGAAAACATTTTTGAAAGCTATTTACATGAAATGAAGTGGGTAGGTATATGTTATTGGGTATAAATGTATGAGGTAGTCTTCTGGATATGTATATTCGTGATGAGATCATTGGGTGGTCAATTGTATGATTATGATAGTAGCAGGATCACAAACAAATGTCTGAGTTGAGCAAAGGATGCAAAAAATAACACTTCTGATTTTGGGAGTGAAAATTTTCTGTATGGCAGATCCAAACTGCAACTCCTGCGCCGGTGAACCTGTAAAAAGCCATTTGCACTTTACCCTATTTACAGTTTGAGCGGAAAAAAGTGAAAAAAAGAAATTCCACAGTGTGGATTTTGTGGATTTTTTTTCCACTTTTTTTTTTTTTTCTTCAGTCTTATGGCTATGTGCAGGAATCGAATGGCTGCTGTTTGAAAGGGACAAACCTCGCCTGTTTCATTAAACAATATATATACAGCTAGGAAATATAGTATTAGAAACAATAGCAACACTAAATTGTTTTCTTTAATACTAACGAATACTGCAACGTTGGACAAGTAGTGTGAAGAAGAAAAAAAGACATAAACTATCATTATCTGTGACTAATTAGGGTCTTTCTCAATATATTTTTTTTTTCTTCCTTTATTTTAGGTGGCTGCAGCGATAATCAAAAAGAAATCAAAGAAATCAAAGAAAGGAAACAAGGAAAAAAAAAAAAAAAAAAAAAAATAGACTGATAACCGCCCTGGCCCGCAAAATCGAATTCCAGCTTGATACTTTTTATATTTAATTTTTTTTTTTTTTTTTTTTTTTCAGGACCAAGTAAAAGATACCTTCCAATATTGGATAACAACAGGTAATCATACTCCATCAAAGATGCAGATGCCAGCTTCGCCCTTGTTCCCGGCTCTGCAGTTAACTCTTTCCCCATCAATATCACAGGGCACCAATTTCAACGGGCCTGGCATTGACTCCTCACTAGCGCCCGATGAAGCTCAAGCTCTTGTGCCTCAACTTCCCGATAGACCAATCACTCAAACATCATCCATACAACTTTATATCATCCCCGCAGAAAAAAACTTGTTTGTTCAAGGGTTTGAATCTCATGAGTACGCCGAACGTCCTCCTACATTACTAAGGGGATGCCTATATTTACGTGTATTGAAACCATCCAAGATTAGATCGATTACCCTTAGTTTTAAAGGTCAACAACGAACTGATTGGCCCGAAGGTATTCCTCCCAAGAAAAACACCTATGTTGAATTGAATGATATTTTATCTCATACTTGGCCCTTTTATCAACAAGAAACCCCCCTACCCAATGGTGGAGCCGATGTGTTCAAACCATTACCTCGTACCAACCATCATCATTCCGATACCTTATCACCAACCGATCATGACGTATCACATCTCAGCCTAGATGATTCCATGTCACGAAATCATTCTCCTGCGGTATTCAATGATAGTGATAATATTAGTCTAAATCATTCGTCTGGTGGTACCGGGGTTGGAGGGTTTTTCACCAGAACATTGTCCCCTTCAGCAGCTTCTCAATTTGTGAAACGTGCCGCATCTCCGGCCCATAACTCGAACGATTCGACCCTGGATCTTACCGCCATTGGATCTACCAATGATAGTGAATCAAATAAACCGGGTCACTTTAATGTGGGTGACTATATATATAATTTTGAACATGCTATCCATCCTTCGATTCCCGAAACTACCAATGTTACTTTTGGAGCAGTTGGTTATCATTTAGAGGCTAATATAGTTCGTATTGGTGCTTTTAAACTGAACTTGTCTGGACGTTTGCCAATTGATATCATTAGAACCCCCGCCGAAATGAGCACCGGAGAAAATGAACCCATTGTTATAACCAGGGATTGGGAAGATCAACTACGATATGACATTGTGGTGGGTGGGAAATCAGTCGTTCTAGACTCATACTTACCCCTCGCATTCCGTTTTGTACCCTTATGGGGTAAAGTTGCTTTACATCGAATAAGAGTTTATCTTACTGAAAATTTGGAATATTACTGCCAGGATAAAAAAGTACATCGATCAGAACCTTCCAAAAAATTTTTACTTTTAGAACATAAGGCCAAGAAAGGTCGTTCTTTACTATCGAAGTCAGGGGGGTTGGTAGAAGATGCTGATCCAGATGATATGGAAGATATATTACCTCGAGAATTAGAATTTCAATTATTTGTACCCAAAATTCTAAGTGATAAACATAATCATCATCTTCATCCTGATACATCATTTGAAAATATTCAGGCTCATCATTGGATAAAATTATGTTTAAGAATTTCAAAGCTTGACCCAGAAAACGATGGTAAGCGGAAACATTATGAAATTCTGATTGATTCTCCAATTCATGTCTTATCAGAATATGCCGCCCATGGTAATACCGTGCTACCCGCTTATGATACTCATCAACCTCAACCTTTCTTACCCGTATACACTCCCACGTCTCCACCGTTATCACCTGGTGTGGTACCTTTGGATACCAATCATCAGATGTTATCACAAGCCTTCAGTAATGGCACATCTCCATTATCACCGGTACCGGGGTCATCCGTGCCACTTAACCCGGTTGCAACCAATACTAACTCATTAGATCATATCATGCAGGCCGAAGTATCACCTATGCGCTCTTCATCACCTCGTGAATTTCTTCATCTAAACAGTTCTCGTAACAATGATGAACCAATTGAACGGGATCCAGATATGCATTTGGAAGCCAATTTATATAAACCAAACAATGAAAGTGAGTCTGAGCTTCAATTACATTCACTGCAAGCATTACCACATCCTGGCACTTTCTCACCTGTTGCATCCCCGGCTTCAAGACCTATCCATGTATTAAGACACCCTTCTTATAATCCTCCACCTTTCAGTGCCGATAATGCACCACCACAATTAGGTGAGGATGAAGCAATCCCACCACCAGCATACGAAGAAGAAGATCCTGCGTTGAGTCTTTCACCTCTTAGGATTGATGAATCACCTACAGCGTCCAGAGATGCTCAAACCACCCATACCCCATCACTGAGTACTTCTAGGCCCCAAATTGGTAACCTTAATACTATGTTTCCAGACAATTTCCACGTTACCCCTCCTACTCCATTACAAGAAAATGAAAGGACAGGTTTTTTCAATGATGATCCACTTACCACAATATCGGATCAACGCCACGCTAAGGGCTCAATTCTGTCTCGGGATTCTCCGATTACGGCACATTCACCCTCGTCGCATGTTTCAACACCAACTGTGACCAGTAGAAGATCTCTGGTGAACCCTATTTTACCTGATGATGATGGAGAAGATATCGCTGATTTTAGTAACGCACCTATTCAACCACCAACATCACCCGTGCATCTTCCCACAACGGGTCATGACACTGTTAGAAGATTTTCATCAACATCATCCACATCACGTCGTTCATCGACTTCACTTGGTTCATTTTCCACCCGTCAATTTGAAGATTTACCCGTGGAACAGACAATCCCGTTACTCAATCTGTCTTCAGTAAGTTTAAATGCGGGTGGCAATTCAAAGCCCGGATCAGTATCGGATCCATTGTCCTCGATACGTAAAAACAGTCTTGATAACACGCTGAATTATGGATTTAGTGCCATTGGTAATGATAGTGACCTGGATCATAAGAGTAGAAATGCTTCAGTTCATTCCTTGCTTCAAGATTCGACCCGTAGACCAAGTAACATGGGTGGTTGGTCAACACTTATGCATCATATGTTGGATGTTGATTTAACGGATGAGCATAACGTGAATGGTAATTTGAGTAAGTTACGAAATCCAAGAATCAAGAAACATTATCAGGGTAATGATGCGGTTGACTTGGGAGTTCCCAAAGTAACCACAGAAGTAGTTGATGAGGATCCTGAACACGAAGAAGCTGAAACCATTGCAAATGATGTCACAACAGAAAGTAAAGTTGACGATACCAGCAAAGCTACTGATACTAGTGTCCCCAAGCCCAATACGGATGATGAGGTTCCTTTTTTAGGAGGTGGCGGTCAGGACCCGGACCGAGTCAATAATGGAGCCACTGACAATAACAAAAGTCAGGGTACCGAGGGTTCAAGTCGTAGTAGTACTTCATTTGAAAGTGAGGTTAGTATTGAAGATGCAAATAATTTGAAAAATAAAAGTGATAGTCATGATGCTGGAGGAAATGATGTTCCCGGATTTAATTATAGGTATGTCATAGAGTAAGCTTATAAATTGGGTTTTATATTATTCCTTTGATTGTCGATTGGTTTCGTCAATTATCTGATCTTATCAACTTTCGACTGTAAAATAATGGGCATTGTACATTAAGGTATTTCGGCTATATATATTTGGTAATTGAATAAATTTTAGGATAAATAAAAAGAAAAAAAAAACGAGTATGGCAATATTTTCAGATTAGTTTAAACTTGAAGTTTTCGGTTTTTGATAAATTTACGAGTAATCACTACTAAGCTAGTCAAAGCCAAGCTACTTATTTTGTGAGATAACTTGTGTATGTATTAATATTTTATATATTTATCAAAAAAATTCAGTTAAACTTTTACGGGTTGATTAGCTTTAACATCGGTAAGTCCATCACTTGATTCCTCAATATCACCTAACCATTCATACAATACCCCCAAATCACGCAGGGCAATATCTTCTCTTTCACACGCACGTTCATACCACTTTCTACTAACATCACCCAAATATAAGAAACGATTATTAAATTTAGCACTTTCAGTAGCCAATACCAAATCTTTCTTGGTTAATTTAGTAACAAACCCACCTTTAAATCCATCATCACTTGGTAATGAAAGTTCTTTAGGATATGCACCACTAATTGGACAATTATCAACTGAAGCCCATGATTTCCCCGTTGATACACTAACTAATTTGGCATAATTTTGTAAATTTAAATTAAATGATTTTGCCAATTGAAATGAATCAGCCACTGCCAAATTAGTAACGGCAAGTAAATAATTATTTGAAAGTTTGGCTGCTAATCCAGCACCATGATTATCACCACATGGGAAAATATTAGTACCCATTTTATTTAATAAAGATGTAAGGGAAGGAGCAATAGAAATATGAGTACCTCTAGATAACATAAATGATAAAGTACCTTTACGTGCACCTGCAACCCCACCTGAAACTGGAGTATCAATAAAATCAAAGTGAGGGATTTGTTGTTTAAGATATTCATGAACTTCAATTGAAGTTGGAATATCAATCGTCAGTGAATCCAAGAATGTAGTAGTGGTACCAGTAAGATCAGAAGCTTGTTGTTGATAAGTTTGAACAAGTTCTTGAATTACTGCTTTAACGTGCTTACCTTCTGGAACCATGGTGATAATATAATCTAATTGAGATTCAACATTGGTAACAAATTCTGGAATTGAATTTAAAGGATGAATCAAATCTTTATTAGCAGGAGTTATTTCACTAACTTGTTTGACAAAATTAGTGGTTGCTTCGGGTAAAGTATCATAAACGTAAAGTTTATCATCACGATTTAACTTATTATATATGTGACGTGCCATGTGTTGACCCATTTGACCCAAACCAATAAATCCATAATTGGCAAGATTATAATTTGTTGACAGAAAATTACGTTGAGCTAGCACGGCCTGCTTGACCAAGTTGGTTGGTTGTCTCTTAAACATTTTAAAATATATATCAAAAGAAGGTGGACTGTGAATAAGAATTTAACTACAAACCTACAATATGGAAGGAACCGGGTTGATATTTATATAGAATAAAAGTTGTACTTTGACTCTTTGTCGATTTAGCCGGATCCGTTCCCCACCTAATTCTATTTTATTTTTCAAATTTTAGAGTGCTTTGTTTGTCGACTACTTCCGTGCCGGTATGCACTTTAAATTTTTCAGCCCTGTTTTCCTATTTTTTTTTTTTTGTTCTTCTTTCTGTACACTATTTTTTTGCTGCTCGGAGAAAGTCTTGTGATTCAATCCCCACCATTAACTAATTTGTATAAATGCATACGGGCGTGTCAGAATTTGTTGTCGAGAATCATGTAATTTTGGCTGTCCAACATGAACGTTCACCGGACTAAAGGGGAACACCGGTATAAAAAAGAAACGATGATTACATCCGTTTTTGCAAAATAAAATATGGGGTCTTACGTGGGTGAAATTTTACCCCATGATTTTATCTGCATGCCTCGCTTCTTTTTGTTTTTGGGGCTTTTCTTTCCATGGATATTTGAGCAACGCACTGGTTATGAAACTATTGGGACACCAGAAAGCAAAAAAGAAAGAAAAAAAAAAAAAAAAAAAAAAAAAAGAAAACAAACACAGAAAACCGATAATGACACAATAGACAACACCCGTACATATGAATGCGGCATGATGCACATCCGTACACCACGCTTCTCTTCCAAATTCGGAAGTCAATTCCGCTCTGATGAGAATTATCGGCTTCTGCACGCGCAATTGCCGATGAAAAATCTAGTGGCTTTCACAATATATAAGTGATCTCAGATGATAAAGTTGGAAAAGACACATCGGTGTTAGTCTCTTCTGTTGTTTTGAATCAATCGACACTTGCAATGTCTGAAGCCATATCTTCTCAAACTCCGGTGAAGACCACCTACAACGTTCCCAAGCCAAAAGCAGCATACTTCCCTAGTCCTGGATCTCCCCTTTACGCTGACAAACAATTATACACTAGCATTGCCAAAGCCAACAAAACAAAAATTGAAAGTCACTTATGTAATCCCCGATCAGGAATTGCCATCAAAATTCCCGCCAAATCAGTATTCCGTATCAGAACTCCTCAAGGTCCCCAAGTATGTGACTTGAATATCTGGAATGCTGACAATCCTCGTGAACGGTTCTGGGCCGCTAGAACTCGTCAATTACATCTGGCCCATGTCTCCACTTTTGATCGCTTATGGTCAAACTTGCCTTATTTAAGACCTTTGGTCACCATCACTGGTGATAGTTTACTGTCTAGACATGATGAATGGGGTGGAAGAGTCCATGACACCTTGGGCACAAGATGTGACCCCTATGTTGATAAATTATTAAGTGGTGAAGACAATGATTTACACTGTCACTCTAATTTAACTCGAGCTATATTACCATATGGCTTAACCGAATTTGATGTTCATGACGTATTAAATGTTTTCCAGGTTACTGGATTAAATGAGCACGATCAATACTTCATGGAAGCATGCCCTGCCACTAAGGATGACTATTTTGAATTATTTGCTGAACAAGATTTATTAGTGGCTATCTCGGCTTGCCCCGGTGGTGATCTTTCACAGTGGGGGTGGGGTGAAGATAGCAATGATCTCAATCAGTCTAAAATGGTTGATTGTTGCAGACCATTGGCTATCGATGTATATAAGATCGATGATGAAAAAACCATCTTACAGAATTGGGTTGCCCCTAAGCCCGTCAACTATACTGGGAACCATGGCTTAAAGGGCCCGTCTTCATAAAGTCAACAAAAAAAATCCTCAAACCAGATTTGTTCTCATGTAATCGTTTCTATTTTAATATTTATATACAAGAATCTATAGACTTTTTTTTATTATTACTGCTAACTTAGCTAGTACCATCAATCGCTTCGCCAAGCCAATCACTAATCATGTCATTGGTAACAAACCCAGCAAGATCCGACCCTTTAAACTTCATTTCTGTAGTGTCAATCATTTCTTTCAAAAACGAAAAACTCAGCTCAATCTTATCCTGCGATAATAACATTTCGGCGCCCGGTATAAATTGTAAATTTAACTCACGCACAATAGCCCGTTTATCAACGAAAATCTTTACCTTGAAACCAAGTGATTCATGAGCTAGTTCGTAACTAAATTTGGGGGTCGCACCGAACTTCCATTCCCATTCTTTCAATTCAGATTCCGTTTGATATACTTCAGGGGGTAACGTGGTATCATCATCCACAATCACCACTTTGGTATGTCTAACATTACCACTTCCAGCCTCGACGAAATCCGTTAACCCAAACAATTCATTGTGATCGTACTCACCATCATCATTTGCAATATCATCTTTAGATTCTTCGGGTTCACTTGCTGTTACACCGTATTCATTTTGAAAACCTTCACTAACAACTTCAACAAAATTATCATTTGTGATTTCAAGGTTGGTGACTTTTGACTTGACAGAGTTGATGGAACTCATGGCATCTACAATACCCAATTTAGTTTCATCTCTATGTAATAATTGCTTTAAAATATCCAATCGCAGATTTAATAACATCGTACCATGATGATACGACTTACCTTTAGCCAATTTATAAGCAGAGCCACTAACCTTATAATTTATTCCGTCCAGTTGTTGAACCGTAGTTATATCACCTCTATCATTAACTTCAAGTTGGTGCTTTGCATCAGCTTTTTCATTGATGGAATCCTTGACCAAATTAGCAAATTGAAATCTATCGAATTTAGCCTTGGTGGTCATGAATGAATAATTGACATTGCCGTTATCGTGTACCACGGTACCACCACCCGATTTACGCCTCACTAATGGAATATATAGCGAGTTCAATAATGGAACGTTTACTTCTTTCCATGGATTTTGATTTTTACCAATCACAACGCAGGGGGAGTTGGAGTAAAATACAAGTCTATTATAGTTGGAAGTGTCATGCTCATGTGATGTTTGTTTCTCAGGGAGTGGCATACGGTTGAATATGTGATCTTCGATTGCCAAGTTTCGGTACGGATTAGTGATTTTTGAAACAAATACTATCGGTTCTTTCAAGCTAACGTAATCTTGTAAGACTTCGCATCGGATCGGTAGTTGTTGCAGCTTATTGTCAATATCGGATTGAGACAGTTGTTCTAGTAGTGGTGATGTCGGTTCTAATTCCTCCATAAGCTGTTGTTGTTTTCTGATCACGTCTGGTGATTCCTGGTAGTGTTGGAAATCACCAAGATTAAAATCATCGTCATTAGCAGCCGTTAAATCATCTTGAAATGGGACATTTATATTATTGAAAAATCGACGGCAAACGGTGGGCAGGTTCCATGTGGAGGTGCGACTTACCAAGTATCGCACCAGTAGGTGTCTATGTATCATCTGTAGATGGACAGCAAAAATAATCTATGACTTCTTGTCTATATAACATCCTTCGGTTAAGAGTGATGAATTATACTGAAAAAAAAAAAAAAAAAAAAAAAAGCTCAACGGAGGAAAAAATAAAGTACAAAATTCTATGCGAATAAAGGTAGTCTAAGAAAAAAAGTATTGCAATGAGGTGCATCTTTATAAGCTGGTCTAATCAACAACATAGTTCGGTCTATAAGTTTTACCGACAAGGACTTAGCAAAAATGAACAGGAATAATGTGTTAGAAAAGCACATACTTACCCGGAGTTATTCGTCAGAGTCCCAAATTGAGGAACTATTAGCCAGAAGATACTCACTCAGAGGTGATCAAAAACACTTTATACACATCGTCCCCACCAACACTAATGACACTGCTAAAGCCTCAGAAAACATTCTTGATAAAAGCAGTGATGTGAGTGAACCTAATGCCAAAGTAACTAGGCAACGGAAAAGCAACACAAGAATTGAATTGAGAGCTTTTATAAAGACAACCCTCGCAAATCAAAAGAAAATCATCAAGAAGATTCAAGCATACAATCGTGCAGCAGCTAAGTCAACAAATCCTGAAACACCACCTAAACCATTTCCGATAACCAAAATGCTCGACCATTATAAAATACCCAAATTCGAAGACTTCATCCCAATAAATGATATGTGGCACAAATACATTCAAAATTTACTTTTTCCCCAGCAAATTAATAACGTGCCGGCAGCCAACCAGTTTCTTCAAAAAATAGCACTTGCTGATTTCAATGGTTGCCTCCTCACAGTCATTGAATCACGCAATAAAAATATTATCGGGCTTCGAGGAATTGTTGCATGGGATACTCAGCATTCATTTATTGTATGTGTGCCTCGTGATGAAGATGCCAAAGAATGGAATCAACCAGATGCCACCTACACACCCGCGGAACAAGTGGGTGGATTCAGAATCATTTCGAAAAAGGGAACTTTGTTTGGTTTTGATATTACATTACCGTCAAAAGGTGGGGATATGGACGTAGATGAAGGGTATGATCCCGAATGTATTGGGTTTACTGTAATTGGGTCGAGGTTCGAAGTGAGAGCCGTTGATCGGGCAGGTAAAAAATTTAAGAATCACAATGTGGACGATATACTATAAACTATAATGGTGCCTTATTAATGAATTCTACGAAAACGACTTTTTTTTATTAGTTCTTGAAAATTATTGTAGCACCTTTTATTTAATGCTTGTGTAAAACTTGCCAGCAAAGATAGGGCCAGCCCATCCGGTCAGCTCAAAGAAATTTCTTTCTCAAGTCATTCAACTGAAGGATCAACAACTCATCCTTCTCGGGATCAAGTTTCAGTAAAATAATTTGAATGCTATTCTTGTACTCTTTTTTGATTGACTCATCCTGTATCAATTTGGCATTGCCCAAAACCGCAGTAATTTCTTTCACTAATGCTTGTTTATTGACAGCTTCAGAATACTTAGGAATAGGCTCTGTACCTGATATGCCTTGGATGCTGGATGCAGAATTGCCGTCATCAACTTCTTGCTGTAAGTTTTCGACTACCCCTTCAAATGAGCTGTTAAATGGAGTGGCTGCTTCCGAAATGAATTTAGATAAGTCTCTAAATACGTCATCTATGTATGAGTCTGTAATATTGTAGGTAGGATTGCTATTTGTTGTTATGCCTAGACTCTCAAGACCTGAGCCACTTCCAGTTTTCGCGGAATTCGATGCAGGCTTTGACTTGGACAAGTCCCCCAAAACCTGATTTAATTTGATCAATTCGTAATAGTTATCATAGATTATGGATTTCTTTGCCAGATCATGGGAATTGAGATCATTGGTAATTGAGTTTCGTAATTTGAGAATATCTTCAATTGGACTTTCTTTGATGAATGTTTGTAGTGCTTCTGGGTTTGATAAGTCAACCTTTGAAGGCTTATTGGAAGGTGCGATGGAAGCTGAATGATCTATTTCATCAACATTATCTGTCGATTTTGAAGTATTAATTCTTTCTTGTTGTTGCTGATTTTGTATATGGTAAAAGTCTTGTAAGGCTTTTCTCCGTGACAGAACTTTCCTACCACTTTTCGATCCGGCAGAATCATCGGTGCTTCCAAGTCTGGGGGTTCCTGGTTTGCTGACCAGTGGAGATGCGGATTGAGACTGTGGTTTTGACTCTGGTCCAGGCTTATTGACAGAAGGCTTTTTATACGATAGCACGGGGGTTGATGACATTTTGACCAATTGGAGAAAGACTGTAATGTGGTTGAGCCTTTAATGTTTTGGGATATATTTTGCATTTGCAATAGTTACACGCGAATACTTGAATGGATTCTTTTTTGGATGTTTTCTTTTTTCTAGATTTTTTTTTTTTTTTTTTTTTTTTTTTCACAAGTCTAATTTTTTTTTCTGCGCTCTCGGCTGTTAGCTTCTAGGCATTTGGTCCGACATAGCTAGAAAGTTTACACGCAACTTAGGATAACTGAAAATATATATATATAGTTTTGGCTATGGTACAGTAATAAATTATGTAGTTTACAAATGTGAAGAGCAGGAAAAAGAGGGTTGGGGTTAGTCGTAAGTCCAAGCGTCGAAGTAACTTGAATCGGGGTCATTGGATTCCTCAGTGCCTTCGGATTTCTCTTGAATCAAACAGTAATGTTCGAATATGCTATAAGGTTTGTTATCCTTTAAATCAGTTAGCAACTTATTATTAACCAATGCGGAGTTATCGCCTTGCTCCCATGCCTTGCCAAACCCCGCCTCTAATACACTTTGCCAAGTAGCCTTATATAAGTCTGGTGTATCGACCACCAATTCCAACTTATCCTCGTAGACAAGGACATCGCAGAGCTCTCTGACATCAGAAATTGCCAAGTCAATATTGGTGATTCTGTTTGATGTGACGAAATCCATTATGGCTTCCAAACTGATGAACCCAGTATAATTAGCGGGGTATGTGTTCTGCACAATATTGACGTTGGAAGATGGTGGGTTGAATGCTTTAGGGTATGTTCTAGAGGCCACGAATCTCCAGATAACTGTGGTTAAAGAGTCAATGAATTCGGTATCCAATTCTGAATCGGTAAACCATGGCCCCCCGGTAACCTCGATAGAAGGTTGTAAATTATACAACATATAAATTTTTCTAGTTGGGTGTTTGACCGATTTGATGGATTTGATATATCTTTGACCTTCCAAAGATTTTAAACATCTCACAACAATATGCTGGTGAAGGTTGGTCTTGGCCTTAATAGTTTTTGTCCAAATACCCTCTCTTGCTGATGCTTCAATGTATGAGTAGATCATGGCTTCATCATCGGACATGGAGGTAATCTTCTTAGCCTCAATAAGGGAAACTGATTGAAACTTCAACTCTTCCCCCACTTTCATCAACTTGACTAACTTATTGTCAATCAATTCCTGAGCAAGAGATAAGAGTTGTGCAGGATCGCTGATATTAACAAGCTTTTGAAGTTCATCTTGACCGAAAAGTTTGGATGCGGGAGCATCCACCATACGGCTATGCAATGTCCTGGCCTTTTCTGAAAGTTCTACCATTCCTTATTGATTTCAATTTGCGACCCTTTTTTGTAACGCTTTCGTTGTTGTTAAGGCGAAGATGGACAATTATACGCTCATTCGTGGGGTCATCTCTCCAAATTTAGATCAGAAGACCTTATTTTCGATGGATGAGCGCTCCAATTTTTTTTTTTTTCAGATTTTTTTTTTTTTTTTCTTTTTCTCTCAGGTTTTTTCTTTTTTTTCGCTTGTGTTTTGCATTTTGCGGTGAGAACGAACTTCAAACCTATAACAACAAGCCGGTATCCTGAAGGCTAACAAAACAATGACATAGCATTTTGATACGGGTATGACAGCGGGTAAAAAGCAACTACTACTGTTTGGTGATGATGAAGATGACATACTAGCCGACGAATTATCGACGCCATCACAAACCGAGATTGTCTCGACCTCCATAACTCACAAATTCAAGAAGAAAGCTATCAAGACACTGGCTTCACGACGAATGAAACGAAAGTTCGATGATGATGACGAGATTAATGACGATTTAAAGGAAGAATCGAGCCTTAAACCAAGCGAGACAGAGAAGGAAGCTAATTCAAGAGGTCTGGAATCAAATGATTTTGACTTACCTGCTGAATTTAACAAGCTTTCAAGGATAAAGAAATATGAAAAATTGTCTAGTAGTCAACAAGAGGAAACAGATACCCCGAAAGATAGCCATGACCAATTTTCCGATCCCGATGAAGCACCAGTGATAGTTGATGCGGATAATAATTATCTGATCAACCAAGACACGGCACGAGTGTTACCATTAGATGCGCCTCCAGCAACAAACCTCATACCTGATGCAAAAGTTGATTTCTTCCGAGAGAAGGAAGTGACCTTGAAGCATGAATATGAAGAAGAAAATCAACTTGATGATGTTAACGAGCAGGAACCTACCAGCAAAAATGATGAGTTAGAAGATGTTAATATGGACGATTACCTAGTGGAGGATGGTGCTACTGCATCTGACTTAATCAAGCAATCGAAAATCAGATCTGACATTCATCAATCCAATTCTACCGTCGATAAACCCAGTCGCCGAGTAGTGGAAATCAATCAAGACATGTACGATCTTGAATTATCAAGTGGTGACAGTGACGAAGAGTATGACAATAATCAAGAGAATGATTTTTTCAAGACTGCAAGGGAGAACAAGGTAACTGAACTCAGCAAGTTCAAAACACTTGATCAGATGATTGAACACTTGACAATTACCATTGATAAACTTAGTGATGAGGTGGATCGTAATGAATCGGATCTACAGGAAACTGAAGCTCAATTGTCTACTATCAGAGATTCCAAGCTAAGTTTTCTTGATCAGCTATCTCAATGAATGCTATAATTATTAACGTGCTTAGCCGTAGAATTGTAGAGAGTAATATGCTATGCGGGTCGTGTGTAAGTGCACAATTTGAAAATCGAGTGATCCTACACCGCGCTTAGCCCAAATTACTCAATTGAGATGAGTCAGACTGAAAAAAAAAAAAAAGGAAAATTGGGGAAATATATAAACTACTGCTAATTCTACAGCTTTTCGAAGATTGTTACCAACTATATCAATTCAATATGTTTAGAAGATTCTTAAGTACTTCATCTGTGCTTCACTCCGCTGCGAAGCCGCGTCATTTTGTCAACACTATCCAACTTACAACTGAAGAATTAACCTCATTAGTTAATAAGGCTGGTCAATTCAAAGCTCAAGTTAGATCGGGTCAACCATCACCTCATGAACAACATCAAAAATTATTGGGGAAATTGGTAGCATTATTATTTTCCAAAAGATCTACCCGTACCCGTATTTCAACTGAAGGTGCTGCATCATACTTTGGTGCACAACCAATTTTTTTAGGTAAGGATGATATTCAATTGGGAGTTAATGAGGCCATGTATGATACCACCAAGGTGATTTCATCGATGACTTCATGTATCTTTGCCAGAGTTAACAAGCATCAGGAGATTGTTGATTTATGCAAGGATAGTTCTGTTCCAATTATCAATTCATTATGTGATATGTATCATCCATTACAAGCGATTGCTGATCTTCTTACTATTAAGGAAGCTTTTAATAACAAGACACAGGGTTTAAAATTGGCATGGATTGGGGATGCTAATAACGTGATTAATGATTTGGCCATTAGTGCATTAAAACTGGGGATTTCAGTATCAGTTTCAATTCCACCTTCAATTAAATTTGATAAATACGTTGCTCAACAAGCCCAAAAAGTGGTGGATGAAAGTAATGTTGATGGTTTAAAATTTGAAGTTGTTAATGATCCACTGGTGGCCCTTAAAGATTCAAATGTTATAGTTACTGATACTTGGATCTCTATGGGTCAAGAACTGGAAAAACAGGCTAAATTACAACAATTTGCCGGTTATCAAATTACTCAAAAATTAATTAATGGTGCTCAAGCAAGTAACGATTGGAAATTCATGCATTGTTTACCACGTCATCAAGAAGAAGTTGACGATGAAGTTTTTTATAGTGACAAATCATTGGTATTTGAAGAAGCAGAAAATAGATTATACGCTGCCATGGCTGTGATTGATGCGTTTGTGGTAAATAAGGGTGATTTATTGAAGTAGATCTTTATATAAAAATAAAAAATTACGAATATGACTTAAGAATTGAATAAGTATCTTGATAGGCAGTGTAGCTCATAGTGCTTCTTTCAGCATTGTGATTTACTTTTTAAAAAGATTACGATTGAGGCTTATAAAGTGTCAAAATTTACGATTTGCTTAGTAACGAAATAAAATCCGTAGCTCGATATTAAATCGCTCATGCGATCTTGGGTAAAGCTGATCGTTAAATCCGGTTCATTTTGCCCTTCGTGAAGAAGATTTTGCAGCCGGAGTTAAAGTTATCTTTGACGTTTATGTTTGGTGTATCTTGGGTAATCTCCCTTCTAAGTGCGATGGTTGGATCTTGCAGAAACCGTTTGATAATTAATCAAAATTGCAGCCGATTTTTTTTCTTCAAATTCCCTCAACTATTTATGTTAAAGCTATAGTTCTGATAACCACCTTGTGAATTTTTTCAACAATCGGCAAAATGTCCCGTTTCAGCACCCACCCAAAATCGCATCCGATTGTAATCTTTTTTTCTTTTTTTTTTTTTTTTTTTTTTTTTTTTTTTTTTTTTTTGGTGCTTTGCTCCCGCTCCCTTTTTTTTCCGCTTCTTTGATTTAACTTTTCCATACTCCCCGCCACACTTTCATTAGTAATATTTGTCAGTAATTCAACTGAGGAATATATAAATAAGCCCATTTTTCCAATTAATCAATTGATATATTTCAAAACAATCTATATTCTTTAACAATATTCATCAATTGATATTTCAATTTCGATAGCAAATTTTCCCATAATGTCTCAAACCGTTTTCGTATCCGGAGCCACCGGTTTTATTGCGCAACATATTGTCAAACAACTTATTGAACATGGACATGCAGTAATTGGAACCGTACGTTCAAGTTCCAAAGGTGATTTATTAGCTAAACAATTAAATTCATCTAAATTTTCCTATGAAATTGTGGAAGATGTTGCTAAAGAAGGAGCATTTGATAAACCATTACAAAAGCATCCTGAAATCACCACTTTTTTACATACTGCCTCTCCGTTTCATTTCAAAGCTACTGATATTGAAAATGAATTATTGAAACCGGCTGTGAATGGTACTGTTAATGCTTTGAAAGCCATTGCTACTCATGGACCTCAAATCAAGAATGTAGTGATTACTTCATCCGTTGCAGCCGTTGCCACTGCACTGAAGGAAAATGATCCTAATCATGTTAACAATGAAGAAAGTTGGAATGAAGTTACTAGAGAAGAAGCCATTTCCAATCCTAGAGATGGTTATCGTGGTTCCAAAACATTTGCTGAACGTGCTGCTTGGGATTTCATCAAGGAAAACAAGGTTAATTTCATTCTTAATGTTGTGAATCCAACTTTTGTATTTGGACCTCAAGCATTTGCAGTTGATGGTTCTAAAGAATTAAATACCTCATCTGAAGTAATCAATTCATACTTGAAATTAGATGGACCTAATGCTGAAATCCCATCATATCTTGGAGGATTTATTGATGTTCGAGATGTTGCCAGGGCTCATTTGGTCGCATTTGAGAAACCAAATGTTAAGAATCAACGATTAATTTTAAATTCGGGTAGATTTGCCAGTCAAGATATTTTAGATATTTTAAATAATCATTTTACTGAATTGAAGGGGAAAATTCCGGTGGGAACCCCTGGTAGTGGTGAACTGGTTACTAAAAATCTTGCTAAACTTGATAATACTAAAACCAAAGAAATTTTAGGATTTGAATTCATTGGATTGAAACAAACTGTGATTGATTCAGTTCAACAAATTTTAGATGCTACTAACAGTGCTTAGATTTTTTTTTTTTTTTTTTGTCCTTTTTTATATAATTTTTTCTCTTTTCTTGATATTTGCAACAAGAACACTTACACAAAATAAAAATAAAAATTTGATAAGATTAGGCTGTAGTCCGAGACAAATCTGAAACGGACAGATAGGGGCTACCAAACCATACAGGAAGTAAAACAAGAATTTTTATGAGCCCATGTCCAGGAGGGGCGGATGGCGCCATATTTATGCGAACGTTAGTCGAATAAAGGACACGGATATATACTTTTCATCAAAAGTAGAAAGCACGTTTCCTTCGATTCAAAAAGAATCTAAGCCTATTGGGTACCTACATCAAGATCAATTGTTAACTGACGATTCCAGAGAAAGAAAGAAAGAAAAAAAAAAAAGAAAAGTGTGCAAAGACAGGGCCGCTACTGTCGCCAAAAAAATTCAAAAGGTAATTTGTCGGTTCGATCATGAAGCAGTAAAAGGTGCTCAAAACATTTACCAGCAAGAGAGATCTTCCTATTTTCGGCACACTAGATTATTTTTCACCATACTAGACCATTTTGTGGTGAGGAAGGCGTGCCTTCACCGAGAATCTATTTTTGTCTGAGCCAATTTACGCCGGTTTTTTTTGTGTCTTTTGTTTTTGGTTGTTTTTCTTTTTTTTTTTTTGACAGATTGGCCATCTGCAGATACGTTAGTGTTAGCACCAAGAGTAGGTGTATGGCGGGGGAAGATATAGAGAGGCTTATCCCCAATTTGCGCCTTGTTGTTTATTCCTCCTAGTTTATTGTCAAGATGACGTTTAGAGTTATCGGCCTAAACTTTGCAAAACTGCCCGCCAACAGCAACAGCAGCAACAACAACAACAAAAAAAAAAAAAAAGAAGGAAGAAAATTTCACAAAGCTCAACAATACAGCAAAAAATACCTGTCAAAGCGAAAAGAAGCAAAAAAAAAAAAAAAAAAAAAAGAAAACAATGTACAGCCTCTGACATTTATATGTAACACCGGTTAAAAATATTGATACACTTGCTAGAGGGTACTGATGTGGCTTATCATTGCTAAAACATTTGTGCTCATATGGGTATAAGGTTATATTGACTGATGTAATGACTCTAGTGTGTGCTTGCGGTCTATTTCCACCCATTTCACCATTATTATTTTGCTTTCTCTTTTCTTTTGCTGTTTTTATTCAGTTATCGGGTAGAGCATTGTTGAGGTTTGTAGAATTTTTCACCCTGGTATAACCGTTATCTATCGGTGATTTAAAATTTTTGTTCACGCTCACTAGACACTAGACCGATACTATCACAGTCTCTCCTGGTCGCCAGCCGCGCAGTGTAGAAGGCTTAGGTGACACATGCCATATGTGTTTGAAAAGAGTCATTAACATTTGTTAATGCTTGTCCTTCTTTTATTTTCTTTCTTCTTTTGGCTTCTTGTTTCTTTGCGCTTTATTTTTTTCTTTTTTCTCGGTGGTTATTTCTTTTTTTTTTTTTTTTTTTCGAGTGACGATCAATTTTGGTAACTTTGCTGCTGCGCTTCCAACTACGGTTAATACCCTCTGGGATTCTGTCCCAGATTCACCCAAGTATTATTCGATTACCCCTTTCGATGACTACGCAATGAACAAAAAAAAGTCTGATTCAAATTATGAAATAAAACCCATTTCATTCCCATCATGATGACTTTCTTTTTCTTGTTCTTTCTTTTGACCTTTTTTCTCAAATTTTGTTCTTTCTTATTTTCTTCCCCGAGCCCACCATTTTGCTTTCACATAAAAAATTTTCTGCCCTGATAGTTTATTGTTCTCCAATTTATAATTTTCACTTCATTTGACGTCCTTCTGATAGATTTCAAGGACTTAATACTCAACCATCTCTTTAATTAAAGTACCTAATTTGATGGTTCATTCCCGCATATAGATACACCAGACAGAAGAGGAAAAAAAAAAAAAAGAAAGAAAAAAGACTTAACAAAAGACAAAATGTTTGCGGTTAAGTATCTTCCCACGATACCCAATAAACGTCGAATCCACGTGTTACTATTTATTATCTTGATTGCATTTACCGTCATATCTATCAATAATTTTCAACTTCATGAAACCGTTATTGATAAAATCAATGACAACTATAAATACTATTCCAACAATGGACCCTTGAAAAAATGGCGAGCACAAACCCCCTCGGTTGAAACGGTGGCTTATTTCCCGGCCGACCATACCAATATCATTTTCCCCCGTAATTTCAAACATGATAGTTATAAAGATATGAAGGCTTACTATAATCAATATTTTGCTTCTGATGAAACTCATAATAAAATCGAAGATGAAAATTTACAGCAGCATGTTTTTAAATATGATGGTCCAATGCTGGCTTTAACTAAAAAAGTTCAACTGCTACAATATAAACAACATAATTTATCAATTTATGATACTGTTGCCGATTTAAAGGGTGATATGAATCAATGTGGTAAAATCAATAAAGAACTTAATGTTGATATCACCGATTTTAATAAAATAGATGATGGATTAGAAGATATGGTGCATGTACTTCAACATCAATTACAATTTGATGAATCAATGATTGAATTAAATGGATTTTTCAATGATGATTTAGCAAAACAATTAGAAGAAGGAACCTCAAGCCAACATTGGTTTAAATTTGCTGGTACTTCAGTATGGTTGGAACAATATGGTGTTCATATGATGATTTCTCGAGCTTTATATAGTAAAGCTGGTTTAAAACGTCTGCCTAATTTATCCCTCACTTATGCTCAAATTTTTGATGAAAATTGGAATGAATTGAAAAATGTTGAATTGGTGGTACCAACCACAAATCCTATTGGCAATCATGCACAAGTTTATAAAAATTTACCATTCCCAAGCTTCTTACCAATTCCATTTTATCACAATGCAAATTATCAACGTAAACGATTTTATGGAGCTGAAGATCCTCGTATTATGTTGATTAAAAATGAAGATGGTATTGATGAACCATTGATTGTTTTCAATGCTTATCATCGTAAATTAGAAAAACTGGAAAGTATTAGTGAAAAAGAATTAAAACTGACCCTTAATTATTATCGTTCCATGTTTATGTGTTGGCCATTTCAATTTCAAATTGGTAAACAAAATGTGGATGGACTTGCTGATCCAAATTATGATAGTATTGCTTATAATAGAGTTGTTGAATTACGTCGTGGTGAACCCAGATTGGAAGTTCAAAAAAATTGGACTCCATTTATTAGTATCAAAGAACGTCTGCAAAATGTTAATATGCATGATAAATATGTTTATTTCATTTATCGTTGGTCTCATTTAGAAGTTTTAAAATGTTCATTAACTCGTTTTAATGCATTTGGTGAATCAGTTTGTTCATTTGCTTATAAACGTGATGAAAATTTACCCGCTGATGCTGATGTGGGTCCATTAAGAGGTGGTACAGAAATGATTAGTTTGAATAGTTTATTACCACCTCATTTGGCAAATCCTGCTAACAGTCAACATGACCAAGAAATTTGGATTGGTTTTGCTCGTGCTCATATTAAACGTTGTGGTTGTGGTAAAGATATGTATAGACCAAATTTGGCCGTACTTACACGTGAAGATGATAAATTCAAAATCAGTCAACTAAGTTCTTTTACTTCATTTGATATTCCCGTGGGTGGTTGGACTAATGCTGAAGTTCAATGTGCTCCTAAAGATCCTAATGCTTTGATTCCTAATGGTATTTCTTCTTGGGTGGCTAAAGGTACCACTGATATCAAAGGTAGAAAAATAATCGAGGATTATTTAACCTTGACATTATCAGTAGCCGATGCTAGTGTTCATACAGTTCACATTAAAAATATCTTGAATAAATTGGTGAGTCAAACTTCATTTACTAATTTTGATAAAAATTTGGGCTATACCAATGATGTCGTCGATTGTTCTTTGAAATCTTCAATTAATTTCTGTAAAGATTATGGTCAAGAACAGAAGAAATTGGGTACTCATTGGACGCCTCCCCCACCACCTCCTCCTCCTCAATCAAAGCCTGAGGATAAACCCGAGGATAAACCAAAGGGTAATTAAGAAACTTGATTTCATATCTACCATTTTTTTTCCCTTTTTTTTTCGTATTTTTTTTTTTTTTTTTTTGGCCTTATTTCAACTAATACATACAATATCGTTACCTAATGTAAATTATTACCGACTTCGTATAGTTTAAAGAGTTGGTGGACTATAGTAATTGACCTCAGAAAAAAAAATTATCCACAATTGTATCGTATTTTTTGCACTTTTTTCCATGAAATAGACAACCGGAACAAAATTAAATATTATATAAAAATTTCTTTGGCATGGTGAATCCAATCAAGCTAGTTTGCAACCGTAAAATGAGTTGCGACCCTAAGTATCAAAAGTGTAAAATAGTTGCAAGATCTTTTTACTTCTTAGTCATGAGCTTTATTTGTGTCGCATAAAATTGTGGGGTGATGACGAGAAAAAAAAAAAAACTGGCACCAAAAAAATGTGAACAGCCTCTTGATGCCCTTGGCTCTTTCCTGATCTTTTCTGATAACAAGTCACATTTTGCTAAGTTAAACATAACCTTAGTCGTCATTTGAAAAATAAAAGAGCAAACAAACTCAAAAAGTTCAACTCTGCTATACAAGCTAGTCTGATATCAAATAAACACTTAACGCTTGAAACGATGAGAATATGGGCGTTCAATATCCTTTGACACTAAATACGTCAGGCTTGGAATCTCACGAACTAAAGTTTATGTCATATCCTCCATGGTACTCACCGCTTTATTCACCTACCACTAGTGCACTCAACCCGCTTTTTTTCTATGTCGTTATCAATCTTTTTACAATATTGACGAGCATATTCGCCATATATCAATTTTTTAAGTTATTGAATTTCAATAAAGTAAAGTATTGCATGGGATCAGCTTTAGATTATCGAAGTTGTGGAATTAGTCACATCATCAGGATTGCCAGTGTTATCTTGCAAGCATGTATTTTTTTCCTACTAGCTTTTATAAGTTCAAGTAGTACTTGTGCTTTTATCGCCATGCTGATCTTGACCTTTTTTCTACCCTTACATGTGATTGAACCTACGCGGTCGATTCATCAATTAGCATCGCTCTTGTTTTACTGGTTTGGCAGTGGCATTCTTGTCTTGATACCACTTATCCAGGATACTCATTCCAAGCATAAACTTATCATTCATTCAGATAGTATACTCCTGATTACCCTAGAGATAATACTTTTAATAAATAACTTTTTGGTGATATGTTTGGAAACGCGCTATTGGTATCCCAGCAGAGAACTAGTCGACTACTATCAACTAAATGACTGGGATATCCTATCAACTCGCAATATTTTTAGTCATTGGACTTTCACCTGGGTGCAAACTTTTGTGAGTAGAATTTTCCGAGAGAATGCTACATCAATCGATACTTTGCCCAGTGCCCCAGCAGATACAAAATGTGAACTGACCTTATCCAAATTGAAAGTACAATGGCAACTAGAAATCGACCAATCAAATTTGCGGTCACATTCATGGTTTAGGAAAACATTCATAAAGTCAACTGATCAAAAGCCCAAACCCTCTCTTTTCATAGCCCTTATTAGGGCATTTGGAGCACTTTTAATGATTGCTACCTCATACGATATAATTGATCGGTTACTTTCAATAGTTCATCCAATTGTTTTACAAAATTTAATAATCTTTTTCACAGAATATTCCAATGACACCAACACTCGTCCGATAATCATTGGATATACTTACGCCACTGTCATGTTAATTGTGGCGTTAGCTCGAGTAATTATACTGAATCAGTCTACCAGCTGTCAAAGACGCTCAGGATTCATCGTTCAGTCTTCTCTAATGGCTATGATTTATGATAAGGTAATTAGGTTGAACACAACTAAAAGGACGAGATCAACGGGTGATATCTTAAGCCATGCCTCGACAGATGTGGCCCTTGCTAAAAATACAATTGAAAGTATTCAAAAATTTATCGAGGCGATGATTGAATTGAGTCTTTGCTTTATTCCATTATACAAATTTTTAGGTCCAGCAATAATTGGTAGCATTGCTGCTGCAGCCTTGTCAATCCCAGTGGCAACAATGCTTGAAATGTCATTACTGCCTACATTTGCACAATTACTGAAATATCGCGATGAAAGAACTACAATAGTTACTAATATTCTTCTGTCTATTAAAAGTATTAAGCTTCATTCGTGGGAACAACCCATCTTGAACAAATTGAATGACATACGTGCCAATAAAGAATTAAAGGCCACTAAAAGAATTGGCCTAGTTCATTCATTTCTGATGTTTGTTTGGGGTTTGATTCCATTCTTTATGATGATTTCTGGGTTGGCAATGTCCGTTTATGTTTATCGCATACGACTCACTCCACAAGTTGTCTTTCCTACTCTATCAGTGCTTTCTTCAATATCCACCACCGTGTACCACTTACCATATATAATAACGTACGCTGTACAGGCGCGCAAATCATTTGGAAGATTGCGAGATCTTCTTCTTTTAGATGAAGTTGATGATATAGTTAAGAGGGGCCAATACCCTATTTCGACCGGTGATACCTGCATCAAAATTGAGAATGCCTCCCTTTTATGGTCAAGACCAAACAAACTAAAATCAATATCTAATGTTGCACTTTGCATAGATAGCTTAACAATTGCAAAAGGAGATATGACTTGTTTGGTAGGACCGTTTGGGGGTGGTAAAACAAGTTTGCTACGTGCTTTATTAGGTGAAATGTATATATCCAGTGAGAATTCAAAATATCCAGCACTGATAAGCATATATGGAACAGTTGCATACTGCTCTCAAAATGCTTGGATTATGAATGATACAGTTCGAGAAAATATATTGTTCGGACGAAATTACGAGTCAGGATTTTATTGGAAAGTAGTTGAGGCATGCCAGTTACATGATGCTTTCAACCTGTTCCCGCAACAAGATAAAAGTAAAGTTGGGGAACGAGGGATTTCACTATCGGGAGGTCAAAAGGCTCGAATTGCCTTGGCAAGGGCCATTTACTCGCGAGCTGATATATTTTTATTTGATGATATATTAGCATCGATTGACTTGCACATTGGCAAAATTATATTGGAAAATTTATTTTCAGAGAATGGGTGGTTGAGACAGGGACAAACGCTGATTATAGTAACGAATTCAATGTCAGTGATTGAAAAGTCAGATCAGGTAGTTTTCTTGAAAAAGGGTTGCATGGTGGGTAAGAGTAAGTTTCAATCCGTACTTACCGAGCCATCTCATTATGAACTTCGAAGAATGTTAAAACGATTGGATCAAGAAACCTGCATTCATATTGAGCCGTGTGATACGGCAAAAAGCTTATCCCCGTCGAATGACGAGTCAACAACATTCAGTTCTAGTGATGACGAGTTAGAAGATTATGTCGTTGATGAACTCAACTATGACAGTGAGGATTCGGAAGCTTGTGATACGAAGTCCTTTTTGGATGGATCCAACTTAGAAAGACAGCTCACACGTGATACGTATGGCCGAACTTATAGTATGATGTCGGTGGACCATGATTTTGAGAGCGTTCAAAATAAACGATTGAAAAAGTTTCCCACAGTGGAGGAGACTACAAAAGGGAATATAAGACCATATATTTTATTTGACTATTTGAGTTGTTGTAATCTAAAAGATGTTTCCATCTATTTGATTTTGATTACTTTGGCAATGATGTTCGACACCATCAAAACCTACTCACTTACCTACTTTCCCACAAAAGATGGCAACGATAGTAGCAGACATAGTAGTGATAAGAACAGTGGGAGCACCAAATATCTTCTAATTTACTTTTCCTTGGGGGGTTTGAAGTGCATGTTTGACATGGTTGCATCGTATGAGGTGTGGTCGTGTTGTATAATTAGAGCTGCATATTACTTGCATGACAAACTTGCAAAACTGGTACTTTATTCACCCATGTCGTTTTTCGAAACTAACCCAAACGGTCGCATTGTAAATCGTTTCACCAATGATATTCGGATCCTTGATATGAGCATCCCGGTGGAACTTACCGATTTTGCCACTTTAGTTCTCAAATTGTTGGCCACACTTACTGTGATCGTGATCAGCTTGCCCATAATGGCTGTTGTTTTCTCGGTGTCAGCCGTGCTCTACATATGGGTAAGGTACTATCTTGCTCCCGCAATAAGGGAATTACAAAGATTGCAAAGTGCATTGGTAAGCCCCGTACTATCTCATATCCAGGAAACTGTACAAGGACTCGAATACTTACGAGTCTATAAACAAGTAGAGCAGTATCATGCCAAAAATATTCGCAACTTGAACAGTTTGCTAACTGTTGAACAAGCATTGTCATCCACTAACCGGTGGTTGGCGGTTAGAATGGAACTGATTTCAGCATTTATAACTTTCCTATGCGTATGCTTCTCGCTAAACTCGTTGGCTTTTCATCGCGATACATCGGTGACGCCAGAGATTTTGGGTCTTTTGGTGACTTACTCACTCACATTGACATCCACATTAGATGCTGCAGTGACTGTAAGCGCCGAGCTACAGGCTGAATTGATTTCACTTGAAAGAGTGTTTGATTATTTTGAGTTACCTCAAGAGGGCCCTATGATTGTACGGGATAATAGGCCACCCCAGGATTGGCCTGAACGTGGAAATATCAATATTTCAAATCTTACCTTAACCTATCATACAGGTCAGCCACCAGTGTTGAAAAACATTAGTTGTCAATTCGAAGCAGGTGAAAAAGTCAGTATTGTGGGGAAGACAGGAGCAGGGAAGTCGACTCTCACGCTTGCTCTTTTTAGACTTATTGAGCCATTGGGCGGTACCATTACAATCGATGGCATAGATACAAGAACTATTGGTCTCTATGATTTAAGACACAAGTTGAATATTGTACCACAGGGAAGCCAGTCAATTATCGGTAGTGTAAGAGATAAGTTGGACCCGTTCGACCAGTTTGAAGACTCAGAATTATGGCGTGCATTGGAAATGGTTCAATTAAAGGATCATGTTTCAATGATGCTGGCTACGTTGGCAAACCGTGGTAGCAACAAAGATCCGAGTCAGAATGCATTGGATATCCGCCTTGACGAAGCGGGGAATAATTTATCAGTGGGTCAAAGACAACTTTTATCATTGGCTCGGGCATTGCTAGTGCCATCTAAAATTCTCATCTTAGATGAAGCGACTTCTTCACTCGACTTATACACTGTACGAATAATTCGAGATATTATCAAGCAACAATTTCAGGGAGCCACTATCATTACCATTGCTCATCGGGCGGAGACTATCATGGATAGTGATAAGGTCTTGATGTTGGAGCACGGAGAAGCGGTTGAATTTGATACACCTGCCAAGTTGCTACTGCTGCCAAACTCACGATTTTTCAGCTTTTGCTCTGAAGGACTAGTTGATTAAAAATATTCAATGGTTGGGATTTTCAATCCAGCGTAAGAAGGGCGATTCTAGTTAAACTTTTGTATTTGCATTTTATTCATTTTTATATTTATTTTCTGTTTGTATAGTATCTATTGTATTGTTGCAAATAGCCAATTTATCGGCGTTTACCGATATCTATTAGGCATTTCGTGTATGCAGTACCGACATGCCATCTTGAGGTACGGGCCACTCTCTAAAATGAAAAAGGGAAACTGATATAATGCAAAAAATATTGCTTATCTTTATTGAGAAGCCTAAAAAACCGAAAAAAAAAAAAAAAAAGTAATTGAGAATGAGATAAAAATGATTGGCAACATCCGATGATCACAATTTCTGTTCTATAAGTGACATTCCAATTTTCTATACTTTCAACATTACTCCATTTTCATCATTGTCTGATTATTCGACTACTCAAGTTTGAACCTACTTTTTAAACGTATCAGAATATTAAGCAAAAAGAATTTTTTTTACACAATGCATGCATCACAAGTCTCCAAGAACCGTCGACTCCTCCAATGTATATGTGCCATATTTTGGTGTTTACTTTCAGGAGGTCCCATATTTGGGTTTGCAGCGTTGAAGCCAATCTTGGTAAAATCACATGTCTACGAATATATGTGTGATGTTTCAATCAATTCCTCCAGTCTAGACTATCTTGAAATGTTCACCATAAAGCCAGAATACTTTGTTTCACCCACGACACAATTATTTACTCATACTTTAGGCATTGAACTGTCTTCAAATGAAATTGATCTGGGAGTGGCTCACTGCACACCACAGGACTTGAAGTTGAACATGATGTTTACCGTTGGTGCCGTATTAACCAATGTAAGTGCCTTAGTAATTGGACGTGTGTTGGATGTATATGGCCCCCGTGTATGCGGGATGATTGGTGCAATATTCCTTTACATTGCATGTTTTATTTTCATATTCAACAAATCCTTGATAGAGAGTTTTACCTGGTTTGATCCTTACCTTGTTGGCTATGCCTGTATGGCATTAGGTGGTCCATTTTGCTTTATTTCATCCTTTCAATTATCGAACAGTTTCCCCGAACGAAGCGGTACCATCTTGGCGTTGTTAACTGGGGCTTTCGATACGTCTCTGGCGGTGTTCTTGATATATCGCATGATTTACAATGGAACTAATGGAAGCTTCACTTTGGATCGATTCTTTGCAGTATATTTGACTGTGCCAATCTTTATTAGTTTGGCACAAGTTTTGATAATGCCCGGTGAATCTTATAAGACTGGGGGTGATTTATGCTTGGATGATGACATTGTAAGTGAACCCCACCACCACCACGAACAGCAAGATTCAGCGATTGAAGAAGGACCTAGTGAGACCGACGCATTGTTGAATCGTCAAGAAGGTAGACGTGACTCCATTGGTGACGCTTTGAAACAACCTTACGTTTTGGAGGGAGAAGAACGGTTGGTGGAATATTCAGGTGGTGTATTTGGTATATTACATGGTTACAGTGCTGAATTTCAGTTGAAAACAAAATGGTTTTACTTATTATGCTTGTTTGCCACCATTCAAATGTTAAGGTTGAATTATTTTGTGGCTACCATTAACAGTCAGTATACTTATTTATTTGGTTCTGTAAAACAAGCTGAAAAATTAACCCAATTTTTTGACGTGGCATTACCATTGGGAGGAGTGATTCTGGTTCCATTTGTAGGGATGTTGTTGGATAATTACTCCACCGTGGTAGTATTGGCGGTGTTATTGATGATTTCATTGGCAATTGGTATCTTACAGTTATGGGGGAATTTTGTGGCTGCCATTTTAACGGTGATGATGTTTGTGGCATATCGACCATTTTTCTATACTGCCATTTCTGATTTTTGTGCTAAAATTTTTGGATTTGATACATTTGGTACTGTTTATGGCTCAATTATTTGTATTTCGGGAATTTTCAACTTTGGCCAGAGTTTGTTGGATGAAGCTACCCATACTAAATTTGGCATGAATCCTACACCAATAAATGGGATTTTGGTGGCTACAACCGCAATTATTGGGGGTGTTACTTGGAGCTATGTTTATCAACAGGCCAAAGTATATAATGCCAAGAGACTAAGTGCCAGTCATGTGTAATCCTGTCGATCAAATAATCTTATCAATATATAGTTAAGTTTAATAAAAATAAAAACAAATGAGATGCGATGAGATCATTTTGCCCCGTAATTGAGTCAGATCATTTAGTTTACCCCTTTCTACACTCCTTTTACTTAAATCAATTAAGGTTGTTTGAAATCTTTGTGTCTTGATTTGAATTTCCGGTTGTCCGATGAAACATTGAATGACCATATTGTTCATAATTGTTTGAGTATCTAATTTGAAGACGGTCTCGTTGGCAACATCTGCAATCTAATTGGTATCACCAACCTGCAATGAACCACAATTAAATCACAAGCAAACAAAGGAGAGACACGATCATCATAAACAAGTTATATTGGCGATGAGTAAGCGAAAGTGTTGATCCATTGATTCGAGTTTTCAAATATTTGTGGCAACATTTCCTTTTTTTTTTTATGTGGCATAGATCGTTCAATGATAACTTGTTCAGACCTCTTGTTTCTCACTTCTGCTGTGAGCTCTCTAGAAAGTAAATGGCTACGTCTACAACCGAACATTATCAATAACAGGATGCAAAAATGAAATAAAGAAAGTATTGAAAAATCAAGAGGGTTAGATCTAACGTTATGCTGCCAGAGAGAATTTGCAGGTTGAGCAGTTTTCACTGTTTTGCTTGGCATTATTGTTCTTTTTTTTTTGTTAGGAAACGGCTGGTTTTGTGTCGCGCGGGCGATGTCTCAAACTGGATTGGAGAGGATGTACGGGTGCATCGGCAGCTTATTTTACACAAACGCACAGTATCCCAGGATCCAAACCAAGAGAAAATTGGAAGGAAACCTATTTACAAAAACATATAACGGGGTCTGTTTTGGTACGTATTGGATTTACACAGCTCCTACTCTCTCTTCTGTGGCCAATTTGTTTTGTATTCCTGTCTGTTTATACTTTCAATCTGTCAAAAAGGTTAAGTCTCGTCTCCTTTTGCATCGCTTAAATTGCTGCTTGATCTACACCAACTTCCGTGTTTGTCTTATTTATCATTCAATTGACCCCCTTGAATTTCCATAGGACCATTCAGCTCATTGGGATCCTTCAGTTAGTCCGATCACTTAAGCACTGCTAATCTCTTTGCCAATACAATTTTTCTGTTACTCCGCAGTCAATTATAGCTGTCTGAATACGGTTATACAATTCCGTCAACTTGAGCAATCAAATTTCTACTTATCCTGCTTTCTTTTTCTTTCAGTTAAAACGGATCATTGGAACCATGTCCGATATCTCCAGCCCTTCCATACAAGAGTTCCGCCCTGATATAGAGAATGCCAAAGTTGAAGCTGAAGCAAATGCAACGCACATGCAACCTCCCAGTCGCCCCACATTACTGCATCGTAACACCACCCCTGACCTTCATTCATTTCCAACGGCACCCGATATAAAACCATCTCAAACCGCCACTCCAAATGAGACAGCACCCCCAGTCGTGGTGTCTCCGTACACTCCAGATGGCCGGCCTCGATCAGGAGGTTACTTGTCTTCCAGCTCCTTGGATTCCAATGAAGACCTACTCACTCGATTAGAATCTCGTCAAACTGATCACTATAGAAGAATTAAATTTACCATTCCCAAAGACTACACATCTTCCACCAAAAAAAATTTCCATAAAAGAGTGTCATTTGATACTATAAATATTCAGTACAGTGATGACTTTGATGATGATGATTATGATACCAACGCTTCAGACTCATACGATCCATATTCGGGTCACCATCGTGGCCGTAACCCTAATGTGGACGAGTTTCTCACCAGCACTTTAGGAGGTGGCCGCTATAACCCACCATCAGAAAGAGGTCGTTCACGTTCCCCCAACCCAATGGGCACTGCAGGCCGCTCTCCTATGGCATCACCCAACGCATCCCCTAATCGAAGAATTTTAAGTCCCATGCGTAATGACATGTCTCGATTACTTAACCAGTATCGTGTTGATTACCCCACTCGTCCCATCATTACTCATCGTGGTTGTACTTTCACCAAATTACATCGAGATTATGAAAATTTGTACCTTCGTAAATTATACAATTCAGAAAATGGATGGCTAAAACCAGTCCTTCCACATCGTGTCATTCTTGTTTATATTAGTGGTCGTAAACATACCTGGGTAGCTCTTGATTGGATATTACGTAATTTCATCGAACATGGTGATTCTGTCATTGTGGTGCTGGCCATCAATCATGATTTATCTCTGAGAAGAAGACTTTCATCCAATTTTCAAAGTCCTCAACGTGTCGTTGCGAAAACTCCTCGTATGAGATTAAGACAACGTAATCGACCCGAATACATCAAATTTATTGCTAAAAATATCATGACTTATATAATGGAAGTGATCAATAAAGATGTCATCGCTAAAGTGTCGGTTGAGATTGCCGAGGGGAAACTGAAGGATGTTTTGAAAGAAATGTATAAACTTTATGAACCCAATTTAGTGAGTACCGGTACAAAACCAAATTTAAGAATTAGTGCTCCTTTAAAATCTTGGCTCCTGTCAAAGTTAACCGATCGTCTTGTTAAGAATTTCCCACTACCGGTGATTGTGATACCCGCCATGAATATGAATTATTTCGAAGATGACTTACAAAAAGAAATTGAATCTCGATATTCCCAAGCCACGGAAATGAAACAAAAGGACTCCTCTGACTCAAATACCAATACTTGGAGTGAGTCAATGTCAAGTAGTGAAGGTGTTCCCAGTACCAACAGTAATAGTATCAATGCTGACTCTTCGGGGCAGAAAGATCAGTTCCAACCTCCTTCATCTTCTGCCGATGGAATTGCTGAAGATGATGATACCTCATCTATTAATTCCGATGAATCACTCAGTTCAAACTCTTCACAAGACTCCTACTCGTCATACGTTGAAATCAGCAATCTTTACAAAAATTATCAAACTGATTTACATCAGTCATTAGAAACTTGTAAACAACAAGATCTTGGTGAAGAATATTTCGCAAACTTTGTCAGAAATATATCAGACAAATCGATTAAATTTTGTCAAGAAGTAAGAGTGGTTGATCCAGATTTCAGAGGTCGTGGTTCTAAACTTGCTCGTGCTATAACTGGATCTAATGCTTTTGCTACCATTCCTTACAAGACGAAGTCACTTTTACAACCTTTGGAACATGCCAAATCAACGTCAACAGCAGCTCCAACCTCGTCTTCATCATCAGGTCAACCCGCCATGTCTTATAAAGAAATGAAACGTAACTTGAGATTAAATGCGGCTAAGTCCCATCAACAAACAAATACATCATCACCTTCACCCGGAGTTGGATCTCCACCACCTCCCACCATCAATGTGAAAGAACATTCTCCTACATATCAAGAAGGCCCTCGTAAATCATCATTGAAGTTTGTTGATCTTCAACTGCCAACCAAAGACTCAAACACTAACAGTCCAATATTGAGCTCGAGTAATGGTAGTCTGGATAAGCTTGATGGTAGATCTCGTAATGATTCTACCAGTAGCTTGAATCGTATTTTGTCGAACAAAGAATCAAAGAAGCAAGGCAAAGAAGATAAGAAACAATCTAAACGATCCAAACTATTGAAAAAATCATTATCACACGACATTGACCTGAGTGCCACACGGCCCAAGTTGGAACCTTTGAAATCACATCCTGATATGACAGCAATGCTCAACAATACCAATAGCAACACCAATAGTGGTGATGAGGGCGCTCAGGATAAAAAGAAGAAAAAGAAGAGTAGGTTTTGGAAATTGTTTAAGTGAATTTTATTTCATACATAGAATCATACATACATACTATATACTTCGTTATTTATATACATCATTTATACACTTCATGTTCAAAGACCATACCTGTCTCATTTTTGGGTGCCAAATAACAGCAAAGGAAAGTCGTGCGCTCACTAATGGCTTATTTTTCCTTTATCTATACGTGAGTGCTAAAAAAAGAAAAAGCACAGAAGAAAAAAAAAAAAAAAAAAAAAGAAAGCACACAGTAAATCATTAGTAGTATCAATATCTTTAGTTGAGTATTTCACGAATTTAAATTTGATTTAAAGACAGCAATGACATGAGGCTTTACCACCGAGCAACCGAAATGCGACGCTCTAGTACATATCACCATTTTCCACTCGTACTACTATGTCTTTTCACAATATTCACTCAAGTATGTTTTGCTAGTCATGAAGTGAATAAGATTGATACCGATATGCTTGAGGTTGGATTTGATCTAGATATAGATGAACCTGCTGATGCTCGATTTATACTTGATTCGAGGTCGAACGGTAAACTGAAAGGTTTACAAGAATTTACTCCCATTCGTAATATTATTGGTCAAAGTGAGACCCAGTATTATTCTTTTAGTGTTAATACTTCAAGTGGATTGGGGGAATATTATCAATTTTTGATTTTTCTTACCGGGAATATATGTGAGCAACCAGATAATATTGGTGCTAATGAAACAAGTTTAACAGTTTATTATTCATTTAATTCAACCATGTTTCAAAATTTTGAAATTGGTAATATGGCACATTTTAAGAATGGATATTTTGAAGCATTAGCAGATGTACCGATTACCAATCAAGATAAAAATGAAGATTCTATTTTATACATTGCTGTGCGGGCACCAGAAAATACCAATCAAACCGGTACGTGGTCATATGAAATTGGAGTATCACAAAATGATTTGGTTTTCCAGTGGGATGATAGATCTTGGGCAAGTTTGGTAGATACTGATAATGACTCAGCATTGATTGTTACGGGTAATTTAACTCTGACAAAATCACTCAATTATAGTTCTATCAATGCTACAGAGTCACAGTATGTGTTATTTATTTATTCTTATGACTACAAAGATTATTTTAAGAGTTTGAATAGTAGTTGGTGTGCCGTAAGAAATGGACCCGCATTATTTTCAACATCTCATTTTCAAAGTGGTTATACAGAGCGGAATGGTGGATTACAACAACAATTCTACGTGGCGGGTTTAAATGAATCCACAAAATATGTTGCTTATTTGGTGTCTGATTTTAAAGGGACAGCATTTGGAGGGGCAGTTTATCAACCATTTGAATTTGAAACATTGGATACCTCGGCGTGTGAATTGGTATTTGATCTAGACTTTTGTACTCGAGTGGCTTATTCAGTACCAGCCGGTGATGGTATCGATAAAGAAACATTGAAAAAAAAATACGATGATCAAGCTCGTACGCTATATGGAAATTTTTCCAAAGCATTACAGCAAATTGCGTGTGATACCGAGGATGATGCCATATTTTCACCGGTAAAGACATGTAAAGATTGTGCACAACTGTATAAAGATTGGCTTTGCTCGGTAACAATTCCACGGTGTACCACCAGAAACAACACTGGACACAAGTATCGAACCGCGAATGATTCTCGTAATGATTTCATCAACGATGAAATATCACCACCACTAAATTATTTTGAGATATTACCATGCGTTAATAACTGTCAGGCCATTGTACGAGATTGTCCAGCTGATTTTGGATTTATGTGTCCTACCTCGAATGATACCATCAGTAACTCATACTACTGGGATGCTGGTGAAGATTATGTCTCTTGTAACTTTGTGGGCATTCAAAAATCAACCACCAGCTTTGCACATAGAGTGGTTTTGAAGTGGGGACTACTTTTAATAGTGTTAACGCTACAATTGATTATATAACATTATTCTAAATAATAGACGTATTCTGATTTATTGATTGTAGTGAAAGTATTTTGGCGGGCAAGACGTGGCTTTAGTCGGTGTCAGTTTTTTTTACCGCGTGTGAATGGAAATTGCACCCGTTTCTATTCCTTCCTTATCTTTTTTTTTCTTTCTATTCTTTTTTTTTTTTTTTTTTTTTTTTTTTTTTTTTTCTATTTTTCTGTATGAATGTGGCTTGATTAAAAAGGGAACAAATTGCCATCATCCTTTACACAAAGTTACTACTAGTGTAAATCAATAAACAAAACAACAATGCAACTCGCTAACATACTTACTCTATTCACAATCCTAGTGTCGGTGTTTGCCCGTAGTAGTGATGAAAATCTGGACTATTACGATAGTGACAACCAACAAGTACAGGTAGCTGGTGGACTTTCCACTCAGGATGTTACCGGTGCTATTGTGATACTTACTCCCACTACCGATGAAGAGTTACCTGAAGTAGCTTCAAATAAATTGGTGAATGATTTGAAGCTATTCATTGAACACAGATTACAAAATAAGGTTAAATTTGTTTACGATACTTTATTTTATGGACTTGCGGTTGAATTCACTAATCCGTACTTTTTGGAAGAGTATGATGAGGATCATTCAGATGTAGGGGTAGAAGGTTTGGACCCCAATTTGAATACATTGGTGAAAGGATTACACAAGGCACTTTATCATTATAAATCAAATGAAATTAGTAATCTCAAACTTCGTTTAGACGTTTCTAGCGATGGCGCCATCCATACCAATTAGTTGAAGTTGTGTGTGATGTTCGCCTTATCTAAATTAATTTATGACTTGATAACTTTCAACATGTAGCTTTTAGTCGTTTCCGTCAATTTTTAACTGCATCAAGAGAACCAGCACACCAATTCTGGATGAACAGGCTTGGATGCAATCGTTATCAGAACCTCTGAATAGAAATCTTTGTGCTGGAAGTGTACGGATGCTTTGATTGAGAACGCGTAAATCCAAATGAAAAGAGAAAAAAAAAAAAAAAAAAAAAAAAAAGTCATATCAAAATCGAAAAGAAGACAGAAACTTCAACAATCACGTCTGGTAACTACAACTAAATCTAGGCATCATTGGCATTATAAGTCATGTCATCGAAATACGACGAAAAGAACCTCCCATGGTATGTTATTTCATAATGAAACGTTTACAAAGACTGAAGGTTAACCAGAAACTGAAAGTTAATAATGAGAGACGCGATACTAATATATAATATAATAGGGTTGAGAAATATCGTCCAACTACACTTGAAGAAGTTTATGGCCAACAAGATGTTGTTGGTACTGTGAAAAAATTTGTTCATGAGGGTAAACTACCTCATTTATTATTTTATGGACCACCTGGTACCGGTAAGACATCTACCATCATTGCACTTGCTCGAGAAATATATGGACCTAATTATCGAAATATGGTACTTGAATTAAATGCATCTGATGATAGAGGGATTGATGTGGTAAGAAATCAAATTAAAGATTTTGCACTGACGATGCAAATTTTCAGTCGAGGTTTTAAATTAATTATATTAGATGAAGCTGATGCCATGACAGGACCAGCTCAAGATAGTTTAAGAAGAACAATTGAAAAATATACTAAAAATACTCGATTTTGTATATTGGCTAATTATGCTCATAAAATTAAACCGGCATTATTATCAAGATGTACTCGATTTAGATTTCATCCTATTTCTCAAGATGCAATTAAATCTCGAGTTGCTAATGTTATTATTAAGGAAAATTTAAAGATTTCATCCGAAGCCGAACTGGCGTTATTAAAATTATCCAATGGTGATATGAGAAGAGCTCTTAATGTTTTACAAGCTTGTAAAGCAGCTTTGGAAAATGATGATGATGAAATTGATACCAAAATGATTTATGAATGTATTGGGGCACCTGATCCCAAAGATATTGAAACGGTACTTGATTCAATATTAAAGGATGATTGGACTACAGCGTATACTACATTAAATAAATTTAAGGTAACAAAAGGTTTGGCACTTATTGATTTGATAAGTGGATTCATTGAGATTTTAGCACAGTATGATTTAAAATCAAGGAGTCGTATTGAAATTTTAAAAGGATTATGTGATATTGAGTATGGAATTTCAAGGGGTGGTAATGATAAAATTCAAAGTAGCGCTATCATTGGGGTCATTAAACAAGCCATGGAAAGTGAAGCATAATCACATCGTATATATAGTAAATTGATCTTTTTTTTTTTTTTTCCCCCTGGTGTTCTGTAGATGAAAAGAGTTTAGTTGCAAAACGCAAAACGTATTTGTAAGTTTCATTCAAGTTGTGTTTGATTGAAACTAACACAACTATAGCGCCATCTTATGAAGAGCTATTGACTGTAAGAAAGAGTGGGAGGGAGAAAAACAAGAGACAAAAGGGAATAAAGAGAAAAGGGAATAAAGAGAAACGGAAGCCAGAAACAAAAGGTAATAAAGAGAAAGGAGAAACGGAAGCCAGCAGGCTGGTATTAAAGTATATGAAGCTTATAGAGGCTTCACATATAGGTAACTACACTACGTTTAGAAAAACATCCTAATAAAACTTAAGAAGTTAACAAAACTAGACATGTTGTTAGTAACAGTTCTCAACAAAGAAGTTCAACAACACAAATCGAATGAACTGAAATAAAAAAAGAAAAAGGAGGAATGTTATTCAATCATCTATCTTAACTATTCTTCTCATAAACATAAAAATCGAAGAGCTGGGTTTATTAAATATAGAGCCTCCAGGGCTCGTTATAATCATATGAATATTCCTTTTTTTTACTTTTTCTTTTTCATCTGATGTTTTCAGTTCAATTCAACGTGTTTGTAAGAAGCCATCAATAAATGATGAAAAATTAACATACTCATTAGAAACGTTGGACCTCAATGAATCCAGGATGACTTTTCAAAGTTTGGAAGGTAAGAAATATAAAGTGAAGGAGATGTAAGGAAAAGGTTTTAAATACTCCAAAGTTTCCACTGAAAAAAAAAAAAAAAAAAAACAAAGATGAAAATTTTTCTATGGAAGTAGCCTGAGCAGGCAAAAAAAACTCAAAAGCTGAAAAACTGAAAAAAAGAAAAAAAAAAAAAAAAAAAAAAAAAAAAAAAAAAACAAAAATTCGCGAACAGACACAAAGCGTCAAAGGATACTATCGAAAAGGAGATGGACGTCACAAAACAAGACACAATATTAAGAGCCAGCCCTCAATTTGACGGAATGGTTGTATGATAATATGACTACATTGTTATTGCACAAAACAGCATTACCCTACCTAGTCTGTTCTGTAATGGGGATGGGGAGGGGAAGGGTGGAGGCACCCAACCCCCTGTCACCGTGAATAGATTCTGTACTATTCTTAACTATTCGCTCACGGTGAATGACCGCGATACCATGTCGACCAGAAGACTGTTCAAGTATATCCAAGTGCATGAGCAAAGCAACCGATGGGAAAGAATGATCAAGGTGTACCAGCATCACTGTAGTGCTTGATCTTGAACAATAGTATCCGAATCAAAGTTTATACTCTCACTCCTGATGTATTTTTGCTGCTCCACAGATTTTGAGCCCTTTTATCATTATCTAGAGGGAAACTGGTGTATGGATGTTTTTTTTCTTTTTCTTTTTTTTCTTTTTTTTTTTTTTGTTTTCCCGTGTTTTTTTTTTTGTTTTTGCGTGTTATATGCAGAACAACGTTTTTTCTATTTCTCTGCCAGGCTAATTATTTTTGTGGTTGTTTGCTTTTTGATTGAGAAAACAAAACAAATAGAATCCCCGAAACAGGAACCACGCACAAAACAAAAATAAAAAAAGAAAAAAAAAAAAAAAAAAAGAAAGAAAGAAAGAAAAAAGAATAAAAAAAGAATGAAAATAAATTTAGGGAACATTTGACAACCTTGATAAGCATTCATTTTGGAATTTGGTTCAGTAGCCTCACCATCACAACCATTGGTACCTTTTCACATCACCTACTTTATTTGACATCGTATGCTGGCTAATTCATACTAGCTCATTATTCACGTCAATCCGCCGAGTTTCTATTTTTATCTCTTTGCTTGCCCTTTACCTACCCCGTCATTTCGGTCCCCTGTCATATTGGTTGAGATCAACAAGGTCCCCCGCCTCACCACATAAAGATTCCAGTATATACATATATATATATATATATATATTCATATACTGATACACATTCCACCTGAACTCCCCTCCAAGAAAAAAAAAACTCCTTCTCCGTTCATCTTGTTTCGTCCTAGCTTGATCTCGCTTCGGGCCTGTTCTTTTTTTTTCCCCTTCAGCTTATAATTATTATTTCATTTTTTTTTTTCTTTTTTTATTTTTATTTTTCGTCTACGAATAATTAACCGAACTTTCACTGATCAGCAAGTACGATTATCGGATCTGCCGAAAAATAAACTCCAACTAAGAGACAACTCATCAGTACCAATAAAGTCTTGTTGAAACAAGGTGTATACAGTGACTCCAAATAACCTGAATCAAAGTTATTCATAGAAGAAGAAAAAAAACAGAAAAAAATTAGAAAAAAAAAAGAAATAAAGAAGGTTTTGAAATATCAACCAACGCTCTGTTCTTTCCTCACTACAACCCTATTGTCCTATCACAAAAAAACTTGTCAACTGCAACAGCAGACCAAGAAAAATAATATATTCATAATATGGCTGCTCTGGTAAGTAAATCCAATTCCGATATACTATCACCATCTAGTGCTTCGGCTAGTCCCTACCTTCATTCCTTCTCCTTGACACAACCTCACCATCAAATTCATCCTAATCCACTGCAACTGCCCCTGCCACTGCCTTTAGCCCCAGCGACTCCTGCTACCCCCAACACCCCTGATGATCACGACAGTCCCATATATTTAGATAATGGTCACTTCCAGGACCAACTCGATGAAAATCGTACCCTCATGTCATCATGGCTTCAAAAACGTTCTCATAAGACTCATCAATGGCAAAAACGTTGGGTGGTGTTAAGATACTGTCAATTAAGTTATTATAAAGATAGTTCGGAACATAAATCAAATTTTGTGGTTAATCGTAGTAATTTATTGTCATATTCGGCCATTAAGGATAATAACAATAAATATCACTTTGCCATCTATACAAGTAATCGTGGAATTCATTTCAAAACCGATGATTCAAATACTTATAATCAATGGATTAACGCCTTGGAATTATTTTTACTGCGTAATGATACCAAGAATTCTCATCCACAAGTGATTTCAACTCAACTAGAAGCAAAACCTCATACCCAACAAGAAAACTCTGATAAGAATGTAAATGAAGAAGGAATACGACCTATTAAGACCCCATATGATCTCAAATCAGCTAATAACACCGATTCATCATTTGCTAAACCAACCCCATCTTCAATGTTTCGCTTAAATACCGATAATGGTTATTCATCACTGGAAGATCAAAATTTTTCACTGGCAATGTCAGACTCTCCAATATCTCCAAAAGATCATGAAGCTTCAATTTTCACACCATCTCCAATGCTTTTGGAACATCCAAATGAAGATGATGATAATTCAAATGTCACCGATGATCAACTTACTACAGGAGTATCACAATTAGATATAAATAATCCTACTGATCATAATCAAAGTACCGAAAAGACACCTATTGATGATGATGACAAAGAATATATTATAGAACAAGGTTATCTTCAAAGACTTCGTAAACGATATAATCAGTGGCGTCGCCTTTATATCATTCTTACCAATAAAAATCTTTATTTTAACAAGAGTCAACAAGATATTACCAATCCATATAAAATAATCGACATTAATAATATTGTTGATGCCATTGAATTGGATCCACTTCTGAAGACGAAAACTTGGTGTTTGTTAATTATCACCCCGGAGAAAAGATTACGATTTTGTGCTGATAGTGAAGAAGAAATGATTAAATGGTTATCAGCATTGAAAGCCTTGGTTTTAAAACGTAAAGATCTGAAAAAATTATCTGTTTGCTAGTTTTACCTAGTTTGTGTTTTACGAATGTTACGTTTATTTTATAGTTTTTATTGTTCTTGTAGACCACGTCTTATGATAGAGATTCAAATTTTGCAGTAAAAATTAAATCAAACCTCTGGTCCTTGAAATGGCTTTCGGCTAAGACATGGGGTTGATTTATTTGGCCACTTCCTTACCAAACACCCGGCTTAAATACATATCAAATACTAGCCCATGGCGTATCAAAAACTTCAAAGTGCATCATACTACCACTAGTGCCTCGGATGAAAAATCTGCCTGATAAGACCCCACACTTTCAGCTCTAAGGTGGCGAGCCAATCAATTCCAAATACATTCAGCATTGAACATTACGACAAATGTTTGGCAACTCAAAGAACTTCGATTTGAGCTGGTTTACTGTGTGCCAAATGAAAAATCGAACCAGAATCCACTCATATAAAACGAAAAAAAAAAAAAAAAAAAAAGAGAAGAACCGAAAAAAAAAGAAAAAAGATTTGAGATCGGAAAATCAACGCATGGATACGCGTGGAAATCCCCTCAAAAAGGTGATAAAGAGAAGATAGATTACCACGGTGAATCCTAATCATACTGATTTTGGTATATCGAGACATTCAATGATATGACCAACACACCGAAATTTATGCATGCTAACATAGACCGAAATCTCTTCAATCCTGCCAGTTTGGATTTGGTATTAGAACGCAAATTACTTGAGAATAAGGTCAGAAAACAGAAAAAGAAACATAATAAACGAAAACGTCATGATTTGCTCCACAATGATTCTCATCAAGCTTTAGATGTCGCTTCTGGAACTAACACTAGTGATTCGTCAGCTGAAAGTGATTTAGAACAAGATACTATTTTTACATATTGTGGATTGGAAATAAGGCTCTCGTCAACTAAGGTTGAGGAAGACTTACGGCTTACATTTAAAGTATTTAAATTAAATCCCTATCACACGGGACAATCGGATGGATTTTATCATTTGATAAATCATAAAATCTCATCACAATCTGTAACTTCTTGTGAACCTGTTACCTACTACCTTGCATCTTGGAGTCGAAAATCGGTAATTGAAATTATTGAATCTTTAAAAATTAAAACCCCTTATGAAATAATTTATGATCTGTTGAAACTGATCAAGAATAATGACGTACCTCAAGATCTATCAAGGTATCCATTTTTTGAACGCTGCTATGGTGCTTGCCTTTTGGATAGGTTTTACAAATTGGTACATAACGATGAAGCCCACTTTGTCTTTGTGACTTTATTATTTATCCTCAAGTCTTTTAAAGATCAATTCGATGAAATGGATTTCGATAACTTACCAACTAATCCCGTTGATCCCGCAGATACCTCTAAGCAAAATAAAACGAACAATGTTGATTCTACAACCCTGGCTAGTGCTCCTCAAAAGAATCCGGTTAAACACAAAAATTCAGGCTCAATAACTCTGAAATTTAACGTTACTTTCAATAAACAAGACTCAAAAAGTCTGCTGAAACTGAAGATCACAAAACCAAAGTCGCAGGATATTACCGAAGATCTTCCAAAATCACAGCTGACCGGTGGAGGCACTAGGCCCCCTTCGTTTTCTGAATCTTCTTTTGATTCGAATTCTTCTCAAGAGCCAGACCCAGAAGACTGTGACATAGAGGGTGTAGATTATATCTTTGATGACGGAGTAGTGTCTTGGGATTTCAATGAGGCCGGTAGACTTGTTCAATTGCCGTCCCCTGGTAACAAATGGTGTGTTGACCCAAATATTAAAATAAGACCAGAACACAAAAAAATGCTTCTAGAAACATACAAAAAATCTCAGAAAAAGAAGCAGGACAAAGCCAACGCTAAAAAGAATAAATCAACAAAATCAAGTGAGTCCAAAGCTGCCAATCTAACTCCAACCCAATCAAAGCAGCTACGCCGTGGCACTGAAATTGCATCGGATGATGAATTTCACGATGCAGTTTCACAGAACGTCAAATTATCACCAAGAAATTCATCCATCTTGTCGTCGAATGCAACCAGTAAAACATCATCTTCTGAGGAAGGAACTTTGGCAGTAAGCCATCGAACCGACAAAAAAGAAGAAATCACAAATGGAAAAGGTAGAAGACGAGACTTCGATGAACTTCTTACCTCATTAGAAGCAGATATAGCCCAAACAAAGTATACAAAAGAGGCCTCATCTTCGGGTGCGAAAAAGGCAGATCTGAACGATGATCTCGCAAGGTTTTCTCTGTACTATGATACTTATGAAGATAAACTCAAGGGCAAAGCTCCATCACACTCCATGTTCAAGCCATTATTGCCAGGTGAGCTTGAAAAATTTCTTCAAATTCTTAACAAACCAGTGAAAATGCGCTCCTTTAGCTTTCAAATTATGGATCCGCGTCTTACCCCACCCAAGGTAGAAAACTGGATACGTATCACTGAAGCCAGTAGTTTGCTTCAGACAGGTCTATTACGATATATACCGGATGAAAGAGCTTTTGAAGCTATGGTATCATTCTACAACAAGGAAGAACAAGAGCTTTTCCTTTATGGTACGAAGGTCAAGAGGGATTGGTTTGAAGGTTTAATCAAGTACTTCAACGACCAAAAAGCTGAAAAGAAGTCACAAGCTTTGAGCAAAAGTAGTGGCTCGTCATCCATCATTCCAAAACGTGACTCCCCAGCACAGGAAAGTGGTGATACTAGCAGTCAAGACGGTTCTTTGAAGACTAATCAATACGATGATTTCTTCGTTGGCTTTGCTCTTGAATCTCTTCGTTTCTTCCCCATGTCAACTGAGCATTTTCGACACTTCGCTCAAAAGGGCGCCCGTAATAAAGTTGAAGGTGATCGCTTAGTGGTGCGACTCAGAACCTCACCCTTTATCCATGAGTTAGTTGATTCCTTAATAACAGGCACATATATCCTGTTACCTCTTGACATGGCTGCCGATCTTCTGCGTCAAGGAAAGATGAGACTAAATGCTGAACTCAAGGAATTTGAATATCTTATGCCAGAAGGTCGGGACCTGGCGTTGTTTGAGAAGAAATCGAGAAACCTTTTGATGACTATCCTTGGTACGAATGAAATTCAACAGTTCATGGAATTGGTTAACCAAATACTTCTTAAACACCCGGGCAAGTATTTTGTACCCGTGATTTGGAGAGGAAGTACAGAAGTTCCACTCGAAGCCGATGTTGTTGATATTCCGTGCCTTGACATTGTCAAATTTTTGAATATTGGTGTTCTCAGATGTAACGAACTTTTGGGTATGTTTGAGTTCATGTCATTTTTAGACCCTTTAACCCCAAAGAAAAATCATGGTGTGGAGGGCGGCCAAATATATGATAAAATAGAAAGCCTTGACTACGTTGAAAATTCTCAATTTGGAAGATGGAAACTCTATGATTACATGCAAAGCACATTTGTTACTGTCTATAAAAGCCTCGGAGTAACCCGAGAACTCAAAATCAATTATGATCTCGCGATGAAAGACAAGAGTGCTTCGAAGTACAAACCATTCTCCTCGACAACGATAAAGAGATATATTTCCGATAATCGAGATTCTTTGAAGCTACACTTGCCGGTTAGGGTCAAGCGCGTTTATCAACATGATTTTGTTGATTACATGATATTACCAATACTTAATTCAATACCTTTTTACTTGGCTTCTGATTTACTTCTGCAACCCGAATTGTTATCGTGGTCTGATAGAACAAACTGCTATGAGATCTATGATGATTGTGCAAATGGTAAATTGATTGACCATGGGTGGTTTTCAACGCCATCTAAACAGCCTGAAGAAGTTACTGAATTTCGTGAATTCTTTGGTTTAGACAAGCATTTACAAATCTTTCACAATGCTAAAGATAAACTTGAGGAATGGAGCCATCGCTATAATGTCAAAAACCTTGAAGAGGAAATGGTTCCAGTGACGTTTAGAGATAACGAGGATAGCCCTGAGGCTGGTCTTATACTCGAAATAAGTCTTCCATTGGCTTCCCGACTTATGGATGAACATGTTATTCTATGGAATTTTTCAGCACAGGTGCTAGAGTTTGTATCAGCAGGCATCGTTACAACTAGTTCGGGGTCTAAAATTATCGGAAATTTACGTGAATATAGAAATTACCAACCTACGCGGTTGAAGATGCTTCGAGACAGCTTTATAAGATCTAATATAGTATTTCCCAAGGATTATTCTAGTTTGAAAAGGAGTGTTATCGTGCGGGACTTGACAAAAGAACTCGAATCTTTAAAAAGGGATATTCATAACAACAAGGATCAATACGAAATAGAAAAAAGAGTTCGCGAATCAAAACGCGCTATATTTCAAGGTCTTGCTGAAGGTGCTATTGACGAGACCTTAGGAAAAGATGCAATTGTTGAAGAAACGGTGTCTGCTGTTATAAGTCAGTATAAAAAGGAAAATCCCAATGCATTTATTCCAGAGGTGAGTCGCAGAACAGCCCCAAATAATGATGAATCTAGTCATAATTCAAAGAGTGCGAAACATTCGGGAGCAGAAAAACCTAGCACTAAAAAATCAAAAGCACCAAAGAAGGAACTGCTTGTTCTGCAAGCGAAACCAGTGGCCCCGGGAAAAATAGTTGATCCGCTGCCCTTGACCCTGTCATCATCACCACTGTCAAATGTACCATCAACCAGTCATTCCTCGGCCAAGAATCCTGAGGGTAAAAAGCAGATTGCTTCAACTAATTCTAAACTAAGTGAAGAGTCTAAGTCCAATTCTCAATATTCCAATTCTCTGAAAGAATCCGAACCGGAGCAGAAAAATTCGGAGGAAGTTTCAGTAGCGTCAGTCAAAGCAGTTGAGAAATCTAAATCAAATTCTCCAGATACTTCCGAAGACGCATCTCCCAACACTTCAGCAGAACCTGTCGCACCAAAACCTAATGGAGTTGATAAAGAACACCATATTGAAACTCCTCCCAACGAAGAGGACAGTGATATTATATTTCATCAGCAATTGGAAGAAGCGATTGCAATGTCACAAGAAGAGGAGGATAATGATATCAATTTCCAATCATTGGTTAGTGTATTACAAGATTTATTCCCCGAAATTCCACTTAGTGAAATTCAAGTTCGAATTCGTACCTCCACTGATATTGATGGTATTATTGAGGATCTTTTCTTGGAGAAGGATCAGGCATTTAGCTTTGAAGACATTGATTTTGGTGATGAAGAAGGTTTTGACATCAAGGTACAGGAACAATTACAACGTGAATATTTTGATAAACTGGTCACTCGTAGTGAATACCCTGAGGCGGTGGTTAGTTTGAAAGAAATGTTTCCTGATTTTGATTTGGATATTTTGAGTCAAGTATATGAAGAACATCATCATGATGCCGAAATTGTTGCTGAGCAAATATTGAGTGGTAATGTACTGGCCAAGTTTAACACTATTGAAAAGGAAACACAAAGGGTCTCTAATTCCAAATTCTCATTAGATCCTGAAGCCCAAGCTCAACAACAACGTCTTAAAGAGGAAGAATATTTGGCGTCATTCAAAAGAAATATTGCTCGATTGACTTTAGTTACCGAGATCAAAGCTCATAGGCTTTCTAATATTTTAAAGCGTAACAAGAATAATTTTGTGGCTACCTTGATAGATGTGATTTGTAATTTAAACTCTAATTCAATTGGTGGTAAGGGTGGTAGAGTACAACGAGGTCGTCTGAGTGTCGGAAATCGTAACACTCGTCAATTAAGTCGTAAACCACTTAATGCTCGAACCTATACTTTCAAGGAGACAAGTATTGAAGCACAAGAATTAAAATCAATTTATGATAGTAATTATGAATTTCAAAAGATGAATTGGAATTTTTTTAAACGAGCCTTGATATTTTTTGAAGGTGACTATGGTAAGGTTAACGAGGTGGCGTTTATTATTCATGAACATGATGCTGCTTCATTGACATATGGTAGTGAAGAGGGGCAAACCCAATGGAACTCGGGACCTAGCGCCGCACAAGTTATTGAAGCATCAATTGGTAGTGGTAGTGGCACCAGTAGTAGTAGCGGTAATGGTGGTGTATCTGCGGTTTCACAGAATGGGACCTCCACCAGTTCATCTTCAGCTACATCTGTACCCAAATCTACATCTAACTCATTTGGAGGATTCAAGCTTAATACTGGGGGTGAAGTTGACTTGAAGACCAAGTATAAGCGTATGAGTGAAATGTTGATGGCACGTATGAATCAAACCAATAATAATAATATCCTGAGTTATTATCAGGATATCAATCGCGAGGTCAAGAATAAATTCCGGTTGGAATTAAGTCAAGAAGTTGAAGTAAGGAAGTCCAAAGCCATTGATAGTTGGCTGACCAGTGGAGTATTAGATTTACATCAATTATCGGTTCAAAGTGCCATGAGTGCAGTGATTGAATGTTTGAAAGATTGGTGGCAAGAAGAAGTGAATAATCGACAAATAGAGGGGAAAGTTGATAAGTATGGTTCACGGGCTCAGTTTGTGGAACCAATGACGATCATTACCGGGAGAGGACTTCATTCGGTTGATGGGGTGTCCAAGGTAAGAGCTTCAACCTTGGCTTACTTGCAAAGAGCTGGATACCTATATGATGAACATGTAGGGAGATTTGTGATTACCGGATGTAAGAAAATTCGCATTTGATTTTAAATTGCTCTTATATATAACTATCATGTGTTTAGAAATGAATGTGTTTTTTTTTTTTTTTTCGTTTGTTCTTTCTTTGTAATTGTAGGTATTTTGCATCAATTTTTTGACGCAAATCGCCAAAAACTGTTTATAAAACTTGACAGGGGAAAATCACCTAAAAATCTTGATTTGCTTTTGATTATCTGACACAATCAAAGGTCAATTATGTTTAGGTTTATAGAAGATGTGCCTGCTTGCTCCAACTATACTGATAAGGTCTATGTGGCTGCTATTACAGGGCCAATCGCAGGTTGATTTACAGATTTACAGGTTACGAGGAGTAAGTAACGGCATAATCAATTGTTTTTTTTTGTGGTGTGCCTCTGCCTCGAAGCAGTTTGAAGGCAGAAATAAGGCGGATCTTTGGCATTACACAATGTAAACAGCTTGTAGAGTCTGATAGGTTTGTTGTATGTGTCAATAATGTTTCGAAGTCTATACTGTGGAGTTTTTTCCTTTTTCTTCTTTTTTTTCTTTTTCTTCAGTTGGTCTTTACAGTTGAGGTTTAAAGATGTTTAGTGGTTCCCATATTGATATGCAGATTTGAATCAAGTCGATGAACCAAAAAACACAGCTAGAATGTGTCGATGTCATACATACGGCTGATGCTGACAGCCATTGGCACCAAGAGAGTTTCGCGTCGGCAAGAGAAGTTTTCTCTTTTACAAAATTCCCGGGTATATTTTTCATAAACAAAATAAAAAAAATCAAAAAGGTCACAAAAACAGTAATAAAAAAAAAAAAGGACAAAAAAAACGACAAAAAATAAAAGAAAAAATCTTTAAAAGTCTAAAACTTGTAAAAATTAGTTATCAACAAATGACCACTGTTTAACTTTTCTTTTCAGCTACTTTTTTCTTCTAACTTTTGTTTCAAACTCAAAGGGATCACCACCAATCACATAACCCTCGTTTAACTATTCATACAATTTGACTATCTCACCTCTTAAATTCGAGGAAAGCATTGTTTATATTATTTTTTTTTTCTTCGGAATAGTTTATTGTCTATTTCGAATACAATAGATTGTGCTACAAAAAAATATTATAGGTAATATTCACCCAGAATCATTTTAGGCGCTCACTCTGAATTAGTACCAAACGGTTACCGCACGACCACCTCTCTTTTTTTTTTTTTTTTTTTTTTTTTTTTTTTAAATTTTGTTGTTTTTTCTTCTTTGGGTGAGTATTGGGTTTTTGTGTTTTGTTTCTTTTTTTTTTTTTTTTTTTCATTTGTTTTATTCCTGTATTATAATTTTCTGTCTTCGTCTTTAAACACACCCAGTCCTTGTTATTCTTTTTTTTTTTTTTTTTTTCTTTTTTTTTTTCTCTGTTATCCATTTTCCATTTTCCATTCCCATTTTCAATTAACAAAAACCACACACGCTGTATTATAATTATCATCAAAAAGCATACTTTTTTCTTTTTTTTTCCTTTGAGCTTCTCCTTTCTTAGAACCATCCTAATTCTTTCATAGTCCAACGGGGTTTTTTTTTTTGATTTGTCTAACGCTTATGATAAACTTGTTGTTTGTACATCAACTATCATTATTCAATTGTCGGTTTTGAAACATCACATACCGTGAACATTTGACTTTTGAAATTTCAAGCAAGATCTGCTTTCGACAAGACCAACAACAACAAATATTTGACGAAGCCTACTCCACCTTCCCACGCTCATTTTCTTACAATTCCTATACTGTTCCACTCTTTACCCTCTTTCGCCGCCGCCCCACTTTTCTTGTTTGAATACAAACAGAATCATCGACTCTCTTTTCCTAACCCATTACTCTTCACCAAATGTCAGAACTTGGCACTGCGCGCTTAAGTGAGGGCAGTCCACTGTCTGTCAATGATGATGACATTAAACAAGGCTCGCCTATCATATCTACCACCAATTCAGAAGGTAATACCAAAACCGCATCTTCGCCTACGTCTCTATTGAGTAATGTGCTTGGTAAATTCGAGCTGAAAATTGATTCAGTCATTGGGGTTAATGATCAGGTTGATGGTATTGCTGAACATGAAGCCGAACATCATGTCTCTCGAAATGATACCAAGAATGTTAGCTCACCACTGAGCCATAATAATCATGATCAAGATATCATACAAAATACAAACACCACTACACCTCAAACACATAATGCTATCACGCCTCGAACCAATAACACATTACCCCTGCCAACAATATTTTCGCCTCCAAATGACATTCCTGATAATGATGATGCCGAACCTAATTCATCTATACCTCAAGATATTACAGTATTTTCCCCTAAATCAACTTCGTTTACTTCTCCTCAATTGCAATCATTAGCGTCTCCAAACCAACGCAGTATAGCTACCGAAGACGTTGAAGGTGATTTTGTGGCCAAGTATTTTGACGATGACGACGATGACGATGATGATGACGTCAAAGATGACACAATTCAGCACAACGATGTAAATGAAGATGAGGAATTACTAAATAATTCACAACGATTGGAAAGTTCACAAGTTCCATCGTTGCAATCACAAGAGAAGACTGTTGATGCTCTCACCCATGAGAGGCCACAATCCCCTCAATCTAGACATACCAAACAAGAAGAGGAAGAAGAAGAAGAAAAAATTATTCTGCCTGAACACTCTACTGCATCCAAAAAAGAATCGCTTCCACACTTGGGCTCACCTTTGGCTGAACAACCCTCCAGACTTCAACAACACTTTGATGACGAAGTTGTAGGCTCGGATGATGTCAATGACGAGGTCATCGATCATAATCATGAGAGATCAAAAGAATCGGAAATCGAAGATGTTGATGAAGATGATGATTCGACAGAAAATAGTAGATCATCTGGGGCATTGCCTCGTATGCCTGGTACATTTGATGTTTTCGCTCTACAGCAACAGGATCATCCTCTGTATACAAACCTTGCGGCCTCTATGAATGATTCCAATGATACTGATGGTCGAGATCCGGTTAATACAACAGCAACAGAAGGGCCAAGTATTACCCGAACTCCGGCAGCTTCTCATGCGAGCGAGCCGCTATATGAAGCAGAGGATTCTAATACACTTGATGTTCATAGTGGTAAACATTCACAATCTAATAAGACGCCCGATACTCATCACACAAAGAACAGTCACGATATAAGTAATGATGATTTGGAAAGTACTAGTGACTTGAAGAATCTGCGTATTGAAACTCCAGATTTAAGAGCTCCACTTGAAAATGAGGACACTGAAAGTTATCGTAACTATAAATCTTTATTGGACCCAGGTAAACCTCTGTATCCAGAGGCAACCCAGGCTAAGAATTTAAACTTTGATTCATTATTAAATGATAGTAAGAGTAGCATGATTCCTGAAGGAAATGGTGATGATGAACATGAAAGTGAGATTGAGGCCAGACGTCATCACTTGTCAACATCGAAAACTCTTGATAAAATCCCAACTACCGAGGATAATATTGATTCAGATGACAAGGAAAATCGTCCAGATCTCGAATCCTCGTCGCTGCAGGTTGATTCAGAAGTATCGCACAAATTGACCGGACTTGGAATTAAAGATTCTAGTAGTAACAAGCGAGACTCCTCAATCTCAACCAACCTGTCAAATTCTGTTAGACGTCATCCTCAACCAAGTTTCCGTAACCTGCTGCAACAACAGCCAAGAAATGGTAATTCACAAAATGCGGTTAGAAGTCCACCATTACCTCCTACATCATCCTTCAATAATCATTCTTCGTATAATCAAACTCCAACTTTACAACAACCCCCCAATTTCAAGTCACCGGCAAACAATAGTTCCTCCAATTCTATAAATTCAGGCAATAATCGGACACCATCATATATGCCACCTCATTCACCCGCCACCACTACCGCAACAGGTAGCGGCGGCTCATCTTCGATCAACCATGGACTCCCTCACACTCCAATTCAAGTTTCATCTAATTCACCTAAAATCAATGGCTTTAATCTGAGAAAACGCAAAAGCGGAAATCGTGTTAAGGGGGTTTTTTCGAGTATGTTCAATAAGTCTTTGAAGAATGGATCTTCTTCCTCCAACTCTAATCTGGGAATTGGCGGTGGTAGTGGCGGTGGTAGCGGAAGTGGTGGTGGTTCCCCTGAACTTAATATGAAGATTAGTACACCCTTCAATGCCAAGCATGTGGCCCATGTTGGGGTTGATGATAATGGTTCTTATACGGGTTTACCAATTGAATGGGAAAAATTATTGCTGGCCAGCGGGATTTCGAAGAAAGAACAACAGCAGCATCCACAAGCCGTGATGGATATTGTGGCATTTTACCAAGATACGCATGAAAATCCGGATGATCTGGCGTTTAAAAAATTCAATCACAATCCAAATGTTCGTACCAGTCAAAACAGCAGTAGTAATGCTATCAGTTCTGTGGAGAATAGTAGTAATAGTAATCATAATAGTAGTGGTGATACTTCTTTCAATCAGACCAGTCCTCCAGCTACACCTATTAGTGAAAATTATAATTATTTGGATGGTACTACAGGTGATACCACTCCCCAGCAGTACACTCCAGGTACTAGCGTTGGTGGCATTGATAAGACACCAGTTCAACAGCATACTCAACTGCAGTACTTCCCACAACAACAGCAACAACAACAACAACCGCCAAGGACTCCAAATGCAAATTATGAAAGTCAGTTTATTCCTAGTAGGCCTGCTCCTAAACCACCAGCTACACCTCTGGTTAAATCACGCCAAGGTGCCGGAACTACAAGTGGATTGGGGGCACCAAATGGTAGTGGTAATACCATGCCTGGTGCACCATTGACTTTGGTTGCAACTGGTAGCAGTCAAGCCACCAGTGGTACAAATACTCCTACATCTCCAATACTGGGTAAGAAGACTTTTATGGGTAGATCATTTTCATCTAAATCAATCAAATCATTGAGAAGTGCTCTGAGAAAGTTATCTGATAGTCATTTCCATCATAGCTCCTCTAACGTGCCACCGGTACCTGCAATTCCTGCACAACAAACATCACTGAACAAAATACCTAAGCTGAAATCACATAGTTATCAACTTTCATCACAAACTCAGGTAGAACCAAAGGGTGCAACTACTGCCCCTGTAACGCACACGTCCAAATTTCCTCATCGTGAGTCTACTCAAATGGGTATTGTGACAGAAGAGAATCAACAAGCACCTCAAGAACCCCCTGCTCGTAGTGCTTCACGAGCAGCACCTCCACCACCAGGATCTTCTGCATCAACCAAGTCAGGTGCACCAGGCGACCTTAAATCTCATCGTCCACCACCACCACCACCAGCTGGTACCAAGCCTACACCTCAGCAGGCTTTGGATAATATTACCGGTGGAAGTGGTAATAACGCTGCTGGAGGTCGTACCAGTGCCAACCCCACTGGCGGTAATTTGAGTCGCAACAATTCATCATCCCAAAAGCAGTATCAAAACCATCAACAACATAATCAACAACAACAACCGGTGCGTGATGCTAAGAAGGCTGCCATGTTGGCTCAAAAGAAGAGAGAAGACAAGCGTCGTAAAAACCAACAGATTATCACCAAACTTCAATCAATCTGTACCGAGGGTAATCCCAATGATCATTATAAGGATCTTGTTAAAATTGGTCAAGGTGCTAGTGGTGGTGTTTATATTGCTCATGAAGTTGATCAGCTGAATCAAGTCATTAATACTGTTGCGGTTAAACAAATGAATTTAGAGCAACAACCAAAGAAGGAGTTAATTATCAATGAAATTTTGGTGATGAAAGGTAGTAGACATCCCAACATTGTTAATTTTATTGATTCATACTTATTGAAAGGTGATTTATGGGTGGTTATGGAATATATGGAAGGTGGGTCACTTACAGAGATTGTTACCCATAGTGTGATGACTGAAGGTCAAATTGGAGCAGTTTGTCGTGAAACCTTGAAAGGTTTAAAATTTTTACATTCGAAAGGTGTCATTCATCGTGATATTAAATCGGATAACATTTTGCTTAATATTGATGGTAATATCAAAATGACTGATTTTGGATTTTGTGCACAAATTAATGAAATTAATTTGAAAAGAACCACCATGGTGGGTACACCATATTGGATGGCACCTGAAGTGGTTTCACGTAAAGAATATGGACCTAAAGTTGATATTTGGTCTTTAGGTATTATGGTGATTGAAATGATTGAAGGTGAACCACCATATTTAAATGAAACTCCATTAAGAGCATTATATCTTATTGCCACCAATGGTACTCCTAAATTAAAAGAACCCGAAGCACTTAGTTATGATATTCGTAAATTTTTATCATGGTGTTTACAGGTTGATTTTAATAAGAGAGGTAATGCGGATCAATTATTGAATGATAAGTTTATTTCTGAGAGTGATGATGTTGGATCATTGAGTCCATTGGTTAAGATTGCACGTATGAAGAAGGCCAGTGAGATTGATGATTAAGGAATTCGTGGGGACACTTTTTCGTCTATTTTTTTTTTTTTTTATTTTCTCTGAGCTTTTTTTTTTTTTTTTTTTTTTTTTTTTGCTGCGAAAACAGCGGGATCAAAAGATTTCGTTTTTTTTTTTTTTTGCCTCTTGTTATTTTTTTTTTTCTTTTTTTCATATGTCATCTTAAAGACCATATAGGTCTGCTAGATATTGTCTTACTTCAACTTTTTATTGTTTCGCAGTATTTACTTTTCTTCAAGGTGTTTTCTTTTGTTTTTATTCCATTTGTATGGTTTTTTCCATTTATTATTCTTTGGTTATACCCGTTTATCCTTTTTATTATTATAAGTGCTAATTGCAGCATTTTTGTTAGTATAATCCGTATTATTATTATTATTTTTATAATTTACTTTATTTTTTTGAACCCGTGAATAAACCATTTGAGTGAATCTTTACGATTGAGGTAAGAGCTTTGAATCTGTACAAATGTTTGATTGAGGTTAGATCAGATGTTTGATTGAGATTAGAACAGGTGTTTGATTGGGGTTAGAAGGGCATTTACTTTTTGCAGCTTATTACGCATCATCAACATTCACACTAGTGGAGATGAATTATGATTTTAAAATATCAAAATCAAAATCAATACCCTGTATTATACGAAGAAATCATCGATCTTTTTAAGCCATGCATTGATGGCAACCAGATGCATTTTGTCGCGATTAGTTGACGGAAAAAAGAAAAAGAGGCCAATGTCGCATTTGTTTTTTTTTTTCTCTTTTTTCTTTTTTCTTTTTTGGTGTCGCCAGGCTAAATGTCGCACCATCCAATCAAAGAACAAAAACCAACAACACGTTTTCAATGTTGTTATAGCAAAGAGGTATAAGGAAATATCTTTGTGATTAAAGGGAAAGTAAAGTCTTGATCATACGATACAAAGTATATATATATATATACACTGCCCACGCGAAGGGTACAATTTTTTTGATAGCAATTAGCAAATATAGCAATATTAGCAACTAAACACAAACCGTTTATTATTATTATTATTTTTTTTTTGTTGTATTTTTCGTTTTTGCCCTGTTCATTTCTTTTGTACACCAGGGTTGCAGTGAATTTTCTAGAAGGAAGCGAACACAAACAGTTGCAGGAAGAGTACATGTAGCAAAGTTGATCCTCTTCGCGATGAGACTCGAGAAGTGTCAAATTTTGTTAGCAATCGATAATTCTGGTCTGACTACACTTGATTTTAGTTTGTGTAATTGAAGTGTATGATATCATACTGTACGGGGAGGGAGGTGAGGTGAGGTCACCGCACGACCTGACACTGTGTACCCCATAACTTAACTTATTTTGGTTGTTTAACACTAGAGTTAGACCTGTTTTGCTGGAAGTATAAAATAGCAAAATTTGTTATTCATTTCATGTTTAAGATTATTATTTTCTTCAGGTGATTATTCCGTATTTTTGTCGGTTTTTTTTTTACTTTTGCTAGGGGAATGACGCCCCTCATTTTTTTTTATTTCCCCCTCTTTTTTTTTTCTTCTTCTTTTTTTTTTTTTTTTTTTTGTTTTGGCTGCGCTTTTTTTTTTTTTACTTTTGGTGGTGCACTCTTTTTCTATCGGATTCTACGCAACTATAAAAAAAAAAAAGAAAATAGTGTGTTCCAAATTATTTTTGCTATATAAATATAACCCCTGATTCCCTAATTTAGTAACTTTTGAGTATTCTGCTTCCTTTTCCTCTTCATCTTTATATCAATTTAGATTTTTTTACACAAACCATGTCCTCCAATACCAATAATAATAATGATTCTGCCATTGCAGATGATAAAAGTTCACCCCAATTCCAATCATACTTGAATAACGATGGGATTGATGAATTGACCCCCATGGCTCGTAAACACCGGGTGTCTTCTCTTTCACTTTCTGATTTGAATCAATGGCAAAATGGTTTAACCAAATTATCTTCGTCAACGTCATTAAATAAACAATCGAATTCCAACTTGAATTTGAAAAAAGTTGACTCCTTGGCTAAACTTCTGCGTAATTCTTCTATTATCAAAAGAAAGAAGAAGGCGGTGATTGATCACGTTCGTGTGGCGTCATATGCCTTTTGTTTTGATATCGATGGGGTTATCTTACGTGGTCCCAATGTTATTCCAGAAGCAATTGAAGCCTTGAAATTACTTAATGGGGAAAATAAGTATAATATCAAGGTTCCTTCCATCTATGTCACCAATGGTGGTGGTAAACCAGAAGCCGTTAGAGCGGCTGATTTATCGAAGAAATTACAGTATACCATTACTCCAGATCAAATCATTCAGGGTCATACTCCCATGAAGGATTTGGTGGGAGTGTATGAAAATGTTCTTGTTGTTGGTGGTGTGGGTAATGTTTGTCGTAATGTGGCTGAACTGTATGGTTTTAAGAATGTTTATACTCCTTTGGATGTTATGAAATGGAATCCTGCTGTTTCTCCTTATCATGATTTAACCGAAGAAGAAGAAACTTGTACTCGAGATGTTGATTTCTCCAAAATTAAGATTGATGCAGTTTTGGTTTTTGCTGATCTGAGAAATTGGGCTGCTGATCAACAAATTATTTTGGAATTATTATTATCAGAAAAGGGTTATATGGGTACTGTTTCTAAAACTTTTGATGAAGGTCCTCAAATTTATTTTGCTCATTCTGATTTTATTTGGGCTACTAATTATAAATTATCTCGTTATGGTATGGGTGCTTTACAAGTTTCAATTGCTGCTTTATACAGAGAACATACTGGTAAAGAATTAAAAGTTAATCGTTTTGGTAAACCTCAAAAGGGTACTTTTAAATTTGCCAATAAAGTTTTATCTCAATGGAGACAAGGTGTTTTGGATGAACATTTGAAAAAATTATCCATCAATGATCCAAATGCCGATGAAGCTGATATTTTGATTAATGATGAAGGTGAAGAAATTATTAATCAAGCTAAATTAGATGCTGGTAATTATTCTGATAGTGAAGAAGAAGATGATGATGATGAAGCAGATGCCAAATCAAAGAAGAAGGATGATCCAATTTCAAAAGTTGGTGAATTAAAGAAGGATCAAATTACTTTACAATTACCACCAGCTTCAACCGTTTATTTCGTTGGTGATACCCCTGAATCAGATATTCGTTTTGCTAATTCTCATGATGATTTATGGTATTCAATCTTGGTTAAAACTGGTGTTTATCAAGAAGGTACCGAACCTAAATATAAGCCAAAACATTTATGTAATAATGTGTTGGAAGCAGTTCAATTTGCCATTGAACGTGAACATCAAAAGGAATTGGAAGAATGGAATGAAACTGCTGCTAATGAAGAAGATGATCGTGGCTCAAGAGTTAACTTTGCTGATTTTGTCATGACTCCAAGTGAAAAGAAACAAAAGGAGGAAGAATCTGATAAGGCTCCAAAGAATGTTGATCAACATGAATCAGTTGAAGTGCCAGTGTTACTTAATGAACAAATTGAAAAAATTAAGAATGTTGAAGTTGATAAAAAGAAGCAACAATGATTTCTGTATTCATAGCGTATATAGACTGATGTGTTAATAGAGTTACTATTTATGTGCAAAATTGTTGACTGTAATCGTTCCTATATTTTAATTTATTTTTTTTTTCTTTTTTTTCGCAACTTTTAAGAACAAAGACCGCGCGCCAAAGAATAAAAAAGGACAAAACTGAAAAAATTAAAAAATCAAAACAATCATCGAATACACGTCTAAATCAACCTTGTTTGTGGAAACATCTTCTGCAACAATGTCATACCAGTCAACTTTAACCCAGCTCAACAATGACATCTCGCTATACTCAGCCCAACAAACATTTGAAAGCAGTGCGTTACTTTCAAATGCTGATCCAACCATAAAATCAGGTATCGTTACGCTTAATACTGATAATGTTACATCAACCGCACCTCCAGAAACAGAGGAAGAAAAACGACAAATAAATCCCATACTTATTGATGAAGAAATAAATTATCATAAACAATACCTTTCTAAACTAAAGTTTATTTATCTTGAACAAGAAACTCGTGATCGATTTCTACGGTTAATATTACTGGCATCATCATTCCCCATATCACAACCACAGTTGATTCAACTAACTGAACTGAATAAACAACTGAAACAACAATTGAAATCATTGAAAATAGGTATTGATGAAACCATTGGTAAAATCAATCAACTACTGCAGGAAGTGATTGATTTAAATGAAGTATATCAACAAAAATTACATGAGGTTACAAATTTAGAACAAGGAATTAATGATATGGATAAACAATTAACTCAAATAATTGAAGATATTAAAAAGGATGAAGATCAAGCAATTTTATTTAGTATTCAAAAATCAAATAATTTTAAAGTTAATAATTTAGATGAGATTACTGATGTTGGTAAGGCTCATTTAGAAAATGATACTAAACAATGGCATGAATTACAAGCTGAGGTTGCCATACAATTTAATCAACATCAAGAAAAATTGAATTTATTAAAAGATTTACAAAATAAATTAATTCATTTAGAAACTTCGATTCAACATCAAAATAAAGAAGAAGAATTACGACAATTATCAACAAATCCAACTCGTACTGATCAAGTACAAATAATGGCACAACTAACAAAACAATTAAGTCAATTCTTGATGTTTTTCATTAATCAGGGTGATAAGTTGGATGTGGTTAAATTAGGAATCAATTATCAACTTTTGTTAGCTAGTGGGTTTCAAGTATTAATTACTCCTCAATTTAAAGTTTTGAAAATTGGTAATGATCAAGGTAATGATCTACTGCAAGTTTATCATCACCTAATCGAGGATGTTAACTTGGCTGAGAATGATACCATCAAATTTTTAAAACTAGTCAAGTTCTTCCAGGTATTATCGGGAGATAAATAGTATATAATTAATACCAATTCATTCACATTCGTTAATCTTTGTTTTTGCAATTTCTGACATCCAGACACCTCGTGCGTAGTTCTTTTCTTCCTTTTTTTTTCCTTCCTTCCTTTTTTTTTTTTGTACCGTTTGAAACTCCTTTTAGGGGTTTTTTTTTTTCTTTTTTTTTTTTTTTTTTTCTTTTTTTGGTGCATTGAGGTCTTCTTTGTAGGCTGAGTGCATTATCATACAGCAGTACAACGTACCTCCTGACCTACTTGCTTACTCGTTAATCAAAAATATCCTTAAACTTTAGTATCCCACCACTTTTATCACTTTGACTTGATAAACTAGCTCATTTTACACATCACAACGTATTGTGAACCGGGATTGCCCCACACTATTCGAAGCTTTCGGACCTCCTTCTTGATAAGACAAAACTATTAGAGACTTCAATATATATAAATGTCTTCATCGATACGTGGATCCGGTAATACCGAATGGGAGAGAAATAGACGCAGAAGTGCCTCATCTCCCGTTCATCCAACCAATTGGAACTTTACTCCTGCCAATAGTTCTCGTAATGCACCCTTCACCGGCTCAACTGGTAGTGGTAGTGGTGGTACTGGCGCTGGCGCTGGCGCCACGAATGATGGTGATGCGGTGGATGAAGTAAGACCTTTACTAAGTGAACAATTTGCTCGTTCACATCATGCGTCTATTAGTCAACCTCACAATATTAATGAAATTTTACGTAGTTATAATACTATAAATGATGATAATGATACCGAAGATACTCAATCCAAATTTGACCTTGCATCTATTTTCACCACCACCAATGAATATTTTTCTAAAAAGAGTCGGTTTTGGTGGTTTACAGTACTTGGAATTTTATCAATAATCACCTTACATCTCTCATTTTTACCAAGAACTTCATTAAGTCGAGATTTTAGAAGATTACATGGTCTTCGATTGACAAATGCAGATATAAAAAGAAGTTATCTTGTATTTAGTGGATTACACGGTGTCACTGATGGTCATAATGATGCTAATGAAGAAAATATTAATAATTGGCTTACCAATTTTACACAATTAAATTCTCAAAATCCAATAAATTTATTAAGTAGTGATAATGTTGAATTAGAATCATACGTTGAATCTCACTTTAATAAATTTGGATTTAAAACTGAATCATTCACTTATAATTTCCCCGATTGTCAAAAACCATTGACTTCTTCACTAAAACTTGTTGATACCCATGATCGCTCCATTTTATACGATGCAAAATTATTAGAACTGAAATCTCATACTCCCAGTTATAATGCATTTGGTATTAATGGAACGGTTAAAGGTGGTTATGTATTTGTAAATGAAGCCACCAATGAAGATTATGACTTACTACTGATGAATAGAATATCTGTGATGAATAAAATTGCCATCGCCAAAACCTCATCAATTTTGTCGGTGGCTGAACAATTACAAATTTCACAAGAATATGGAGTGGCGGGATTAATAAGTTATACTAATTCTTCATCTTATGAACAAAGTAAAGTTAATGTTTTAAAATCAGCCGTTTCTAGACAATCGGTGGCATTTGAACCAATTGGGAATATTCACAATTTAACCACGCCGTTGATACCTTCTATTCCAATCTCATTTAATTCCATCAAACCAATCTTGGATACAATGTCTGGTTCATCATTGCCATCCTCTATGAATAAATTCGAAAAATTCTTGAGTAAATGGGATTACCCACCCACAACAAGCGACACCAGCCTAGAATTGGAGCTTACCACCACTTTCACAAATGCAAAACTGCCTCGTAAATTAACCAATATCGCCGGATCCTTGAAAGGTATTTTGAATGATGGTGAAGTGGTCATTGGGGCATCAAGAGATAGTATGACATCATCTGACCCATTAAGTAGTCACGCCATTATGTTTGAAATGATGAGAAATTTTCAAAGATTGATTCATCTTGGTTGGAAACCATTGAGAAGTATTCGCTTTGTTTCTTGGGATGGTACACATAGTGGATTATCAGGATCACAATTTAGTGCCAATGATACCGAATTCTTCAATCCAAGACAACCAATTCTTGCTTATATCAATATTGATGGAGCTACCATAACGGGTAGTAATTTCAAAGTAGACTCAAACCCAATGATGAATGATTTATTGATAAAGACTGCTAAATTTATTCCATTCCCAAAATCGGCATCCCAGTTTAAAACATTACCAGACAATGATAATGTGAATATTCAGGATGAAGATGATTATTTATATTCTACTTTGTTTCATTATTGGAGAAGTCAAGACAATTTAACTATCAATAACAATCTAGGTAATAAGTTGAAACTGTCAGATGCCTTGGTTCTTCAAAATCACATGAATACTCCCATAATCAATGTCAAATTTGAAAATGACCCTAAGCGTGACTCCGCAATTTATATTCCTAATTCAAACTACTACTCTTATAATTGGTTAATGAAACAAGAAATTGATGATGATTTATTGCTTCATGGTCTGTTGGTTAGATACTTGGGATTACTAGCAGTATCCTTAAGTGAACATGAAGTTGTGGATGTGAAGACATCAGCTTATATGTCAAAGATCAGTCAATTTTTTGATAAGGTATTGGAAAGTGAACAATTGACTCAGTGGAGCAATAAGAATGTCTCCAATTATGTACTTGGAAAATATGGTTTGTACTATGATATGAAAGCCGATGGTAAATTTGACGGGAAAACTTGCGTTAAATTTTTTGACTTGATTAATTATACCAAGGGTTTATTACAAGATTTAGTATCACAATCTGTAGTATTTGATGCTTATCTTAAAACGGTACAGGATTCATTAATTGAAGATTATGCGTGGTACAAATCGTTGAAGAAGATTCATATTTATGCTAAATTCAAGGTTGCCAATTATAAATTACTTCATTTTGAAAAAGAATTAATTCTCAAATCAAAGGATTATATTTACTTGTTCGGTGACGATGCTTATGAAGATTCTGAAAGACCCATTAGTACGATCGACAATAGCGAGGTAAAAATCAAAGCTATACCTTTCTTACCCAAAACAAAAGAACTCTGGCTCAACCATATAATTTATGGTGTACCTGAGTTTCTCTCAAATCAGGATTCATCATACCATGCTAAAAGAGATGAATTTAGCGTGTTCATGCATTTACAGCAGGCTATTGAAGAGCCTGATTTTGAACTTACTGTTAAATGGTTGGTGGTTACGTATGAAAAATTCAAGAACATTCGTCGTAAAATTGCATAGATTTTTTTTTATTTATTTTATTTCAAATGACATATAAATTTAATATCTTTTTGTAGATGTAATATGTTTTGAAGATCAATTCTGCGACTCAGAAAAAAAATAAAAAAAAATCATTGAGAAAATGATAGATCACTTTTCACAGCCAAATCAGAAATAACCTTATTTGTTTCTGTTGCTGGTATACACATCTGTTCTTGTTGCTTCGAATACACATTTGTTCTTCTGGTTGTTCTGAATACTACCAACTGAAAACATGCCCCGCTACAACCCAGACAATCCTGGTCAGATATCCATCATCAACAATCCTGCAAATCATGGTTTAAGTACCGTATGGTTATTAGCCACTTTAGGATCCAAATCAAATAAGAGAATACTTAAACGTGATATTAATTTTATCTCAATCTCGCGAACTTGTGATGTTATAGATGAATCAAAATCTTCACTTACTTTAAGAGTTACTTCAAATTTACTTCATGGAGTATCTTTACTTTATAAACTGCAAGTAGATTATCTCTGGGGTGATGTACAATTAATCAATGGTAGATTACAACGTAACACCCATATGAGTGATATGATTTATAACAAAGTTTTGAAGGCAGTTTATGGTCAATCAACAACATCAATATTTACTGAGACTCGAATTGATCAACAACAACAAATTTTGGAAGATGATCGTCGATTTCTTATTGAAGAAGAGTTTGCGCTTGGATTCGAAGAGGTTGAAGTTTTACGAAAGCAACATGATTATCGGTATCAAAGAATGATTGAATTACAATTGGAAGATAAGAAGAATAATTATAGTTTTGAAATGAGTAATATTTTGATGGAACCTAGCACATTTCAACAGAATCATGATTGTACAATCTCCGACCTTGGTAATATTTTTGGAATTGAGGATGAGAATAGTTTTGATTCGATTGATATATATGGACATCAAAGTATTAATGATTATGATCTTGAATTTGAGTCTGATAACGAGGAAAGGAAGGGCGAAAAGCAAAGGGGGCACACAGTAGTTGAAGATAATGATTTAGAATTAGATTTTACTTTGGCTGATCTCGAAGATGTAGATCCTGATATTTTGGAAGGTGGTATTGATAACAGGATTGGAGAATTTTCAGATCCATTATTTGATCCTCATTTTACCACCACTACTAATGAATCTGGAAACAACAACGAAACAACTGGTTTGAATCGTGAGCAATCCACGGTAATTAAGGTTGGTGTCAATAAGCGTCGTAAAATCCAAGTGGATGAGAGTATTCGGTTTAGTTCAGTAGAAATGAAACATTTCACATCTGACTATAATGAGGCGATGATCATGGCAACCATGCAAAGAAATAATTTGCAATCTAACAAAGTTGAAAGTTTGAGTGATATTTTAAGAGTGGGAAGCAACAGCACACCAAAATTCTTAAATCTTGCTTATAAACATGTGTTTGGGTTACAAGCTACCCGAAACATTCCCACGCATCGTTTACCATTGAAAAGAGGTAGGCTGGGAGGTTATGGCATGGAACAAATTAATTCATTAATTGAGGCAGCTGACGAATTAGAAGTTGGGAGACACGCCATCCCCCCATTTGAAACCGGGGTAGATGAATTTAATCAATCGATGCAAAGGGGTATAAACGAAGGATATGATGAGTTTTCATTGAATCAAGCCGAAATCCCGGAGTTGATGGATATTCCTGAATTGACACAAGACCCTCGCGAGAGCTATGATTTCATGGAAGAATCAATTGATTATACACCGGGTGCCAATCATGTTCCAACTCAAAGAGTAGTTGTGGGGAAATTGAATTTGAGCTTGAAGGCGTTTGTAATATTCTTAATGAAACGTATTGACCTGCAAGGAGTAACCAGTCAAGAAAAAAAGGAATTGTTTGATTTAAATCGACTTGAAAATGAGAATAATGAAGAGCAAGTTGAAGTAGGTATTCGATGTATTCGATTTGATCAATTGATGCCAACCAAGAGGAATCAACCATGTGCGAGTCGTACTCAAGCAGTTAGAGCATTTTCATCAATGTTAGAATTGATAACGCGGAATTTTGCTCTGGTTGAACTTCAAGAAGTCCAACTGACTGAGTTAATGGATGTAAGTGACATCAAAATATATTGTTTGTGTTAGTTTTTTATTTTTTTTTTCTTTTGTGTGTTCTTATTTTGGCAGCCAGACGCAACCAAAAAAGAAACGACAACAACAAGAGAAAAAAAATAAAAATCTGGTTAGGTCACACTGATCGCAAAGTTATGAACTAACGGTTGTTAGTTTACGAACCCACATTTTACACGCAATCATGATAGCAAAAATAAACCAACAAGAGAGGAATTGTTGTATTTATCCATTTATGAATATTGGTATATTAAGAGGTAAGAATATTTATAATAGTGCTGTCATTAAGAGGTTAGATTAGTAGTTCCCAAGAAGCACCAAATGAAAACATCGAAAACCCCAAACGGGAAAAAAAGCCACCATAATAATTATTTTTGTTTTGTTCAGGGTCAGCCAGCGGAAAAATAGCTCGCCATGCGCACTCACTCATTTATCAAATAAAAATATAAATTAGCAATAAATTACAGAAATGATAAAAGGTACATTAAGGGTAAAATTATACATAATACAAATATTAGAAGAATTTAGAATGAAGAAAAACAAAAATATGATAACGCACAAACATAAGAGCGGATAAAAATAAAGAAGAGAGGAAAGAAAAAAAAAAAGCAAGGGTTTGAAGATAATAATTTTTTTTTTTTTTGGTTGTTGATTTTGATTAAAGCCGGCTAAACCGCAACAAACAAAGGGGAAGTGAGATCATCTAGTCTCTTGTTCGTAGGCACCATTGACTTCATCATGTTTGTTGAATTCTTCTTGAGCACCTTCCAATTGTTCATGGTTTGGTTCTTCGTCTTCGTATTCAGATTGATGTAATGATAAGGTTGGTTTAACGGCGGCACCATCCAAGGTCCAACCAGCCAAGGCATTTTCAGCATCAATGATAATTTGTTTAGATGCATCATAACCATCGTAGGCAGGTCTGGTTTCACCGGGGGTAACGGCGGTATCATCCAATAATTCCAACAATGCTTTACCATAACCGGCAATCAAGGCATATTTTTCAGCCAATTCTCTGGTAGCATCAAATTGATAATTAAATGCAGCCTTCAATTGTTCTCTGGTAATATTAGATAATTGAGCTTCAGCAACCAATGATTCAGCTTCAGCACGAACCAATTCTTGTTCCAAAACGGGGATTCTTGGAGATTGAGGATCTTTATACTTCAAGTGAGCAATTTCATCGGTAATTTTTTGTTTACGATCTCTCAGAGGTTGAACAGAAGCTTCAATATTTCTAATAGTTTTCAAAGTAATTCTATATTGATCATATTTATCAATGTATTGATCTTCCAATTCAGCAATTTCATAAATTAAAACTCCCAATTTATCAGTAACATCAGAAACATCATCATCATTTTCTTCACCCCATAATGATAATTGTTTGGCAACATCACGACGTTCTCTAGCAGTCAATTCAATTGCTCTCATAACATTTTTTTCCACCTTGATATATTGAGCCAATTTTCTCAGTAATTCAGGACCGGTATTACCCGCAATTCCTTTACGGAAACTGGAAGCAATCAGACCACCTTTACCAAAGAAACGATTGGACTTGGTAGAAGAGGTTGGAGGTGGAGGGGATTGTAATTGAGAGGCGGTTGGAGCCTTGGATGATCTCAAGGAATAAGTTCTGTGCATTATGTAATGTGTTGTTGATGAATACAAAAAAAAAAAAAAGAAGAACCAGTTCAAATTGAGTGTAAATGGGTCCGTTTCATCCCTTTTATATATGAGTTTTACAAAAAAAAAAAAAAAGAAAAGTTCACTCACAAATTGAACCAAAAACTAAACAAAGTTTTTGAGGGGCGGGACGGAAATTCAGTGACTATTTTTTTTATTTTGTTTTTGTTTGTTTTTTTTCGGTTTTTTATGCTTTTTTTTTTTGTTTTCGCTGTGAAATTTTGTTTATTTTTTTTTCTCAAACCAAAAAAATGCTGGTTTCTTATTGCTGAAGTTGAAAATTTCATTGAAATGAACAAGAACATTTAAAGTGTGGAGACTCTCTACTTACAGCCGGATGCCGGGATGCCGGGATACCATACATTGTAGACACAACACAACAACTCATTTGCAACTCAACATCATCAGGGTCCATTAGGGTCCATTTTTACAATAGTGTGAAGTTCAAAATAAAAAATAAGAAAAATAGGAACCGGCAAACAAAAAATAGCAAAGTTGATTATGGTTTAATAATTCTCATGACACAAAATGTAACGAAGTTTCAATTTATGATATACACTTTGCGTATTACTCTGAGTATTTTTTTTTTTTTCAACAAGGAAATTTCAATCACTTGCAAACGGCATCATTCCTAATAATACGGCATCATTCAGTACAACTGAGATTGGTTTGTGTCAAGTGTGTGTTGGGTTTATTGTTGCATTTTAACATAAATGGCTTCCACACATGGAACACTGCGTTTTTGGTTTGTTCTGGAAGCTGACGCCGATGACGTAATCACAATAGAATAAGAAAACAAAAAATAAAAATACTGTCGGCGGGTCACGTTCACGGTCACGGGTTGGTTTTTTTGGTGGTTTTGCACACCCGTACAGTTTTCATTGTTTTGAATAGTTATTACATTGATACTGGATATACAATTATGACTAAGGTTTGGTCCTTTTCACCACCGGTTCTTCAGAGTTAGCCAGTCTTTTGATGGTGATTTGAATCGGCTCTAAAATACGCTGGTAGTCTTGTTCTAATGATAAATAAGCCGTCTGTAACTTATCAAGCCTTGTGGGCTCATCCAACGTAGCCAATGCTTCCTTATTCTTTTCATATAATCTCTTCTTGATAAATAATCGTACATGTCTCTTATTCAATCCACTGGCCGATTTTCTTAATTTATAGAGTAACATCATTTCCAATAACCGAGCAAACTGTCTCTTTTCGAATTTTTGACTTGTTCTTATTTCATTGACCCAATCATAATCACTGGCCAATTCAACCGTCAACTGGGATAAATCAATCAATTTTTCACTTAATAATCGAGTGAAATCAACCCGATCTCTTAAATCATCAAAACTTTCATTAGGATCTTCAATAACAACTTCTATGACACTATCATCCTTTAACCACACCTTATACAAGTGTTGATAAAATTCACCTCCCAATTGTTTACCTTGATCAGTGGGTAAAATAACAAATTGAGATATTTTTTTACGTACCTGAGTAATTTGATCATCAAATAATTGAGCCCCAGGATATTTCCAATAATTATATACAGTGGTAAATCCAACAACTTCGGGTAATTTGGGATCAGTTACTCGATATAATACAAATACATCCCATAAATCATCTTCACTATCAATATAAGATCCGGCTTCAATAAATAATAATACCAATATTTGTAATCGTTGATGTAATTCTAATCCTCGTGTCAGTTTTAAATCTAGTTTATAAATAGCATATTTTTCTTCTCCCTGATCAAAATTTAATAAATGAGTTCCTGGAATTTGAAAATTTTTTTGTTCTTCTTCAATTAAATCTCTCCATTTAACTTCATCCTTGAAAACAGTCAGTTTTGGCAAGTATTCTAATAATTTGGTCTTGGGGTCAACCTCAATATGTTCATCGACTAATTTTTCCTTATACTTAACATTTAAAAATGGTAAAAAGGTAACTGAATCAAAGCATAAAAAAATTACCAAGTCTTGAAATCCATATATACTTTCAGAATCTCCGAAAATTGGATATGTAAAGGTGGGTTGAAATGGTTTGGCAGCTCCCTTGGTATCGGTAATAAACATCTGCAAGGCTTCATTGGAAGATGCAGTCCATAGTTCTGGTCTTAACGACGCAACAGTTATATTTGCTTTATCTGATGATGACATTGTTTGTGTGTGTGCTATATTGATTGACTAGTATAATCATCTATTCTACTTTATAATAAAACAAAATATGTTCGGAAAAAAAAAAAACATCAAAAAAAAAAAAAACACTTACAAATGCTTAGCGCGTTTTTGTGCAAACACTCAAATTGCAAAATCAAAAAAAAAAAAAAAAAAAAAAAAAAAAAAGGAAAAAAGTAAAGCACGATTATAAAAAAGATTATATTAACAAGTATTATACAAATAAAATAAAAGATGAAAAACTAAAAAGTAAATTATTCAATAACAACCACCAAGTCACCAGCATCAACCATATCACCATTCTTGTGGAAAATCTTAACCACTTCACCACCTTTAGGTGCAACAACAACCATTTCAGTCTTCATGGCTTCAACCACAATCAAACCATCACCTTCTTTCACGGTATCACCAACAGCAACCATTGGTTTCCAGAATCTCCCTGAATATTCAGAGTACACCATTTCAGCATCTTCACCAAATTTATCATCTTCCGACAATTTAGGTCCATCACTAGTGGCCAATTCTGCATTTGAAACTTGAATCAAACGATTAAATTCATCCATCTTATCACCACCTTGATTCTTTCTAAATTCTTCAATTGATTCAGAATTAGCTTGAATCCATTGTAAATATTCAGTATGATTAAATACGGATTCAATAATATTAACTTCAAATTTACCAGCATTCATTTGTTCAGAAAATTGATCAATCTCTTCTTCACTAACAGGATAAAATTCAATTTGATCAAATGGAGTTAATAACCATGGTTCACCACCATTCGAATGTTCACCCAAACTTAATTTATCCCAAATTGGTACCGTACGACCAACTAATTGATAACCACCAGGTGATTCCATGGTATAAATACACATATAATTACCACCAATACCAACAGTACCATTCGGGGTAAAAGTTCTTGATGGATTATACTTGGTACCCAATAAACGATGTCTTGGATCTAAAGGAACTGCACATGGAGCTCCCAAAAATACATCACCCAAACCTAAAACTAAGAAACGAGCAGTATATAACATTTCTTTAACATCAGTTCTTTCAATACCATTGATATTAGCTATGAAATCAACATTGTTTGGTAACCATGGTGCATCAGATCTAATAGTTTCTTGATAACGTTTAACAGCATCTAAAGTCTTTTGATCTTCAAAAGCCATTGGTAATCTCACCACTCTTGATGGTACTTCCCATTTGTTTACAAATACAATTTCTCGTTCAAATGCAATCAAGGTTTTAACCAACTTCAGTTGACTAATTTGATCATCATATTCAATCAATACTGATCTAACACCTCTAGACATTTCAATAATACCTTGAGTGTTATTGTTTTCAACCATACTAATCAATTTATGAATACGATAAGCCAAATTCAAATCCAATACATTATTACCATATTCAACCAAAATATAACGATCACCCGCTTGACGATAAACAACTTTTGGTCCACCATGAGGTAAATCATCAAGAACTGCCAAAACAGGATCTTCTGGATATTCCAAAACATTATCAAATGAAGGAATTGAACCAGATAATGATTCAATAGCTTTATCTTGATTAGATTTCAATTGTTTAGCTTCTTCATAAGAAATTGGTTTAAATTGAATTGAATCACCAGGTTTAAATTGACCAACTTTCCACATTTCAGCTTCAGCAACCACAGCTTCACAAACAAATCCACCCAATGAAGGACCATCACAAGTTAAAATTACCGGTTCATCACCAGTGAAATTAATAGCACCCAAAGAATAAACATAATCGTGAGCATTAGATGGATGTAAACCAGCTTCACCACCATCAGGTCTGGCCCATGTAGGCTTTGGACCAATTAATCTAACCCCAAAACGATTTGAATTATAATGAACCTTCCATTTTTCAGAGAAAAATTCAATCACTGAATCTTGAGTGAAAAAATCAGGGGATCCATGAGGACCACAAGTAACACCAACAACCCAGTTCTTAGTTGCATTGAAATCATATGAAGGAATTAAAGAGGATGGAATTTCTGAAGGTTCGGATTCAGGAAGTGGTAAAGTACAACTAGCTAATTCGGGTTGACCCAAAAATAAAACATCACCAAATTTTAATACACGTCCATTGTAACCACCTAAATTACCCAAGGCAAAAGTAGATCTTGATCCCAAATATTCATTGACATCAATACCACCTCTAATTGCCAAATAAGCTCTGCAACCACTACTTAATTTACCAATGGATAATTTATCACCTCTCTTGATGTGAATTGGAGACCATTGTTTAACAGGAGTACCATTAACATCAACCGGAGCTTCACCACCAGTAACAGCAATCACAACATCATGATGAAACAAAATTTTAGGACCATTCAAAGTGATTTCAATACCAGGGGCAGCTTTACCATTACCAACAATTCTATTGGCTAATCTAAAAGCATATTCATCCATACAACCAGATGGGGGGACACCAATATGCCAATAACCTTTTCTACCGGGGTAATCTTGTACAGTAGTATAAGCACCTGGTTGAATGATTTCAAAAGCAGTTGGTTGATAATCATAAGAATCCAAAACTTTAGTGGCAACTTTAGCTTCTTCAAACATTTTTGAATTAGCAATTGATCTCAAATAATCAATATTGGTAATACAACCAGCAATCAAGGTTTCATTTAAAGCTTGACGTAATTTTTTCAATGCATCAGCTCTATCCTTACCATGAACAATAATCTTGGCCAACGTTGGATCATATTCAGCACTAACAACGGTACCTTTATGAACCCAACCATCAATTCTTGCCCATTTAGGGAATTGAACTTCAGTCAATTGACCTGGAGATGGCATGAAATCTTTTACCGGATTTTCAGCGTATAATCTTGCTTCCATGGAAGCACCAGTGACGGTAATTTTTTGGGATTTAAAATCAGGAGCACGATCAGCAGCAATGAATAACATCCATTCAACCAAATCTAAACCAGTAACCATTTCAGTAATTGGATGTTCAACTTGTAATCTAGCATTAACTTCCAAAAAATAAAATTCATCACGACGTTCATCATAAATAAATTCAACAGTACCTGCACCTTTATAATTCATTGATGAACCTAATGATTCAGCAGCTGTTCTCATTTTAGCACGAGTCAGATCAGGTAAATTAGGAGCTGGAGTTTCTTCAATAATTTTTTGATTACGTCTTTGTAATGAACAATCTCTTTCACCCAATGCAATAGCATTACCAAATCCATCACCAAACATTTGAATTTCAACATGTCTTGCATTTTCAACAAAACGTTCTAAAAATACACCGGCATCACCAAAATAAGATAAACCTTGATGTTGAACAGTTTGGAAAACACGTTCAATATCATCTTCAGAATCAACTTTTTGTAAACCAATACCACCACCACCAGCAGTCAGTTTAACCATAACTGGATATTCCAACTTGGCGGCAATTTTACGAGCAGCTTCGGCATTTGGTACCAAGTCTGAACCAGGAACCAATGGAACTCCTGCTTTTTGGGCAATATCTCTAGCTGAATGTTTTAAACCTAATTTACGAATGGCATCACCAGCAGGTCCAACAAATACAATACCTTCTTGTTGACAACGATCAGAAAAATCGGCATTTTCGGATAAGAAACCATAACCGGGGATAATTGCTTGAGCCTTCAGTTGTTTGGCAGCATTAATAATTTTATCAATACTAATATAAGTTTCAGCGGCTGAAGTACCATGTAATGGAACTGCCATGTCAGCATCAATTACATGTTGAGCATATTTATCGGGATCAGAATAAACTGCAATTGATTTAATTCCCAATTTTTTCAAAGTCTTGATAATTCTAACTGAAATTTCACCTCTATTGGCCACAAGTACTGTATCAAATGGAGGTTTTGAATTATCATTACCATTTTCGGTAATTTGACTTGACAGTTTTAAATGTTGTTGATAATTTTTCCAACCTCCAAATGAAGTAATATCAATTGTACCAGGTAAATTATAACCAACTTCTTCACAAATAAAGGATTTACACCATTTACCATTTGATAATTCCACTGATCCAATTCCCAAAGGTTCAGGTATATAACTAATAAATTTACCGAAATTTTCTGATGGAATTGCATAAGTTTCAACGGCAATACTAGCACCATTAGATTCAACTCTTCTTAAACCAGGTTTAGCAACGGGACCGGTTTTGGGTAAGGCATATAATTTATAATTGGCAGAAGTAGTTGTTTGTTGTAATAGTAATGCGTTTACACTTTTCAATTGCCAATGTAATTCAAAATTTTGTAAATGAGCCCCCACCACTGCCACTTCAATAAAATTATTAACTAAAGAATGAGGTAAATTTGAAGCGGGGATTAAATCAGGGTTTTTGATAATTTGATCCCGTAAACAACCATAGAATGATTTATTTTGAAGTACTTTCTTATTGTAGGTTTGCATATAACGATTAGCAATTTCTAATAAAGCATAATCATTAAATTTATGAGATAAAAGAGTAATACCAAAGGGAATTCCATCACTAGATCTAAAACCAGCAGGAATGGCCAATGCAGACATATCAGCCAAGTTAACGAAATTAGTATAAGTACCTTGACATGAGTTAATTTTAACTGGTTCATCCTGAACTTGTTTAATGGTTGGGGTTAAAGGAGCAGTTGGAACCACAATCACATCAACATCTGCCAAGAGAGTTTTAACTTGTTGTAAAATTTCTTGACGTTTATATTCAAAATCAAAACAAGTAGCAGCAGAATATTTGGCACCACCTTTAATGATTGAAGTAACGGTTGGATCTAAAGATTCGGGAGAAGGATTAGTAGCATAAAAATCTTTAATTGCGGTATAACGTTCAGCCACCCAAGGACCATCATATAAACATTGAGCTAATTCAAGTAAAGGTGCAATACTGGCCAGAATTGATTTAGCCAGAATTGAATGAGTTAAATTTTCCACGGCTGCATCATATAATTGAGGATTTTCAGTTTCATTGTACCAAACCAAATCATTAGGGATCAAAACACGAGGAGTGGTACCAAAATCAATTAATGGATTCTTGGGGAGTGATCTTGAATAAGCATCTTGATTAATATCAGCATGAGCCAATAAGTTGAATGATAATTGAGCATCTTTCAAGTTAAGGGTGAAAACAGAAACTGTATCCAATGATTTACAAGCCGGAACCACCCCATAAGCAGAAAACACACCCTTGGTAGGTTTCAAACCAATGATATTGTTGAGAGCGGCAGGGACACGTCCTGAACCGGCGGTATCAGTACCCAAGGCAATGGGGACAATACCTCGAGCCACCACCGAGGCCGAACCAGCAGAAGAACCACCCGAAACATACTTTGAATCAAATGTATTGGGAGTGATTCCATAAGGTGAACGGGTACCCACCAAACCAGTTGCAAATTGATCCAAATTGGTCTTTCCAATAATGATGGCCCCGGCGTTTCTTAATAATTCAACAGTGGTGGCATCATGTTGTGGCATGTACGAAAATGAAGGACATGCAGCCGTCGTGGCAAAACCTTTGACATCTATATTATCTTTAATGGCAACGGGGACCCCATAAAGCGGGAGTGAAGTATTGGATGATTTTGATTGTAAGAAATGCCATTGATGAGCTAAATGATCAACTGAGGCCAAGCTTATCCAGGCAGGATCATGCGATGATTGGTGGTTAAGGAGTTCCGTAAGCTTATTATAAGATTGATCTGGAGTTGACGCACGATGAAAATTGAGCCAGTCATCGACCGTCCAACCAAGATATGACATTGTGTGTTGTTGTGTTGTTGTTGTGTGTGTATAACCTTTTTGGTAAAGAATAAATAAATAAGCGTAATCAAAAACAGAAAACAAAAAAAAAAAGAAGAAAAGAAAGTAAGAAATAAAGAAACAGGCAGCGAGGTTAGTTATATAAATTTTTCAATCATCTCTAATCAAAGATCCAATTAAAGTAAATGATTAAATCCGCTCTTTTGATGATTATATTTTTGAAAATTGATTCGTCCCGGTTATGAACCCAGCGGCTACTGATAGACTGCATACTGCAATCAGATACGATTGACTTCCAAGCAGAAAGAAATCACAAAAGACCCGTTCATCCAACAGGATTGCCTCACCGGAAAAGGACATCACCGAGGGAACTCAGATTTTTTCCGATGGAACACTGGTTTTTTTTTTTTTTCGCCCCGTGCGGACATCGCCCTACGAGCTGATGGTAATAAACATACCAAGAGACATTGGTTAGATTATGATCTTAGTTGTCTGTACTTGCCTGCTCCCCGAGAGTGTACCGCCCGTTGATGGATGTTGCCCGGTTGGGTTGGTTGGAAGGTTGAGTGCTTACTGCGCGGGCCGAATCAGGTTGTTGATTTTTGTTTCGGTTTTGCAGTGGTTTTGGTGTCTCACTCTAAGTGTTGCCATTTCAAGATTAGTGTGTAGATTCAAAATCGAACAAACGGAACATCTAATTACCAACAGAAGATGCAAAACCTTATTGGTTTATCATTTAATCTAAACTAGTGACGAAACCAGCCTCACATTAACTCCTTCTATCAGCAATACATTATTGTCCCTTTCTTCGTTAATGTAACCCATGGGGGGGTGGGAAACAAAAACAAAAGAGGAAAACCCCATTATTTCCCCGTGCGCGCCCTGTGATTGGTCAAAGATTACCGCCAGAAATACAACTTAAAACAAAAAAAAAAAGAATTAACCCGCATTATCAGGAAGGAATTGTCTCCTGCGCATAGCAGTTGCCGTTGCCGTTGCCGTTGCCTCTACGCTTTTTTGCAGCTATATACAATACAAACGTTCATGAAAATCTATATACTCTATAAGGACTGATCTTGTCAAAACTTCAATCCGTTTAGTTGACTTAATGATTCACTCGGTGTCATTTCTTCATGTTGTTCATCTGGTTGAGCTTCACTCGGGGTATTCTTCACCCCAAATTCAAATTGAGGATTCAAGCTGATTAAATTGTTCGCATCGTCATATTGTTGTTTTAGCTGATCACTTATTTGTTGTTGTTCAAGCGTTATATCATGTTTAACCCGTTGTAATAATTTATCATCATCCTCCTCTTCTTCTGCAAACTGATTAACAAAGTAGAATGTCCCCAGAATATGTTGATCAATCACTACCAACCCCAACTCAATACATTTATCAATTTCCTCAATGGTTATACCATAGGACCAATGGAAATGATCACTTATCAGTGCAATCGTATCACCTTGGAATACCAGATATTTCTCTTGTAAATAATCATCAGTATCCTCATTATCATCAGTGGTGACGATCTTATTATACCATTCATTTTTCAATTTTTCATACTTAAATTGATATTGTTGTGATTTTAAAAATTGATATATTATTTGCAGTAATTCATGTTGTGAACTTTGATATCGTGGTGATAATACAACAAGTCCCAGATTTAAGTATGTATTAACCCTAACCGGTAAATTCAAACTTTCGAATTTGCTCAAACATTTATTAAAAATTTCAGCATTAATAAATTCACAACCAAATCCCTGACTAATGATAAGGTATCGATTATAATCAGCAAATAATTCTTGCAGTGTAATCATTGATGTTGGTTTTAATAATTCATAATTCACAAGGTATTCACTTAAATGACGAGCTAATTCTTCTTGATATAATTGAGTATTCGATCTTAATTTTGCATTGATTTCAAATGGTGGTATCATTTTTTTACCACTAAATTTATTGGTGGTGGGATTTATCAATCGACCAAAAGAATTTGAAAGTTTAAGTAGGTCATGAGCTTTATACATTAATTGTTCAAGGTCTTCCAAAGAAGTACTCAATATAACTTCATTTTGTTGTCTTTGTTGTTCACCAAGTTTCTCCAAACTATTTATCCCCGCAGATCTAATCTTTTGTTGCTTTTTTTGTTGTTGTTCATTTTCACCTTCCATCTTGGTGGCATCTTCATTAACCATACCTTTATTAACCAATTTATCCCATTTGATCACATTGATGGCTTCATTTAATAATTCACTAAATTGAGCTTCCCCACCTTTACGGAAACTTAATTTAATATAAGGAAATTCATTAGTATAAATCTCAGTATTATTTTCCAATATGATGTTTAGTGGATTACTTTTGGCCTTGGAAATGGTAATGGGTTTATCAATCTGAAGTCGTTGTTGAAGTTCTTTAGGAAGATTAGATCGTAGCTCGGTACCACACATTTCACAAGATTTCATTGATGGATGATTTATAAAAGTACATCTGGGACATTGTGATGATGTATTATTTGATGGTGGTGGAGATGGTGAAGAAAAATTTAGTGTTGAAGGTACCGGTGTACCCGATCTTGAACTTGTATTGGTTGATTTGGGTGAATTTTGTTTTATTGCTTTGGAAATTAATTTTTTAGATGGTTGTATACCACATGACAGACATTTGGGTAATTCTTCATCCAAATTTATTTTGATGGATGTATGATTATTAAAATAACAAATATTACAAACCCAATCAAATTTAGTATCTTGATTCATTTGTTGTCTATCAGATTGATTTTGATCATTATTAATCTCATTTGATGCTGTTGTCAATTGCTTAATGAAAATTTTAACCTTTGGTGAAGATCGTAAAAATCCATCAATTGGTACTCCCAGTAACACATCATTCAAATCAACCGAACATGATAAATTCTTATCTAAATTATCAAGATATATAACTCGTTTATTAGTTAAATAAATTCTTCCATTTTGTCGATTGATGATTTTCAGTTTACCCTGATAAAGCCCCACATTATCACGGACGCATAAATTCTGTTCATCTTCAAGAAGTACCGGTCGATCACTCTTGTTTATTAGTACTCGATTCCATATCCCGATGTGTGATGCTTGTTCAATCGACATTTCATGACTATACTTCTATTGAATCAGTATAAATGTTGGTTGTAAGTTTAGCTATGTGCTTTATCGCCAGACAACTTTGGAGTCAACCTGTAAATTTTTGGATGATGGACTCCACAAACGCAGTTTACAGTTTGGCTCTAATTTTTTTTTTTTTTTTTTTTTTTCTTTTTTTTTTCGTTTATTTTTGTTTTTGGTTAGTGTTGTTTGTTTGAAATTATGAATCAAGTTTGTTACAACTTAAGGTTCATTGATATTGTGCTATATTGTGGTGTTCAAGCCTAGTTAAACCTACTTTAAATTTCAATTCTTCATTTTATTTGGATTGTGTTTTTGCGATACTAGACTATTTTTATGGTCAATTCCAGGACTTCACTTTACTTCACTTTACTTCGCTTTATTATAAGCAACTTTAATTAAACTTTCATTATCAAATTCGTGGACCAGTTCAATCTTTTCCCCATCCCCCTTTAAGTTTTGTTTAATTCTATATTCTCTTTTGCTGTTGTTCCTCCTTGCTTGTCTTTTTCCCTTTTGGCACCATTCCTTGTGATAGATTGTAATTTGGTACTCAAAATCGGGTTTGCAAAAAAAAAATTCAGCTATTCATTTACAGTGAGTTTCCTTCCTTTCCTAACGATATACTTTCAACTTCTTTCCATATTGCATTAGCGTTTATATATATTCCGTTGATAAATCATGGCGTTTTTATTCAAAAGAAATCCTAAAACTCCACCTGATCTCGTACGGGCACTTAATGAACAAGTGTCTAAGCTTGATAGTAGCAGTGATAATAACAAAAAATATCAAGATGAATGTGCTCGTTTCCTTAAACAAGTGAAAGTCATTGTTGATGGTGATGATGAAAATATTCCACAACCAGATCAAATTAGTCAATTGGCACAAGAAATTTATGCCACTGATTGTTTATACAATCTTATTTATAATTTAAAACGATTGGATTTTGATTCCAGGAAAGATGTTTATAATGTATTTTCAGCCTTATTACGACGACAAGTAGGGAGTAAATCTCCCACCGTTGATTATTTAATAAATTCAAAACCAGAAATTATCATCATGTTAATAAAAGGTCCTGAATATGAAGAAGTTGGATTGATTTGTGGTCAAACTTTACGAGATTGTATTAAATTTGAATCAATTAATCGATTTATATTATCAAGTCCACTTTTTTGGAATTTTTTTAAATACGTCAAAGTACCAACTTTTGAAATTGCTAATGATGCATTCAATACATTACATGATTTATTAACCATACATAAAAAATTAGTATCAGAATTTCTAGCGGAAAATTATGATAATTTTATTTCAAACATAAATCAATTGATGCAACTGGATAATTATGTTACCAAAAGGCAAAGTGTTCGATTATTGGCTGAATCAGTATTACAAAAACAAAATCAAGTGTTTTTAAATAAATATTTTGATGATACTAATAATTTGAAATTGATCATGTTGTTACTTAGTGATAAACTGAATATTTTACAATTGGAAGGATTTCATATATTTAAATTTTTTGTGGCTAAACCTAAAAAATCACAAAAAGTATTGGATATCTTGATTAAAAACAAGACAAATTTCCTCGCTTTTTTCCAAAAATTTAATATTGCTGATTTTAATGATTCAAACTTGATTGATGAACGAGATTATATTTTGGGTGAAATTCAAAAATTACCTGATATTGAAAAGAAAGCTTGATACTTTTCAATACACACCTTGCATAATACCTAGCTTATTTAGAAATGAGAATAGTTTACTCATAATCAAACCTGTAGAAGTTGTTTTTCCCTACAATGACATTTCATAATCAGATAAGTACGACCGTCAATTGCATAAAACCCGTGACGGTGAAATTTTGCCTCTCTTTTCGCACAGAAGTTGTCAAATAAGGATTGAAATTCCATCTCATTATATACCATGTACTGACTGAGTTCGATTTGCAACTGGGGGAGTTTTCAAGTTGTTTTTTTTTTTTTTTGCGAAACCGGCGTTTTTTTTTTTGTTTTCATTTTTTTCCCTTACCGACCATAACCGTGATTTTTCCTCCGCCAAGAGTGTTCATTATCGGCATTCGTTTATTTGACGTGATTAAGTCGCCAATTGCCGAGTGTTGTTTTGGAGTAGACACCGCTACATATTGCCACAAAGTTATGGTTGAGCTTTAGTATTTGGGTCTGGTAAATAAGTAACCTACGTTTCGTTCATTGAGGTTTTAGAAATCACGTATTATTGTATATATAATTGTATTTTGTATTGTTTGAGGTGTGCTTTTAATCAGTTCGCTATAATACAGACAGAGTTAAAAATGTAAAATTTTATAATTTAAAGTAGTGAATTGAGTAACTTATTGAGCAACTCTGGACCAGTCTTCATGTTCTTCTTCACCATATTGAAGTTTTCTAATCCATTCAGCAACATCCTTGGTTAATTCACCACTGGCACCAGCAGAAACTGGTACGGCAATTTGTTGATCATTCCAGCCAATTCTATCAATTGGAGACACAACAGCAGCAGTACCGGAACCAAAGGCTTCCACCAATTGACCTTTGGCGGCTTTGTCAGCAACTTCAGCCATGGTAAATTTACGTTCAGACACGGTCCATTGATCTTTAGGTAATCTAGCTCTAGCCAAGGCCAAGACAGAATCTCTGGTAACACCTTCCAAGATGGTACCATCTAAAGGAGCAGTAACCAATTCTTGATGACCATTATCATCCTTGAAAACAAAGAAAACATTCATGGTACCAACTTCAGTGATATAACCTTCTTCACCAAACAACCATAAGTTTTGAGAGTAACCTTTAGCAGCGGCTTGTTGTTGAGGTAAGACACAAGGAGCATAGTTGGCACCTAATTTACGGTTACCAACACCACCTGGCCAGGCTCTAACGGCATAATCAGTAGCTTCCAAGGAAACTGGTTTGAAACCAGATGAGTAATAAGGACCAACTGGAGATGCAATCACGTATAACAATGCCTTATCAGGAGAACCAACACCCAAAGAGGCGGTGGTACCAATCAAGGTAGGTCTCAAGTATAAAGAATAACCATTACCCTTTGGTACAAAACTTTCTTCGGTAACCAAAAATTTATCAATCAATTTCAATAATTCTTCATGATCAAAAGTGGGTAAGGCAATTCTTTCGGCTGATTGATTCATTCTTTCCATGTTTTTGGTAGGTCTAAAAGTTCTAATTTTATTATTGGAGTCACGGTAAGCCTTCATACCTTCGAAAAGTTCAAAAGCATAGTGGAAAACAACGGTAGATGGATCAAGGGATAAGTTATGATATGGGTTAATTTGAGGAGTGCCCCAACCAGCTTCTTTGGTCCATTCAATTTCCAACATGTGATCGGTGAAAGATTGACCAAACACCAACTTGTCGTTAGGAAGTTTTTCCTTAGGGGTGGTGGTCTTGGTGATTTGAAGCTTGGAAGCGTCAAGAGGAGCTTGGGTCATGGTTGATGAGAATCTGAATAGGTTAGTATTGGTGGTTATACGGGATGAGCCCAATCTGGGTAGTATTCTGGTGAAAGATTTCATTGAGTGTAGTCTATAAAAAAAAATGGAACAAAAACACCCGGTTCGAAAAATAAAAAAGGTAAAGAAAGGATCCCTCTTTTATTCTATCAGATAAATAATTCTTCTAAGAGTCAACGGTTGTTTATATCATTATCTCATAATGCAGTTCCTATGCCCGATAGAAAAAAAAAAAAAAATTTTCCTTGTTTCTTTTGTCGCAGTACAATTTGCTCGTTTGTTTCTTTTTTATTTTTGTATGGACACAGCGGAGCGGAAAAAAAAATAACCGGTAACGAAATGGGAAAAATGACTAATAAAAAAAAAAGTATCAACTGATACCCGCCCCCAGAAACCATCCGGCAAGAATCTAGACAACCCAAACCACACAGACAATTGAAATCTAGCCCTTCGAATCATACATATGATACCGTCAACAGATGAATGGTGAGTACATACTGAGTATTTATAAGTAATCGATCGATTGATGGATGAAAGTATAGTACGATCTGAGATGAAAAATTGATGAGAAATCGGTGTCTTTTTATATGATTCGCACTGAGAAAATTGCGGATTTTCGCGCCTCCTATAACCGATTTTTTTCCCCCACACTTTAGCCAAAGAAAAAGAAGTACAACTGAAAAACTTGAAAAAAAAAATGAATAAGAGATCCTTATCGGTACATGAGTCATCCTACAAGCCCTTTGAATCAAACAATGATGAGAAAAAAATAAATAAATAGAAGTTATTAAATAAATAGGTGTGCACTGGTAGTTAGCCGTACCATACCATAAGATTTTCAACGGCAACTCCTTGAAGGTAAACGCGAGAGTCACTTGCAATATCCAACACTGGTGGTTCATTATTGGAGGGATCATTTATGATTTCAAATGGTTTGGTCCATACCACAGAACCCGGGTTGACATCAATCCCGTTGATTTTTTTGATTCGAAGTGCTTGGTTCAATGTTTTGGTAGCGGGATTTTTAATATCTTGTTTATTACACACTCCGTGTGTACTATCATAATCATCTGGTCGTAATGACTCAATGTATTCTTGTGTAATGTCTTGATTTTGCAGATCTATCAACCCTGGCTGTAATGTTTCCAATTTCATTCGTAATGAATTAAGCACCGGTACCCATAGATCATCTTCCAACATTAATGCCTCTCGATCGTCGGTGTTGGTGATGTTGGCATTATAACTCATTTTTGAGACTTGTAAACTGGAAATTCCTTCCTTATCACCCACAAATAAATCATGCTTATGAGTGGTCAGTTCTCGTGCACATTGTAAGTATAACTCATTTTCAATGGGAGCAAACATAGTATACTTGTTGAAAAAGGAAGAAGTTAATTCAATCAAGCTATCATCACTGGGCAATAAATAGTCAGGTCTCACCAAAGTCTCGCTATACTTACAGTTGGCGTCAAATAAACGTTCCCAGGTATAGTACCCAGATACCATGAATTGTTTGGAAGTTTTAGGTATTTGAGTTGAATATCTTGGTTCACGTTCACAAGTATCAAATCGTTTACCAAATCCAGGACCCATGTCAAGATAATCAATCTTATCCAAGCCATCAATCTCAATCAGTTCCACCTCGGTGGAACTGATGTTACGATAATAGCTATGGTCTTGATTGTCATCACCCACTAATTTATGATGAGATGTTTGACGAATCTTGGAAAATAATGTGTAAAGAAACAGCTGTTGACTAGCAATATCAAATTCCTCCTTATTTTCAAAATGAAGAGTAGGTTCTTTGTTATTTTGTTTGGTAATGAGTATATTTCTATTATGATGCAGAAAATTGGCATTTGTTGGATCAAGTTTATCATGAAACCAAAGTGGATGACCCTCGGTTGAAAATATCCAATTCTTATCCCCAATTATTTTATTATCATGTAAAAAAACTTCATTTTGAGTATCAAATAGCAAATACAAGTACTTGAGAGTTTCACTCATTACAAATGTTTCCATTCGATCCTGCATTGCTCCCAGCCTTACATCCTGAACTCCGTTAAGCCCACATTTTGATTTATACTTCGTTTTGAAAAGTTTTAATACCCTAGCACCTATTTGTAAATACATTGGATCCCGAGTGGCTCGATATAAATAGTATGTTGATTCAATAAATTCAGGTCTTAAAGGATACCACTCCAATGGTATAGCTTGTATCACTTTAGCTGAATTATTCATCGCATTTTTAGACATGGCAAGATGATTCCATCGTTCTGGAATCAGATCAAAATGATCCCAAATTTTTAAATATACCAAATGAGTCTTGATGGCATCGGTCAATTGACCAGAAAGTACCAATAGACCAGGCCAAAATGCCCCCAATGAATCAATCCAGGTGGTTGAAACTGCACCCAGATCAGTATCAACATTAGCAAATACCATCGATCCATCCAGTGGACCACCTCCTTGTGCCAGATGAGTAAGTAAGGCTTGATATGAACTTTTGAATACAGACCACAAGTGTTCATCGTTAAATAATATAGATGCCTTGACAGCATATTCATAAAATGAATCAACCGAGGCACCCACCCCGGTAATTGAATCCTTCCAAGTACTCAGTACAGGATCAATCGTCATGGGTAATAAATTTAATTGCAGTCTCAGTGACCATAATTTCCAGTAAGTCAATTGAGTATAGTATTCAAACTGTGGATCTCCCGTAAGTTTGGATAATAATGTGAATTCCAATACTGGGGTTGCGGCACCTGAAAGACACGTTTCTCGTTGTAGTTTTGCAGGTACCTTTGATAAGCCATGGGCCAAATTGATACGAGGAACAGGGATATTGGTGGATGTTTTAAATGCAGGTATTAACCGTAGTCCCAAATCATATGCCATGCTTAATAAGAATCCATCATAACTTTTGGATATATGCAAAAGTGATTGATATTTGGGATAAATTTCAATGTCCTTGATTAAATCGGTCAATAATAAATGCGATGACATAAGCCCACCTAGAAATCTAATCGAATATTCAAATACTTGTATAATGGTATCTTTTTCAAAAATTGTATGTTGTTCTTGTTTTAAGTAAGCTAATGCAAATTCTAATTCATCCCACTTTTCCATAATGATAAGACTATCAAGATTATCTAAAAGTGACAGACTAACATTACCCATTACGTCATTCCTTACAGTATTATCAACATTTCCAAAGTCAGGACCATACGGTTGGCATGAGAGAGGTCTCACTTCATCAGCGGGGAAGCCATACTTCATGTATGAAGACCAGGCATGATCAAATAACTGACGAGTTTCATTTTGAAGGTACCGTATATGATCTGGAGTAAATGAAGATTCATATGGATAACTAGAGTTTGAGCTTCGAACCAATCGAAATGTAGCTAAAATCACTATAGCCAATAAAATTATATTCGATCGGATCATTCATTAAGTGACGATTAAAATCAATTGGTTTGGAAATCTAAGGTAATGTTTCTAACTAAGGGATCAACATTTGCCATTCTCAATGCGTCTTTCCTTCTGCACACATAAAAACGAATTGTGCAATGTTTTGTTCAGTTCTCTCATTTTTTTTTTTTTTTTTTTTTTTCGCGTAGGTCTTGTGACATATTTAATGCGAAAACCTCAAAGATTTTACGTACTTAGTCTACGTAAATAACAGATTAAACGTCTATAAATAATATAAATGCATGTAGAATCGTACCTGGTATGAGAATGGAGTAAAAAATGATCACTTCCCAAAAATCCTATTGACCTGAGATAGCACTCTAGTGGTACCGAACCACAAAGTGACTAAAATCAAGGTTACATCAAACAAAATCAAAAGCAACCCACTCAACATAAATCTTGGTGCAAAAATTTTCCACACCATCAAGTGTCTTCTGAAATGGGCAGCAAATATGAAACTTGACGTAGATATCAACGTTTGATAACTTATCAATGTAGTAATATTGGTGATTGTTTGAGATAACGCGGTTATAGGTTTACTAGAAGGGCATATCTTCCACAAGGTGATCAATGGAATAGATAAGCAAATTATGATGAACGGACCAAAAGTATTCAAGGCAATGTTCAAATGAGTAAAAGGTAATTTGATGGTCTCTGTGGTCATGAATCCAATCTCCCATTGTACTGAGGGTATAGTAGCCTGGTGGCCCGTGCTAAAGAAATGCTGATAACCCAACAATCCAAAAATTATTGGAGCAACTAAATTTCTTCTAATGTCGAGAAAGTCATACAACTCGAGTAATGACAATATTTGGACAATTAACATGTTTAAAGAGATGGCACCTAAAGGTTTGTTGACAAGCATGATTGCAATGGTAAAATTAATGATGAGTAAGAAGTAGGCTGATCCATAAACATTCTGGTACCCTAATATTGTAGCGGCTCCTTGTGACTTAGGTTGTAAAGATCTCTCATTCGATTCTTGCTCGTCTGAAGACTCAGAGTGTTCAGCATTAGCAGGAGGGTTTGAAAAGTCAAGCTTCACGCACATAGGACCTCTTGACCAGCTATAATTGGCCAAAACTAAAGCCACAAACATAACAATTCTTGCAATTGCGAGTTTCAATGATTTTATTAAAGAGAAACTGATCACGGTATTAAAAGATTGAAAATAGTCACTGTTTTCGACATATTCAAAAGTCCAATATACCGCGTTCATAAACATCATAAACGTTAATCCGGTTCCGATCCACAATGGGGCTGCAGAATGGTAAGAGTTGGAGAGGCGATAAAAAGATTTGATGATTAATGGTAGTAAGTAGGAACACAAGTGCAAAATTATGATGGACCACCATGAGGATTTGAAAGTAGGCGTACAATACGGCCTTTGTTCTTCTCGGCATAAATTAATCATTGATGTAAGTCTTGATAAGATAATAAAGGTTATAGCATGAGAGATCCCCAAAATTTTTTCTCCCTGTGGCTTGGTTGTGTTGATGAGGCAACTGTAAAGAGCGCAGAATCCAAACGTCAAAATGAAAAACGTAACCACTTTGTCCTCCCATACAACGTATGAATTAGATGCAAACACCAAACAATGCAAAACCACAAATATAAGCCCTAAAAATGACCAGCTGTTGAAATTATACACTAAGAAATCGAATAGTTGATGAACCAACCAGTTTACACTGAATCTATCCATAATGGGAGCCCAGAGTCCAATGGTAATCCCCAACGCGGTTCCAATGCCAACGCAAGTCTTGATAGTGAACCCAATAGGTTTAAGTACGACAAATATTGAAAAGCTAGATACAATTCCCACCAAAGTCATCGCGATAACAGATCCAATGAATTCAAAGGACATCGTCAGGACTCTGACCGAGGGAATAGACCTTGAATAGGTTATGATGAACAAAAGCGAAAGCAACAAAATACCTATACCAATTCCAATTGACATCATATCAAAACGAGCCCACAAACTCTTACAGTGTTCCAAAGAGTCAAGTTGATAATCCTTGGCCTGCTTGATAATTTCAGAAAAGTATTTCTTGTTATTGCCAAATTCAGAATAATTTGTGATAAAGTACTGGTATTTCTCGTTGATTTCGGCATTTGTAAGTTCTGGTGACAAGTTTCTGTAATTTTGAATTTGCTGAAGAGTTTTGTAATTGGCAACAGACAAATCCTTATCGTTACCAAATACTTCGTCTATAGGGAAGCCCAAGTTATTATGGGGAATAGGCAAACCAAGCAATAATGAAAGGGTGGGTACCAAGTCTATTTGATTAACACTTCTGTGATTTGCACCAAGGTTGGAAGTGTCATACTGTGCCTTATCTTTTTTGTTTATATGAAATTTTTTGTTTTTGGAGTATAAAAATAAAGTACTCTCTAATTCATCCCTCGAGTCACCCCCATGGTTTCCAGTTGAATCCATACCGTGGTCACCAATAACCACTAATAATGTTTTATCATCTATTTTGTTCACAACATCCTGTATCACATCGTTCATCTGTTGTAATTTCTCCTTCATTGCATAATGATTCGGGCCATATCTGTGCCCAGCATGATCAACTCCCAAGAAGTGGCCAATTAATACGTCCCATTCTTTTGATCTAGATTTTGACAACAACGGGTCCAAGTGTTCTAATACACCGTTGTCCACTGTGTGTAAGTCCCAGACATTCAAAGAGTCGTAAGGAAAATGCAAATCGGGATTGATGTAATCGCTGAACATGGCCTTCCATGTATCATCTCCCATGAATGCAATACTCTGATTGTTCTTGTGTAGTTGGAGAAGCCAGTTGTCTTCCACAAGAGCATCTCCATCAAAGTTAGACCCAGCATCGATGAATGTCGGTAACGTTCCTGTGGTCAATCCTTTCAATCTCTGTAAAGTGGTGGTGGGAGGATCTGCCATAAACTTCAAAAGCACACCATTATCGGGCTGCTTTTGCACTAACTCGTGTAAAATGGGAAAATTATTGTGATAGTAAGGGTTTGGTGTTATGTTTGAGGTGGCATCTTCCTCAACAGGTATAACAAAGTCGAATCGTAATGCATCAATAATAAGTAAAACGGCCTTGTCGAATTGAGGTTTCATGCATGAGTTAAGTTCTCCGGGGCCCTCGTTACATTCAGCAATATTAGGAAGTACTTGCCTCGATAACAAAAATCCACTTGTAAAAAAGCCAATTCCTAAAAACTGTAAAACGCTAAAGAATATTAGAACAACAACGTACCCAAGGAATGTGATCTTTAATTTTTGTTGCCTGATTCGAGCTCTGGCTTGTTGTTGTTGTTGAATATGATGCTGCCTTAGTATTCGCTGCTTGTCTTGTGTTGATTCGGCCTGTGCCGCTTGTGTAGATTCCATTGGCGGAATTGTACTTGAGGTATATGCAAAAATGAAGACCCTTAATAACGATCAAGATTGGATTATTCTTCGGGCTTAGTTCGATTGAGAGACGCGGGAAAACGAAGAAAGGAAGTATTTGTGCTCCGTCTTAATTTCTTACCTGGGGAATGCTAATAAGTGAACAGGGTTTAACTTTTCTTTTGGGGAAGAAAATTCAGGGGCTCGATGCCGCTTCAAATTAAATCAAATGTAAATTTGATTGGATAAATAAGTTATCAAGACTAACCCAAATTACCCTGAGTATAAACTGTAAAGTTGAATGGCTATGGAAAGAGAAGGCAAAACGCTTATCGTAAGGTGCAGCGATGAACGATTGTATTTTGTCGTAAAGTTCTGTGTCCACGTAACGACGTAGCTGTCAACTCGTGATAAATCAAAACATAACAAACAGAAAAAAAGAAAGGAAAGGAGAACAAAAAAAAAAAAACTTCAGAGATCGGAGTGTACGGGTTGGCCGCGCTACAAAGAAAAGTGAATGAAAAGTCCGACATATTTAGACAAAATAAGCCATTATTCGAATTAATATTATACAAACGGTGTAATCGAGTATATCTTGAACTTCATTAGTTGTCCTTTCAATTATTCCATACTATGGTCAATTTGACTTAAAAAGTCGGTATCAAAGGCATGGCTAGACATTATTCCTCCATCATCATCATCGTCCTGGAAGTTGATTAGAGCACCCATGTCATCATGGACGATATCCAGGCCATGTGTGTCAATGACATGATGGTCACTTCCAGTTTCCAAAAGTTGATTGATGTCATCATCTACCATACCACCATTATTCGGTCCCGCAGCGTCATGATGGCTATGTGTTCCGTCATCAAGATCTTGATTTGGGGAGGGATTCTGGTTGAGAGTAAATCCAACATTATCCTGGTCGTGGGATTTCAAGCTCTCGTTAGCTATACCTGACTTATTAAGCTCATTGTTATCGTCAGCGCTGTCGTGGTTATGGCTAGTGGGGATGTTGGTAGCCTCATTGTTTCCAGTGTCATTATTCAAGTCATCGTTTGAAATTTGGAAATCATTTGGATTAAAATTATCTGTTGATGCTGACAGGTTGAGCTTAGTTTGCTGATCTGATGGGACATGCTGAGTAGCATCTGATGGAGTATGTGTATTTTGTAATTGTTGTGCCGTTATTGCTGGTGAGTCCTTGTTATTTACACCATGTGCGCTGGTATGACTATTTTGCTCAAAATTAGCATGACCTGGATTAGTCACATTAGATGCATTAGTAGTATTTGTTGGTGTGTGATTATTGCTATTGTTATTACCCAATTGACCCATAAAAGACATACCTCCTTGTCCAAAGGAGTTCCCATTCGTTAAGGTTGTAAAATGAGAGGTATCGACTCCTCCAAAATGTGTCGGCACCAGATGAATATCGGGGGTTCCGTTATGAAGATGAGCTTCATTGCCATTATTACCAATTTGATTGGTGAAATCATCATTATCACTATGGCCATTGCTTCCAATATTTACTAATGAGCTAATCAGCCTTGGATTGTAATTCTCTGGGGCTTTTGTAACTTTTATAGACTCAGATATATTTTCAACTGGTACTGAATACTTATTAAGTTCGGCCCCTGTGTGATATACTTTACCAAATTTGAGTTTATACTCTTTTGTGATAACATCTATCTCCTTCTCAAGATCATCAATAGAACTAGACTTGAATAAATTCGCCTGTAAATGTGCCAATCGATTTATCTTCTCTTGTCGATAAACATAATCACTATCTTTATCGAATGGATTGACCTTTGATTGCTTTTGATCTTCAACTTCTTTTGCGAGTAATTTTTCTTTAGTCTTCATCAAATCAATGTCACCAAAGTACAATTCTTCAGGTTTGAGGTTTTCCACGATTTGTGTTAGCTGCTCCTTGGTGGGTTTATCTATACGACTCTTCTTAACTCTAATTGGTTGTTCTAATGGGAAAACTGGTGGTGGGGTAATTTTCAGAGTATGGATGGGTTTCGAGGTGACATTTTCGAGATATTCTTGATTAGTGATAAAACGATTCAAGGCATCGGCTCGAAAACTTATGAGATCTGCTTCATCATGAAGCTGTACTGGAGGTTTTTCTTTCATTGACAGACGATGATGATGGGACATCATCTGAGGAGGGGGTGCTTGCTGAATATGAGCATGAGAACTTGGCTTGTTCACTCTGTTTCGTCTGGGTCTGCCTGCATTAGCCATTGTATCCTAGTTAAATCTTATGGGTTACAATAGATACGTAATTAGTTATTGGGCTTCTTATGCAGGTTTTTCAGTGGAAAAGTGAGTTGAAAGTCCCGAGGTTTGTTATCGTTATCCTTCGGTAGGTGGTAGCAAAAGATACTCAAAATAAGTGTTTTTTCTCGGTGAATACACAGAAATTTGAGGCCCTAAGCGAGTGAGATGTTTGTTTGAATTGAGAGCACGCGGATCGTACGTCTAAAATGAACTCGAAAATTGAATTACTGAATATCTTTTGATAGCATATACAACGAGCCTTTGTTATCATTACGCTTAAACGAACAAGCACGAAAGAAAAAAAATATTAAAAAAAAAAAACACAAAGTAGTGCCCTGCCAAATGCGTGTCTGAACCATATATCTTTAGATAAGTATGTACTAAAGTTTCCCATTAGCACCCCCAATTTACGATACGATATCAATGTGATGGATCAATGAATACAACTGTTTGGAATTACCAAGTTTTAAGGTGTTGGTTAAAATTCTTCGTTTCTAATTTGTGTGTCTGATTTTTTTTTGAGCAGCTAAACTTTATGCAACATTGAAGTTCGTTGGGGTTTATGAATGCACTGGCAAAGATAAAGCTCGACAGTGTTGAAAATGAAGGTATTGGATAAGCAAAAGACTTATAAAGATAGGAAAAAGTATAACTGTATATATTATAATCAAGAACGAAAAGGCTAAAGTAAAAGGGAGAAAGGAACAACGAAGTGAAATGTTAGTAATACAAAATAGTATGATAAAGAGAAAACATGTAAACGATCAAAACAAGGGGGAACAAAAATCAGAGTGAAAGAATAGAATATAATGTGAGAATACGTGAATGAGAAGCATAAAAGAGATGGAGTGAAAAAAAAAATAAAAACAAAAAATAAAATCAAATGGAGAAAGCGTCTATAAGTCAAATCTCCCGTTAACGAATTCCTCATCCGCTAGATGTTGATCATGGTCAATTTCCATCTCATCTTCTTCATCAATTTGATCATCATCAATAACATCTTCATCGGGAGGTAAGTTAGGATTACCCGGAATGAATGATCCGGTGGTTTTAAAAGTATTATGACGTAAAGATTTACCAAAATGATCTTCCATGGCAGAATCATCCACGTAGGTGAAACCTTTAAAGTTGGCCTGAACACCAGGTGATAAAGGTGTAGAGGCCATTTCCATTTGTTTCTTCAAAACGGAAGTTGATTCTGAAGTAAATTCAGGGTCAAAGTTGGAAGTATCAGTTTCGGAAGTTAAATGAGGTTTAAAAGGTGGTGGGATACTCTTCAGTTTTAATAAATTCCAATCAATATCATTGAAAAATGGATGAGCTCTTAATTCACGAGCATCATTAACTGAACCTAATCTATGTTTAGGATTTCTATTTAATAATCCTTTAACAAAAGATCTACCTTCAGGACTCAAGACTTCTTTTGGAAATCTAACTTTACCAAAGGCAATATTTTTATACATTTGTTGAGTATTTTCAGCATAAAATGGAGACCAACCACAACACATTTCAAAAATAAGAACTCCTAATGACCAAAAATCAACCATTTTAGTATATCCTGATTCATCCAATAAAACTTCAGGAGCTAAATATTCAGTGGTTCCACAAAATGTATTGGTAGTACCATCATTATTTAAATTAGCTTTAGATAAACCAAAATCACACAAGGCAATATGACCATTAGCATCCAACAAGATATTTTCTGGTTTTAAATCACGATAAACAATATCATTATCATGTAAATGTTCTAAAGACATTACCAATTCAGCAATATAAAATTTAGCACGATCTTCAGGAAATCTACCCTCTTTTTGTAAATGCCAAAATAATTCACCACCTGACATATAATCAGTAACCAAGTATAAATCAGTTGGAGTTTGAAATGAAAATTTAAGACCAACTATAAAAGCTGAAGCAGCAGCTGAAGTACGAACAAGAATATTTCTTTCACCAATAGTATGAGCAATTTCTTTCTTTTTAACAATTAATTTTTTCAGTAAAACTTTCATGGCATAAATTCGGTCAGTGTCACGTTTTTTAACTTGAAATACTTGACCAAAAGTACCTTTACCTAATAATCTTAAAACTTCAAAATCATCAGGTCCATACAGTTTTTTACTATCAGTAGTATTGTATTGCCATTCAAGTTTAAGAGAACCACGAACTCGTTCACCAATAACACGAGCTTTTAAAGGATACCATTCAGCTCTAACCAATTTATTAGAAGTATCATTATTAGTAGAGGGGAAAATACGAACATGACCTAAAAATGCATCATCTTGAGCGGCATCATAAACAGAAATATCCAATTCTGATTTAGAACCAACCACATCAAATGTAGCTTCATGATTCCATAAAGGATTGGCACTATTAATTGAAGATGAATCACTATCATGATCATTTTTATCGTTAGATTGATTCAGATGCAGTCTTTGATTTTGTTGAGGTTTGTGTTGATTATTTTGTTTGGGTAAATTAAGATGTTGAGTTGATGACAGTCTTTGGTACATGGTGGGTCTATCCTTTTTACCATCATTTCTTGACATGACGGGTAAGCCAGTAGTGGTGGTACCGGTCGAGGTTGCTGAGGAGGTGGATGCATTGTGATGATGAGAATAATGATGATTAATGCTAGTATTATGCAAATTATGATGTTGTTGTTGATTGTTATGATGATGATGATTTTGTAAATTAGGAGATTTACCAAATGAACTAGGAGCATTGGTGACAAATTCCGAACTTTCAAATGTACAAACTACATAAGGTTGAGAATGTTCCCCCACTAATAAGTCACGAGCTTCAGCAATAATAACCTTTAATTTCCCCTTTGGTTGAGCACTATTTTTAGATTTGAGATTCATATTTTGACCAGTTTCATCGGTAGTAATGATGACTGGTTGGCCAGATTCACCTGAATTATCTTGAGTTATGGTGTCGGAGTATTGGGGTTGTTGAAGATGATGTTGATTTTGTGATAATTGAGATTGTTGGGATGGTTGTTGTTGTTCCTTTTGTTGAGGTTGTTGAATTTGGTCTTGTTGGAATTGTTGTTCATTTAATTGATTTGATTTTTGAAAAGTTTGATTTAAATAAGCTTCAGTATCATAGGGTTGAAATTGAGAGTAATTTTGGGGTAATTGTTGATGATACTGTTGATGGTCTAAATTCATACCATTTTCATCACCCCCAATCATATTGGAAGTGGTACCATAAACCATTGAATTGTTAGAAATTGCGGTGGTGGGGGTAACATTGGCTAAACCTTTGGGTAACAATTTCTTCTTGTTGGGATGATTATTATTAGAGTCATCAATCATACCTTGTTGTTGTGATTGTTGTTGAATTTGATAATTTTGATTCTGAGAAGAAGAAACAGAACGAGAGGGAGAAGGACTTGATTGTTGAGATGAACTATCTTTTTTGTGGAAACCGCCAAATCCAAATATTGATTTAGCAAACTCAGCCATAATAATTAGCCAATGAACTTGGTTTGATGATGATTTTGTAGATGCGCAACGGGTGTTTTTGTTTATTTGCTAGTGATTGAATTTTTTAACAGAATGGATAGCAAATGATCAAGATGGAGTGAATGCTAAGAGTCTATTGTATATATGAGGAAAGGAAGAGCGAACAGAAGGACAGAAAAAAAAAAAATAAAGGAAGGAAGGAAGGATGGAAAGAAAAAACAAAACAAAACAAAAAAACCAAGAACAACAGTGGAAGCCCTTTCTATGATTCACTGGGATTGTAAGTCAGGATGAGATGATGATGGGAGTATTGTTCAAAGTAAAAAGGGAGTATAAAAAAAAGTAAGAAAGCACAGAGGAAAAAAAAAAAAAAAAGAAGAAAAAAAAAAAAAAAAAGAAAGAAATAAGAAATTAGTGATGATATTAAAGGGGATAAACAAACTCACACTAAAAATGATGTAGGGGGCGAACGGTTAAACACGATGAGACAACAGAAAATAGATAATGAGAATTTTATTGAGAAAAATAATTATTTTCTTTTTTTTTTCTTTTTTCGTTTCTTTTTATTCTTTTATCGCACCAAGAACAAAGAGAAGAAGGAAAGAGAAAGAGAAGAGAATAAAGAAGAATGAAAAGAGCTTGCTTCCTTCCCCGGGTTCATTAACAGAAGGTAAATGGTGAATAACAAGTACTTACCAATGATCTAATAGTGTTGGTTTTTTGAGTTGTGATTGCTATAATGGTATATTGTTCTTGGAAATCTCGCACCGGTGACTCAAATAAACTAACACAAATGGAGGTATTGACATGCTAACATCAAACAACGGTTCCATTGGGGTATTCTTTGCTTCAATTGGAACCTTTGAAAGTATTTGGAGCTACCATGGTTATAGTAGTATAGTTCATACATCACTATCAATAGACCAATTAATCGAAATGTTAATCAAATCTAATTACCTAATATGTGATTGATTGAATGGTGTGTGTGTCCCAATTAGGCAGGTCTTATCCCGATCCTTATTTCATTTCTCTGTTATAGGGCCGACAGTTGTATGCAGGACTTTTTTTTCTTCTTTGTCTTCCCCGATAAGTATACTTTAAATTTTAGTTTACAAAACTGGAAACATTTCAATATCTCATAAGTAAATCATTTTGATATTGAGTGTGGTATCTTCCTTGTTATTCTCTTTTGTTCATTTTCGAGTGTTCGAATTTGGTGGTTTTTTTTTTCTTGTAGGTTTAAGTGTATTATACATGTGATTCTCAATACTAAGTTGACCCTAACGGTTATCTATCCAACGGTTGATATTTCACTTCGTTTTTTTTTCTTTTTTCTTCTTTGTAGGCTACCATGCAAACTACCTTGTTACTTGAGTACTTATTTGTTGTTCAATTGAAATAGACATTACTTAAAGAAAAAAGCACCACATTGAATCTAGATCAATTTTTTAATTTAACCAAATTGTTGCAAAAAATAAACAGAACGTAGGGGAAATCACTTATCGCAAAAAAGCCAAGGTTTAAAACAACAGCAATGAAAAAGAAAAAACAATAATCACAAGCATGGTCTATCTTAGTCTGCGTGTATATTATTTGTTTGTTTTTTATTATCTCCAATTTAACATAGAAGCTACATTAGACACCAAACGTAAAAAAACAAGTATTCGAACAATCTTTATTTCATTTTCAACTCAAAGCTCATAAACATGAGTCAGGCGGATGGTTTCAATACCAAATCAAAAGGAAAGAGTAAATCTTGTCCTAGGTACAAGATAGCAGTTCAGACGTATAGAACTTAGTAGCAGAGAATTAAATATGGTCGATGCGTACACCCGTACATTCCACTTTTACAACCTGTAAAAATGTGTACAATCAAAACAAAAGACAACCAAATCACACCATTTTGCAGGTTATGCAAAGCTTCAATATGAAAAATTACGAATAAAATTGAACAGAATGATATAACAACTGATGAATACTTTGCCCCATACAAATATTGATATAACTTTAAATTCAACCATGAACTTCCTTACATCTATACGTAGTAGTATAGCGCCTTCGATACCGGCCATTCTGATTTGGAAACGATCATTCAGCATTAGTTCCATTATCAATGCTCCTGATAAATACTATAAAATCTTAAGATACACCAAACCAGTTGACACTAATATTTATAAAGCTGGTGATGAAGCACCAAAAGGTTTACGTATTCCATATTATAAAAAACAATATCCTGATTATAATTATGAAACCAGATTTTTTAAACGTCAAAATCGAGGATTATTTGGTGGTTTACAAAGAACTAGTTCCAAGAGTTGTTCATCAAATGGTAAGAATAAGAATTTAAGATATCATTTACCTAATATTGTTAAGACTAAACTTTGGTCCGAAACATTACAAAAACAAATACAAACACATGTAACCACAACCGTTTTAAGAACAATTACCAGAGAAGGTGGATTAGATAATTATCTTACGAAGGATAAACCAGCTCGTGTTAAAACCTTGGGTTTAAAAGGTTGGAAGTTACGATATGATGTTTTAAAACAACAAGAATTAAATAATTTACGTACTAGTGAAAATGTCCAGGTTTATTACGTTCATCCCGATGGTAAACAATTGACTGTTGGTAGACAACAATTATTACGAGAATTATATCCCTTGATCTATAAAAATAGTTATGTTCCCATCGAATGGAAACATTTCATTAGAGATCATACCGTATTATCTACAAAAGAGTTGGTGGAAAAATTGGAACAATTCAAGTATGATTTCTCCAACATTACAGTTTAATTATACTTGTGAAGCACTTGCTCTATTTTTTTTTTCTTTTTTTTATTCCATTCTTTTGGTTTAAATTGATGTTGTTTGTCATATATTATTTCTGTACATAGTTTTAAAAACTCAATGAAATCAATAATTAGATGCTATAGAAGACCTTTAGTGTATCCATGGCTTTGCGGTATGGGTTTCTAATCGTGCGAGCTGATTAGCTAAACGAAGAAAGCAGTCACTTAGCACGTGACGTAACGCGCGCACTTTTTATGCCGTTTCCTTATTCGTAATAGCAGGCCAAATATGTGAAATAGCCACGCACGTGACACTGCAAAACTCAGAATAAACGACAGTAACAAAAGAAAAATTAAAAAAGAAATTAAAAAGAAAAACAACCGTCATCTGTGCAGGCCCACACTAAAAGGAGATGAGCGCACAAATCTCACACCCGCACCCACCCAAATTCTCTCTCACCAAATGTTTCACTGGTAAAACACTGAGGGAAACGAGAGGAAAAAAAAAAAAAAAAAAAAAAAAATGAAAAAATGAAAAAGTGCCCTTCATTAAAATTAAAAAAGTAGTTTGTTACCTCTTTCTAACCTTTTTGATAGTATAACATCATAACATCATTACAAAAATGGCTCCATCTGGTATGTAATCGTGGTTCCCCCTTACAATAAACATATCAAGTCGTTGAAAACATATTTGAATCATACCAATCAGTCGTTGTGGGAAACAATCTATCGTCAGTCGAAAAGTTAAAGCCAAAGCAACTTACCCTGAATATCATTCAAGAAATGAAATCGTTTTAAACAATTCATCAATCAAACCGTAGCATGCATCATCTACAAATATTGACCTTATCTGTGTTGGATAGCATCACATTGAATATTGAAGACTCATTCAAGTATTGACACAATTTTCGTACTTTCCATTTATTTTCAAGATCCATAATCAGAGCCTTCGCAAAAAGAATAAGAACAGATTACCTGTATATCAAGTGCTGACTAAATTTATTCAGTGAGAGCAAGATCGAAGAGTCATTACGTATTGGCATCAATCAGGTGCCTGTACCTCACTATCATTGTAATCATTTGTTTGTTCACCAATCCTGGCTGATTATAAACAGCATTCCACTCGACGCATACTATTTCCCATGACTGATCTTCAAAATTTATCAACTTTCTTTTCGTTTCCATCAAGAAATTTATACTAACTTTTTTTTATTATAGGTATTGCTGTTGGTTTAAACAAAGGTCACAAGACCACCCCTAAGGAAACCGCCCCAAAGATTTCTTACAGAAAGGGTGCTTTATCCAAGAGAACTGACTTTGTTAGATCTATTGTCAAGGAAGTTTCCGGTTTAGCCCCATATGAAAGAAGATTGATTGAATTGATCAGAAATGCCGGTGAAAAGAGAGCTAAGAAGTTAGCTAAGAAGAGATTAGGTACTCACAAGAGAGCCTTGAGAAAGGTTGAAGAAATGCAAAAAGTTATTGCTGAATCTAGAAGACACTAGATTAATTCATCATTTTTTATTCAAAATTATAAAAATGAAGAATTAATGTGGTTATGTGGTTTCTGTTTTTTCTTTTAATTATGTACATTTTATATACTTCTTTCCTCCCCTCCCCCCCTCTTTCATAAATTTCGTTTGGAATTAATAAAACAATAAAAACCTTTATATGGTTCTGTAAAAATGGTATTAACTTTTGTAACTTGTGTAAATCCGTACCCACACAAGTCTCAATAATTTTTGGTTTTCTTTTTTTTTTTTTGAACTTAATATATGTGGACTTCTGACAATGGAACTTGAAAGATTCAAGGGTCTCCCTCTCTCCACGTTTAAACAATTGATTTCCGAAACTTTAGTAGACTAATTTCCAATTCCCATCATAAATATTGAGCTCATATCATGTTTCGTAAATTAATAAATTGCCGTTCCTCTCAGGCACGATACTTTTCTCCACCATCTCATTTTAATAATCCCCGTACTATTCCAGAGCCATACACTAATCAACCAATAACTCAAAATGATTTAACGGCGGACCAACATCACCCCTCTACTCCACCTTTACCCCAGTACCCTCCAGATTCTCCATCTTCATCATCTTCGTCTTCCTCTTCATCTGATTCACATAGCTCATTCAAAGATTTTGCTTCACTAATAGCGATGGGAGCACTCGCATACTTGGCACTTGATAGTTATACCACTCGATTTAAACAAGAGAAACTAATGAAAGAAATCAATGTGGTAAGTTTGAAAAATCTACAAGTTCAAAGAGCTCAATTTGTAAATGCCAGTAAACAAAAAGATTTACAAATTTTAAAAGAACGAAGAGAACAAAGTAAACGAAATTTTAAAATGTCATTACATATTGCAATTTTACGTAAACAATTATTAGATCAGGGAATTGATCCAGTTGATATTGATGTGGTTACTCAAGAATTCGAAAATAATGTACGGGCTGATTACTCAACTAAAAATGTAAGTGGTCAAGCACTTTGGTTAAATGATGGATCAGATTTAAAGCTGTATTTTCCTGATCCGCATGATTATGATAAGAAACAAAATCCTTCTGGTGTTAAGGATTAAAAAATTAACGGAAACTCCTGTATATATATAAATAGAGTCATGTACAATTATTCATTACGGTTTATGAGCAGAGAAAATGGACCATTAGGATTCGCCTTCTTCGTGGACCTGTAGGTTCAATGTTGACAATACTTCATCGTCAAATTTATTTTGTTAATAAGCTGCTTTACGAGGACATAGCGTTTTTTGGTATATAGCCTCAAAAAAAGAAAAAGGTCAGAATTTTCGAGATCACTATGAAAGTAACACAATCCCCTTTGAATATTTGAAACAAAGTTTCCTATATTTTCTTAGAATATCACAATGAAGATGAGCATTAATCTTATTAAGATCATATCCTTTGTTATGTTAACATGTGCAATCACATTGAATACAAGTCCTCGTAATATAAATAATAGAGAATTAACAAATAAAGAAAGACCCTCTTATGATCTAGTCCAATCATTCACAGATGTTTTGCACAAAGCAGCACCAATTAAACAAATGAGTTTTGTGGGGTACATTCGTTTATTTTGGTGTTCAATCAACGTTCCAATTAGTCGATCAATGTCAATTGTGTATTGCTAATCATCAAGACCCACCAGACACAAATTGCAAAGATAATTTGAAAGGTCTTACTCGAAATTCAGCAGCAACAGTTATGGTAGAAGTTGGTATATCTTACCTTAATTATCGCATTGGAAATAGAGATGATTTGCGAGTACAACTCAGGCGAGTAATCAAAAAAGTGTTAATCTAGTGCTTAAGAGCATTGGTTATGATGTTATATCTGATGATAACTCATTACACCGCAGAGATGTTGATATCAATACTTACAGATAAGACTTATCTAAGGATATTGAGAGATAAAATCTATAGAGTACAGAGCACAGACTAATGAGACAAGAACAATATCGTTACAACAACAAAATGACAACACGAGTAATGATTCTATCGCTGCAAGAGATGATCATTGGGGACCTGATTACCCCGGATGTGAATTGCCAAACTGCCATGATCAAATGGGGATAGATTCTTGAAAAAGCGCCAATAATGTAATTGAATATAGTCCTGCCACTTCAGTTACATGGGTATTTATTTGAAGGTGAGTGGAGAGCTGCATTTCGGAAAGCATACTTAGAAAATGACTGGGTGTGTTCATGGAGATATTACAAAGTAGTTAGTAAAGCCTGGTGGTCAAAGTGTTACACAGGTACTTAATGATTAAAGAAGTAATCATGAGCATTATGATGAATTTTTACTGAATATTAGACAGTAATGACAATAGTAAGGATTTTATTATCATGCTGCTTTATGAGGGCATTAGGCTGTGAAATAATTTGTTGATACTGATGTACTGGTGTAGGCGCTGATTGGGTTACCCGGAATATGCAACTCTCAAAAGAAGAAAAAAGGTGAGAATTTTCGAGAACACTATAAAAGTAACTCGATGCCCACCAAAAATTTGGAACAAAGTTTTTTTACATTTCCTTTTGTTTTCCATATACAATGTCTTTTAAGTAGGCGCCCATTAGAGTCACGGTTTATATGATAATTTCTTCTACATATAATCTATAACCACTATGTGGTTTTTTCGTGCTCGGGTAAGCCTTAGATAAACGAGTTTTTACCAGCCCCGATATGTCGTGTATATCTCCCTTGATTGGATATACTACGCGGTTCTAAACTTACAGTTCTTTTGTTTTCTATTAACATTTTTGATAATTCAAGACATGTATTCGTTACTTGTAATTTATATGCTTCGGTATATATTGTAAATCATTGAAAAGAGAAGTTTGGTTAGCCTCTTCTTGTTTCAAGTACTTCGGCGTCAACTTGACCAAGATCACGTTGCTTTAACTTCAAATTAAGTAAGCTAAGCTTGGGACAACATGTGGTGGACGCATCAGGTCCCTTTGCCTCATAAAAGTTCTTGCAGCAAAAATAAAGTTTGTTGATCACATCGGAACATTTCGATTCATTAAATCCAGTGGCCGATAAACAATCTTGGATAGCGCATGCTTCAGCTTTGCAGGGCTCTGCATTTTTGTGTGTCGATATTTCAGCAGGTGGCATTCTTAAACGTTGATTGAATTGAGTTGTATTATTCACAAAAATGAGAAAATTTCTACTATATATATTCACAATGACTTCCAACTTCTTTATATCGGATTTTACTCCATCGGTGCTTGCTGTTTGCGGTGGGTTGTTCCTGCTGACACTCGTAACATCCGTACACCAGCAAAAATTTGATCTTCTACCTCATTTGGCACAATCTCACAACCCCAATTGAAGTTTAAAACTTAATCATCGAAAGCTTCATCAAACAAGGGAAGAAAGGATCTCGTGATAAAGATGATCTTTGTTGACTCCCAAAGAGATTATTCAAAATTAAGTAGTTAAAATGTAGAGATCCCTGGTCATTTATTATGTTTTGGAAGATATCTTATCTTTGCAGCAATACATTAACATTGTAAATCATATGGTTGACTTAGATGGGGCTAATGTTTTCACACGGATAAACCAATCCTAACAGCCTCCCACCGGTGATGCTAAACATTATCATTACATTTAGAGTTTCATAAGATGTTTTAGACCGCTAGTCAGAAGACCACGTCAAGGGATTAACTTAGTTACTATTTAGGCTTAATTCTGTATCGATAGCTTCTAATTAAAAAAAAAAAAGAAAAAAAAAAAAACCATCGTAGGGTAGCTGTATACATAAGATTTTAACCGTTGAATTTGAACACAAGGTAAATTGATCTGTATCAAAGGAGGAGCAACTGACAATTTATACACAGTGGCATAATTTGTATATTATCAAGATCAGAATAAAAGAGGAAGAAAGGTTTTTTATAAATATAGAAATGCATTCGTTTAATTCGGTAGTCATAACTTTTAGTTGATTATACTTCTATCTAAGTCTGTATGATAATCATCTTCATCGAATTCACTTGGCTCGTAGATGATCAAAGGTACAAACTCATTTTTCTCTGTTTGTCTTCTAGTCATTCTAGCTCTCCAAATATAGTACGACACAAACACACTGAAAATTGACACTAAGATTGCCATAACCCCCCACCTTGAATAATGCCATCTTAAACTTTCAATTTCTGATCTCATAGCACTATTTAACTCTGTGGTGATTTTATGATTGGTTTCTTGAATTCTTAAAATGATTTTTTTCAGAAGTAAAGTATTCTCTGATTTTTGATCACTCATGGCAACTTGAGTGTCATTCTTCATTTGAATCAAGTGATTATTGAGCTCATCGGATATGATGTGAAAATCACGCTCTAGTATATTGATCAAATTAATCAACTCGTTGATATGCAGTTCTCTTGATCTTGTAATATCAACTCGTAATTCTTGTTGAGCACTCTCGTAGAGATATCGCTCATTCTCTAATTCGTAAAGCTGAGAATACTTGGTGGATAACTTAGATAATTTGGAATTCAATTGAACAATGAGTAAATTAATGACCTCGTCGGCTTCAGATCCAGAAAAACCTGCCTTGACTAATTGGGTATAAACTTCATAGGTGTCCATATAGGGTTCCATATTTTCAAAAATGGTAGTCAAAAATTCATCCTCAGTCGCTTCTTCATTTTCTGCTGATGATTCCTTTGTTATAATAACATCTCTCTCGTTACCAGTGGTATTATCGACTGAGTCTTCGTGTTCTGGAGGTTTAGTAAACACTTCTTGCTTCACTCTCGATGCATCATTACGTGTGTTTGGACTTTTTGTATCAATAGTGTTAGCTAACGTTTTAGCACTTTCCAAATCCTTGGAAGTACTATATAATCTTATATTGAAAGATGAATTGCACCAAAATGATATATTGTTAACCAAGGTAGCTCTCGGTAGTTTGATGCCTTTGGTATGAATAGAATGAATCTCGCGAATCGGCGAATGGTGAAAAGGTCGATGAATCTTCAATTTGTATAAGTTTAAATTTTTGAGCATGGTCAAGCTTTTCTTTATAACAAATTGTTCAAGCGTATATATTGTAATGTGTATCTATTCGCAAACTTGTTTGATATGCCGGGGTGATGTTGTAATAACAAAGATCTCTTCTTGGCTATTTCGAGTGTAATTTGATAATATGATGCTATTTATGATTCAGCAAAAAAATCGGGTTTAATGTAGCAAGATTCGAATTAGTTTTGAAATGATAATCTGTATACCACTGGTTGCAGTTGATGTCTTGTGGGTATAATTTACCTGTTGTTCTGGACTCACGCATGCTCACTTTTTTTTTTTTTTTCCTGTAGTGCTTTCGTTCTCCACCTCATAAGAAAAGCTGCTTGCACAATACAAAAATATCAAAAGGATCATACATTTCATAGAAGAAAACATATATTGAAAAAAGAGGGTTTATGGCCTATAAATTAACTCAAATAATTATATGTCAGCCTTTGTAGATTTCATTCGTAGTGCTCGTGTGAAGTGGTTCTCCACAAAGAGGCAGGACTCGAATTTAGATCGAAGGGTCTCAACTTACCAAGTCTTTGCAAGAAAGCAACAAAATGATGCTTTGGCGATTCCTCCCAGCTTTCCGCACTCTCAGAAAAATCAGAAATGCTCTTTGAGTTGTCTTTGGGGTTTTCCCTAAGCTCGTCTTTTCGTTTCATTGAATAAAACAGTAAAGCCTTGAAAAATAGCTTGAACCCAAACCTTTCGTTATTTGCGTAGATTATGCTCTCAATGGGGTCGTTGGTGTAGTTCAAGGGTTGATACCCCAGACTCTGAAAAGAATTGCGTCCGCTTGTGTTAGCAATCAAAATCAAATCCGTGATTGGTGGAGACTTTCTCACTGCCGTGACTTGCTCTTTGTTATTCACATTATGTTTGGCACTTCCTCTCAAGTATACCAATAGTTTACGATTCGAATTGAGCTTCAGTGAGGCCACGGAAATTGGATGAGGTTCGAGCTCCTTGTTGGATTTCAAAATTCTAATTTCGGGTGAGTGATCTTGAACAACTTTATAGAGGATATTCGTATTAACATCTAGTAATTCAATGTCGGGGAGGTTGTCTCTCAATTTCTTAATCTCATCCAGGTTGTTTGTCTTGGTGAATCCATGGATTTCGTTTAGTATTAAGGTACCAATGACATTTAAATATTCCAGTACTGTGGATTCATCGTCGACCGATCCCAAATGGTTCGAATCCAGGTGAATATTCAATGAGGACACAGTGGGAAGCAAAGCACTCCAACAAATAAAACGGCTTATTTCACTCAACAATCTCATTTTCTCAGTTGCAATGAATGCACTGCGTTGCGTGAAGTACTCATTTCGTAAAGAAAGAACATTTTGCACTTCTTTTTTGGAGGGCACCTGAATAACTTTATCAGCGTCTAAAAAAGGCTGAGGAATTTCAGGGGGCGGTTCAAGAGTCAAGTTGTTCATCTTGGTGATAAGAGCAATACTGCTTGGTAAGAATTTTTTCATTGGGATGACTCTTTCAAAGTGGTTTAGGGAGGAAGGGCTGTAACAAAAAAGCATGTTAAACAAGACGCGATAGACAACACTTGAAAGAATTCGCATCGAATAGTACATTTTGGCAAAGATATAGAAGAGACCCCAATTCCAAAATATTCCTGAGTTTTGCTTCAAAGTGAGTTCGGATACCTCCATATCGTGTATGAGGCGTATGATATCCATCGTGAAGATCATTCCATTCATCATTTCACTAAACTCAACCACACGGATGTGAACAAAAATAAGGAGAGTAAGAACAACCCTCAACAAATGCACTCTCAATAATTCCAAAGTAGGAGATTCTGTATTCACATCAATGTTCTGTAACATGAAATTACCCTCGTCTAGTTGTAAGGATCTAGGCTTGAAGCTATTGAGGTCTTTGAAACCGCCTAAAAGGGCAGTCAAATTTAATCTCTCTTTTGAAAGATTGACTCTATCTGGATTTCTTGGGTCCAATGGATCATTTGGAACCTTAGCTAATGGTAAGCTATCGTTATATTCATTCACCTCATCGTACGTCATTTTGGAATTAGGAACAGTACGGTTTTGGTTGCTTTTAGTGAAGGAGTACCCATCTCAACATGCTGCAAAAAATATACATCGCATTTCATTTTTCTGAGCTCACACTCGTGAAGTACCACACAAAAATGAACACTTGAAGAAATAATGCAACACGTACAATTGCATAGCTTCAAAAAAATGACAATATCATCACCTTAAACTCCACTGACATAGTCGTTATCACAAAACTTATTAAAAAGAGATTCGATATGCAAAAATTAATGAAGGATGCGAGGTTCGAACTCGCGCGGACAAACGTCCAGCAGATCTTAAGTCTGCCGCCTTAGACCACTCGGCCAACCCTCCAGAACGTTGACGGTTATAACTTCTTAAGATTTAGATAGTGCACGGAATTTAAAAAAATCGTAGGTAAAAATGGCAAGCTTTCTATTTTAACATTCATGTTTCCTTCACCAGGGGCTTTTTCTACTAAGCATATATCCTACTGTCCTCCAAATATTTGAAAAATAATATATTAGACTTAGTTTTTCTCTTTTTTTTTTTTTTTTTTTTTTTAAATACTAATCCATAAATCTATATCAATCATGAATCCACTATTACACCTCGAATCTAGGAGACTACCTGGAGCTCATTGCAATCGCTTTATGATTAGTTAGCCCTTGTTTTTTGTTTGACTTAACTTTCTTGGAGCCCAATGACACTTTTTTTTTTTTGTCACTACTTTCAGGTATCTGCTGATTCGACTATTGATGGGATTGGACTGCACTGTGATGATATTCTGGAATTCTTTCGAAAACTTTGATTAGCCTGCCATTTACCGAACCCTTTTCCTGTTCCGTTTTCAAGGCACATAGAGTAAGTGTTTTTCTGCAAAGTCTTTGAGTATCTTGCTGGAGAAGTTGTATTGATGTTCTCAAATGCTTTGAAATTTTGGATATAAGCTTGCTGTTCTCTTCTGAGACACCATTATTTTGAAAATTGTCTCTTGCCAATGTTAAGATTTCTATTTTCTCTTCGGTAAAAGTTTTTTTTTTTTTTTTTAAAAAAAAAGGAAACTTTTTATTTTCTAAATAATAATACCTAAACCAAATGATAAATTACCAAAGTCAACCAAGTATTCGTGTTCATCCTTGATTGACTGCACCTCTTGACGCTTTTCACCTGCAGGAAGTTTTACAATGCTGTGTTGAAGATGCATTGTTCTTTTTTAAAATTTGGATCTCAATTCATGAAGGTCTATTTTTTTTTTTTTTTCTTTTCAAGAAAGGAAATAAAAAAAGGAGTTACTACAAGTTCTAAATTTTTGGTATTATTCGCTTATTCAATAACAAGTCGACTATTTATTATTGTCGTGTATAGCAAATGATTTAATGTACATGTATTCATTAAGAGTCTATATAAATCGGCAAATCAAATTTTATGAGTTACAAAAAGTTGAAGGAAGAAAAACGGGAAGAAAGAAGGAAAATAAAAATAAGAAAAAAACAAAAAATGCAGGGAGGCGAAAGAAGGGAGTCATGTCATAGATAAATGTATCTTGCTTACTGTGCATCGGCCGATGATGCGTCAACCTTCTTGCTAGAATTTTCCTCTTCTTTCACCTCATTTATAACACTCCAACCCATACGTTTATTTAAACGTTCGTATTTTGCTCTATCTCTATCAGTAACACTCGGATTAATCGAGGACAATGCTTTGTGGAAATCATCATTGGTAACCACTATACTTTCATCATCAGAATCATCCTTACCTTCGTAGTATCCGGATGCATCTAATTCTTTTATTTGTTGACCTTGGAAAAATTTCTTTTTCAATGCCAACACCCCAGCCTCTCTGACCAAGGATGACAAGTCAGCCCCTGAGAAGTTACGACAACGTTCATCGTTAGCTACCACTCTTAAATCAACATCAGCAGCAAGTGGAGTATTATTAGCCCTCACTAAAGTGTTCAAAATGTCGAATCGTTCCTCGGAGGAAGGTAATTCAATATATAAAGTCTTATCCAAACGCCCTGGTCTTAACATGGCAGGATCAATCATATCGGGTCTGTTGGTAGCTGCAACCACAAATACTCCCTTTCTATCATTTAATCCATCTAATTCAGTTAATAAAGTATTTACAACACGAGAACTCGATTCAGATAATGATGTATCTCTTCTTGGTACCAATGCATCCAATTCATCAAAAAAGATAATACAGGGAACCGAAGCTCTAGCACGTTGGAAAACTTGTCTAACGGCCCTTTCTGATTCACCCACGTATTTATTTAATAATTCAGGACCTTTAATAGAGATAAAATTGGCACGAGATTCATTAGCAACGGCTTTTGCCAATAAAGTTTTACCACAACCTGGAGGCCCCCACATGAGTACTCCAGCGGGTGCTGTAATCCCCACTTTTTCAAAAATTTCGGGTTTTTTAATTGGTTGAACAATACACATGTGTAATTCCATTCTAATATGATTTAAAGCACCCACACTTTGCCATGTCACGTCCGGTACAGTGGCAAACCCTTCTCTCTTGGCAGTTGGTTGAACGGTAGGTAATGCTGTGAGGAAATCTTGATATGTAATGGCTAATGGTGCTAATTGTTCTTCATTCAATGGTTGAGGATGCTTAACAAGGAATCTTTGAATAGTAGAAAGTTTATCCAAGTCGGATTTATGTTGAAATTTGATCACTGAGGTGGTACTAGGTACAAGTGGTTGTGATTGATTTGGATCAGTGGCTGTGGTCATATTGACATCAGTTGAAGTTGAATCCAGTGAAATATTGGTGGTACCATATTTATCAATATCCATTTGATTAATTTCCTTCATGAGTAATTCTTCTTCGAGTTCACTTAAACTTTCGAAAATTCTTTTAATGGCGGCAATTCCTGCCGCGGTGACTAAACTTTTCAAATCAGCCCCAACGTAACCAGGAGTTAACTTGGCTAATTCTCTAAAATTAAATTCACTACCTGATTGTAATTTCAATGTACTGGACATAGTTTCCAAAATAGAACAACGTTGATCTTCATTTGGAACGTTAAGACAAATTTCACGATCAAATCTACCGGCTCTTCTTAAAGCAGAATCTAATGAGTCGGGTCTATTAGTAGCACCAATAACAATCACTGGTTTTCCATCGGTTTTTTCTAACGTTAATTCATCCATAAGAGTTAAAAGTTGAGCCACAATTCTTCTTTCCATTTCACGTTGAGCACCACCATCTCTCTTTGGGGTAATGGCATCAATTTCATCCATAAAAATAAGACAAGGAGCCACCAGTTTAGCTTCTTCAAAAATTTCTCGAAGTTTTTTTTCGGATTCTCCTGACATACCACTAACTACTGATGGAGCTGAGATATTTATAAATGGAACTTGTAATTCACCTGCCAAAGCATTGGCAATTGTTGTTTTACCACAACCAGGTGGTCCATAAAGAAGTACACCACGAGGTGGTTCAACCCCAGTGGAGGCATAAATTTCAGGATGTAATATGGGTAAACCAATAAGTTCCATAAGTTGAGTAGTTATGGTGGTGAGACCTCCGAGAGAAGAGAGAGTATTTGTGGGTGGGGTATGATCTATTTTATTTTTTTGTTTCTTGATAATTTGTTTGGTGGGGATATCTTTGGTTCTCTTTTTTGATGATTTTTTATCGTTACCATTATCTTCATTGGTATCAGTTTCTGCTGGAGTGTTGTCATTGTTATTCCACATTGATACAACTGACTTATTGAAATCATTGGTATCTTTAGCAGTCATGAGGTTATTGGTGTCAACATCTTCCAAGTCACTTTCGATTGTAGCAGCTTGTTCTGCTTTAGCTTGTTCTCTTTGCGATATTAAATCACCCAATTCTTCTTCTTCTTCCTGTCTGACCAATTTAAGAACGGCATCTATAGATTTTTCTAGAATGGCACGTTTCATTCTTCTTGTCAGAAGATCCTTAGATTGAACGTATTCAAATACGTTAGCTGACAGTAGATCCTTGGCGAGGGCTATATGAGAGAATGGGTCTTGATAATTTTGTTGTGTAGTGGCGTTGTTATCAATATCATCGTTATCGTGATTGCCAATGTCACTGATTTGTATTAAATTGGCTTCATCAAGACTTTTTTTGTTTTCGGTAGTTTGATGTTCCAAGAGATCATGAATCAAGTCATACACGCGCTGGTCCAAACTTTGTCCGCTAGATTTCTTGACCATGTTTATGTGCTGTATTGTGAGTGGGTGATGCTTACACTGATGGTAAGGGTTGGGTAGGTCAAATCTCTAGTTGATGTAGTACTCGCGATTTACGGGATGATCATCTCTAACTACATATCTCTATTACAGCACCACACAGAAGAAAAAGAAAAAAAAAAAAAAAAAAAACTTTCTTTTCCGTCTTCCACTTGTTTCCCCATTCGATAAGATGGCATCCTGCAGATGATGCAGATGACCGAATGTCGGATTCCGGTTAAATATGTCACCTGATCTGTCACGTGTTTGGTTTTCTTGTCAAGAAAATCAAGGTACCTGCATATAACAACCTCAGACATTTATGAGGACGTGAGTTGCTGTTTGCCATTTATGGGTGATGGTAAAAAAAAATCTACTTTTGTGTTCGCGATAGCAATCTTAATCACAACAGAAATAGGATGCAACATACTTTTCAAACCTTTAATTTTCCCGCCTTAATAGCATGTTTTAATCAACGGCATTGAATAAGTACTATTGCATAAACTGATTAAAGCAAAGCACAAGTAAAATATGACAATAGAAAACTTGGGTCACTGGATAAACGACTGAGCCTAGTCATGTATCACGTACGGTTATGTCAATGATAACTTGACGAAGTATTTTTCTGACGGTTTGCTTGCAACATTAGCTGTGTAAAGTTGTTATTCCAATCATGAAAGTAGTCAAGTAAAGGCGAAGCAAAAAAAATGGGCAACCTCGTAATTCTTACCAAGACGTGACTAGCTGGATTTCATTTTACCCCAAGATACCTCGAGGATGCATCAAAACACGAAATCATAAACATTACGGTATAGACTTCATATTGCCAAAATAATAATCTTACCAAGAGATCAATTTTCGAAAGTGTCTTAGAATTTATTGACAATTTTCGAGGGTCAAGCTGGCAAACTGAAACCCAATGAAAGAAAAAAAAAAAAAAAAGCACAAAAAAAAAAAGAAACGAGTGACATAATTTTAGAAACGAGTTAAAACATGAATACAAAATCAAAAGAAAAATTAAGTTAGGTAGTAGTTATGAAGAAATAATAAAATGAAACAGAGGTTAGTATAGTAAAATAAAAAAAAAGCAAAAAAAAAAGGAATTAGAAGTGCAGGCGGTAATGTTGTGGAATGTTCTGGTCAGCAGCAATAAAAAGTCATGTGCTCCAGTTTTTACGTGAACTCTGATATAATTATTATTTTTTTTTCTTTTTGCGATTATTTTCATCACTGAAAATTATCATTTTTACCGGTTTAGTCTCTTAGCCACAGTGGTGAGAGAAATGTCTGTCCTATTCAGGTCACTTGGATTAAGCCCGCCATCCGCTACTCACCCCCTCTTTTTAAACTCTTCAATGCTGGCGGGTGGAGGACCCTATTTTCTGACTATAAATATCACTTATTTCCCCCCTCTCTTCTCCATTCCTAATTTATTTCTCTTACTTCTTTATCAATTACTTCTTGATATTAGTAACTAATCCATAACTTACAACAATCAACTCATAACTTTAATAATGTCCGACTTAGGTAGAAAGAACGTTTCCGACAAGGTTTCTGAAGCTGTTAAGCCAGATTCTGAAAAATCAACTTTGGAACAAGCTAAGGAAAGTGTCACCGGTAAGGTTGACAAGTTGGCCTCTGAAGGTACTCCAGAAGACCAAAAATCTTTTGCTCAATCCATTTCTGACAGTGTCCAAAAGGGTCATGACGACGCTAAGAAAGAAGTCAGTGGTGAACCAACCTTGGCTGACACTGCTTCTCAATACGTTGATGTTGCCAAGGAACAATTGGGTAACGCTGCCCAATACGTTTCTGGTGTTGTCACTGGTGCCAAAGAAGGTGCTCAAGATGCCACTGAAACTAAGAAATAAACTATTTCCTTTAATTAGTTATAATGTCATAGAGTGACATTCTTTTTTGCTTGATTTATAATTTATTTCGTTATTACGTGTCTTACGATATACATAAACCCTTTGAGGTTAGTCTCTTTTTTTTTTTCCAAACTTTCTCTTGTCTTTACATAGTTATTATAAACTGATACTTGAAAAATTTATTGTCTTGTAGGAACTTTTCTACCAGCGTTGACTCTTTTATCGTTTTGTGAGAAGTTCACTGCCAATCAAAGCTGCATCAAGGGCTTTCGTATTTCTCGAGCTCGAAACGGAATTCTTACTATTATTTTCAGTTCAAGCGGGACCCTAAATCATGCTTTATTGTTCTTTATTTCATAATATTTTTTGGGATTTTTTTTTTTTTTGTTTTCCACTATTTTTTAATTATTTTCTTGATTAGGATCCTGAAATTTGCCTCATGCTTTCTTTGTCCACAACCTTATACAACAATTGTTCTAGAAGGTTATAAACAATATGGCTAAGTCGAACATGATGAAGTAAAATCCGAAATATTCGAGGTAAACGATGTTTCACATTTGGAAAAGGTACCGAGAGGTTCACAATACGAGAAAGTCATACACTTATCGCCGAATTCAGTTGGGAAAGGTTTCCACAGTGGCGGTACAGTGAACCAAACTTATCAAAATGTCCTTTTAGTGTTGTAGTCAGGGTGATGTGCAGTGGTGTTTTGATGGGTCTCTTGACTCGTTTTAAATGAGCGAAAGTAACAGACATTCTTCAACTTGTTTTGTTGTTAAGTTGTAATTTGTTTGTCTCCTTCTTCGTACTGAAACTTATACTTGTCACTTTGAGAAGGGAAGAAACTCAGAAACATTCAACGAGTAGTTATTTTCAAGAAATTATAGATTTTTAATAATTATGAAAAATTTAGTACTTTTTTCTCTATTCCTAATAATTATGAAAAGTTTAGTACTTTTTTCTCTCTAAATACATCTCAAGGTGCAAAAATCAAAAAAAATTGGCAAATTTAAATTTAAAATTTAATCAAAATATAAATCTAGAAATTCATTTATTCTTTCCCCAAAATGAGATCAAAGTTTCAAGGTGAAGTATAATTTTAACTGAGGGGTGGTTGGCATGGTTGCAAAATGGATTTATTCAGATATTCTCAGCCCTCACTCTTTTGTTTCGTTTATCACTTGCGATTTCGAGCAAATAGATTTATTGTACATTAAATTACAGTTCATCATGTGAGAGAAAGAACGAGAAGGAAAGGTAACTTGATAAGGTTTATCAATCAAGGGTGTCAAAGGTGAAACTATACAGACTATCATTGGTGTGCATATAAACCGATGGTCGCTTTTTTCCCATTCTCTTCTCTTCTCATTTTCTTTTTGAATTTTTTTTTTTTTTTTGTTAGATCAACTAGGCGCTCATCTCGACCCAGTGATAACAATTCTAAGTCACTTTATATTCAATCCTCTCATTGAAATTCAAACTTAAAATCTGCATTTTAAAAATCTGTATACCGTATTTATAACCAGGAAGAAATGGGTTCCCCTAAAAAAGATTCAAGAATCAAAAACTTCAAGTCATCGTTTAGCGATGACCATTCCGACTCCGAAAGTAGTGATAGTCAAGCACAACAAGTACAAAAAACTACAACGAACAAGAAAGATATTCACGCAGACTCAGAAAGTGATGCTGATGACTTTCAAGATGAATCTGATGATGATGATGATCTCGGCATTTTCAAAACTCAGAAAAAATCAAGTCATCTAGACAGGTTCCGCGATGACAACGATGACGATGACGATGACGATGACAATGACGATGAAGATGAAGAAGAAAATAACATTAAAAGTATAGAAGACAAAGAAACAACAGCATCAGGAATGGTTGCTCAAGGAGCCAAGAGAAATCGTAAGTTGAAAAAATTAAATCCTGAACAACTTGCCAAAGAAGAAAAAAAAATCAAGAAAACTGGAGTTTGTTACTTATCTCGAGTACCTCCTTATATGAAGCCTGCAAAGCTACGCTCTGTACTTTCTCGATTTGGTAAGATTGATCGTCTTTTCTTGAAACCAGAAGATAGCGCTTTATACCATAAGAGAGTTAAATACGGAGGGAATAAAAAGAAGAATTTTACAGAGGGATGGATTGAATTTGTTAATAAAAAAGATGCCAAATTATGTGCTGGCACTTTGAATGGTAACAAATTGGGAGGTAAGAAAACTTCATATTACTATGATGATATAATAAATATCAAGTACTTATCTGGATTCAAATGGTTCGACTTGACTCAACAGATCGCTAAAGAAAATGAAGTTAGACAAGCTAAGTTGACAATGGAATTGTCACAACAGCTGAAACTCAACAAAAATTTCATCACCAATGTTGAAAGATCTAAAATGGTGTCTAATATTCAAAAGAAAAGAAAGGCTAAGCAAGAAGAAAGTGGTGAACCAGCTAATGATGTTCGTCACGACAAAGATGTTGAATTCAGGAGAACCTTCAAGCAACGTAAGGTCACCAGTACTAGAGCTGATGCTAAGGATGAGTTAAAAGAAAGAACTAAACCTAATGACAAGTTAAATGATGTCTTGTCGAGAGTATTTTAGGACTTGAATATATAAAAATTAAGTAGCATAGCAGTTATTTTTTTTTTTTTTTTTTCTTCTCCGTGGATGAGATACTGGCATACTTGTTTAATTAAATATGATATATTTCTAGAAACAATACACACTTGAATAAAATAAAAAAGAATGGAGATAAAATATTTTACTTGGTCCTCTTTGAGGTCGTCTTTTTAGCAACTTTTCCATTTTGTGTATCATGTCTTCTTTTCGATCGTTTTTTCGACTTTTTAATCTCCCAAACTCGTTTCAACTCGTATAGATAATCAAGACGACAATTCAATTCTTCCACGCCAACATCGAGACCTTGTTTAACTAAATCACTCGCAAGAATAGCTTCCCTTGGGATATAAGGGTGGTGCACGAGACTTTGCAACTTACTCCATTTCTCATCAGACCAATCTGGGTAGTCGACTTCATCATTTTTGTCATGTTTGGGTATGTCTACATCGCTAGGATTGCTCGCATTATGAGGACGCGCAGGTTTTCGGAATGAAGTACCTTCAATTTGGGTTACAGGGGCCCTTTCAATATTAGGGCCGCCATTCAGTGACACGAGAGTATTGGGAGGAGGAACGTATGGAGTAACACCGGGTACCGAATAGGTACGCTCAAAATTAGGGCGACTGTGAAGGGCAGGGTTTTCCCTTCTTTGTTTCAACACATGACGAGCGTATTGACCAGAAAGGTTTGGAAAGTGCTTTTTGGGTAAGGCATAGCTACCCAATATGTCATCCTCAACATTCTTGACCGGGCTCGATCGTTTTGAAATGGGGCGGCCACGTCGTATATTGGACAAATTGGAAGCGTATGAAGGGTCACTCTGTGGATAAGACTTTTTAAAATGATTATTCTGGGCTGGTCGAACATGGCCATCGCTATGTAGGGACCCGAATCTTTGTCTATTAACTCCAAGGGCCCTACTTCTCGCAGCACGATCTTTATTCAGCCAACTCGATTCTACTTCATCGAGTAGTTTATGTGTTTCGCGATCAGATGCGGAGTCAGAGGAGCTATACCCGATTTGGGCCACTGGTTTTGTATCTTCTTCTTCTTCTTCGGAATCAGACCTTAAGTCTTTCTTCTCTAAAGAACTTATATTAGAGTACATTTGCTCCACAATTTCCTCTGTAACCGGCAAGTCGGAAAGTATTTTTTGTTTCAAATGCTCATCTTCATCGATATCCATACCTCTGGCTTTATTAAGCTCATCTTCAATATCGCTTCCTCCATTTCCTTTTATGCTGCCTTGAAAGTCTTGAGACGCAACGTCAACTTTTCGAGAAAGACGCTTGATTGGTGTGGGCGAAGTTTTATCACGACCGTGGATCAGCCTCGTATCAGGATGCTTTGAGACATATGTGCGACCTTCATGTTCGCTTTCAGATGAATCGAACTCTATGTCGACATCGTCTAAATCAGTTGAAGCCACGGCTGCTACCGCTTTAGTGGTATGTACTGGTTGTTGTGAGGATCGAGACGTCAATTTCGAAGGTGATGACGCGAGGATTGATTCAAATTGACCCTTTCTCGCCGAGGACTTATTTCCAAAGATAGGTATACTAGCTTTATTTGGCTGGAACTTGTTGTCTTCCGAGATAATTTGGCTGTTTCTGATTATTTCAGCTTCTTCTTCATCATCATCCCATGTATTTCGGTCGTCAGTCACTTTATGAAGCAGGGGGAGTTTTGACTTAGCGCCAGATGAACGGTCATGAAGGGCGGTATCATTACTCGATAGACTCAGCATTGTGCGACTGACTGCATTGCTAGCTATCGACGTCTTTTTGCTTCTTGACACTGTATCGTCATCCTTTAGAGGTATCTTCGTAGTTTTGACTGTGGGTGCATAGCGAGACTTGTTAATAATGGGGGACCCGTCTATCAGACTTTGAGATAAGTTGTGATTTTTATTTTTCCTGATGGCCTTAGGAGTCTCTATGCGTGTGTCATCGAAGCTTATATCGTCGAATTCTTCGTCATTTTCATGGTTCAATGCTTCGATGTCATTTTTGTTTTTTGGTAAGGGCCTCGATAAGTACGTAGGGTGTAAAGCCCTCGTCGTTATATTCTCTCTCAGTGGGACTGACATTCCATTAACCAAGTCGAAGGACATCAAGGTAGCTGGCATAACTTATCTTGATCAACATGGATACCTGCTGGTTCAACTAGTTACAGTATATATATAGTCTATATCAGAATGTGTTTATTTTTGTTTTTTTTGTCGCTTGTGCACAAAAGGGTAAAAAAAAAAAAAGAGAAAAAAGAGGACGCGATTCGAATAACTGGTTTTGTACACTTCATGTTCACTGTCTATATCCGATTTAGTTGAAATATAGTATATCCTCAAATACGGCCTTTTTACAAGCATCATAGTCTATTTCATATAGCCCATATGTCCTTTCGTAGCTTATTAAGGAAAGTGAGTCGAAAAATGTCCGTAAGCTTGCAATGTTCTTTATGCCCTTTACTCCCTTGAGTAAAGGCAGTAATGGCGTTCCTGGCTGCTTCACCTTAATGGGTGGCTCTTTAGATATGATAGGGTCCACTTCTGCCGCAATTCTATCGATCAAAGCACTGAGGGTACTTTTGTCCGTGCCGTTAATGACATCGGGTTGACTAGTCACAAAAAGCCATTCGTTCAAATTGAACTCATCGTATCGCAACATTAAAAGTTGGTCTAGTAATTTACAGCTGTTCAAAACGAGCTGTAATTCTTCCTCAGTTAAGTTATGTAGCTCTTTTAATGATTTCCCCAATAAGGCATCAAAAACTGTGATCAAAAATTGCTCAATGGTGGTCCAATAAGGTAATAAATGCATCTCGTTAAACTTCAAAGTTATCGCTCTGAACAAGGCAAAAAGCTCGCTTCGGTAGGCAATTGGGCATGAAATTCGCAATGAATATTCTATTTTTTCAAATATAGACTCGATGTTACTCATGAAAAAGTCTCGAGGTTGCACCATGATTAAATAAGAGATTCTTTTCAAAGTGAAGATCTTGTTCTCCACTTCCGACTTCTCATTCCATATGAAAATATTCGTAGCCGTAGACTGTACCGATGGCGTCATTCTGAATACTAGCTCTCCTAACTTCTCCTTGTCATTCGAAATCCAAGACCGGATGACAGGATTCCAGTTTTCAGTAACATTCTTAAAAAAATTGTTGTCCATAAACAAGTCAAACACCAAGGTTTTCCAAGCCCTGTTAGGATAGGTGTCACCAATAAGCTTCACAAGAGAAATCACCTCAGCCGGTGTTTGGGTAATATCGCTTGATCTCACTTGAGGTGCCAATAGATTGACAATAATTGACGTTATAACAGAGTTCACCCTATCATTATCCTGAATGATATCATCAAAATAGGCTGTCAAATCTAGAAGTGAATTGATAAGGCTATCATTTATAGTCTTAGATGAGCCTTCATGCGCCAAATCACCAGACTTGCCAGAACTCGTGGATTCAATAAACGGTGCCGACTTCTGACTCATTGCAGCATTTAAAACTTTGACAAAATAGTCTGATAACTCTCGCTTTTGTTTTCTCTGTTCAGGAGATTTGGAAACATTCAACTTTATCGAGAGATTTTTGATAGCTCTCAATAAGCTAGGGAAAGAAGATCTGAAGCTTGAAGAGTGTGTGGTGGCATCTTTGAAAAATTTCGAAGTGATTTCCCAAATATCAATCATAGTATCATTGTCAATACTTTCCAAATAATCCAGCAAAAACCGAGTCAAATCCCTGAGTGAAATTGATACATTCATGGATGATCTCTGTTTCTCTTCTAAAAGCAGTGAGTCAGCTCTAGTCGTGATTGAGTTAAAAAGATAAGGCAAGGTAATTTGGGATCTCCCACCATCAAAAAGAGAAAGAAGCTTTATCGTTTCTGGGCTATCAATCTCAATCAATGTCTCAATTATTTCTTGTTTTTCTAGATCCATTAACGATCCAAGCAATTTTTTTGCCCTGAATTTCAACTTTTGCCCAAGAAAGGTAAGTGATCTGCCAGATACATTCTTGTTGTCCTCAGAAGCTTGTGGTTTCGAATCTGCCCATCGCCAGATCTTAAAGGCCATTCTTGCAGCATCCTGGAAAGCTAACAAGATCGAGTAAAGTTTATTTTGTTCTGTCGTTCGAATGGCAGGTGACTCAATTTGAAGCACACCCTGAATCACGCTGCCAAAGAATCCACCTTCATTAGGCTGTGAGTTCAGCTTATCGGCATTCATGGACTTGAATTTGGAGGTCAATAAATAGCTATGACTGATAGACAACATATCTTCCAAGCCTGACATAAGAATGTTGAAGGATGCTTCGACATCGACAAGGTTATCAAAAGGTTCAAAAGTTGATATGTTCTTGAAATAAGTGTTGACTTTATCAATGATTGCATCATTCAAGGTGAGTATAACACTGAAGACAGACTCGTTAAATAAGTGAAGTGACCTTGTTAATAAACGAAACCAGCTTTCCAATAGAACTGATGATTGTGCTTTTGCAATCCCCTGGATTAAAAATCTCACCAACAAAGGTTCCTTGCCTTCGTCCTCTATGTGAAGTAAATTCAAATTGATCTTCAAATTTTCAGAGATGGTCAAGAACTTAAAAATTGTTCGCAAAAACGACTTCTCGATAAGCTCGACTTCATACGGGTTGCTGGGTGATAAGTTTATGTAGTAGGAACATGCAGAGAGCAAAACATGGAACTTTTCAGAAAAGTGTGGTTCATATCCGGTGACTAAAATGAGAATCAACTCGAGTGCAGTTGCCATAGATTCATAGAAATGACTCATGCTTTTCACATCTTCAAGGATATTGTCGTCAACTTTCAATTGAATGTAGCTTTGAGTTATAGAGAGTATCAATGTTTTATAAGTAGATATTTCCCAGCCATTATTCCGAATAATTTCAATTTTCTGTGTATTGTCCATCACAACAAGCTCAGTATTGAATGCCTCCGTCACAGGTTTATCATTTGCTTTGATGACATTCAAAACTGTCTTCAAGTAGTATGAAAATTGGTTTATATCATCTTTAATGGTAATGGTGTCTCTTTTGCTCTCCATAAAAGGAAAATTGAGTAGCGGATTTGTTATGAGCTTGAGGAACCTATTACTAGTGCCACTTTTCAAGACACTTTCAATAAACCCTACCACAGGAAGAGAACGTTGAAGATCTTGCTCATATAAGCCATCCATAAGTAATTGCAAAGGTCTTACAAGGAAGGCATCAGAATCATTGAATGTGACAGAATGTGTCCACAAAACCGAAAATGCTCTCACACGTTCATTGAATGATGAGTTTGAAAGCAAATTGAGAATCCCTGCCTCAATATGGGATCGAGGAAATGCGATTTCGAGGTCAAATATTTGCCTCACTGCTTCCACCTGATGATTAGCAGGGGAAGAAGATACAAGAGCTGGCCATAAATTTGACAAAATTATTTTGAGAAGCTTGGATTTTTCAAGTGAGGTGAGCCATTTCGAGATGTAACCCAAAAGTTTAGTAAAACTAAATGCATTAAGCAAGTTTGCTTGTTTCTGCAGGTCAGGAAGGCCCGCACTAGATATAGGTCGTTGTAATATAGCAGTTATGAGGGCCTTATCCTTCCAAGGATCAACATCATAGGCATTAGGTATGTTATACAAAAACTCGCAGAATAAGCTGCACAACTGATGAGAAATATCAGTTTTCTCGATATTGTTGATATACATCTCTCTCACAAAATGAAGACAAAGAAAGGACAAAGTTGGTCCCGGAACTGGTGGTTCTTCTGCTTCATCCTTCACAAGCGATGTATAATATGTTTCCAATTTTTGGTATATTTCTTCTTTGGTATACACCAAATATTTTTCTTCAGAAATTGGTGCAAATCCACTTTGTTCTGTCAAATCCACAAAAGATCTCAAAATAACCATCCATTGTGGATCGAGTCTTACATCAGAGACAAGTGTCAAAATTGCCAAAGGGATGTGAACAGTAACCATTTCCTGTTCATGAAAGTCAAAGTTTTTCAAAAGAAATTTTAAAAAGTCAAGCTTTGAAGAATCTCTAGCTAAGAGTATTTTTCTTATTATATCCGACCAGATGTAGCTAGTCTCGACGCCATCAAAGAATGCTCTAGCAGACAGTAAAAGCTCCTTCGAATTTTCAACCCCCTTTTCTTGGACTTCCTTGTAGCATTGTTCAAGCAACGGGAATAATAGACGAGGAGTAACTAAATGACTTAATTCCCATTTATCAAGTATTATTGCCAATGAGATCCGGAAAGCCTCGGTTTTACTACTGTACTTCTCGGAAGCGAGTAACTTCATAACTCCCTCTATGAATATATCCAAGCCGAAGTTTTCGAAATACCTTGATCTAGTCAAATTATTTGTGGTATCTCCATCAGTAGTATCCGGCCCGAGAAACCAATTCCATAGCCTTCTATTCAAACTCATATCCTTTTTCAAGGTCACTTTGCAGCATGCCATTAAAAGTAGCTCTTTATCTTTCAAAGACACAGCTTTATTTAGTACGTCACTATTCAAGGGAATATGACTTAGGAGTAAGTCAAAAAATCCACGAATCACTATTATATCTCCAGCAGGATTGAATGACGTTGTTGTATTGATTGATGTTGCAAAAGCCCTGACCAAAAGACCTGCTTCAGGAGTCAAACAAGCGCGAGCTTCTTCCGAGAATTGATATTCTTCGCCTATTTTGATGGTATTAAAGGAAGGAAGTCTCTTGTTGCACCAGTAAAGAGCACCAAGCCTTCTCTCCGGATTATTTATTATGCAGAGAAACATCGTTTGCCAGAAATGAGAATCATCCCCAAGTTTTTTCTTAAATGTATCGACCAAGTCGAGTGTTTCTTGAAATGCCTCCGAGGTCTCATCATCTAAACCAGGTAGTAAACTCAAGATTAATGGTTTCGAAATAATTTTGATGCTTCTTGGTTCTAGATTCGAAAGTAGGTAACTGTACAACTTTAGAATTTGGGGTTTGACCTGAATTGAGCAGTAGGAGAAGAGGGGTAGCAATCCAGGAAGCCATACCTGTAATTCTTGATTTAAAATCTTTGGGTTGAGAGCATGGAAGATGGTTTCATATATGCTCAAGGCCTTTTGGTGAACTCCATTTGGTAGTCTTGACGAAAGACATAACGACAATTTATTTGATACTTGATTCGAGCAAGGGATCCAGATTTCCTCATCTGAGTTAAGTTGAAGTGATTTTTGAAGCCTCGAGAGGAAAGCTATATAGTCTGCCCATTCCTCAAGTGAGTCGAAGGATGCAATTGCCTTCTCCACTTGTTGTATATATCGTTTATCTTTCGAGGACAAATTGGAATTATTTTCTTTACTTCCGAAAGTTGGAAGCACATTAAGAAAGCCAATTGCTTTTTTTTCAGGATCCATTTTCAAAGGGCTATATTATCAGGATCGTGGTCAATTGGCAATTTAGTCATAAACATAAGTAGTCAAAGTTCCGTTAGAATATATTTCCAGTGAAGCCTGTTTTTACGTGTTGATTTCGCGCGCCCAGATTTGGTTCGAAAAAAAAAAAGAACAAAAAAAAAAAGTCAAAAAATACTACTTTGATGATTTTAATTTACTACTGATTCTTGAGAACCTAGATTGCAATATTTGATTAAACATAAGATAGGATGTTAAGAAAGAAAAGAGAATAATGAAAGACTTAGGAATGAGAGAATAAAAAAAAAGTTAAGTCATCAAAAATGATCAAGGTTTTGTGGAATATGGAGAAAAAAAACAAGGCCTTAACTTATATTGACAATCGAGGCAATATATTTAGCTTACTTCAAAACAATTTTATAAGAGCCAATACCAAAACCTCTTAATTTGACGGGGTAGCCCTTGTCCGTCTTCTTTACCTCGTGCTCAATTTCTTCCAAAGAGTTAGTCTTGTAAACTTTATCAACCTTCAAAACAGAATCATCAATCTGTAAGAATTCATCAACACTACCACCCAAAGATTCATATACTCTGACAACCAAAGACTTGCTACCCTTATTCTTGATGGGTAAGTTAGGATAAGCCACGTTAACATCCTCGTCATCTTCACCTCTTTTCAAATTAGACAAGATAGCACTGGTGGTATCGGCGTTCAGTAAAGTGATTGCATGTAATAAACCACTGACTTCACCATGCTTACCCGACTTATTATGAACATATTGGTCTAACTTGTAGTTAAAGCTGTAAGCCAATTTAACCGTTTCAGTACTCAAAGAGCCATTATGAGGATAAATGGCATATTCAAAGTCATGAGTACCCATATCTGCTTTATCATCAGGAGCTTTAGGAGATCTTAATAATGACAATCTAATTAAATTACCATGAACTGAAGCACCATACTTGGAATTGTTAAGGACTGATAACCCGTAGTTATATTCACTCAAATCCAAGAATTTATGATGACAAACTTCAAATTTAGCCACATCCCAAGAGGTGTTATAATGGGTTGGTCTTTGAGTGATACCAAATTGAGTTTCATACAGGGCATTAGTAGCAGTGTGAAGAGTTGTTGGGAATTGAACCTTTAAGAATTTATAAGTTTCATGCCATTCAACATGAGATTTAAACTTGATAAAGTTATTTTGTACCGTAGTTGAATTCAACTCTTCATTTAAACCTTGAATGGAAATCACAGTTTCAATTGATGATTGTTCCAGGATTTCGTGAGTTACCAAAAGAGAAGATTCCAACTTGTCATTGGTCAAGATGGAAACTTTACCATTATCCAAGAACTTGAATTTATTTAAAGAGTATAATTCAGTATCCCAAGCCGGGAATTGTAATGGTTGATCATCAAAAATGACAAATTGATTACCACCAATGGTAGAAGCATTGGTTTGCTTTGTACCACGAGTGTCAATAACTTCACGATCATTGACGTGATCATATAAGGAGGTGATAACACCATTAGGAGAAATTGTAGCTTCAATGGCTTTGTTAGACAAAGTATAGTTACCATCTTTATTCTGAGTGACTGAGGCGGGGTACAAAAATTCTTGTGAAGACAGAGTGAATTGAGTAGCACCAGTCTTGGCATCAGAGGTGACATTAACAAGAGTTTTGTCCGAATTGTTAGCAATGGAGTAAATATTATTTTTCGAGAGATGATTGATCAATTCAGCATCTTCAACGTTATCAAGTTCCACAACTTCAGAACGTGGCCATGGTAAAGTATTGATGAATTCGAAATTATTTTTGTGAGAAGTTGATTTTTCAGGAACCAACAGTTTTAAAGCTTTGTGAATCAATTCATTGGAGGTTTTTAAAAGTTTACGATACATTGGTTTAGCTTCTTCATAATAAACCATACCAATACAACTACCTGGTAAAACATCATGGAATTGACCCAAGGCAAGATCTTCCCATAATGCTTGTAATTCTGAGGCGGGATATTTATAATTAGGATTATTAATTGAAGCAATTGAAGCAATCCATTCCAAATCATGAAGTTTAATTTCACCTAAACGATTAAATTTTTTAATATCAGCTTGAGAAGTATAACAACCACGATGAAATTCCAAATAAATTTCACCTCTCCAAGTAGGTAAATCATTACCTTGATTTGATCTTTCCAATACATTTTCATAAAAATCATCAACGGTGTTTCCTACATGAACCGTTGGTACTCCACCCACAGTATTAGCCAAACCTCTAACTCTTCTTAATTTTTCAACCATTTCTTCTGTGGGTCCACCACCACCATCACCTTTACCGTATAATAATAAACCGGTGGGGACATCACGTAAATTTTTATGATTATTTAATGATCTCACCACTTCTCCAAAATGAGCACTACCAGTATAGGTATCTGCTGGAGGCATATGAACCAATACTTGAGATCCATCAAGACTTACCCAATTAAAAGTAGAAAGTGGGAAGGTATTAATATTATTCCAACTTAATTTTTGAGTTAAAAAGCGACCAATACCCACCGATTGACAAATTTGGGGGATTTGAGAAGAATAACCAAAAGTATCGGGTAACCAAAATGTAGTAGCTTTTAAACCAAATTCATTAAGTTGAAATCTTTGACCAAGAAGAAATTGTCTAATTAATGATTCACCACCGGGTAAATTAGTATCATTTTCAACCCATGAACCACCCACGGGTAAAAATTGATTGGTAGTAAATTTATCCTTAATTTTAGAAAAAATTTCAGGATGATATTGTTTTAACCATTTAAATTGTTGCATTTGAGAAGCAACAAATACATATTCAGGATAAGTATCAGCAATTTTTAATTGAGTTGTCCAAGATCTAACAATTTTACGTTTTGTTTCAGCAAATGGCCAAAGCCAAGCAGTATCAATATGACAATTCCCCACTGCATAAACATCAATTCTATTATCAAAGGCATTAGTATCAAAAACATCTTCTGAATCAACTTGATTACCCAAGATTTTAGTGGCAAGTTTACGACCTTTAATAATTGATTCAGGATCATTAGGATCAAAAACATTCATAATTTCATTAGCAATTGAATTTGATTGATATTTTTGCCAATTACTTGCACCACCTAATTCACGAGCAGCATCACCAATTATCCAAAAATCCCAAAATAATTTACGAGCTTCAACATTAGGTAAAACCAAATCACATTTTGATAAACGATAATAACGATTTGAATCAGGTGTACCATCACTACCAGTACCAAACATTCCATTACAAGCAATTTCTAAATAAAATAATTGTTTTGACAGTTTCCAATATTCTTCTGGAAGTGAAAATAAAGTACGTTCATTACCACCAGTAAAAGCTTGTAATGGAATACCATCACTAGTATAAATTAAACCTTCATTACCTGAATCCCAATCAAATTGAATTTCTTTTAAATGTTTATGATTAAGCCAATGTTCTGGAATTTCCCATTCAATTTTAAACCAAAAAGTTTTCCATGATGGACCAAATGAATTACCCTTATTGGCATCTTGCCAATCAATTTTATCAAAATCAATATCTTTGAAAAGTGGACGTTGAGTTTTACCATCTTTATCATCAGGTACTTTATAAACTTTTATATTAATATATTTAGTATTGGTATCAATTCGTTCAATATCATAAAATTTGGGAAGATTCAAATTATGATATTGACCACCAGTATCAACAAATTGACGTAATCTTTGTTCAAATAGGTGATCTACTGGTTTGAAATTGGGTTGAAGATTGAATTGAGGATAAGATTCAGGAGTAGCAGCCAGCTGCTGTGGGGGATAAGACATAATCAGTATATTCGTGTTTTGTTGTAACAGTAAGTTTCTTTCTTTCTTTCTTTCTTTTTTTTTTATTTCGTTTTTTTTTGCAATTGGATTTCCAAAGGTTTATTGATTTTTAAAAGGTCAATTGCCAAATAGAAGAAGAATTGAGCTAATTAAATATTCAATTTAACGTTTCTTTTTTCTTGAATATGGGTATCTTCAAGTGGTTACCAAATAGTTTAAAAACTGAAAATATTCAAAACACGGGGTTGAAGTATCCCCGAAGGTGGAGACTACCGGGTAGCACCTGTATATAGCTAAGTCACAATCACATTGCCTAAATAGGGAGCGACACTACCAAAAGAGAGAAAAAACAAAAAAAAGGGGCTGCTGCTGCTGCTGCGCTGCTGTTGCTGCTGCTCCCCCCCTCCAAATTACATAAGCCATTACGTAATCGCGCACCAACCATTTACGATAAGAAAACTACATGATTGTGGCACCATACTCAATCAACTGATAAATCTATGCATAAAAAACTATCTAAATTTAATAACAAAGAGAATACACAAGAGAGTAAGGTTTTATTTCAGTACCAGCTGTTTAGTTACTCCCCAAACCCTCTCAACAGAGCAGAAAAAAAAAAAAGAAAAAAAAAAAGAAAGAAAGAAAGAAAGAAAGAAAGAAAGAAAGAAAAAAACCCACAATGAAATGGGGTAAGAAAAACAAGAATGGGTTCAATTGTCAATTGATCAATGTTCTTGGAGATAATAAATGTATTGGGAAGTAGTCAATAAATGCATTGGAAATCAATGAAATGTAAAGGATCAACAAAGAAAACTTACTTTTGAATATGAACTTCTTTATCTTCTTCGATATTTAAAACATGTTCATGATCTTGAATAGCACTGGAATGAACCGGTGGGAGTTTAGCAACAAAACCTTTAATTAAGGAAAATTCACTGGTGACAGATCCACCCAATTCACCAACCTTCAGTTTAACTTGTGAAGCATCAGAATCACTGGCGGTATCTTTTAAAGTAACGATATAGGATTTGAAATCGGACATGATGATTGATTTATTATTAGTAGTTATGTAGCGACGAAGTATGGTAACTAAGTAATCACAAGATTGATAATTAAAAAGAGTATAGAAAAATTAATCTAGGTGGCGGGATCAACAATATTTATAAAATCTAATGATTTAAGGAGAATGATCATTTTTATTTTCCGCATTTTTTTTCTTTTTTCTCTATTTCATTTTTATTTTATTGTTAGTTTTGTATGGCTGCTGAAATTCGAGACTCCATTTCTTGTTTAGGGAGTGGAAACGAAAGTTGCGGCGGGAGTAAAGGGATGGAGGGAGGCACGGGTGTATAGATTATTACAATCGCCACATTTTAAACCTTTTCCCCATACTTTTATTTTTCTGTTACTGTAGATTTTGATTTACATTTTATATAATAGACAACAATACAAAAGATGATACCAACGCCACTAGACAGATGGTTGAACAAGCTTAAAAGAAAGGGGTTCTTTCTTTACCTTGCGCTTATAGTTGGGCTGATGGCATACGGATTTTACTCAATGGGTGATCTCCCCGATGTATCTCGACCTAAACAAGTTAAAGACAAGAAAACAAAAAAAGTTAGAGATGCCAAAAATATTAAGTCGAAAGAAATCAATTCAAAAGATACCAAGTTTAAAGATACCAATTCAAAAGATACCAAGTTTAAGGATACCAATTCAAAAGATGGCAATTCAAAAGATCTTATAAATACTGATTTGGAAGATATTGTTAATAATAAACTTGAAACAAACGAGTTAGGTCATATAGTTGATACCTTGGATAGACCTCAATTATACCTGTTATTAACCAAGCATAAAGTTTATCTTCTGATTGATTTACCATTAGATCAGGTGAGAGAACACGCCAGACAGGTTTATGATGGATTAGATCGTCAACTGCTAAAGTAAAACTACTCTATGGTGACTCCCCATATTACAATTGTTCCCCATACTACAAACTATAATTATATCATTCTTTGCCTTGTCTGTAAAACAGTTTCCCCGAGTCTTGAACCAGGTTTTGAAAGGTGGCCGAGGCATCAATTACTGAAGGAGATGTATCACTTTTTTTTTTTTTTTTTCTTCTCAATTATTTATTTTTATTTTTTTGCTGCTGCTGCTGCTGCTGCTTTATCCAAATAACCTCAAAGGTTACTACTGTGGTGGTTGTGGTTCGCATCCACCACAGATATTCAACATTTATATAAATACACATTGATATCTTGATTAAGTTTGTAAAATCTCGTACTTTTTTGTTTTTTAGTTATTTTTGTTGAAAAATTCCGTTCTACTAAAGATATGACTTCTCCTTCCTTTGACAAACTTAAATCATAGAGAGGCACGGATGTGTGCTATGTGGTGACACCCAAACACCAAACACCCGTAAACCAGAAGTATCCATTTGATTAGAGAGGAGCGGGAATAGAATGGCCAAAACGGCCTTTGCAAAACAAACAAAAAGGAATATTCCACCCAATTGAAAAAAAAAATAGGATTGCTCCGTTTTTTTTTCAGTATCCCCGAGTTCCGGTAGCCACACACACATTTGTTACCCATTTGTTTTAGGTCCAGACTTTTTTGAAGAAAAAGGAGAGAGAGAGGGGGAAAAACCTTAGTAATTGAAAATGTCGTAATCACCAATACAAACCAAAAATTACAAAAACAAAAAAAGAACCAGGAAGAAGGAAAAAAAAAAAAAAAAAATCAAGTTATATATATATATATTCTGACGTACTTGAGGGAAATTGCTGTTACTTCTTTCTTCTGTTTTGAATCAATTGATATCGATTTTCTTATCTATTTGAATCTCATTATCTTATTCTACCACAATCAATACATAATTCACAATGGTCAAAGCTGGTATGTACTCATTTGCAGTCATAACAGATCAATTGAGTCTTTTTTTTTGCTTTCCTTTTTTGAGTTCTAATTTATTTATTTATTTATTTTTTTTTCTTTGTATTGCTTGTTTAAGCATGGGTAATTTGCTCACATAGTGAACGATGCACAATTGACGTTGAATTGTTGCAACTTACTCAATGGATCATATTAATTGACTCAATCTATACAGAAAGGGCTTCGTTGCAATCATGATACTAACTTTTTTTTAGTCGCTGTTTTGAGAGGTGATGCCAACGTTTCTGGTGTCGTTAAATTCGAACAAGCTTCTGAAAATGAAGCCACCACCGTTACCTGGGATATTAAGGGTAATGATGCCAATGCTTTACGTGGTTTCCACGTACATCAATTTGGTGATAATACCAATGGTTGTACTTCTGCTGGTCCTCATTTCAATCCATTTGGTAAAACTCATGGTGCTCCAGAAGATGATGAACGTCATGCTGGTGATTTAGGTAACATCACCACCGATGCTTCTGGTGTTGCTCAAGGTACCAAACAAGATTTGTTGATTAAATTATTGGGTGCTAACTCCATCTTGGGTAGAACCGTTGTTGTTCATGCTGGTACCGATGATTTAGGTAAAGGTGGTCATGCTGAATCAAAGAAGACTGGTAACGCTGGTGGTAGACCTGCCTGTGGTGTTATTGGTATCTCTGATTAAAAAAATTAAGTATCATTTATATAACTAATTTGAAACATATTTAAATATTTATTGTAAACTTTTATTTCTTGTAAACTTTTATTTATTGTAACCATCAACTACTTGGGTAAATACCATACTTCATCATCACAACTATCATTACCTAAACTATCAACCGGTTTATAATCTCCGGTTAATGCATTACCCTTAACAACGTGATAATACCAAATTTCATCAATGGCACCACTTTTACATCCAACATAAACTTCTTTACCATCATGATTTTTAGCTAATGCTTCCTTAACATCACTTAATTTATACTGTTTACTAACCGTTGGTACAATTCCCAGTTGTTGTAAAAATTGATAAGTTGGTAATGTTTGCCAAACTTCAACCACTTTTTGAAAAAAATAAACGGTATTTTCAAAATGTTGATATGTACCAGTAAAACAACTTGGTTTAATGGTATTAAAACAAGTACCATGTTTATTCCATTCATGTTCCCATAATTCAATTGATCCGGCATTGGCAACATTCAGTTTTTCATTATTAACCCAATATTTTGTCATTGTATTATATAAATCCGGTTTTTTAAAATCATCACAAATAATCTTGGTTAAATTATCCTTACTACCAATTTCTAAACTTGAATCACAATTTGATTTATAACTACCATCACATAAATCATCCCATAATCCATGAATGGTAAATACTTTTGAAATATCATTTGAAGTATCATGACTTGAAAATTTAATGGTACTATTATGATTAATTTCATTTTGAAGTTTTTGTAACTTGATTGAATCACTCAGTTTAACTTGATTTAAATAATCTTCATTAAAATCCCAAAATTGAGTTTGCATAATAATACCATAATTTTCATAACAACAAGTATCTTCATTTGAGGATTCAGTATTAGAACATGAAAAATCTCCTGTAGATTGACATGTCTTGACTGGATACTTAGACGTAGATTTAGATTGTTGATGTGGGAATTGAAGCGCACTAGTGGTGATGATGGTGGTTGCAATAATTAATAAAATGTCAAATTTCATCCTTTTTTTCTTTTTTTTTTTGTTTGGTCCCTGAAGTTTTTGATTCTACAAACAACAAAATACTTTTGAGTGCTATTTATTTGAAACTTTTCAATATCTTATTCAGTAATCGTAATTAAACAGCCACGTTTTATATATACGTGATATTCTTCATGCTGCCTCTGTTTCATGATTGATGTCAACAAGAAAGAAGAAAAGAAATGTCACTTTTTTTTTTTTTTTTTTTTTCAGGTTCTCTCCATTTCGGGACAATAGGAGTCAACGGCCCCGTTCCTAAAGAATTCAATTAAAAATACATGCTTACATTTTGATTCGGTCTTTTCTTTTTTCATTGTTTTGTTTATGTTTATTCGCTATTTCTTTCTTCTCAAAAGTTTTTGATGCCGTTTGATTAATTGGCTCTATCAAATACATGTTTGAAGCAACTGGAATTCATGTCTAGTGGTAATGAATACAAGCAAACCTTCACCGAGGAATGAGAATTTGTCCTCAGAAAACAAAAAAAGGAAGAAGCAAAAAAAAAAAAAAGTACAGGTACACGGCATTACCGCATTTGGTTAGGCACGAGGCACCGGTTGGGACCGACTTATTGTTACATCATGTAGTACACTCAAGGGAATAGTAAGTGGCAGCGGCGGGTCAATCTGGTTATACAATAAAGATATCTATGAAAAGCTTATCTATTTTTGGATAGAGATTACGGCATCTATAAACACCTCATTTGTAACCAAGTTGGCAATCATTAATCTGTACCGGCTACCAGTTGAATGTTTCATCACAACATGTAAATTTTTATTTACAAAGCATGGAGCAACATTTTTATACTTGATCGATGCCACACTAACATCAGGCATCGTCAGATTAAATACTTGTAGTAAAATCGTTACCATTAGTGGGCCCGGTACAATCACATCAGATAAATTTTCCACCTGTTGACAATAATCAACGTCATGATGAATTCGATGTACATTATATGAAAGTGCACAAAATCGTCTTACATCAGAGTAGGATAGTGTAAATGGAATAATCACGTCCAATGATTCCGTTACTAGTGGGTTTAAATCTAATTTTTTCGAAGACAGATATGATTCATTAGTATAAATCAAGCTACGTAACTCGGTAAGTATGGGGTTTCCAGTTTCAAAATCGGTGAAAATTCGATTGATGCTAACAAATACCGATTTATCAATCACTCTGACTGATTTTACGGTTTCAATACACTTCATTGGTTGCAGTATTGGAATCTTGGAATGATGATCATGATATGTGATGTGTCCATTCACCCACATACGACGTTTGAATAAAGGTTCTCTGGTACTTAAATTTAGTGGTGCCTGATAATTATCGTATCCATCAGGTCCCAATTCAGTATTGGGTTGAAGATTGAATAAAAAATGATAACCTATCGGTATACCAATACTTTTCAAATCATAATTGGTAGATTTCAAATGATGGGGGAATATAAGTTTGAGTGCCTGTTGATAATTGATCACAGGTCCTAATGAATAATGATCAGGAAATTGCCATTTTTGTGACTTGATGTGGTGAATCCATTGGTCTAAACTAGATCTGAGTGTTGGTGTTGGATTCTTCCTCAGAGTTGACAACTGTCGTCTTATTGAGTTGGAGGCTACCATAGAGTTCGGTATCACCCTCATCTGATGGCGTTTGAGGTTGAATTTGTACTTGTCTTGTCATAACCTGGAGAAGAAGGTGACCATTATATATGCCGAAACCCGTACCTCCAAATCTAGCATTTTTTATTTATTTTTTTTTTTTTTTTTCTCTTTCTTTTATCTGCCTTTTTTTTTTTTTCTTCTTTTTCTTTTTTTTCCCTCGTTCTGAGAGATGAGATGTCCTTAAACTGAAAAAGGAACATCTCTTATCACTAAAGAAATTTCCATAATACTTAGTCAATACCACCTATTTACGATGTCTGAAGAAGTCGTCAATGACACAAGGACCAGTGAGGCCCTTAAGAATATCAAAAATAAACACAGAAGACAGAAACTCTTCTCTGAGATCAAGCATGAAAAGCAACAAGCTCGTCATAAACTAAGAGCCCAACGTGCCAAAGAAGAACGTGAAAATCCAGAATTAAAAGAAGAAAGATTAAGTACCAACATTCCAGAAACCATTGAACTGAAAAGAATATATGATGAAACAATAGGAGAAGAATTAGAAGGTGAGGATGAATTTGATCAATTCTTTGCCAGTGGTGTTGAACCCAAGATAGTTTTGACTACTAGTGAGTATGCCAAAAAACCCGCTTATGAATTTGCCGATATTCTTATGGATTTCCTCCCCAATGTTACTTTCATTAAAAGAAAGAGAGAATATAGTATGAAAGATATGGCCAAATTTTGTAAGAATAGAGACTTTACCGACTTGGTGGTTATTAATGAGAGTAAGAAAAAAGTTACTGGTTTAACATTCATTCATTTACCAGAAGGTCCTACATTTTATTTCTCAATTAGTTCATTAACCGAACTGAAAAAAATTGCTGGTCACGGTCGTGCCACAGATCATACTCCAGAATTGATCCTTAATAATTTCAATACCAGACTAGGTAAAACAGTAGGGAGATTATTCCAGTCTATATTCCCAGCCAAACCTGAAATTGTCGGTAGACAAGTCATTACATTGCATAATCAAAGAGATTTTATCTTTTTCAGAAGACATCGATATGTTTTCAGAAATGAAGAAAAAGTGGGGCTTCAAGAAATAGGTCCACAATTTACATTGAAATTAAGACGATTACAGCGTGGTATTAGAAATGAAGTTGAATGGGAACACAGACCCGACATGGAAAGAGACAAGAAGAAGTTCTACTTGTAATCGTCTTTTATCACGATATGGTTTTATTATGTATTTTAGCTTTTGAATTTCAAAATCATTAGAATTATAACTGAAAGTGTAGACCTTGTTCATATATAACCTTGTATCAATAATGGAAACGGCTGATGAGAAAGTTATGAGGGAATTTTGTAAACACCCGTGCACACAGAAGATTATACATTCTCCTGCACACAGCCTTATGTTGTTTTTTTTTTTTTTGTTTTTCTTTTTTTTTCAGATTAAGGCGGGTCGCTCCTTCACAAAATAGTCTTACAAAATTTAATAGATGATAGTAACGAATATAATCTTTGCGTGAGGCATTATCAACATCTATACCAACCACACACCCACCCCCACTTAACGTACTTCAAGAACCATTTCAGCCGGTAACCTACACCCATCATTGAATGAGAGCTTCACTTTTCTTTCTTTCACACCCGATCCTGATCTAATTGCATATAATTGAAAACGTGTTTACGTATCGAGTGAGATAGTCATCAATCACTCATTTTGAAGAAAAAAAAAATCACAATTGCTTACGAATAAGGTAGCTATCAATTGATATTTTGATAAGCTTTCGTTACTGTATTCATCTCACCCGTGTCATTCATTCAAACACGAAGAAAGTTTTGCTTGCAACTTTTCATTGGTCATCGTATCCTCGCCCGAAGTTACGAACTAGCATCGGACCACATACAATTCTCGACTGATCGGACTTTCCTGTCTTCTCTAAAACTACCGACACATTCTTCATAGCAATATTTGAGCGGGAACTGATACTGACTAGTGTCCAGATACCAATAACCAAAACCCAGTTACCCCTATTTTGATTGTTTTCGTTTAAATTATTTGGATCTTTTTCTTTATTTTTTTTTTTTTTTTTTCTTTTCATAATTTTTTTTTCCCTTTTAAATTACTCCCTTTCCCTTTGCTTGACATAAAACTTCCGAATTACCATGGATAGTAATGGAGTAAACCAAATCATCAATGCCTTAAAGGTAGTCTATGAGTCCTCATCCACCAACGTTCAAAGGCGAGAGGCTCAAGATTTTCTAGAGACAATTAAATCCAATGAAGAATCCCCCTTTTGGGGTTATCAACTATCATTACCAGAAAACAATGGTAAAAATTTCATTGTTAGGCATTTTGGTTTATCATTATTACAAAACTCAATCAATAAAAATTTTCACACATTTGATGACACTAAGTCACTGACCGTTAGAAAATGGGCAATTGAATTATGTTCCAAAGTCAATGAATCCGATCCTCACTATATCAAAGAAAAACTTGCCTTCTTGTGGGTTTCCATAACAAAACGAGTGTGGGGCAACTTTTTGGTCAAAGCAGTGGATGATATCAATAATAATAGTATTACAAATGGTCAACATAATAATGGTACCAGTGTCAAACTGGAAAATCCAGATTCTCCAAAAGCCTCAACCTTAGGCCAACAAGATGCATTAAATGGTTGGCAATCAATGGATAGTGACTTATGGAATTTATGGAATGCCAATTCCAATACTCGTGAACTATCTTTAATCATAATGCGTACATTATTTGAAGATATCTATTTATTAGATGATCCAATTGCCTCGAAAAGAACTGCCATTTTGAATCAACTAAGTGTTCTCATCATCACCCCAGACGAAATTTTGAGTCAACTTTTCGAAACTAGTCCTAATTTGGCCTCCTGTAAATACTCAACTGAAGGCTGGTTTGTTAATTGGAGTAGATTTTTAATTGAAGTCTTATCTAGCAACGATTTTAAATCATCTGCATGTCAATCATTCGTTCCAAAAATCTTGTCCATCTTCAAAACTTGTTTACATTGGGTGCAGCCATCACTCTTGAGAAGCGAAAATATCATGACCACCTTAATCAACATTTTAACCATACCTGATGTTAAATTAAAAACATTGGCTGTCGATTGTTTGCATATTTTGTTTACCAGAAATTATGGTAACGAAGAAGACTTTGAATTCTTCATTGGTAGTATATACTCCACTGAAGGTATTGAAAAGCTTACCCAATTTTATCAATCATTGGAAATTGATCCTGACGATGTTGACGAACAAATTTATTCTTTATTGAAGAAAACGGTTGAAATGATTGTCTCTTTGAGTGAATACTTGAATATTTTCTTACCTACCAAGAATAAAATATCATGGGAAACTGCCGATATTGACAGTTACTTGGGCTTGGTGTTAATCACCACTAATCATCCCAGTTTAATAATATCAGGTTTATCATTGCAAATGTGGGTTACCATTTTACGATTTGATGAACTAAGTTCTAAACCACCCATACAGAAAATATTACTTGATTTGTTAGAAGTTGCAGCCAATAGGACTATCAATTATAGCAACGTTGATGATGAAAATATATCAAAGAAGTTTTTGGAGGTCGACTTTGATTCGACTCCTGACTCTAACTCTTTTCTTTCCAATTACCGAAAATTCAATGAGGACATTGTCAGAATAACCGTTTGTAAGAGACCCGAGGATGGGTTAATGTGGCTAGAGAATCGCCTTCAAAATTTCTTTTCCTCACCTCTTGGTGACAAGTGCATCAATTGTTATAAACTTGACGAAAAATCAGATGTATTAAATTACGGTAATTCACAGTTTAACATCATTGAAAACAGTATAAGAGGTATATCGAGATGGAGAATATGGTATTCTGGGCAGGATTTTGACGTCATAAACGATCGTTTGAATAAGTTGGTGGAGAGTTTAGGTGAGAGATTACTCGCCATGACCTTGTCATGTCCTCTTCTCATCAGGAAACAGGTACAAACGCTCGTACAGTTCGCACCTTTATTAAAAGACGTCAGTCCTCTTATGTTCAAGGTGTTGGAGAAAATTCTTACCACAGCTACTTTTGAGTATCCACCTAACATAACAGACGAAGAAAAAGAGTTGATTCGTGATTTGAGAACTAGTTGTGGAACAGAATTAAATCGTCTCGCATACATCATGCCTGAATCATTGAAAAATATTTTTAAAGACTTGGAAAATGTGGTTGCAAATATATTATCATCTAATAAAGTCAGCGATCATGAAAATGTTGCATTTAAATCATTTTTGTTGGTGATTGCATCGCGGTCATCAATTGATGACAAAGATGAATTGTTCGCTTCTATAGTAGACCCTGAGTTACTGGCGTGGTCCCGTCCAGAGACTGAGAAAGGTTTGATGGACTTGCATTGGTTTATGGAGAGAATGGGTATAGTTCAGATTGCGTCTTATTTCCAAAGTCGCAACATTACTGCCAACACAAATCTTTTGCAAGCCGAAATGGATGAGGAAGGAAAAATTTTGAAAAATGAGTTAAAGGACCATTGGTCGTCAATTTTCCCCATCCGAGCTACCAGAATCTTTATTCAATATAGTATTGAAAAGTTGAGTCATGATTCTCCCGAATATCTTAATTTGTTAAAATTATGGAAGCCTAGAGTTCAACCATTCATTCCTCATATTCTTCAACTCTTGAGTCAGATTCAGGCTTATCACAATCCGGAGAATTGGAAAGATTTACCTGATGCTGTTCAGTCTTTTGTTCGATACAGTTGCATGGAAAGATTTTGGCAACAAGGTGTTTCTATTCAAAGCAAGGAAACATTCATAGAAGAAAACGTTAAAGCAGCTCTTACTTTGAGAGACTTTGCTGATTCTGTCGGGCATCTAATCCGTTATACTCGAGAATACGCGTTCTTAACGATTGGGTCTTTGTCTCAATTGGAAGATACCTTTTATGAAATACCGAATATTGCACTGATGCTTTGGAAGTCGGTTGCAGGTGATACTAGTGGTGTGACACTTCACAGTTGGAAGCACATGATCAATAGTTGTTTGAGAAGTGTTGTGAGAAATTGTCCTGTCAAATTTGTCGATGTATTCATGGCTGAACTTTTACCCAAAGCTTTAGTTGACATTGACAAGTTGATTGTTGGTAGATGGGAAAAAGTATATGTGAATGGTCTTCAATTGCAAGGCAATGAAGATGATGAAACATTGTCAGAAGAAATGATGGAGGAGCATATGTTACGACAACTAACAGCCACAGTTGTCAGATTGTTAATGGATGTCGTCAGTCAGATAAATGCAAAGAATGTGACTGATACCCAATTTGCCTGCAAAAGGTTGATAATTGAAAATAAGGAAGTGATGGCACCATTCTTACAAATCTGTTGTCATGTTATATCCTTCAAAGACACGAAATGTTCATTTAACACAATTTTGGTTGTTAGAAATATTCTTTCCGACATTTTACTAAAGGATGATGAAGTTGACAAGTACTTATGTGATAATCTTATTAAATCTTTACTTTATGTCTTGACCGATGATTATTTCATCGAGACTCATTCTGAGGCCGCAATTGCTTTAACGACATTGTACTGCACTTTAAGATCAAAGAATGATTATCCCGCCAGAATCTTAATCAAATACTTGCCCAATATCACCACTCATCACGTTAGTAACTTTGAAACTTTATTGGTCAGCTCCAAGTCCTTGAAGCATCAAAGATCAGCCCTACTTGAATTGATAAAGATCTCGAGAGAAAAATCGAATGGTAGTGATTCATCGGCTGATTCGGAATTGAAGGACAGAAAAAAACAATTAGAGGCCGCTGCTTTAGCAAGAAAGAAGAAGAATGCTGCTAATGACATCATGAATGACCCTTTCACTGAAAATGGGGCATTGAATAATCTTTTTGGAGAAGAGGCCTAAGTTTTGTAAGTGTTTGTCTGATTCATTTAATTGCCGCCATGAAAAGTTTTGATAATTTTTTTCTTTTTCAGTCGATAGTAGTAGTCTCTCTTGTTATATCAAATGCACTCTTCTAGAGCCTAATTATCTCATGGAAATGACTTCGTCTTTTATTCTAATACCCGTAGAACTGTACTGACCAAAATGGTCGTCATTATTGTAGCGTTTCTATATAGTCGTGTTTGCCCAAAAATGAAATATCAGCAAAAACCATGAAACTCTTTTAAAGCTAACGGATGCAGATAAAAACATATTACACAACTGGTGCCATAGAAACAAGAACAAATACCAAAATCTACAAATTTATTTCAAGATTGTCTCAATAAGCAATTGGCTCAGACAAGTTTCAAAAGAAAAAAAAAAGTAAGAGCCGTATCAAAACAGCGGTAACAACAAAATACAAATAAACAATAAAAAAAAAAAACAAAAAAACAACAACATATCATATTAAAGCACATAGACATCTAACCAATAATGCCAATCAAATCACTCGAGTCATACTTATTCGAGAGAAAGCTTGTCAATACCAGCTCTATTGATATCCTACAAAACGCAACAATCGGTATTGATGTTGAACATTACTTGAGCAGGATTTATACATATAAAAAGGAACAATTTTTAGCTGGTGTTGGAGGAGTTCCCAGTTCACTTAATGACTACATTCAATCTGATTTACAAGTTTTCCGAGAATTTAATATAAAACCAATTTTTATAATTCCTGGTTTGAAGATTCAATTACAAACTGAAACACATAAAACTAAAGAATTGACTCCACTGGAACAACATTTAGATCTGACCTGGAATAAATTAAATTCAAAAAATGCCAATCCTTATGGATATAATAATTTAAGCAATGAATCATTTAGATTGTTTACCAATCCTTTACCAATAACCCCTATTATCAATGACTTGATTAAACTCTTCATTTCAAAAAATATTGATTATATGATTTGCCCATATGATGCATCTTTCCAATTATCATACTTGTATCAGAATAAAATTATTGATTCAATCTATGGATCCACTGATTTATTATTAACTCACGTTGATAAATTTATTTTAGGAATGGAATTTCAATCCAAAGATTTTAGATTTGTTGATAGATTTAAAGTTTTCAATGAACTCGGATTAACTGAACGACAATTTCTTGACTTGAGTATTATGGTTGGTTGTAGTATTCAGCCTACAACATTCCCTAATTTTCCACCATTACCTAAACCAAATCCAATTCAACCTTTCCCCCAATTGAGTTATTTTAAATTGGGACTTGATATTATATTCCAGAATAATTCTTTTAGTGGGATGCAAGCTGACTTACATGGTTATATTGCAAGTTCAAACGACCCCAAATCAGTTGATTTATATTTAAAGGGTCTTTCAGCTATTAAATTTATGCCAGTGTTTAATTTGGAAGGTAATGCTGAACTTTACAGTGTTGAAATGGCCAAGTTGGGTTTAATTAACCCCACTGATTTAGTTGATGGTAAAAAACTTGAAAATGGTATTGTTGTATCAATTGAACTGGATTCTACTCAAGATACTAAACAACAATCACCCGAGCTCAATACACCTACTAAGCCACCCACGGTGGAGAAAAATGATATTATTAAAGTTCCAAATGATCTTCATGATATTATTTCACAAAGATTACCCGCTGAATTATATCTTTACCAATCGATTGGGTTGGCACCTCTTAGTTTATTGGGAGCCATAACTCAAGGATTCTTAAATGTTAGACCACCACTGGAAAGTGGATTAACTGATAGTTATAAAAAATTGATTACACTGCCATTTTATAATCAACTTATTGATGGACAATTTAATTTGATAACACAGTTAATTACTCGATACTATCAAGTCAAAAGAATCAAAGTTGATTATTGGTTCAAGGATGAAGTTGTTGAATTAAACAATCGCCTTCCACAACCATTGTTCAAAACTTTTAATCATTTACATTATTATTCCGGTGAAGGAGAAGATCATGGTGATTTTGAATTTGTGAAATTTTTAGGTGATTTAAAAGAAGATTATTCACCCACTCCATTTGACAAGGAGATAAAGAGTCGTAAAGATATTATTTCTACTGCGTTATTGAGAACTTTATTTTCATTTGAGATCATTGATAAGAAGACCAATAAATTATCCGGTTTAGGACAATCATTGACAAAGTTTGTGCAAGAAAATCAAGATGATTTAAACGATAAATTGATTCAAGAATTAATTTTATTATTATTGTTGATCAAATCAAATACACTTAATCTTACTCAATCAATTAAAGAATTTACCAGTGTTCCTAAATTTTTTAAGGATGTTGCCAATACCGAAGTTAAATTAAGTGATGATGAAACCAAGAAAATATCATTGATTTCAAGAGTGTTATCACTTCATAAATTCAATGTACATCCAATCAATTATCAAGGACCAATTTCTCGTTCATTATTAAGTTTTAGAAGTCATTTGAAATTTATTCAAAGCAATTTAATCAATGATTTAGAGTGTGTTTTACTTGATCTTATTATACGTCAAGACAACAATAATATCAAACTGACGTATAAGCAAAGAGAAGATTGGTATCAATTAATTGATCAACTACCATTTTATGAAGACATTGATAATACATTATTGGGGGTGGCTACAGAAATTTATTTGGAGTATGTTGCCAAACAACTGAAATCAACTACTAACAAACAAACCTTGATTCAAAACGGTCACGAGCACGTATTGAATACGGTTTTTCAAATCAACAATTTTTCATTTAACATCAATGTTCATGGAATAAATAGTATTAAGAGTTCTCAATATCATCATGATTTAAACGAAGGATTTAAATTATGGACATTGTTTGTCAAGTTGGTCAAGACAGTAAATGGAATCGATAAGAAATTGGTGAGTGATTTATACTTGAAAGATTTCGTGGATGCTGATGAATGGTTACAACAATTTGTTTAATAATAATCTGGGGAAACCCCAATAATTATCAGACCCAGATCCAGATCCAATGAAAATATCACAGAATAAAGATTTCCTTCTATGCGAAAAGAAGAAACAAAAAAAAAAAAAGAAAAGAAAAGAAATTAGTTAAGTCAAGTATATAAGTGAATATATTATTCGGTGTTTGTCACTGATTCAGCTAACGCCGTCACCGTTTGCAACTCGTGGTTGGCTGCTTTTGTTTAAAAGCATATGCGCGAATGCGAAACCACACTAAAAAAAAAAAAAAGAACAGGGAAAAAAAAAAAAAAAACGAAAAAAAGCCAAAAGAAATATAAACTGGAGTATATCTTTTTATAATTTGGAGGTTTGTAATTCTGGAATTCAAAACATGATGCTTCGAAGTCAAATAATCACCAAACCAACGAGGGGTTTCTTATCTAGACATATTGGTATTAGTAGTCGAGTGGTTGGATCTAGTAATGATGCCAGTGATCAACTTGCCAAGTCAAATTTACCACTGGGGACGGGACAAGGACCATTTATAGAATTACCTTATTTCAAACCATTGGGACATCCAAGTCAAATATTAAATATTGCATTACCACAATCATCGAGTCTTAATTTGAGGAATGGATCCATCATTGCTGTGAATGGAGAGTTGAATCAAATGACAAGTGAGTCCAAATTATTAAGTGCCACCACTGGATATGAAGAGGTTTATACTGAAGATGCGGTAAGTTTACTTATTAATGGGAATACGAGTCAACGTAATCATGATAATGAAAATTATTCAATCATTAACATCAGGGATAATAATGAACGATGGACAATATTAGATGATGATAGTATAATTGCCTGGAGTGGATATAATTTAAAATTGAAACCAGCCAAGTTATTGGCCAATTTCCATAGTTTTGAAACTGAGGGTAAAGGAACAATTGTTGTGAATGGTACCAATCAATTATTTGATGTTACATTAGAACTGGGTGAATCCTTACTCTTAAATCCGAATGCCTTGATTGCCAGTACGATTCCTAAATTTGAAACTCAAATTTTACGTCGTAATACCACCATTCATGAAATATTACCCGTTCAAATAAAACAATTGGGAGTTCAATTAAACCAATTTTTTTGGAAACTTGGTGATTTTATTCCTCAGCTGGTTAAACTTAGTTTGCAACATAGGTATGATCAAATCAAATCAAATTTGAATACAAGGTATGCTACCCTTGTTGATGATTGGAGTTCACCCCCAGGATTATCTTTATTCAAACTGTATTTTTATCAATTTTTACACACAATTCGATTAAGTTTGGTGGCTTTGATAGCACGTAAACCAATTTTTATAAAATTCGTGGGACCGGGTAAATTGGTGATCAACAATGATCGAGTGGTGGCTAACCACAAGGTTTTCACTAAACAAGAGGTTGAAGATATATTTAGGAATCATTCTCGATAGTAGCTTATACTAGTTTTATAATAATAATATCATGGCTGTACACCCGTACCTCCCCCTCCTGCATCATGAGTCTCTCTGTTGCTTCCCAAACGGGTAATAATTAGATGAAATCAATCAAATAACCAGTGTGAACGAGTTGATTCAATTTTAGTAGGTTCATTCAATTAGGTTTAAGACATCGTTCAAGGCATCAGGCAAGATCATTCGTTCAAAAGACGGTTACTCATGTCAAGAAAAAAAAAGAAGAATGGCATTGTAGTTGATGTTGCATTGTGCTATTTTTAAGTCACCGTTTTTTTCCTTCTTCTCTTCTTCTCTTCACTTCTTCTATTCTCTTCACTTCACTCCACTTCTCTTCACTTCACTTCTATTCTCTTCACTTCACTTCTCTTCACTTGTCTTCTTCCTCCTCACTTTCCCGAGCTCTTCTGCTATGGGAAATCTAGGTAAACGTAATATCTTGTAACCACTGTTTGCCAGAGGCGGGATCATTACGCCGCCGTGCACACAAAACAAACCAAAAACAGTAAAAAACGAAAAAAAAAAAAAAAGAAATACAGAAAAACTCATTTATTTTTATGATATATTTTATCCGAATCGAGGCGGATCCCTTATTTTCCACCTTCATTACCTCTGATTCTATTCATTTTCACCCGTTTATCAGTACTTTTAAGTAGTAGTAAATACTGGAAAAAGAAAACACCCGTACCGTCCATCCCCTTGACAAATAAATTGCCCGGTTTTCCCTAACAAAACAAAAATAAAACTTTTTTTTTTTTTTTTTTTTATTTTCTTTGTTTGTTTTGGTTCTTTTTTTTTTTTTTTTTTTTTTTTTTTTTTATATACTTTTTTTTTTATTTGTTTATGTTGATTGATAAATCATCCATTGACTTATTCTTTACTCCCAACTCCCTCCCTCTTCCATACACCCATTGAATAATCAACCCAAGTAATCCCACCAAGGTTTTACCTCAGCCCCATCTCTCGGAACCCAAGAAAGATCAACTACACCCCTCGTCCCCTTTGGTCCTATCCTTTCTTTCTTCCTTCCCTTTTTTTTTTCGTTCTTTTCTTTTCTTTTCTTTTTTTTTTTTTTTTTTTTTTTTTTTGCCTATTACTTGATATCTTTTCACTTGATCATTGATTGATTGCAAAAATGGAGATTTCAAAAATTACATCTCCTAATGATTGGATTTACTTTGCAAAGGGGAATGCCAATATACTTTTCAAATATACTGGTAATAATGATTACTTGAGACATAAATTATTGAGGGTTCGTTTACTAAAAGAAGATGATCAATATATTTCTACCTGTGAATTATATGATTTTATTGAATTGAAATGTAAACATCTATTCCCTCAACAAATCATTGATATTCAATTGATTGTTTTAACTACTGATTTTGTCAATCAACTAGATAATCAGGGTAATAAATTAATGCTTAAAGAACGATATGGTTTATTGATTCCCAATATATTGGATGGTAATTATACCAAACAATTTTTATCAAAAAATTGTCATTTATACATTGGTAATAATAATCCATTTAGTTATGAAGATGATGAAGATAATAAATTAAATGGTAAATCAATACCTAATCGCATAAATTCAAATCATCATTCATCAAGTATATCTCATTCTAATCCTCATCGAAATATTGTTAATGATGATCGAACAAATATTATCAATGATGTTAGTTCAGTTAAAAATTTAACTTCAAATAATAAAATTGATCTGGTTATATTTGAAATTAAACCAAAATGGTTATATGATAATACTTCATCAAATTATTGTCGAACATGTCTGTTAAATATTTTAAAAGAATATCCTAGACATTTTTGTCCCCTTGATTTACTTTATCCAGAAACTTTAGATCAAGCATTACATGATATTTTCCAAGTAATTCCTCAAGATATTCTTACTACAATTGAAGAAATTAATCGAATCCCTATTCAAAAATTATTTAAAATATTTTTAAGTAATCCCAATAGTGTTTTCCAAAGATTAAAAGAATATCAACGTATAAATAATAAAAATGATTTAATTAAAAATTTAACCTCCATTAATGATGTTTCTCAAAATTTATCCTTGGTTATGACTTTAAGAGATGTGGGACTTTTCATTAAATTTGAAAAATATGATAAATATAATAATATTCATAATAGTCATAATAATATTCATAATCTTATCAATATTGAAAATTATGGTAAATTCTTATTAACTTGCAATATTTATGATTTGGATTTAAAATCAAAATTGAAATATAAACATTGGTTAGATATCGAAGAAAAATTACAAAGTATTTATAATTCATCAAATCCAAATTGGAGATATTGTGTTAAACGTGATGATTCACTCAATAATCTTGAAACTTGATCAATATTCATCCTGAATTAATCCATTCTCTTCTTGAAATTGATCCAATTCAATTCCATCATACCCACGCATTTTTATTTCAAAAAGCATATAACTTCTTTTTTTTTTTCAATTTTTTTTTTTTTTTTCTTCTTTTTTTGCCATTTTTCTCGTTACTTACTTTAAAATTACTTGTCATTCCCTTATCCTATGTTATTTTTCTCTTCTTTGATTTCATTTCCTAATGCCGTTTTCATCTAACGTATCCCTAAATTCTTTCTTTCCTTACTTTTTTTTTTTTTGCTTTGCTTTGCTTTGCTTTGCTTTGCTTTGCTTTGCTTTGCTTTGCTTTGCTTTGCTTTCCGCTCAAAATATGCCCTCAATCACCATCATTAGAAGGAAAAATAAAGAGAACATTTTCGAAAATACAGAAAAAAATTTGTCTCTTATTTATTCTTTTTTTTTTTTTATTTGTCCCCTCTTGTTATCTCTTCATTTTTACTTCTCATGCATTCTGTATAGATTTTTCCCCCTTCCTTTCTAAACTTTTAATTTTAATAACTTGAAAATGATCCTTATGTAATATCTTTGAAATATTATTTATAAATGAAACTATATCTATATGTAAAAAGCACAATGTGAAAAAAAAAAAATTAAAATACGCCTTAAGGACAGAAAAAAAAAGAGAGAAACTGACAAGAAAGAGAATTACCAAACATCTTCTTGATATCTATTTTGAACCTTGAGTGATCTAGTAATTTCAATTCCTCGTTCTTCAGTAACACCTCGTTCATTAGCAATAATTTTACCCAAAGTATTTTGAACATCTCTAGCCATTTTAGATGCATCACCACAAACGTATACAAATGCTCCCAGTTCTAATAATTCATTAACTTCTTTAGATCTCTTTAATAATTTATCCTGAACATAAACTTTTTTACTAGCATCAGCTCTTGAAAATGCAACTTCAAATTCAAATGATTCACCCAAAACTTGAGCATATTGAGGCCATTCTTCTTTATAAAGATAATCTTCATTTTCATTTCTACAACCATAAAAGAGTAAAGTTTTACCAACTTTAACATCATTGTTTTTAACAAGTGCAACTCGTTCTCTAACAAAACCTCTCATGGGTGCAATACCAGTACCAGGACCAATTAAAATAACAGGAGTACTTGGATTACTAGGTAATTTAAAAGTTGATCTTCTTATATGAATTGGTAATTTATAATTGGTAAATTTATTTCTTGGACCTTTTAAATCATAAGTAACCACTGGTTTATCAGATGATTTATTTTGTTCAATTTCAATATTTTTTAATAAATTGGTAACAACCCCAGTAATTAATTGATCACCCACATTTTCAGCTTCAACCACAGCAGTAATATGAACGGTGGTTTTTTCTGATAATGATGAAGATGAAATAGAATAATAACGAGGTTGTAAATGAGGTACTGATTCAATTATAAATTCAAATGGTACTTCATCCCATGGTTCACCATCAGATAAATATAATAAAGCATTGGCAATATTAAAACGTTTATGATGAATTTCTTGAGCAAATAAAGCTTTATCATTACCAATTTCCAAAGTACGTTTTTTAACATCTTCTGAAGGAGCAAATTGAGCAATTGATAAGAAAAATTGTCTTGAAATAGCACCTGAAATTTCCAAATGATGTCTAATAACAGCACCATAACTAATTGGAGTATGGAAAGGAATTGAAACAGTTGAATCCAAAGCCTTTAATTCAAACACACTATTAACTTTTTCATCTAATCCAAAAGCTTTTAAAAAACTATCAATATTTTCATTGGCATTACTTGGCCAAACAGCTATATGATCACCAGTAGAATATCTTAAATTAGTTTCAGACAAGTCAAATTCAGCATGAACACAACTTCTTGAATTAGTTTGAAATAATTCTTTAGTTTGAGAAATTTTAGAAAGATAAGGATGAGTATGATCATATGGACCAGTAATATCATGAATACCTTTTGAAACATAAGCTTTACTTGGTTCACCATGAGATACTTTTGAATCATCAATATCCAAATCATCACGTTCAGTTAATTTTAAAGCAGGTATATAAATTGATTCATGTTCTTCAAAATTCAAATTATTTTTCAAAGAATCAAACACCAAATCTTTCCAAGCCAAAAAATCTTCATCCATGGTACCATTACCATCATCACCTTCACCATATTCAGCAAATCTTTCAGCACCTAATTCTTCCAATCTAGTATCGAATTTTTTACCCATGGCATTATAAAATTCATAAGTAGAATTACCCAAACCAAAAACAGAATATCTTAAAGTTGATAAAGTATCAGCATCATTTTCTAAATATTCAACAAAATCAACGGCATTATCAGTTGGTTCACCTTCACCATAAGTAGCCACCAAATAAAACACCAAGATTTTTTCACTAATATTACCAAAGCTTTCATAATCATAATCAGCCAAATCAGCAGTTAAAACTTTAAGACCAAATTTAGAACCAAGTTCTTTGGCTAATTTATGAGCATAATCTTCAGCAGTACCAGTTTGAGAACCAAAAAACACCACCGTGTTTTTATTGTTGTTTTTCAAAACTTCCAACAAGTTTCTTGAAGATTCACCTCCAACATTGGCAACAAATCCAGCTGAGGTACCGTCATCAGAGGGGAACAATTTATTCTTACCAAAGTATGCTAGCATGGCAAGCGCAAGCGCAATCATGACAGAGTAATCCAAGGTATCTAATGCCATTGTAGTAATTTTTTGTATGAGTATAGTTGGTCGGTTGAACGAGAAAGTATCAATTGAACAATTGTTGTTTTATATACGACGTGAATGTTGAATCACTTGATCTCTATACGAAAAGATGACGAGAAGCGAAACTTTTGAGGGAAAAAAAAAAAATCAAACAGAAAAAACGGAAACAATCAACGAGTAAAGATCAATCCCAAGGTATAACAGCGAATGAAATAAAAGAAAAGCAGTTGATACTGTTTTTTATATATATAAATCTTTGATATATTTCGAGGTGAAAAAAAAAAAGAGGGAGCGCTTAAATTTCAGCGGGTATATTCTTTTTTCTTTTTTTTTTTGTTTTTGCCTATATTTTTTTTTTTTTTTTTTTTTTTTTGGTGTGATTTCTTGTTTTGCGAGCGGATTTTGTAGCCAGTTTGGGAGTGTGTTTTTGGTATTCATTTATTCTTTTTGTTTTATTCCGTCGTTGCTACTTTTTCCATTTCCCTCTGATTTACGTCAAAGATGACACTTTACACTGGGCATCATATGTAATTCACGCCGTCGTATAGCGTGTGTCGGTCACTTCGTTGTCTCACATTCTTTATTTATTCTTGTTACGTAGTATGGCGCCAGAAAAAAAAAAAAAAAAAATAAATAAAAAAAAAAAAAAAAAAAAAAAAAAGAAACACTCCGAAACGGAGAATATTTCACAAGATAATGTCACCTCGCAAAGGACAGCTTGTGACAATTCTACACGCCCCTCTCTCATCAACAGAATTCTTCACAAGATAAACATGATTCAATTGGGAAATTCGCTGATCTGTAGATTGCAGCTGGGGTACCTAATTAGGTACCTGGATTAATTTCATATGCTGTTCACCATTGCCGCAATACATTATCATTATACATTATATATATATATACACCAAAGATGACGTGATGAATGGGAAACAAGCTATCCGATCATTCATCTTCTTCTTCCTCTGCATCTCCTACACCTTCTTCTTCTTCCTCTGCATCTCCTACACCTTCTTCTTCTTCCTCTGCGCGCTGGTCCTCTTCTATGTCATCTTCAAGTTGAATCGCTTCTCCGTAAGTACGCTCAATCGTTACCGCCACTTTACGTTTGACATCAGTATCAAACTTGTCTCCGTAAATCTCCTTCATCACCCCCACCAACGCGTATGGACTGAATTCCATAAAACTTCGCGCTCCTAAACTATAGTCAGCATCTCCTGTAGTTGTGGTGGTGGTTGTAGTAGTAGTACCCCCATCCATGGTATGACGTACAATATAATTTCTTCTCACCAACTCTGATAAAAACTCACTAAGATTAACATTTAAATTTGGAATACGATGATTTAAATTCCCCAGAATTCCAAATTTATCTAACATTTTGATCAAATCTCGTTCATTGATATGATTTTCCTGTATAATCAATATCATCACCACCACAAGCATAACCCCCAGTTTGATTAGTTCAACATTGGAAAAAGGTGTTGATGTACTATGATATTTCGGTAGATAAAATTGTACATCATTGGTATTTCTCTCATTATTTACTTGTGTTGATACATCATCACTGTATAATTTATTCAATACGTTCTTACCTCGTGGACTTAACTTCAGTATCAATCCCATGGCTCCCCCAGTAGTATTGGTATTATCATCTATTTCACCATTAGCATTATTCGGTTTCTTCTTTTTCCGAGGTTGATTTTTTAATACATCTTCTTTCAATATAGGGGCCGTTTGTAATTCAATACCAAATATTTCATCAAGTGATTTATTGGCATCTTTAATTACCGAATTTATATATCCCGGAGCTTTCCCCGGTCGTGTTGTATCATCCCTAACATTGGTGGTAACCGCATTGGCCTGGTTTATTGCCAGTGATAAATGTTCTCTTCGTATCATCTGATACTTTAAATGTCGTGATATAATGGTACGGACTACCGCTACTTCACCATCGGTAGTGGCATATGGGGTACCACTTCTGGTATTTTTGCTACTATCAGCCCTTAATTCATCCTCGTCATCGTCATCTTCCTCCTCCTCATCATGATTATCTTGGAAATCGGCGCTGGTGCCTGGTTCTGGTTTAACCACTCGTTCATTTCCCAGATCAGGTGTTTCCTCCGATGGAATTCTGGGTCCTCTTGTTTTCCGACGTAGCATTTCGTCTTGTATATGACTATTCACGATATATCAAGCATCAGCTTTGGTTCTGTTTTGGATCAGTTTGCAAGAGAAAGGGAAAAAAAAAAAAAAAAAAAAAAAAAAAAAAAAAAAAAAAAAACGACGCGTTTTGAAATCAAAATGTACGGGCGTAAAACCATTGAAGATAAGATAACGCAATTGAAGCACAAAATTGATCAACTTCATTAATGTACAAGATGAACTCATCTTTCGCCATTAACCCTAAAGTATTGTGGGAAATACAGTCTCAGACAATCTCGGATAAATTAGAAACAGTTTTAAGCAGCGTATGGCCAGAATACAATTTCTCCACTGAAATCAAACGACAAAAAAAAAAAAGGAAACGATCTAAAAAATTCCGCCTCCTCGACCAAAAGCCTCACTTTCCAAAAAAGGACGAACGGAATATTTTTCTGTATCCTTTCACTTTTTTTTTTTTTGCCAGTAACTTTGACTCATATAATCCTCTTTATGAAACAGCCCTCAATAGTCCTGCTGAAAGTGATCCCTCAATCCATAAATCAACATGAGCGACAACTTTATTAAATTCAATTCAAGAAGATCTACTGTTTATTCCACCAAAGGTATAGTAGCATCTACACAACCTTTAGCCTCTGCAGCTGGAATTAAAATTCTCACTTTGGGTGGTAATGCTGTTGATGCCTCCATTGCTGTTGCGGCTGCCTTGTGTGTGGTTGAACCAAGTTCGACCGGTATAGGTGGTGATTGTTTTGCTTTATTTCACCTGAATAAAACTAAAAAAGTACAAGGTCTTAATGGTTGTGGCCGTTCAGCTGCAAATATAACAATTGAAGATGTTTTTAAGTTGGAAAACAATGGTAGGCCATTGAAAAGGATTCCAAATCGATCTGTACTTTCAGTAACCGTTCCTGGTGCTATTGCAGGGTGGTGTGATGCTTATGAAAATTGGGGTTCAGGAAAAGTAACATTCGATCAAATTTTACAACCAGCAATTGATTTGGCAGATGGAGGTTTTGCCGTTCATGATATTTCCGCTAATCTTTGGCAAAGATCAGAGCAAAAATTAATCAGTCAAAATCCATTAATTGATCCAAGACTCAATCCATTGTTGAAAAATGGTAAAGCACCTAAAGAGGGGGAATTTATTGATAATAAACCATTGGCAAGAGCTTTAAAATTAATTGCAACCAATGGTAGACACGCTTTCTATGAGGGTCCAATTGCTGATGCTATTGTTCGTACCACTCAAACTAGAGGTCATAAATTAACTCAGTCAGATTTGAAAAATCATACTTCTACATTTGTTGAACCCATTGCTCTTGAATTCAACGATTATAAAGTATGGGAAATCCCTCCTAATGGTCAAGGATTGGTGGTTCTCATTGCTTTAGGAATTATTAGAGAACTCCATAACTTAAATGTCATTGATCTTTATAGTCTCAAACACAATTCAACCCAATACTTACACCTTTTAATCGAAAGTTTGAAAATTGCTTTTAATGATGCTGATGAATATGTCGCTGATCCTGAGTTTGATAGAGTCCCCTTAGATGACTTGCTATCCCCACAATATCTTCAAGAAAGAGCTAAACTATTCAATCCTAATAAAATTATTGATTTGTCCACCATAAAACATCCCGTTCCTGGTCCTAAATATCGCTCCGATACTGTTTATTTATCAGTCACTGATCCAGAAGGTAATGCATGCTCCTTTATTAATTCTGTATTCTATGGGTTTGGTTCTGGTATTCTTGTGGATGAGTTTGGATTCTGTCTTGGTAATCGTGGGGCTAATTTTAACCTTAGTCCAGGTCAAAATAATTGTCTTGAAGGTGGTAAAAGACCATATCATACAATTATCCCCGCCCTCGTAACTGATTTACATGGGAACTTTAAGATTAGTTATGGTAATATGGGTGGATTTATTCAACCAGTGGGGCACGTAATTCATTTCCTCAATCTAACTCTATTTAATTTAACTCCTCAACACTCAATCGATAGTCCTCGATTTTGTCTTAATTCAGAAGATCCCGAGTCCGATAAAGGTCGTGGAGGTGGTGGCCCTGTCTCAACAGATGTTACAACGGTTCAATTGGAAGATGGTATAGAACCTCAAGTTATTGAAGCATTACAGAAGTTGGGACACAAAACTCAAATAATAAGTGGTTACGATAGAGCTACTTTTGGTAGAGCCCAAATCATAAAGAATGAATCAGTGGGAGATAGACTTTTGCATTCAGGTGGATCAGATTTGAGAGGTGATGGTGCTGCAGTACCGTTCGTCTAGTTAATATTTCTCTATATAATGTTGATTTACGTACGTGATTGTATACTATTTTCTTTCGAGTAGCTGTAATTCTAAGAAATTCAGATTAAGAAGCAAGGATAAAAAAATAGACATCGACAATTAGCAAGACCAACTAAGTCAAAAGAAAAACAAACATGAACTCCAAAGAAGAAGATAAATAATTCATGAAGAACCTATCTACTCGAGGTAGCTTTTTAGTTTCGAGATGTAGTAGTAAATTTATAGTTGATATAAATTTTGGTATTATTATCTAGAATAATAAAAGTTTCCTTTTTTTGGAAAAAAAAAAAAACCACAGAATTCGGTGAAATTGAACAAAATTAGATACTTTTATTCAAAAAATAAAAAGCTTCCTTTTTTTTTTGAAAAAAAAAAAATCAGTCAACAATATTTTTCAGTATCAATATATTCAGAATGAACAAAAGAATGAATTTATTTCAATTACATGGCTCCTAGGAAGTGAAATTTGATAAAAATGAGAACAACTCACTTTTTGCTTTTTTCTTCCTTTTATATATATACTACTGTTTTGTTTCATCGAAATGTATTCCTTATGATACATAGTCATATATTGGAGAAAAGATCGCGAAAAATAGAGCCACAAATGGCCTTCAAAACAAAATGATACAATTTCCTTTCTGTTTGCAAGCTTAATGCAGGGAATCGTGGTTGTCATTGCCCTGACATTGCCAAACAAGGTTCAACTTGCCCGATAAATAATAGTTCAAATCTTCTCTTTCGCGATATCCTAATTAACCAATTGTAAGCTACATAATTCATTTCTCATTTGAGGGGAGGCGTAACGATGAAATTAAGATCTCACCAGAAACTTCAAAACCTCTTGTCTGATTAGATTTTTGTTGATAAGCCTGCTTTCAAACCCAATTTTAAATGTTTTTCGCAACAATTCGGTTGTGTAGTGTAGTTGGTTATCACAGTTGGTTTTGATTCGTTTGAAAACCTCCAATTAACCTCGGTTCGAATCCGGGCACGACCTTATTTTTTTTCTTCGTATGATCTGAAGCTTTCTTGTGTGTCTCGTTTTTTTGGTAAAATGAAAAGAAGTTGTAGTTATACGTAAATGATCAACCTAGTGATGAATAGCCCAACGCTCCCATGAGTTCTAATTTGTCTTCACAGCTTCAGCAAGAATTCAAAGAAGGCAGGGCCCTTTATGTAGACTTCAAAGTATTCTTTCTAAAAGTCTCTTGTAACGGTTTCCTGTGAAACTTTTCTAGACAATGGTTTTGGCTTTTTATCAGCAATTACCTTTCATGGCTTGAGTGGAAACTAAGAGAGCTGTAGTGGTACCTGAACAAACCAAAAAAAAAAAAAAAAAAAAAAAAAAAAAGGGTAACGAAAAAAGGTGGGGCAGAAACCTAGAAATACAAAGCCGGTAACAAGAGAATAACTTCCTCATAAATAACGAATCGCCGCAAACAGCATGACAGATGATTGCCTCGACAAGATCGAGAATAGTATAGCTCCTTTCAACTTTGCAGAAGATTATGGCCTCGATGTTTCGTCTGAAGATCAAGACACTGGCTTCCCTCAATACGACGACAAGATTACTATCAAAAACTATGCCACTAGTTTCGACTTACTAGAGCATAATGATAGGCCTGATTGCAGAAATATAATTTACAAATCCTCAACAGAGCACCTCGACTGTCCCATTTGTCAGCAACCATTTATCGAGCCTCTTACTACGATCTGTGGTCATACCTTTTGTAAAGATTGCATCATTGAATGCTTCAAAATGTCAAAAGAGAATTCACGACCCAATTCGAGTCACAATAACGGTCTGGAACCATTAAAGGGATGTTGTCCACTAGACAGGACGCCTTTAGATTCATCAAATATCAACAATCTTTTCCCTACTCCACTTTTGATAACAAATTTGATTGATGATTTACGAGTTTTTTGCTTGAATTATGAACGTGGTTGCGAATGGACAGGTTGTCGTTGGGAGCTCGAAAACCATGTCTTGGGAGATTGTGGATATACTGGAGTTTACTGTCATGGTATACGACGGAAAGAACATACTACAGAGGAAGAAGAAGAAACCAAAAATGCGGAGAAGACTGAAGGAATAGAAGAATGTAAATTGATTGTTGAAAGACGATATCTCACAAGTGATGAACATAACAAGAGTGACGCATCCGATACCAAAACTGGAACAGCTGAGTGTGTCCATAAACTCTACCAATGCCAGTTCTGTAACTTCAAGGTGACAAAGGTTACCGAACGTTCCCATTTGGATTATGATTGTTTATTTAACTATCAAACTTGTAAGTTGTGCTCAAACGATATGATCTTACAAAAGAATCTTGAGAAACACAAGGAAAACTGTGCCAGGACGGGGAACCTTACGTGCCCTGCTGAGTCAATAGGTTGCCAGTGGGTTGGAAACAACAAGACTGCCTTGGAAATTCATTTACAAAGAAATAATTGCCAATTAAATCATTTCCTTCCACACTGGGATAAAATGAATCAAAAACTTGACTCACTTGAGAGCGAAAACGCAACATTGCAAAAACAAATCAATAAAATTTTAGACTCTATAATACAAGGCAAAGTCACCAATCTAGGCTATAATGAGCCTATTGAAGAAATAAACAAATTTGGTAATGGATGGAAGGATGCTGATGCTATTTCATCTAACCCGTCGCTACAGGACAAATTTATCCACGTCAGCTATGAACTAGAGCGGTTAAAATTCGAGCTTGATCAGAAAGTTGTACCCTATATTGACCGAGAAAACTCTTCTAGTAACGATCGCCAAAACATTTTGAACGGCCTCGTTAATGACAATTTTATGATGAAGGATGAACTAAACTTGCAGAGAGTATTGGTAAATAGCTTGAGAAAACAGCTACAATTCTTATTATTTAAGAACAGAAGTCAGTCGCTCATTCCTAATACACAAGGATATGGACTCGCCATGCCTGATAACGTGACGGGGAGTGCACTGGAATTCGAATTATCAACCGAAACTTTTGATCTTCCTTCTAGAAACAGCTCTGAGGAACGATTAAATTTAAAGCTTTGAATTTTCAACTACGGAATAATTTGATAAACTTAGCCTTAAATATTTAGAATAACATATATATCATATTCGAGTATATAAACAGGGAGAAATTTTCACCTCTCACCATAGTTCCAATAAACCCTCCCAATTTTGGTTCTTTCTGCGGTTCCAATAACTGTCCTCACCTCTATTGTAAACCCATTCGCCCGAGTCAGGTGTTTTACCACCAACGTGATGGAAAAATTTGGGTTCATGGGTCTGTTTAGCATCTTCAATTTCTTTCCTACGTACACGCTGATTTTCTTCTAACTCATTCTTTAGCTTTTCAGCTTCCTCGAGATTACCATTTTCATAAGCACGCATATCGGGTCTCGTTCTTGAATCTGTAGGTGGTAATACGCCATTTTCTAATTCTGTAATTTTGTTCAAGGAACCGGCAAATTTGGTAAAACCGAATTTTTTCTCAGCTTGAGGTAATAAATCACCTGCAGTCCAAATAACCTTCTCAGCAGTTTTAGTCTTTAAAGTAAGTGAATCAGTCCACTTACCGCTAACAGAATAAGACAATTCTTTTTTGGATGAGGTGTCAAATGCCTTGATGCTCAAGTCTTCGGAACGCCCACTAAACATACCACCTTTAGCAAATTCAACAACCGCCTTTTGACCCGAGCTTGATTTGATTGTAATGGTAGAGGAAGGTTCGGTATACTTCTCACCTGCAATGATATTCTTAAGCAAACTAGTAGGTTGAGACCATGTAAATGTCTCACCTGTTGTCTTTATGTTGAGTTTGACGGTACCGCTGGTAACAATTTCAAAATTTTTACCCCAAAATTTTTGCAGGGGTGCTGGACTAAACTCCAAACTCCAATTCTCGGACTCAACGAACATGGCAAAGACGGGAGGACGATGACTGACTTTTTCAGAGATAAGACGAATTCCAAGATCTTCGCGCACTAACTCAAACGTTTCACCTAACAACGGATTGAATGGTTTACGTATGTTACGTTCCTTCATTCTCATACTTGATAAATAACTGACAGCAAATGTAGCGATTCGTAAAATTTTTTCACCCGTTGAGTCATCAAAACTACCAGTAATAGCATTGTTAATTAACTCACAATATTCTATCACCTCGGCGAATTTTTGCAAAATTGACAATGGTTCGTTCATTTCAACTGGCATAGGAATTGATGTCAAATCTTTTCCAACATTCTTACGCACAAAACCTAAAAGACTGAGAGGCTCGTGAAGGGCTATAGGGATGTCACATTCACGTTGGATAGGTTCATGGGGTAATGGGTACAAAGTATGATCACTATCGCCACTTTGCCCATCAGCACCAATGCCCTTCGTAGAAGGACTTTGATTGCTGGCGGTTTCTGTTATCACTGAAGGGCTATCTTCATCATCATCGTCGGAATCTGATGATGATGCATCATCGTCATCTTCATTAACATCGTTTCCTTGATCAACATCATCATCATCATCATCATCGAGAATCCCACCTTTAGCGACTGCTGATTTTCCACCATTTTCATCCCCAATAAGTACCACTCCTTTAGCCATGGCATCAATATATTCCCTAGCGTCGTAAAAATCATTGGAGGAGAATGTGGATATAGCATCATTCTTACTTGCTGCCACGCTAGCTCTATTGGTTGGAGCTGATGAGCTCAGAGTTGAAGATCTCAAGTTGGCCACTAACTGGTTAACCAGCCGTGAAATGTCATTAATATCAGATGCCAACTGATTAGGGGTGCTATTAGCAGTACTCAACTTGAGACGATCCAATTCATGTGAAATGCCCCCTAGTTGTTCAACAATATAGGTGGTACGTTGGTCCAAGTTTTTGTTTCCGTCAAATTCGTCGTCATCATTATCGTAGTAGTCGTTGTTATTGAATTGATCATAATTATCGTTATTGTTACTACTGCCTGGGCTGGCACCAGCAACTGAAAGAGTACCATTATTGTTGGGATTATAATGCGATTGTTTCACTTGATTAAACGCTTCAACCCAAGCAATGAAGTCATCCTCGCAAATTGCTTTCAAGTCCCAAACTTCCATTCCGGAATCAATGATAATTTCACGATTTTGGGCATTAGCACTGACAATCGAATGTTTGATTGGCATTTGACCTCTTAATTTATTATCGTTCACTCGGAAATACGATAATGTCCCGTATTTGAAATTCAACACGAAGTATCTTTTGGTGAAACCTTGCAACTTCTTTCTTCTCTTTTTGAGAAGCACACTTTGTAAAAGTTCACCATTCTTAGGACGAAGAATGTTGGACCCTTGACTAGTGCCAGGGTTGGCGTTGGAATCAGTGTTGGCATTTTGATTTTCAGTCTGATTTACATCGTCTGGAAATGATACAGACGAAGCACCAGTTTCAGATGCTGTGGATGGTATGATAGATGTTGAAGAGGTAGTTACTGCGTCTGAAGAACCACCCTTAAAAGAATCACTAGTCGTATTTGATCGATTGAGCTGTTGGGGTGTCACTGAAGGAAGAGGTCTAACTTGTTCGGGACCTTGAGGTTGAGCCGAAACTCCTTGAGCGTTTTGGAACAGTACATTGGATCCACCACCAAGGTTGAAACTACTAGAGCCTTGGCGACCAATTGGTCTGCGAAATGGGCTTGCACCTGTGGTCAAATTGTTTGGTGAATTTTCTGATGGACTTTTAACCACAATTTTGGAGCTAAACAAAACTTTTTTACCGATGGTTTTGGAAAACGAATTATCAAAAATAAAGGCAAACACACCTCCCTCCTTCACCTCGAAATTCCCATGTACCAATTCTTCGGCAATCAACTTGTTATAATCTTTGATTAAGGTCAAGTCCGAGCTGTTTAAATTTGATGAAAACGTACTGGAACGAGATTTTGTTTTGTAGGCATTCAGCTCTGTGAACTGATTAACGGAAGCCCTCGAGTTTGATCTAAGCCTGTTTCGAGCTAATGTGGGGGGTTGTAGGGCCGCGGCAGCGGCAGCGGCAGCAGGACTACCCTGTGAAGCGGCATTATTGGAGCTATTGATACCACTAGCATGATTGAGGGCAGCCGCGGCACCAGCTGCTGCAGAAACATTACCCGTCTTAGATTGTGCACCACTTGAGTTCGGAGACGTTTGGGGATGTTTCTGATGAGATAATGAAGGGTGATCTTTATGGTTTGATTTGAGATCATCGTTGAGCAATGTTGAAGCATTGGGACTACTGCGGATACTATCATTGTTGATGGATCTAGAATTTGCATGACCGCCACTAGTAGGGCTATTATTACTGGAGCCAGCACCAGCAATAGCGTCATTATCCTTGTCCTCTGGGTCAATCAAATCATTTTTTCTGTAGATAGCAAAGTTGATTGATTTTTTCAAGGGTTTAACTTGCCAGTCAACGACTGAATTATCCGGGGCATGGACCCACTTCACAAGGAAATCCTTGGAATGAATTTCCAACGTTTCCATTTTCCACAATTAACAATTGATCTGTTATTGGATATCGTAAAATTTCCTCAAACGATTGTCAAACTGATGAGTGAATATATGAGATTGAGTTCACGAACTGAACCGTTAAATCAAAGGCGGATAAAGAAGCCAAATAAGAAAAAGAAGAAAGGAAGGTACAGAGAGTGCAATTTTGAAGTCAATTTCAATTGACTACAACTTCGAATGAATGATATGAAATATGGAATAGTTAGGAGCAAAAAAAGGGGTTTGTTTCAGAGGAGTAACAAAAAATTCAAAAATCCAACAATGAGACAGGTTTCCTCAAAATCAAAATAAGGACGAGGTTGAATTTTCACAGTTGTTTTTTCTTTCCATTTTTAGTTTTGCTTTGTCGGTTGTCATTTTTTTTGGTATTTTGGTTTTCTCTCGCTAGGAAAAACAAAAAAAAAAAGGGGCACAAAGCGAGGTCAAAAGTAAAGATCGCAAAAAAAAAGTGGAGAACAAGCATATGCTTTCAGACTTTAACCACGACTTACAATGATAACCGCTTTAAAAAGTGTAGCAATATGGGACTTGAATGTCACCCAAACATATATTGAAGTAGTATGAGTCTTTGGTTTCTTGAAGAGTGTAAATGGAAAAAAGAGAAAAAAAAAAAGAAACAACGTGTTTCTCGATAAAGCTGAAGTTTTGTTCTCTATGCAAGCACATGCCAAAAATACTAAACGGCAAAGAATGTGACATGTTGAAGTTTAATTTGGTTGAAACAACGAAAGTTTATTGTTTTAATGACAAATTCGGTAACTTACTGTCCCAGTAGACTCCATGGAAAGAAAAAAACCATTGTTGAATATTGTAGGGCCTCTGTTGTCGTTGATTCCATCTAGGTAGAATCGACTTCAATTGTCATCCTTTAACTAATTGCGATCAATCACAAACAAGCAGTGGATGAAATCTTGCTCAATTGGCTTCATAAGCATCTCGGTGTTTCTACTGCCTTCTTCAGTGTATCTTTCAGCAGAGTGATACAACGCTTTGCCCGTTTTACTGCAAATTGAAAAAAAAAAAAAAAAAAAAAAAAAACTCTTCACTCATCGTATTGGCAAATCAAAATAAAACGTACATGATGCGAGTCGATGGATATTTCGTATTACAGAGACTTAGCTTTCTTCTCTGCGATGATACGTTGTCCCTCCCCGCCATCTTTCTCCCCTAAGAAGCACATGCACTTTTTCCAGATTAGTAGAGATTACTGCTATTTGGTATATACTTGCGAGGAATAGCTTGGATTGGTTTCACTACCATTTGGAAAATTGGCCGCAAAAAAAAAAAAAGAAAAAAGAAAAAACTAAACACTTGAGGTAGCAGACTATGCCACTTATAAGCAATGGTGGGAACCAAATATAAAGGCTACTTCTAGCTTATCATGTGTCATAGACACCCAATTTTTCAGACATGAGCAGTTAATCTGAATTCTTTTCATGATTTTGCCTTTTCTGAAGCTTTTATAAACAAGACACGAGACTTATCGTGTCAATATTCACTTATAGAATCAATTCCTCCATTCATCGAATCTCACAAGATTTAGTTATATACCTTTTTCCCTATATTCGTACTAATTCAGATGTAACAGCGATTCAATGCTTGTATGAACAGACATAATAGAAATAGACACGCCTCGAGAGAGAAAACACATTCCCAAAATTTTGTCAAGGAAATACTTGCTCTTCACAAGGCAAATCATCTTATGATAACTGATGGCTTGAAAGTAACCTGCAAACTAGCCTTAAATTTCTGCATTTGACGTATGTTCAAATGTCTCCACAATGATTTTGTTGACATATAAAGCAGGGTTATATTTATAACCAAAAAACACTCATTGAAATACTACTTATTGTTGGTTAGAAAGGATCAAGATTGCGAATTTCAAGTAAAAAAAAATTATGTCAGGAATGAAAGCCAAGTCGAATTTTATGTACTTTTTGGTTTTTTTTATGGTAATTTTGCAGTCACATTTGTTTTTTTTCGTTAATTTTAGTAAAAAAGCAAGAAAAATAGTATCTTGTTTTTTTTCTTCACGGAGTGAATTGAGAGGCTTTTTAAGTGATAGCTGCTTCTGACCGGTTTGACTGAATTGTTGATATTATTGTTTCTAGGCTTGGGCCATGTTTACTACGAGGCATCTTTTTCCTTTTTTCTATTTTTTTTTTTTTTTTTTCAAGAAAGGAAACGAGCTCCTAAGAAGTGCCAACAAACCAAACAAAGCCACAATAGAAAAATGTAGCCTTTTATATTTGAAGCGTAATAGTGTATTTATAACTGATATTTATTTATGTACTAGTAGTTAGAAATAAATAGTTTATTCTTTTTTTTTAAAAGGCTTCCTTTTTTGAAAAAAAAAAGGAAAAACATTGAAGAACCAATGAACTCCAAGTTGCTTTTTAGTATTGAGGTGTAGTAGTAGATTTATAGTTGATATATATTTAGGTATTATTACCTAGAAAATAGAAAGTTTTCGTGTTTTGAAAAAAAAAAAAAGAAAAAAAAATCTGGTCGATATAGATTTAGGTATTATTATTTAGAAAATAAAAAGTTTTCTCCTTTTAAAAAAAAAAGAAAATTAAGTCTATACATTATTACTTAGAAAATAATATATAGTTCCATCTCAACTTTAATCTAGTATTACACCTCGAACTTTGAGAAAGAAAATCTATTCAAAATTCATCGGCTATTTATGGGGTATTCGAATTCTTTACGGAGGTCAAGTTGGTATCGTAGATAGTCGATACCCATCATATCGAAGCTGTCTCACACAAGTCTCGTGCTAATTTCTAGTGCCATCTATCGCAATATAGTCAGTTTTCTTGGGTATATGCTAATTTTGGAAATATTGGATCGTCGGACTGCACTGTGATGATATTCTTGAATTCATTTTCGAAGTGGTAAAAAGTGTTCTTTCCTTATGTTTCTTTTTGAATCGATTACCATTAGCAACACCAACTAAGCCAATAGAATAACAAATATGAGCCCCAAAGAAGAGCTCCAATAACACATGAAGAACCAATGAACTCCAGATAGCTTTTTCGTTTCGAGGTGTAGTAGTAGATTAATAGTTGATACATATAGAATGTGGAGTTGATCAATGAGGTTTTGTTATATGCTTAGCATGCTTTCACCTTAGTCAGGATAATAGGGGGCATTCGGAAGCTACAATACTTGGAATACAGAAGAGGTAAAAAATCATCTGGTTGCGAAAAGATTTATCTTTTATTTTATTTTATTTGGTTCTCTTTTATTTTATCTTTATTATATTTTTTTTAGTGGTCGTCGAACTAATACAACACAAAAATGTGTCGACAGAAAAAAGACAACTAAAGAAAAATATATTTATTCATTAGTGTTAAGTCTTTGATTTCCTGAAGACGCACATTAAGTTGGCGCCCAGTTTTGGGACTTGATACAAAATTGTACATCAATTTTGCTTTTAGGAGTTCCTGAACACGCACATTAAGTTGGCGCCCACTTTTGGGACTTGACTGCAAATTGTACACCAGTGTTGTTTTTTTTTTGCGAATTCTTCTTTTATTTGTATTCATTTTTGCGAATTCTTTGATTTCACTTTGGTGTCTTGGAGACGCACATTAAGTTGGCGCTCACTTTTGGGACTTGACTGCAAATTGTACATCAATGTTGATTTTTCTGAACACGCACATTAAGTTGGCGCCCACTTTTGGGACTTGATACAAAATTTTACATCAATGTAGTTTTTACGATTCCCTGAACACGCACATTAAGTTGGCGCCCACTTTTGGGACTTGATACAAAATTGTACATCAATTTTGATGCTATGATTTCCTGAACACGCACCTTAAGTTGGCGCTCACTTTTGGGACTTGATACAAAATTGTACATCAATGTAGTTTTTACGATTCCCTGAACACGCACATTAAGTTGGGGTCCACTTTTGGGACTTGATACAAAATTTTACATCAATGTAGTTTTTACGATTCCCTGAACACGCACATTAAGTTGGCGCCCACTTTTGGGACTTGATACAAAATTGTATATCAATGTTGATTTCTCTGAACACGCACATTAAGTTGGCGCCCACTTTTGGGACTTGACTGCAAATTGTACACCAGTGTTGTTTTTTTTTGCGAATTCTTCTTTTATTTGTATTCATTTTTGCGAATTCTTTGATTTCACTTTGGTGTCTTGGAGACGCACCTTAAGTTGGCGCTCACTTTTGGGACTTGATACAAAATTGTATATCAATGTTGATTTTTCTGAACACGCACATTAAGTTGGCGCCCACTTTTGGGACTTGATACAAAATTTTACATCAATGTAGTTTTTACGATTCTCTGAACACGCACATTAAGTTGGCGCCCACTTTTGGGACTTGATACAAAATTGTACATCAATGTTGATTTTTCTGAACACGCACATTAAGTTGGCGCCCACTTTTGGGACTTGATACAAAATTTTACATCAATGTAGTTTTTACGATTCCCTGAACACGCACATGAAGTTGGCGCCCACTTTTGGGACTTGATACAAAATTGTACGTCAATTTTTTTGTTGTTATGATTTCCTGAACACGCACATTTGTTTGGCGCCCACTTTGTTGTAAAAAAATGACTAAATTTGAGAAAAACTACTTTACGTTGAATAAAGCTAAAACAAAAGAAAACAAAGACTCTTCAAGACGCCTTATCTGGTTTAGGAACTAAGTTAATTATTTGAACGAAGTTTCGATGGCTGCTTATCTTCAATTGTTTTTCTTCTTGCAAAAAACGGTATTTTCTTTTTTTTCTTGAATTCCATTTCTGTGTTGTTTCTTGTTCTGTTTACTTTTTATGATCATAGGAAAGCCAAGTGATTTACTACATACGGAAGACAAGGAATAATGGATACGCTAAAATAGGAAGTTTTCTAAGGGAGGTAGAAAGTGTTGAAAACGATTATTTTTTTTTCTTTTTTTTTTTTTTTCACCTCATTTTTTTTTTTTTTTTTTTTTACAGCAAAAGCTAAAAAAATTGCAGTCAACTTTTTGCAGTCAAACAGCTTTATCAATTTCTTCAGCCAGGAATATCAAATTAAAATACAAGGAAATCACTACTCATGCGTATTGAACAAAACTCTTAATCATCATCAAAAAGCTACTTTTTCCAATAAAATTAGAGCATCATCAAAAGAACTACTACTTTTATTCTTCTCTTTTACAGCAGCACTATCAGCACAAATGATATTGAAATTACCTATATGGGGAAAACAAGAAATCAAAAGAAAACAAGAAATCAAAAGAAAACAAGAATTCAAAAGAAGATCAAACAACAACAAGTGAATGATTCGAGAGCATTCGATAGACTGATTTAGAGCAAAGAACAACAAACAGATTTTCAGAATGACCCAAAAATAGTCAAATAATTAAAACAAAAAGAGAACCGTTCATGAACAGTTTTTGAGTATAAGCCAAATACAACAAGATGATTAAGAGAACATTTGGTTGTCTGTGTTTGTTTGTATAAAAAGCAAACAAGCTATCAACAGCAAGATAATTTGGCTGTCTGTGTTTAAATAGCATTTGAAGAAATCTAAAAATGAACTGTTTTTGTATAAAAAGCAAACAAGCTAGTTGACAAGGCGCTGAAACTCAACTATTTTTGGGTTGGCTAAACAAAACAAGCAACAACAAAGCAAAATTACTTGATAATTGTAGAATAGTGAAGTGGCCCAATAAGGAAAAGAAAATTCAGTGTTTAGTAAACATCTCTTGTAAAAATGATGCATAAGAACGAAAGACTGATTCTGTTACTCATGCTCTTCCGATTAGTTGTCACACAGACCAGATTGAGATAGAGTCTTCCAAGTAAAATGAAAACAAACCCAAACCCAATGAGGAAAATCAGGAAGTACTTTTAGTAGACTTGCCCTAAAAAAAGGGAAGATAAAGATTGATACGCAAAAAGGAAATGACTTTTGCTAATGTAAGCAAACAACAGACTCAACCGACTCTAGCTATTCTTTTAAAATGCTAAGAGGGATTAGAATGTTGCCAAAATTTCCAAAATTAAAACAAAATCTTGATAAGGAAACCAATGTTTTTATTCTTTTTTCTTCTTTTTTTTTTTCGAAAAAAAAAAACAAAAACAACCACCAAGTTCTTTAAAAATCAGACATGCTTTAAAGGTAAAAAGCAAGACGAACTGATTATAGTGCTATTCTTTTGAAATTTGAAGAGGGTTTAAAAATTTGCCAAAACCAAAACAAAATCAACCAGTATTTCTTTCTTTTTTCCTCTTTTTTTTTTTGATAAAAAAAGAAAACAAAAACGACCACCAACTTCTTTAAAAATCAGACATATTTTGAAGGTAAAAAGCAAAGTGAAACACAACAACAATCCACATTCAGACGCCAAAGAAAGACGCCAAAGAGAGGCGTAACCCCTTGTCCAAAATATATCTCAAAAGGCAAGGGTATCACCATAAATGGAAACAAAATGATGATGACGAAGATAATCTTTTAAAATTTATCTTTTAAAATTTTTATGGGAGTATTCCTTTTTGTATTTTGTCTAAGACAATGAACATAATCTTTTGAGATTTTAATGGGAGTATCCCTTTTTGTATTTTACCTTTCAAAATTTTTATGGAGTATTCCTTTTTGTATTTTGTCTAAGACAATGAAGATTATTTTTTGAGATGAGATTTTAATGGGAGTATCCCTTTTTGTATTTTGTCTTGTTCCAAAGGTTTAAAAAGTGGGAAAAATACGAAAGTAGATCATACTAACATCCTGGAATCGAAATGGAATCGAAATTATAACTATCAACCGACAGCAAGGAAATGAAGGTTAAATTAGGGAGGATAGATAGTTGTAATATCGCTCAAAGATACTCAAAGATGGTATTTTTTTTTTTAAAAAAAAAAAAAATTGAACAAAAAAAAAAGGGAAAAATCCAAAATACCCAGTTTTTTTTTTGAATTTTTTTTTACAGGTTGGCGCATGACTTGATTGGTTACGTGGTCTCCCCACAATGTTAGCATAATTTATATTTCTGGCGGCCGGAATGCCCTCGGTGCATAAAACCCGCACACCGGGCGTCAAGGCGGCATGATGGTAACTTGGTTCCGCAGAGTGCATATAAAATGGTAACTCACCATACAAAATGGTTCTGTGGTCTAGTTGGTTATGGCATCTGCTTAACACGCAGAACGTCCCCAGTTCGATCCTGGGCAGAATCAATTTTTTGCAACCTCACTCTTTTGTTACATTTTGATCTTGATCATGCAAGAAGCGACGGGATAACAGTACCCGTCTAATGTACTTGATGTCAGTAAGATTTTATTTATTTTTTTTAATTTCAGTCTTGCTTACTGAGTCTGATACTTTAAGCTTGCCTTTTTACAACGAACCTGCAGTTCACTTTCGCCGGAAATAATCAATCATCTCCACAATGTAGATTCAAAGCTATGTCCAAACGGCTCTTCTATAACCGAGAGTTACAGAGAAACGACAATTCAGCTTCAAGTCCATCAAATCTTTAATATTTTGCGAATACGAATAAAAGGGGTACAAGAAGGGCCACGGATTTATGTTTTTCATCAATGATCCTTGTTTTTTTTTTTTCGGCTTATCATCGGTTGGTAAAGATAACGGAATTTTCAATTTGACGCGATCGCGAGACAAATTTTGAAGAGAAAAAAAAAGTGAGAACAAACTGCGGCTGCAGTTCCTCGAAATCATTGGATTGGAATTTTGTTTTTATTCCGTTAATAAACCTATTTTATACTGTTCACCCTTCTTTCTCATCTACACCCAACCTAGAGAGCAGCATACTATGTCAGGTGAAAATCAAGGAAATTCCGAAGAGAGGCCATTGCTCTCTCCTTCGGCATCATCTCCAAGCACAAACAAGTCTCATCACACTTTATACCCTGCAGTTCTTCGAGATGCATCTACTGGGGGAGCGGGTGTCATTGCTGGCGAATTAGCAGCTGAAGAAGAAAGTCTACATCTAGTCGAGTCTGAGGAAGTGAATTATGGTGCGATAACAACCAAGTCTTCTAAGCAAAGTGCTACATCTTATGCAGCGTCTAGCGAAGCCACACCAGTTGAACAGGAATTCGAATCAGGTTATGGTCTACCTCGAGCTAAACTTTTTACGGTTATTTCATCCTTATTTATGGCATCATTTTTGGCGGCGCTTGATACTACTGTTGTTACTACATTGCTCACGGTAATTGCATCTGACCTTAATGCCGTAGCTAGTATCTCTTGGATCGCGACGGCTTACTTATTATCCTGCTCTGCTTTTCAACCGCTTTTCGGTAAACTTTCGGATATCTTTGGCCGTAAGATTTTATTGATTCTTTGTTGTACTTTCTTTGCCGTTGGGTGTATGATTTGTGCCATTGAATCACTTACTTGCATTATAGTAGGTAGATTTGTAACCGGTATTGGTGGATCAGGTTTGACTACATTGGGTACCATTACCATGTCTGATCTTATCCCATTACGTGACCGGGGCCTTTATCAAGGTTTGGCCAATGTATTCTTTGGATTAGGTGCCGCGTGTGGTGGTATCATTGGTGGATTTGTCGCTGATACTTTGGGATGGAAGTACGTTTTCACCCTTCAAGTTCCATTAGCAATAATAGTTGGGTTGGCCATTTGGTGGAACTTGATTGAAAGTTCACCAGGATCAAAAGTTCACGGAGCTGAGTTCAGAGATAAATTAAAGAGAGTTGATTTCCAAGGGTCAATTTTTTTGGTCAGTGCTCTTATGACAATTCTTACCGCTGCCTCATTGGGAGGTCGGCAAATTGCCTACAATTCGGCTTCTTTCATTGGGTTGGTGATTATCGCGGTAGCTTTATTAGGTGGATTCATATATACTGAAGCTTATGTTTCTGCAGAACCCATTATTCCAATTGAATTACTTACTGAAAGAACAATTCTATCATCATCTTTGACCAATTGGTTCTATACTATGGGTGTTTTTACATACTTGTATTATGTACCAGTATACTACACTTCTGTAATGGGATTAAGTGCCACCGAAAATGGTCAAAGGTTAATTCCCAATTTTTTTGGGGTTTCACTTGGATCAGTTGGAGCCGGAATTTATATGAAACGAACCGGTCGCTATTATAATTTGACTATATTGGTTGGTATCATCTCCATCTATGGCGTTTGGAGAATTTTAAACATAAATCCTGAAATCTCGCTCTTTAAGCAGTACACACTTCTTCTTCCATCTGGATTAGGTTACTCATGTATGTTGACGGTGACATTACTCTCATTGATTGCAGCTGTTCCTTCCAAATATCAAGCTTGTACTACCTCTATACAATATACTTTCCGTGCCACGGGATCAACTTTGGGGGTATCAATTGGGAGTGCTATTTTTCAAAATGTTTTGAAAACTCAACTTACCAAAAAAATTAGTCAGGTGGTTTCTGATGATCCAATATTGGCACAGAAAATAATTTCAAGGGCTTTGGAAAGTACTGATTATGTGAAGCATGCTCCTAAGGTGGTACAACTTGCAATTAGGGATTCATACGGATTGGCTTGTAAAGGTGCCTTTGGATTTAGTCTTGCCACGGTGGTGCTTGGTTACGCTTGCTCATTATTTATGAAGGAGCATGCATTACATTCCAATATGAACAGGGATTAGAAGGTCTTTTGTTCGTATATTTCTCATTCATCATTTATTTATCACACTATTAATATCTTTCATTACTCTAATTTATATAGTTTTTGGTTGCATTCTATAACCAGCCATACCCCTAAATACATTGGTGTCAGTTTTTTTTTTTGCTTGAGATTAGGCGATCACTAATTTAAAGAATGTGGTGATTTGGCCAATGTTTGATCATAAACCGAATTTATTGCAGGTGAAGGTGATGCAGAAGAAGGAGCCTGGTAATTAACATGTGCCACACGGTATTGATGGTTAATCCCACCATAAACCAACATATTGGCCGGAGCTGTTAAAGCAGAAAGGTTCAGATTTTGTACCAGATCCAGTGTAGGTATGGGTCCAATCAGATGATTATCATCATCATTTCCTGAGTCAAGTCTAAATTGGGAAATTTTTCTTGTTAATTGAGGTAGTTGTTTTTTAGGGGTAGATGCGGGAGTTGGTTTTAAATGCATAAATCTAGGGGAGGCCAAAAAACCAAACCCAATTGATTTAACCGAAGGAGATGATTGCTGATGATGTGGATGAGTTGATAAAGATTCGAGTAAAGGAGACAAAATAGGTGATAATACTTCATCATGACGAATGGCTGATTCCAATGCATCTTCAATCACATCTTCAATATATTCATTCTCACTAACAATATCAACATTAATTAAAACAACGGATACCAATATACTAAGGATACCCCCGGTATAAATATATAAATTCAGTGATGATGGTGATTTATCACCATTTGTAAAATGCAAAATGAGATAATCAGTAAAGATAGTAATAGGGATTGAAGAAGTCAAAGCAAGTGAAGTAACCAAGGGACTAGTTAATAGCATGGCTAATATAGTGACGAAATCACTAATATAAGATAAGAATGAATTTAATAAAATCATGATTAGGATGGTATTATTGGGAGGTGGGAATTCAAATGTTTCAATTTGTAAAATATGCACGAGGAAAAGGGTTGGAATACCTAATAATAAAGTAAATAAACCCATAATACCAAATAATTGACGTTCATTGGTAGTTTTGGTACCAGATCCACATTTCAATTTCATTATTATCAAGTATAAAGCATAACAAAATGCAGCCAAGAGAGCAAATGTATTACCCAAGGGGGGGTTTTTGGGTTGATACTTATTATGGTCATGATCATTAGTTTGATCATCATCAGGACCATGTTGACTAATATTGATAAAAACAACACCTAATAAACTAATGATAACACAAAAAATTTTTTTGGTTGAAAACAGATCTAGTTTTAAAAGTTTACCAATGAATAGAGTGAATATGGCGGTAGTTGAGCCAAGTACCGTTTGATTTGATGCCAGGGTGTATTGTAAACTGGCCATACCTAATACATTATAAGTGTAATAGATGATGGTTAGTTGTAATGCAAGGATGGTGATTTCACGTGAGGTCAATTCTTGACTGGCTTTTTCTGAATCATAATCATGTTGAAGTTGTTGAGCTGGTAATGGTAATGATGCAGAGTGATGAAGTTCAAGGTTTTGTGATAATAATGGGGTTGATTCATTATTTTTAGGGATTGATTGATGGCTTATTGAGGTCGGAGATTTGATCCAATGCCATACTTCTGGAATTAAATTTAAACTAAAACAACCACCAGTGATCACTGCCAAACAAAATGGTTTGTTATAATCATCACCTTTTAAAACACTATTAACCAATTGTAATCCCAACATCCAAGATATAATAGCAACTGCAATGAACAACACCCCCAACTTGAAGTTTTTTTTTTCCTGTTGATTAATGATATCAATCACATGTTGGGCGTCGGTGGTTAATTGGGGGGAGATAGCTTGATAACGAGGTGATTGCAAAATGGAGGCATTAGAGGTCATGTGCGAAGTAGCAGTAGCAGCAGCAGCAGCATCATCATCATCATCAGCGGAGTGCATGTTGATGGAGGCAACGAGAATAACCCAAACCGTGAGAAAATAAAGTGGGCTTATAGATTAAAAGATGAATTGAACATGATAATATCAGCAGGATATCTTTTCTTTGATCTATGAGCAGGGGGATCAAAAAAACAAAAAAAAAAAGAAAACAAAAAAAAAAGGTTTACTGATAAGGAAAGCTGGAAGAAGAAAAAACGAGCGGGCCGCGCCCGATAAGGAAATTGATTTCAACATCAACGATTTTTAATAAATAAATACCAGATTAATTATATACACGTAAACAAACTAAAATACACACAATAAAGAAGAGAAGAGTAAGATTAAATCAATAAGCCCATCCGTAAGTTCCTGCCAATCTCTTATCCAAATGTTGTCTTGCCGTAATGACATTTGGAGCTTCATTAGCACCACGGTGTTTAATTTTACGAACTGTTTCACTAGGAACTGGTTCCAATAATGCATCATCATTTGGATGAGAGAAGAAAACAATCAGATATCTATCTTGACCGGTGACTTGAACTTGAGGAGGAAACTTAACGCGATGAATTGTAGAACGAAGTAAACCACCGGTCCAATAAGAAAGCTGATCAGCTATATTAACCACAATGGGGGCAGCGGCCTGAGAACCAAATTTATCAGTATTAGCGGCAACGTAGGGAACGGGTTGCCATTGTTTTACCATGGGAGAATAAATTTCCAAACCTTCTTGATGAGGTTGTTGGAAAAGTAGAGTCATTGATCCATAGTCAGTATGGGCTCCGGCACGTATCACCAGCTCCGGACGTAATGAGGTTTGACCAGGGTAATGTAATAAACGGAAGGTGGTACCTGATTTTTGATGTGGTTGATAACGAGAATCAAACCATTGACTTCCTGGTTGATTTTCAGAATCTTCAATATTTAATGCCACGGCCAAAAGTTGAAGAATTTTAATTGATAATTGATAGAGTTTTTTGTTAGTTTGTTCAATTATTTGATGATGATTTTGATGAAACCAGGAATGAATGGGGTAGATTGATTTACCGGTATTGAAATCAATACCACTAAAATTCATTGCTTCCTTTGGATCACCCTGTTTTTGCAGGGAAGGATCCAAATTTTCACCACCATAGTTTGTATAACCATGATTGGTATTATCTATAGGAATGGATTGTTTGTAATCTTGAGGTAATTCAAAAAATTCTTTGGACATTTTGAATAAAGACGTCACTTCATCATGAGTGAACCCATGACCTTCAATAAAGAGAAACCCCTGCGTGGTGGCTGCATTGAGAAGTTCTTGGGCGGTCTGTTGGTTGAAGGTGGAGATATCGACTATTTGAAGAGGATTGGATGACATGGTGTGATGATGAATAGAGCAAAGAAGAAGAAGAAGACATCTACACATTTACTTATGTATATATATAGTCGGGCGAGTTTATGGGGAAATCTTTAAATTTCCGCTCTCGCCAATAAAGCCGGAGTCAAAAGAACACTTTGTGTCTTGTATATTTTGATGATGAGGATGACACAAAAATAACATATACATGTACACATAAATTCCGACGGAATATGCTACATTTCTCTTAATGACTTCATCTAACGGTTGGATGGGTTACATTTTATCATCATCATTATTACCGTTAGTGTAATCTTTACAGTATAGGTAACGCTGTGTGCAGGACACACTTTAAACTCAAAAATCTCATCTCTCATCTCTTCAAACATTAGTTTTTTTTTTTTTTTTTTTTTGTTTCTTTCTTTGTTTGTTTTGGGTGAGACGGAATTTAATTTCAAACACACAAAAATATATGGGCAAGAAAAGGAATAACGGAATTTACGGGGGTTTCATTTGCACCAGATGTGACTTCTTCTGTAGCCGTTGATATTAGTCTTGTTGCAAACGGGCAATGCAAGTCATACCGCATCTTTTGATTGATTTGTCTTCGCTTTTCCCTTATGTGTCACATGTAAGTGTCACCTAATCCTACTCTTTCCTCTTATTCGTTCGTTCGTTCGTTGTGAATTTAAAACCCGTACCACAAACAAACAAAAAAAAAAAACGCGTCTCTCTTTTCACAAACTTCCTTTATTCCAATCTCTTTCTTCTTCTATGTCATCCCAAGTATCCATCATCCGTAGGGAAAATGCCAGATAGCATAAAGATACCTCGCGAGGAGGACTCGCTGTTGCCCAACTACCATGCTAACTTAATTCCATGTCACATCCAGCACAATGGTGCTGCCAATACCAACGAGTACTTCACTCCTTCCAAGATCATCCACCATGATGATAAGCAAACAACCACAGAGGCTTATTTCCGAGGATTGAAGCTAGTGGGTGAATCATTACATCTTCTGCAAATGAACTATACCGGATATCTCATCAATAAATCTGAATGTATTGAAAGATCTAATGAACCTGATCATCAATTTGATGAATCGCTGGATCAACTTATCACCGTGAATACCTATAATGCCATTGGTAAATTTGATGAATTGATCATTTATGGTCATGATTCAGTGGTGGAACCAAATTGTCAGTGGAAACTCATTGACGAATGGAATCAGATAAGTAATGCCATTCATGAATAATTCATGAATAACTCATCTTTCGTCTCTTGTATATTAGTGTATTATCAATAAATTTCCTGCCCCATTTTTCCGAGTATTTTTTTTTTTCTTTTTTTCACTTTGCTTTTTTTTGCGATCGCACAGCATAATACGGTTGATGGATTCACTCTTACCTTATCAATTAATCTTCGATGAGCGAACAACTGTTATTCCTAGATGATGATGATGACTACGAGAACAGTGACTTTGAACTAACTCATCATTTGGATCAATCATCCAATGTACCACCCCACAACAGAAAACGACCATTTGATGCCATTTTTGCATCTGATGAAAATCTGAATGATTCGGATAACGCAGAAGATTTAATTGATTCAGATGCAGAAGACCAGATTGATGATCTGATTGATTCAGATGACATAAGTGAATGGGAGGATATAACAACCGTTTCATCACCTCAAAAATCACCACCCCTTGATTCTTTTAGTATCACTATTAATTCCGATCATGATTTAAAACTTAAACAACAACGTCAACGAATTAAAAACCTAATAATCAAAAAACGTTCAAGAATAAGTGTAAAATACTTATCTATTGTATGCTATATGCTACACGCTAATCTACGTAATAAATGGCTTAATCATTTTCGAATTCAAAAAAAATTAAAACGGTTGTTACCCAATTCATTACTAAAGAAACATTTTAAAAAATTACGATCCTTCATTAACCTTGCTAATCAAAACCAACAATTCGATAATTTAGAACTGGATAAGTTGTTGATTTATAACTTGAAATATTTAATTAAATGGTTTCGTCTTAACTTTAAAATTAACAGTAATGGTATAAGGGTACTTGGCTATGGTCCTGCCATCAACAACACTAATAAAAATAACAAATTTTATCCTGATACCACTCAAATCAAATCAATTGAAGAATTTTTAACCGTTATTAAAAATTTTAAACACAATAGAGATACAGGGGCTCAAATATTCACAGCTTTACTTCGTTCAATCGGATTTGATGCACGCTTATGTATGTCATTACCATTGTTACCCACCACCAACAACTATAAATCTCAACCACCTCTAGATGATATCAAAATGATTCGTAATAAAGATAATGACTTACTCTACCCCATATACTGGACTGAAGTCATAAATCCTTTTGATCGAGGAGAAATCATTGTTATTGAGACAATATGCTTTGATAATGAACAAGATCGCCTAATTCGATTAAATCGTCATTCCAAGTCTAATAAACCGTCATCGGCAACCATCACAAATTTCACTTCTGATATTTATGCTCCCTCAACATCTAATCAATTCAATCAGATGCCTCCCATGTCGTATGTATTGGCATTTACAAATAATAACTTGGTGATTGATGTTAGTCCGCGGTATAATCATGATATAAGTTATCGATACTTTAATCGACTTGATCTAAGAACCGAATCAGGTCGAGCAGCTATGTTGGTACAATCATTACTCAGGCTGCTTAATAAACACTCTGAATATACTCATGATGATAACTCGGAATTGGATACATTACGTGCAACTGCACTTGTAAATTATTCAATACCGTTGACATTCGCTGGGATGAAGCGAAATCCTAATTTGGTGACAGTTTCAACTCTACGATATAATGAAGTGCTTGATCCTAATGAACGTCCATTAGGTACCGTTCAAATCTCAAAACTGAACAAGAGAGAACCCGTTTATTTCAAAAATGCCATTATAGTTGGCAAATCACAACAACAATGGAAATTTTTGGGTAGATCAATCATTCCATCTGAATTGAATAATGCAATTAAGACTACAATGGCTTTACAACCAAGAACCATTTTTAAAAAACGAATGTTTAATATGAATTTGCTGACTAACCAGAGTGAACTTAACGAATCTAAATTATACAGTTTTGACCAAACATGCCCTTATATAAAGGAAAAAATAATCATTACTGAATCCGGTGAAGTTCAACTTCCAAAAAATAAGTATGGCAATATCGAAATTTTTAAAGATTCAATGATCCCTGATAATTGTTGTTGGATAACATTATCTGATGTCGAAAAAATCTTGCGTGATTACCAAAAAAATCCCAAAGATTACTCACTTCAAGAATCCATCCCGTATGTACCCGTAGTGGTGGGGTTTGATTTCAAGTCAAAATTGGCCAGAGCTATCCCCATAAAACGAGGTGTTTTGATTTTAAAACTGCAAGAAATTCCGGCTAAGAAAGTTTGGTTATCTGGTAAAATGAAGCTTTATAAATTTGAAGCCGAACTCAAACAAATGAGGCAACTTAGGGGCTGGAGGTTACTATTAAAGGGCTTACAAATTCAAAAGAGATTGAATGAGCATAACTGAACTTGCTCATCATTTATAATCTGGTGCCCCCTCAGTGACCTCTAAATGAAGAAGAAAAGATTTCGGCAGTAACTTTAATGTTGCACCCTTAGTGGATCCACCTTGTAATGCATCCGTATATTTCGCTAACTCTTCAATCTCTTTTTGACTTTCCCCAAATGGATCTTGTGGAAGCCATAATTTGGGCTTTTCGTATTTGAAAGCGGGATGTACATATAGTAAAGCATGATTCAGATAATGCGTGACTTCATTTGAGTTCACTCGTTCTGCTGGACTGGCAAATGTGAAGGGCCTGTTTTTAATTATGCTATCTCTAAAATCATCATAGATTATTTTGTCACTATATTTCTTGTCAGACAAAATGGGTAAATATGAGAAATGTTTTTCATACCTATTATAGATTGTTATATTACCAAACACCGTCAAGAGTAATATAATTGACATGATAAGGCCTTGAATTTTCATCGGGCATTCATCCTTGGTATTCTTCAGCGAAAAAAATATTCCGATAAGACAACATTCAAGACAATAAATTCCAGTATAAAGGTTGAACAAAGCAACCGGATATAACCTTCCATAGGTTTCAGACTCGTTGATATGACTGTAAATGTACTTCAAAGAATATTTATAATAAAGTAAGACCAATGAAAGAATAAACACAACAAATAACATCACCAAGGGCGAAATTATACAATAAGCCAAACCGATCGAGCCGTATACTGAGTATACAGGATATACAGATCCCCATCTTACTCTTGGTAGTTTAATGAGCCTGAAAAACTTTTGCCGAGGTGTGATATCTCGAATCTTGTACCATGTGTAATGAAGAATGAGTTGATCTATTCTCAAAAATTTATTACCGCAAAATGCGAATGCTTTCAAGGAAATGTACTGGAAAAAAAAAGTTGCTGCTTTGGGGAGATTGGCTGCAAGAAGAATAGGAATTGAAGTTGGTTGCTCCACGATTTGCTTGAAAACAACCACAATGCTGGTCAGAATAGTAACCACGAGAAATTGTTGAACGAATAGAAACGCAAAATACCATCTTTGTAAGTCTAGTTCCAACTCGGCTCCAGTGAGTTTACCCTTGTAATAAGTTAAGTATCGAAAAGTCATCAATAAAATGTCCGTTAGTACCGCAAGAAAAATTGAAGGTAAAAAGCTTGATATAGAATCTCTCACCTCTTCAGGGAGTCTATATATCCATTTCATTGAAGGGATCAACTGCGTCAACAAAGGTAGCTGTGAAAAAAGACCGATAAAAGAGACGGGAATAACATAAAGTATTATGATGAAAATCGAAATGACAACAACCAGGTACTTCTCGAATGTGGCCACTATAGAATTAGGTCGAGCCAAATTTTCCCATAAGATATCATGAGGGTGAACTTCGACCAACGTCGAACTCAAAGAACCTTGAACTTGTGATAAAAGGCTTTGGTGTGCTATATATGCACTAGCTTGCGAATTGAATTGAACAAAGAGTTTATCCAACGTGGGCAATTTCTCCTCTGATGATAGAAACTTGTTTTCATCAATGATTGCATGACATTTATTCATTGTCTCGAGGCACCATGGGCCGATTGGTACTTTCTTCTGGAAACCAAAAATTCGAAAAAACCCAGGGAAGCGGAGGTAGATTGTGCGATTAATTTGCGGTATTCTGAAAGGGGCCAAGTATATAGGTGGATAGAAAAATGAGCGCTTCGGGTGTTTTAGCATGTTTAATTGGTAAGAATCTTCTTCCCTTTTTGGTATATATGCTGAGTTTATTTTCATAAACTTGCTCAAATATTTCATTTCGGATTCTTCAAGATATCGTAGAGCTTCCTTTGCCCGGTTTACCATAAATGAAACATTGGAGAAATCATGCACATACCATATTCTTTTGACACCTCCAGGTATGACCAGAAGAATATTGAAAAGTATATCCTTGTCCTTAGCATAAAAAGGGACATTTGAAACCAAGAGGGATTTGTGAATTGGAGAGGTTCTTTGTCTGTTGGAGAGAAGATAAGCTTGCCTGATTTTGATAAAACTTTGCAACTCATAAACTAGAAAGTAATGGAAAAGAGCTATTGTAAGTATGCTCATAACAAAATGTGCATTCAACCGATGAACTTTGAGAACAGAAATGTTGGAAAGACTGAGCTTATCCAACCCCATTGCAGAGTAATCGTCGTCATTTCCAGTCCAATTGATGGGGATTAGTACCAGCATGTTGAGGAAACCCATGAAAACAAAAAATAGAAGTAAGATACTTATAAACCTTACAAAAAAGTATGCATCTAAACCCATGGCAAGATAAAAGTGAATGCTACTTTTCATTGTCGGTATGACCCAATTTAAGAAACCTTTTGGAAGTGGTTCCATTCTCAAACTGATTGGTACACAGCAGCATCTCGGCTGATATAAAAATTTGAAAATGTTTCGAAAGAAGCAGAAGCACGTTAGTTGGATGATACAAAAACATAAGGATGTGACTATATTTCGAAGAAGAACAGTCAAGTCAATCCCGGAAGATGAGTGGGCGGCTCCATTTTGTGTTGTATTAAGAAATTTTTGGAACCATTCCAGAGAGAGTAAATCCATATAAGACAGAGTCAATTCGGTATAATCCAAATTATCCAGTTCGGCATAAAGTAATGACAGCATTTTTCATTTGTTCTGGCTATGGTTCAGGGTCTAAATGATTTTGGGACCATTCTTCGAAATGTATGAGATTCTTTTTTTTTTTTTTTTTGCGACAATTAGAACAAGAAAATGAAGAGATAAAAAAAAAAAGACAAAAAAAAATTTCGATAACCACAAAACCGACGCCAGGGTTTGGTAAAAAGGGAGTATATAAAGAATTTGCATTATGTTACAGATGTCTATGAGCTATATACAATTAGGCGTTTTTAGTTTTGAATGCCACTTCCTCTGGTAAAGTAAAACTGACACAAAACATAGGTTTAGTTGGAGCCACCGATCTCACCAAATGAAATTTGCAATCTTCAAATGGAATTTCAAAATCGATTAACTTGACGATTTTGGCATGAACACGTTTATGAAGCTCCTCCATAGAAGGTTCCGGATGTTCTTGTGGGGAAAATTTTTCAAAACAATGAACGTTAATTACAGGTAACTTAAAACCTGGAACCGATCTGATTACGTCGCTCACATCAGAGTAAAGGCCAATAAATTCATCTAAAAATGTAAGTGCTGAATCAGGTAAATTCATCACATAATTACTGAAGAACTGTGGAATATTGACGGTGGTAACCTCGGTGTGTTTGACTGATTTTTTCTCGTTTGAACCTGGATTGGCTATCCGGCGCCTCACCACTCTGACTTTCTCAACCTTTTTGGTTGAATTATACCAGTCCAATAATAATTGAGGAGATTTACGTATAAACTCTCTACCATCCAAATTGAATGATTTGACGAAATCGGACGTGTTATTTAGGTCGATATTTTCTTGTAAGTATTTATATGATTCAGGATTTAAATCATTAGCTAATACCAACAGGTTTCTCTTACCAGCAGGAACAGCGAAAGGACCTACACCGGCAAATACATCAGCTACAGCTTCATTAGGTGCAAACTGATCCACCAAACGTTCGTGCTCGGTATTTAATCTAGAATTCCAGTAGACCTTACTAAAATCAAATCTAAATTTGCAACCAGATTCACTTTGTTCCACCAACAAATCATCCTTCCCAGCTAACACATTCATTTTAAATGTTCTAAATTTGGTGCCAATAGAGTCAACTTTATCAACCACTGTCTCAACTTTAGAGTTTTTGTCAAGAATAACTTGACCAATTAATGGGCCATAAGGTTTAAATTCATTTCTTAAATTCAAGTGGGCTACGTGACCTGCTTGTGCAAATCCAGTGGGTATTTCATCGAGTAAATCCTCTGGCAAGACAGCTCCCAAAATATCATCTGCTTTCCAGAAATCATAATCTAGAGCTAGAGTGTATGGTTTAATGATTATATTATATTCCTTGATTTTTTCTCTGGTAACATCAGATATTTGTGAGTCATAATTATTGATATCATTAATTTCTGTCTTTAAAAGTACTGCTTTTGAATTTTCCATGGGGACAATATGTTTGACTGAGGGTAAATACAAAACATCTTGTTTGCAACTACGAACAAATTCACCAAGATATCTAGGATCCGTGAAATAGGCTGTAAGTAAATTAACATCTTTCCTGAAAAATGAACGATCCAATTGTTTCATGGAACGATTAATTGGTGGACCAAATTCACCTTTCATCATGTATCTCCTTTCAGTTTTGTTTATTGAGTGGAAAAAAAATTTCAGATAGAAAAATACACTTGAAGTTTGGGAGCGTATTATCAAATTTGACCGAGATATAATGGATCTGAACATCCACCACTTTATGTTGAAGCTTTGCAGTTAAAAAGTGGATTTCTGTGATGTTTTTCATTCTTTTCCTTCACTATAAGCTTTTATTTTATTTTATTTTTTTTTTTTTTTTTTTTTTTTTTTTTCGTTACTACCAATGTTGCATCAACTCCTGCACAGAACTCATCACTGCTAAGTCAGAGAAGAAGACGAAAAAAAGAAAAAAAGAAAGGCAAGCAGACTATGAAAATTCAATGATACCTTTCAATCACCTAGTAATTCACCCAAAGATAGTGTACAGCAACCATGGATGTCACTGAAGTTATTAGTATAACCAAACCTGCGCTAGCCAATTCGCGTTATGGTAACGACATTGATTCCGATGCCGATTCTGATATTTCAATGCATGAAGAAGGCGATGAAGTAAATGAACATCGCAAACCAAAACAAAATTCAGATAAATCACTTGTGACTCCTGGTGAATTAGTAACTGATGATCCTATCTGGATGAAAGGTCACGGTACATATTTTCTTGAAGATAAAACATACTCTTGCGTTGCGGGTAGTGTTTCAAGAGTGAATAGATTATTAAGTGTTATACCGTTAAGAGGACGTTATGAAGCTGAAACGGGTGATCATGTGGTGGGTAGAATTACTGAAGTTGGTGCCAAAAGATGGAAAGTTGATATTGGGTGTAAGCAAGATGCCATACTTATGTTAGGATCAGTCAATTTACCTGGTGGTATATTAAGAAGAAAGAGTGAAAGTGATGAATTACAAATGAGAAATTTTTTAAAAGAGGGTGATTTACTTAATGCAGAAGTTCAATCTATTTTTAGTAATGGAGCTGCTTCATTACATACAAGATCATTAAAATATGGGAAATTAAGAAATGGAATTTTCTTAAAAATTCCTCTGAGTCTTATTATAAAACTGAAAAATCATTCTTATAATTTACCAGGAAATGTTAGTATAATATTGGGGATTAATGGATATATATGGTTATATAAAACTCCCAACACTGCTAATTCCAAATCAATAGCCGCATCCACCAATAAAGCGCAAGCATCCCTAGATTCAGCTGGTCAAGCGTATAACCCAGGTCAAGGTTCATTATCAATAACTCGTTTAGAAGAGGAAAGTTCATGGGAAATTTATAGTGATCGTAATGATGAAAATATTGGTAATAATATTCGATCAAATATAACTCGATACTTTAACGTTTTAAAAGCATTGAGTTATGGTGAGATGGGAATAACTGAACAAAGAATTATAATGGGATATGAAGCAAGTTTGGCCTATGCCAATGTGGGTAGTTTGATTGATAAAGATGCTATGGAGAGTATTTGTGAGGATGTTATAAATAATGAAAAAATGAGAGGTTAGTATTTATAGTTAGAGAAAACAAAACATAATGTACATTAGTGATGATTTTAGAGACAATGTAGAAACTGGAAGTTTTTTTTTTTTTTACGAAAATGGAGAGATTACGAAGAGAAAGATGCAGAGAGAAGAATATTTTGAAATGGTGCGTGTATTAATTTTTGTTTTGAATTTATAAGTAAATTCTTTAATCCGATCTCATTGTTTTGAGGAATTGATCGGAACATTCAATAAATAGTGGAGGTACTAAGCAACATAATGAGAACTGAAATGACATCTATCGTGAAAAGAGACGGGGTTGGCAACCTTATAGATCGAACAAGAGAGAAAAAAAGAAAAAAGACAAAAAGAGAAGAAAGTAAAGAATAACACGAAATCGTGAAATGAAGAAAAGAAAATGGAAGATATGCCTGGAATGGGCTAGAATGAATTTGAATGGTATAAAATTTACCACCAGTTACTATCAAAGAATTTTTGTCTTTTTCAAAAAGCATCTAAAATAAATAACTTGAGCCAATCCAAACACACAAATTGATGAGATAAGAATTATACTTAAGAATACATATCTTGAATAAATTGATTCATTAACATCACGTAATTCAAATTCTTGTTTCATTAAATCATCCAACATAATTTCTGAATTTTGTAAATTTTCAACAATGACATTTAATTCAGATTCAATATACTTAATTTTATCATCAAAATCACGTTCATCGAATTTTTTTAAATGATTAATAATTTTATCTTCACCTTCTAAATTTTCTTGAGTTGATTTTTGATGAAGTTGAAAATATTTGGCATAATTATTATAATTTGTTTGTCTTATGGTTGTCATATTTTTAATATTCACTGATATTTGAACATCATGATACTGAGGTTTGAATGACCAAGATTTATCGTTATATAAATTATCAAAGCATACATGAATCAAGGATTTACCCTTACCACTATTCAATACTTCTTGTTGTCGTGTTTCATCATACTGACTATCTTTTTTACCACCTTGATAGCCAAAATGCAATTTATTCAAAATATTTGATTTTTTGATGAGGTTGTTGGCTTCATCAAATTGATTGGGATTGTTAAGGTTGGTAAACATAAGTTCAAAGGATTGGGACACGTGCTTCTTAATACGTAAATCATTGGCATCGGAGTCAAAAATATGTAAATTCAATGATTGTGATGGTAATACATCACCAGCATCAACGTGTACCACGATAATATCATCTTTAACCGTGGGGTAGGAAATGCAATTGTACAAGTGTTTGAGACTTGCATAATTCTTGGTATCACCAACAAGGGCCGGTGAGATGGACATACCAAGAGCATTCACACAAGTGGAGACCAAACAAATGATTGATAGCCATGTCGCTAGAAAGTTGGGTAGCATTATGATGATCTGATCTATGGCAACAGAAAAAAAAAGAACAAAAAAAAAAAGAAAAATTGAAATGCAGATTAACTTGATTGCAAACTTCCACTGGACGGAGATGAATGAGCGACTAGGATGGTATATACAAGAGGCCAAATCAGTGATTGGAAAGGTAGGATGGGTGGGGAAGAAGCAAGGCAGAAAAAAAAAAAAAAAAAAAAAAAAAAAAAGAGAGGCAGTCTTTGGAGTGTCACAGGGTCTCTTCTTTTATGTAAGGGGAACAATGAGCAAGTAGCCAGAGTGGAAAGATGGTTGTGACGCTGAAGACGCTGGGAGACACAAGTAGGACGTAAGCATAAACCACACCTGGATGATGAGTATGGGGTGAGCGGTTGGCTGTGATGTTTGATGGAGTAGTAATTCCAGGGTTGGGCGAGGTGGTTGTAAAGATGTCGTCGCAGACGCAAAAGAAAACGTACCAGGAAATTGTGAAAGTTTGGAAGAGCCAAAGAAGAAAAAAAAAAAAAAAAAAAAACAGAACAAAAAGCAAAACTAAAAAAAAAAAAAAAAAAAAAAAAAAAAAAAAAACAACTAAAAAGAAAAAAAATAGACAAAAAGGAAAAAGAACAAAGCTGAACAAGAAAAAACCCAAACAAAGATTGATTATATTCTGTTAAGGCGTGAATTTATTTCAAACGTGAATTTCTCGAGATATTGTGTACAAGTGGAAATGATTTGCCCATCTATTTTTAGTCTTTGTTGCTTTTGTTCCGGGTGAAAGAGTAAGCTTTCGCTTGGGCCAAAAAAAAAGTGTGTAAGGGTGCTGTTCTGTTCTTTTGTTTTGTTTTGGCCTGCCGGGTGACAGAACGTGATGTAGGTAAATTCAGTTCAAAAGTTGGGTTGGGTTATGTGTACTTGGTGTATTACGGGTTTAAATTGTTTATATTTTTGCTTGCTTGTATTTGCTTTAATGGAAATATTTGTGTGGTTTCATGTTTTTGTGTTCAATATTGCCTAGAATGTCTCTGCTTTGTCTGCTTTTGGAATTTAACAAAGTGATTTGGGAAAAAAAACCAAAACCTGTCTGTTTTTTTTTTTTTTTTTGTTGTTGTTCTTGTTTTTCTTTGCCCTTTGAAAAACTTTAGGCGCCCAAGTGCGCGTGTCCCGCTGGTGCACGGGTGGCAACAGCATGTTGCAATTTTTGGAAAGGCTGTCCAGTTCACTCCAGGCAGCACACTACGCCACACCGTACTTTACACTAAAACTGGCATAGTCGACCTCTTGTTGATTACCTAAGTCGAAGACACAAGGCAAGACCAAATGTGAGCGGCTGTGACAATAGATTTGTATGGAGTAAAAATAACAATAATGAGAGTTGTCAAAATCAGCCTCTTCTAGAGGTGCAAAAAAATCACAGATCTACTTGAAAAAGCTGCAACCAAAGTGATGTTCAATTTGTATCTCACTCGGTTAATGTAATAACAGTGCGGAGTTCGACAATGCACTCTTATTGGCATCGAAATGCTAGATATATATATATATGATGCAAAGAAAAAAAAAAAAAAAAAAAAAAAAAAGAGAACTATTTACATAAAATGATTGTAATAACAACCATGACCAACTTTAGAGCATGGAAAACTTTTATTTTTCAGCACTGGCTACCAAAACGGCAAGCCTTTCTTCAAATTCATTTTGTTCAACCTTATTGATTATATCCATCAATTTAACTCCCAGCATACACCCATCTATATCATGCAAAGAAAACCCACATCTATGATCCGTTACTCTATTTTGAGGATAATTATAAGTTCTAATTTTATCTGATCGATCGGTGGTAGTCACTTGATCTGTTCGTAATTTTCTTTGCTCAATAATTTCCAGATCTCTTTCCAAAGCTGCCAATCTAGCTCTTAAAATCAGAAATGCCTTGGCCTTATTCTTAGGTTGCAGTCGTTCATCTTGTTGTGATACAATGATACCAGTGGGGATATGTACTAATCTAACTGCAGAATCAGTGGTATTCACATGTTGTCCACCTTTCCCACCCGCTCTCATAGTATCAACTCTTACTTCACCCGGAGCAAATTGTCGTTCATCTTCTTTTAATGAGGCTTCGGTACCGGTAGACATCTTGGGTAAAACCACCACGGCGGCCGTACTGGTATGAATACGTCCCTTTGTTTCTGTTAATGGAATTCTTTGTACACGATGTACCCCACTTTCATGACGTAAAATATCAAACCCTTGAGGTGAATCAATACTAATAATACATTCATTACAAAATCCATTATTACCAAAACTTTCACTAATAATTTCCCATTTCCATCTCATATGTTGAGCAAAATTAACGTACATAGATTTTAAATCACTCGTGAAAAGTCCCGCTTCATGACCTCCTACCCCAGGTCTTAATTCAAGAATCGCCGGTTTATCACTATGTGACATTGGTGGTAATAATCGTGTTTGAAGTGCCTGAATTGATTTATGTAATTGAGGTAAACTCAGTTCTAATTCAACTTGTGCTTCTTCCACTAATTCACGATCTCCATCAGGATCACTAATCATTTCTTGTAAACTTTCCACATTGACTATTTCTCGTTGATAATGTTGTAAATTTTCAAGTATAATGGCTAGATTCAGAATTCGAACATTACTTTCTTGACTAAAATTACCCGCATTTCGATTCATTTCATCCAGTAACTGATCATATTCTTTCTGCATAAGCTCGGCTCTTTTCAAAAGTAATGGATGTATAGGTTGGTATAATGTCTCGGGACTATATAAAGATGTAGTTGGTGGTATTGTTGATGATGATGAAGTTGATGATGATCGATGCATGCTCAAAGTGTATGACGTTCGACTTACACTACACTTTTTGACCCACAGCGACAGCCGTGGATATTTCAAATGTTTATGTAGCAGCCTTATCATTAGAAGTTGTAGGTTGAATACTCTCAGAAATATAATCGTACATGTTAATGCTTTCGAGAGATGAGAGCTGAAAAATTTCGAGATTACCTTTTTTTTTTTTTTTTGGTTCGCAACGGATCAAAACTGAACAAAAAAAAAAAAGTATACACTGGGATAATGAATTACCATCAACTAACAATGTCAAACTCAAGCAAACCAATAGATATAAATGATTTCAATACGGCTATTAAGGATTTGGCCGATGCAAATTTGTTTTCATTGAAGCATCAACTTGAAAATTCCATATCCAAACTTGAAGAAACCAATGTAATTTTAAAAGATGAAATCAAAGTTGCCACAAACAAATTGAAACAAGACAACTCGTCAGATTTAGTAGAAGAACTTAATAGTGATTTGACACTTTTCAACGAATCAATTGAAGAAAATAGTCACGTTTTGACTAATCAACGTGAACGTTTGAAGAGTCTTAGTAATGAACTTGGTAATAGAGGTTTGATCAAACAAGAGTCAGAGAATAATCATTCAAAGGAAGAATCAAAAGAGGAAAAACCAAAAGAAGAAGAAGGTATTTTCCTTTAAATATGTTTAATATATTTACATGTGTATTTTAATCAGCTCTATATAAATTGACAGGAAGATTGACAATTATTTTTTGTCAACCGAGGTGAGGTCTGAACCAAATAACTTGTTAATAAAAGGTTTTTCCTCTAATGCCATAGGATCTTCTGGTCTCTTACAAACCAACATCCAAGTGGTTCCTAAATGAACTCTTTTTTCAAATGTGATATCTAATCCTGCATCATCAATGATTTCACCAATATCTAAATTCCATCTACATGCCCAAGTCTTCATTCTCTTTTCGGCACGGAAATCTAAATGATTATTTATCATATCCCAAGTACCTCTACCATGTTCCAATAAAATGATTCTACCATTTGGTTTCAACAATTTAGACATGTTTTGTAAAGCCTTGGATGGATCTTCATGAGCGCATAATCCAAAAGCTTCAATGATGGTATCATACTTAACAGGATGTTCACTTTTACTGGCTAAATCAGCCAAATCTTCTGCTTTACCAACGGCAAATGCTGCCTTGGCATATTTGGGATACAGATTTCTAAATTTTTTTTGAGTTACTTCAACCATTTTTTGTGAAGAATCTAAAAATGTTATTGAATCAATCTTATCGGTGTATAAATATGGAATATTTCTACCGGTCCCACATGCAACTTCAAGAACATCACCACGAGCTTGTTTCATCAACCATTTACGACGTCTACCCATCATGACTCCTCGTTCTTCCCATTTGATTTCATCATCATATTCATCTGCAATATCGTCAAAAAATTCGGTGGTATCTTCAGCTTTTACAATCTTGGGATTGGTGGAATTTTTATATTCTTCAGGTTCCGATTCTGATTCCGTTCTTGATTCAGATTTAGTTTGAGATTTGGTGGCTTCCGAAATTTCTCTGTCATCCTCAATTTCAGGGGCCTTGGCGACTTTATTGAATCGATATTGATTACTGTACCATTCATCCAACTCCTGAGGAGTAGGTTCGAAAATGGCTTGTTGATCAAAAAAATGTTTTCTTCTAAACTCTTTTCTCATCATTTGATAAATTTTAAATTTTTTGGCTTCTCTTGGTTTCATTCTTTCCCCACTTAATGCTTTTAATTTTAAATATTCATATTCAGTCAAACTATCAGCATTCTCAGTGAATTTTTTTTTGATAATCTTGATCTGTTTATCTTCATGATATCGATCTCTCATATAAAAATAAAATGCAATACACATGATTGCAAAACCTCCTAAATAATAGGTGGTCATGTGTCGTTGGAATTCATTGGTTTTAAAATATTGTGCCCATTGTCTCCATTTGGGTAGTTCTTGTAGTCTTTTTTTCTCTTTAAGTTCTTGTTCATTGATTGGGAAAGGTGAATTGGAGTATAATCGCGTCATGATTCTAATTTGGTTATTGAACGGTGTGACTCTAATTATGCTTGAACTACCGGACGGCGAAGTCCTTGGTAGCTTGAAATGTCTCAAGCTATTCCCATATAGCCTAACACCAGCTTTCAGTAGCATTTTTTTGTTTTAATTTCAATTTTTGTTTATGTAAAGCGTCAACTAAATGGGTATCGATGGAATTTTTCAGCTATAGCGCTAAGTAGAATAAAAAAAAAAAAAAAAACATTCCATCTATTGTCTGAGTTGATTTGTTTTTGCGGGACTGTTTAATTGGTAGTGTACGGCACAATAATTCTTACGGCCCAACTGTCTTTCGTTCTTTGTTGATGGCAAATGGTAAAACTCAACGTTACTGAACCAACCCATTACAGATCAATCAAAACCTCCCAACAACTTTCCACATCACAACCAACTAGAAAACTATATAGAGGCAAGTACAATTGTAATTACCACTATCCATTTACAATTCGTTTGCCCTCAATTCTCTTCACCTTTTGAAAACAGCCCCCATCCTCCTCCTGAGAATAGCCTCACATTCACCTCAACATGTCTGAACCTTCACCAATTTTAGAAGAAGCTAGAGTAGCTACCTCACAAGGTAAACTTGATACTGCAGAATCCAAATATAAACAAATCATCTCAACCAAGCCTTCACAAGACCAAGACGATAGTAAGTCAAATAATAAGCTTATGCAAGAGCAAGAAGCTGCCATCATAGAGTTGGGGAAAATATACAAAACCAATGAAAAACCTCAAGAATTATCCCAGCTACTCACTGACTCTAGAAGTGTCTTAGGAAGCTTTGCCAAATCAAAGACTGCTAAAATCGTTAAAACTCTTATCGAAGATTTCGATTCAATCCCCAATGTCATTGATTTGCAAATTAGTGCCATCAAAGATAGTATTGAATGGGCTGTAGCCAGTAAATTATCGTTTTTAAGACAATATTTACAATTGAAATTGTCTTCATCTTTACATGAAAAAGGTTTATACCAAGAAGCCTTGAAATTGATAACTGATTTGTTGAGAGAATACAAAAAATTAGATGATAAATCTTCCTTAGTTGAAGTTCAGTTATTAGAATCAAAGATATATCATGCTTTGAGAAACATTCCCAAGTCAAGAGCAGCATTGACTAGTGCTAGGACATCAGCTAATTCAATTTACTGCCCCACATTATTACAAGCTGAATTAGATTGTCAAAGTGGTATTTTAAATGCCGAAGATAGAGACTATAAAACCGCATTCTCTTACTTCTATGAATCATTTGAAGGTTTCAACATGCAAGATGATCCTCGTGCTATTGTTGTTTTAAAATACATGTTGTTAACCAAGATTATGTTAAACTTGATTGACGATGTCAACACCATATTAACCCATAAAAATGTTATTAAATATCAGTCTAAAGATATTGATGCAATGAAATCCATTGCTACTGCCTACTCAAACAGGTCTTTGAAGGAGTTTGAAAATTCCTTGGTCTCTTACTCCTCAGAGTTAAAGTCCGACCCAATTATTAAAACTCATTTCAATGCATTGTACGACAATTTATTGGAACAAAACTTGTTGAAGATTATTGAATCTTACAGTGTTGTTGAATTATCTCACATTTCAAAAAACATTGGTTTGAACTTACAACAAGTTGAAGGTAAGTTATCACAAATGATTTTGGACAAGGTTTTCTACGGGGTCTTAGATCAAGGAAATGGCTGGTTGATTATCTACGATGAACCAAGAAAAGACGCTTCTTATGAGGCATCATTAGATTTAGTGAAAAATTTGTCCAATGTTGTTGAGTTATTATATGAAAAGGCTTCATCTTTGAACTAAGGGTAAGTACCACACCTTGATAAGTCGCAAAGTAAATTGATACTATTTTTTTTTTTTTTTTTTTTCTCATACAATGGAGTAATCACCATTCAATGTACATGTAAAGTAGTCTACCAAAGGGATTTATATATTACATAAATTAAAGCTATTGAAGTTCATTTGACTGATGGAAAATCCCGTCAATACCTCGTTCACTCGCAACGATAGCAAGCTCACCAGCTCTTTGAACAAATTCTGTTAAGCGACCACAACCGATGAAGCACTGTAAGTAATCATTGCTATTTTCATCAGCAACGTCACTGATTAGTTTAAACGCCCTTTTAATGTACTTCCAATCCCTTAATCTTGCAACTTGATAAATGTTTAGCAACTCTATGATTAAGTAAGGCACATAGATTGAACGAAACTCATTATAAACTCTTTTATCATCATCGGGTGTATTGGAAGATTTAATCAAATCAAGAAACCATCCGGTAATCAAAAAATTTATTTTACTAGTTACCTTCTCGATTGATTTTTCAAGATCCTGCAGCTGCCAGAAAAAAGCTTGCGTTGAACCATTAATTTTGGTATTACTCAAAAGTGAATTCCAGTCGTTCAAAATCTGTAAGCCTTCGACAAATGTTGAATATTGTAACAATTCTTCCTTCATTTCGTCAGTGACTATAGAAGCTTGATTGCTATTTCCCAAAGATTGGGTATGGAAGTCGGCATCGAAATTCTTGATTAACACCTTGAAGTTTTTACCTCTAGAAAAATTTTGAAGGCTTGATATTTTTCCTGTTAATAAAAATCTACGGATCAAAATTATAGATGCGGATATAGCATCTTCATGCATATTACTTTCGAAAAACCACTCAACGGCATTGCAAGCCTTCTGATCCATAGATGACATTTCACCCACAGCGTCAACTTCGATTTTATTCTTTGGACGGTAGTATGCTTCAGTCTCCGACATGACCTTTTCAACGGTTCTTCTGAAAACATTCGCCATTTTGGTATCACTATCACTGGGTTGAGGTTCGGAAGTATCATTTGTTAAATAACCTTGAGGAATAAATTTCTTGACAAGTTTGATTTGTTTGGCTCTCTCTTCTGGATCTGTAATGGAGGAAAGAAACAATGCGTAGCATTCTCTTGCGTCTCTTTCAACTGGAATGAATGATAAGTACACCGGAACGAGATCATTCCAGCCTTTTTCTTGTAATTTTGAGATGTATAATGTAATCACATTTGTGATGCTCTTACCCATAGCCGGAAGATCACCTTCCACTAATAATAAAAAAATTGACAAATGTGTAATGATTCTTGTTAGGTAAGAATGTTGAGAAATTTCTTGAGATCTGGCGATTGTACCGATTGTGTTAACTAAGAACTGAGGAGCCTGGTCAATCATTAAGCTTCCAAGGATCACCCTTATGGGATGGGTACTCTGTTCTGATATTTCATTGTCTGACAGCAGCAATGCGTTCAAAATTCCGTTTATGTTGAGATATTGAGGAGTGACAGTTGGAAAAGAAAGGTTTTCTCGTTCTTGCTGTGATGAAGGCATATTAGAAACTATGAATTGTTGTAAATTATGAGTGAACAACTGGTTCAAGTATAGCAAAAGATACTCCTCCCAACTTGAAGAAGCTGCTTTCAAATTTCCTCTAATCTCATTTCCACTTAAAAACTTATATATCAACCGTTCATTCTGGTCGAGTTCGGGCAGCTGTGACAACTTATAAACTGTTTTATACCACAATAGCTTATGTTTAACACCGGAGCCTGCTGATTTCACGTTATCACTCAAATCAGTGATGTCAACTAACATGTCGTCTTCTCTACCATCTTTATAAATCGTCTCTCTATCCACCGTAGGGTCAATATAGTCCTGTTTTGAGCCAAGCAAAATCAATGCAAGGGTATAATTCCCGGTACTGTTTGCTAAATCTATGGCTGCTTCGATTTTATTTGCAAGCACCAATTTATAGAGAAGTAGAAAGTTGTGCGAGTCATTTGATGCATCTTGAGAATCAATGGATTTGCCTGATCTTAAGGGAGCATCCGAGTCTAGATGTTCAACAATTTCACCATTGTGAACGGAATTAGCTCTACCTGTTAGCGCTGATAAATCAGTATTGGTGATCGCAACTCTGGTATTATGCCACTTCCCATTCGTCTCCATGTCATCGTCTGATATATTTGCAGATCGGGAATTTTCTTGAAGCCAGTAGATTATCAAAGAAAGTTCCTTGATCTTCGGATTATGTTTGAGCCAATTTTCGCGATGAACGTGAAAGGATGAGAATGAAAATTCGGGATATGAGCCTTCCTCTTCTTGCAGTTGTTTTGATAGACGATATGTGTATAAAATCTCGACCAAGTTCCATAAGCGGGTCTCGAGATCCCAATTCTCAAAAACCAATTTCGACTCTAGCTGATCTTCTGCAGTTCCATCATTCAAGGTACTGGTAAGAGACAAAGCTTTTTGAGCACTTATAGACTTGAAGGCACCGATTATCAGAAATGGATCATCACTTTTGTTTGACTGATAGCGCTCTAAAACATTCGCGAATTGTGATTCAATGGTGTTGCTCGGATCAGTGTCTGGAACTAAAGGTCCCATAAACGTATCTTCGGCCACTGTAATCGCATCAGACATGTTCTAACGTATTTGGCTTCGTATTGTCTTCTAATTGTATAGTTCTGTGAGTGTTGTTTTGGTAGGATTTTTCAATGTTTTACTTATTTTCAATGTTTTTTTCCTGTTCCTTTGGGAGTAGTGTCTTGGTGAAGATTTTTCTGGTTTACGGGTTTACATTATCAGCCCCTTGGCGGCAAAGCGATACCCCTCGTTAAACCGATTAAATAAAGCTTATCGCCTCGTAAAATAGAGTGTGTGAATGAATACCTTAACCTGTTTAACGTGTACCTTAACAACACAATGTCTAAAGAATCCTCGGCTCCATCTCTTCTGCAACCGGCTGGATCGGTATTTGATGACGACGAGGATAATAATCCATTCTCCAATACTCAGGGTCTTGCAAGCTTAATGAGCGATCAACGTATCGCTCTGATACACTCACAAAATAATGGTAGCAATAATTCTGCTAATAAAGTGAGCACCAATTCATCCAATGGGAATCATCGCGATAATTCAAAATCCCTTGAGGAAAGCGGCCTGGATGACGATGCCTCAATTCTTCTTTACCAGTCGTCATCGAATAATCAAGGTGAAAATGACCCATCAAACAAGGATACGTTCAATGCCATACACATTAATTATGAAAGCAGAGTCACGAAGCTACTAAAACCCACTAGTAATCCTAAAGTACAAATTACAGAGGCCGGAAACTCGAATGAAGGCTTACTGAACTCTCTGAAAAAATATATCGTCTATACCATCAAGTTGATCAACGGGGACGATTTGAAAGATGAGATTCAAACCAGAAGGCGATACAGTGAGTTTGAAAGCTTAAGAGATGTGCTTACCAAAGTTTTCCCTCTTATTATCATTCCTCCGATTCCACCCAAAAACTTTTTGAACTTAAACTTGTTGAATGGATTGGTCTCTAATAACCTTCTGCAAGGTGGTGCAGGAGGCACGGGCAGTACCGCAGGCGGTGTTGGCACCGGAAATGCCACTGGTCCAGCAGCTAGTAGCGTTTCAGCTTCCGCAACCGGTAATGGTAATGGGTCTACTGAAAGCGGCTCTCTGTCGAATTACTCTTACATCAATTCCAAACATCTCAATCAGCACAAACTAATTGAACATCGAAAACGATTACTATCAAACTTTCTCAATAACTGCCTAGAAATCCCACAAATTAGGAATTTGGAGTTTTTCGCGAAGTTTTTAGACCCCAATGCCAATTGGTCGGATGAAATTTCATTGATCACGAGTCAGCTTCCCAAATCTATTTACCTTCTGAACCCAGAAAATGGTCTTAAGTCTGATCCACTCTATGCTAACCTTCCCATCCCAGTCAGCAACCATCCCTCCTTAAATATCTCATTTTTCAAAGACAACAAAAAGCGGATCTCGAAGAGAACTAGCAAGTTTTTAGGGAATGATAAGCATCCTCCATCATCTGACGGGGATGAACAAAGTGTCCCCCCGAATAATGCTTCGGCCAATTCAACAACGTCCACTGTAGGCGACAACGCTTTATCCACAAATTCATCTCCTGTGAACCAAGTGGGAGATCAAATCTCAGAAACCAATCAAACTTCAATTGACAATAACTACATAATTGGTACCTCGCGATTGGACGAGATCAATAAGAAGATGATGGACAATTTTATAGGTTTAGCAAACGATTACACCGAATTGGGAACTGCCTTTAACTCCCTTTCTTTGGTGCTTTCAGACTCGCCCATTACACGGACAAGCAAAGTAAAATCGAATGGCGATGAGCTGGACGATACCAGATTAAATTTGGTATTTGAGAAAATTGGGCAAGTATTCGATCGTTCCTACATTACTATCAACTCATTGATTGGCGACTTGGAGACTAAATTTTCTGAACCCTTAGGCGAGGCAGTTCAATATTCGACTATTCTACAATACATAAACAAGTACGCACTGCGAAAGACTCGACAACAGAAGCTATTAGATACAGATCTCAGAGACAAAAGAAAAGACTTGGCTGAATTGCTAAAGCTTGAAGAAGAAACAGCCAAAATTGATGGAGTCACCGTTGCACATGCCATAAATTCGGATGCAAAATATGACTTCTCGGGATTTCAACAACAACAAAAGCAACAAGCTGAGGAGGACCAATTGCAGCAGCCCCAACAACAATCAAAGAATAGATTCAAGTTCTTTCCTAGCAGAAACCAGTTCAAAAAAATCACTCAATACGTAACTGATATCATAGACCAAAATCCGGAACAAACAAGAAAACAAAAGATAGTGACTTTACAGGAGAAAATTAAAAATTTAGAGCGTTGCCAAAAGATCATGCTTGAGGACGTGTCTTATATAACAGATGAAGTGGATAAAAACTTCAAAAAGTTTCATGCCAAAGAGTTGAAAATTATATATGAGATACTTTTGACCTACAATGGTTTCTTGATTGGCTGGGCTAGAAAAAATGTTGATATATGGGAGGAAATCAAAGAAGAGGTAGAGAGACTCTAGTTTATATCTTTAAGTATAATGTTATAACGAACTATTTACAATTCAACTTACGCTTTGATTACTTATGCAAGGTTTAAAACTGAGATGAAACAAAGTGATAAAAAAAATGTCCATGGACAAGCCCTGGGACAAAAAAAAAAGCCAACGGGACAGTTAGTTTAATCGTCCTCCAGAAGGTATCTGATAACGGGTGGGCCCCATTCTTTAGAACGCTTATATTCGGAGATCTCTTCACCAAATCCATTGATAGCGCCAATGAACCGTTCCCGAACCTCTTTTGAATCATTCTTCACCTGAACCATAGGATATAGGTATGTTCTGATGGTAAAGACTACAGCACCACTTTTAGGCAACTTAGTCAAAACCTGTCTTTCAGATCTGTAGTGTACATTTTTTTCAAAATCCAATTCATCATAATTAAGGCTGGTCTGAACGTAATCTTCGGGAAGGTTATGACCTTTATTGGCATCATCCACGTAAAACTTACCGTGTGTTTGAACTGAGTAGTTAGATCTAGTGACAAACAGCAATGGAGCCATCCTTTCGAAGAATCTATTCATGCTTAACTTTAGTTTAGCTTCGTAACCAGGGATGGGGTGATGAATGAATGAGAGAGGAGTGTCAAAACGATCTTTTGGATCAAATCCGGCCGCGAACGCAAATATTCCTGCTTTGAAGATGAATTCGTCACCATCCTTTTCGTTTTTACGAGTCGGGTCTTTTTGAAGAATGATGAAATCTTCTTCGATTACACTAGTCAAGTACTCCAAGTACATTCTAGGATCAGTATGATTATCTGTCTTGGCAGGTATTTTTTTTCCAATAATGGTGTTAAGTATCATATCGCCATCCTTGATGAAATACATGGGATATTTGGTACTCATATAATTAACGACAAAATCGTAATATTCTCTTACCGCTTCAGTGGCTTCAGGTTTGAATAAAAGAGTACTCAGGCGCAAATCTTTATCTGGAGGGTAATCTGGATGCGTATTTGTTATGATCTGATTCTTTATAGTTAAGCGATCTGCATATACCGGCTCAATCAATAAGTAGTCTTGTGGATCTAAACTTTTGATCCCCATATTCAACTTATACTCAGCATTCTTGAAAGGATAGGACTTGAGAGGAGGGGTGGTCTTCCAGTCAAAAGAATCGGGTACAGGCTTGATATCAATGTTCTTTGCCGAACCAACTTTGATACTTTTCCGAAGCTTTTCATTATCGCTATGTTTCTTGTGCCTAGAAGTATTATATATCAACCAGGATGCGATTGTAATAATTATGCTGAACAAGAGCGGGATTCGCAAGCTCTCATAGCTGCTTCTTATTGTCTGTATAGGCACAATGGTGTTATTCATACTCTTCTTACCATTGAAAATGTCTGGAAAAAAAAACTATATTGGATGCTTTTTTTTTTATGTGAGTATTCGGCCATTTTAAATAATAATCTCGATTGAAAAAATCTCCCTTAGATTGGTTGAATGTAGAAATTTTCCCGCGCGGAGTTTTGGTTTTGTGTGATGGCCGGTATAGGTTTTAATTCCTTATCTTACTTATTTTTTTTTTTTTTTTTTTTTTTTTTTACCTGTTTCGTTTCCTTCTGGTGGATTAGATCTCGTTTTCAGTTACGCTTTAACGCAAGCCGCGCTTCACTCCTATATCTGCTTGCTTTGATCATGGCTTTTCCTCTTGGTATAAAATCAGCTAAGATATAAGTTGTGTGGGTATTCAAGCGTATGGAGAAATTTGGTAGATTCCGGCGCAATTCTGGCGCAACTTTTGCGGTATGGGTCTACCTTCAAGATGCAAAATGGATAGAAAAAAAAACAACAGCAGAAAAAAAAAAAAAAAAAAAAAAAAGAAGAAGAAAAAGGAAAACTAAGCGAAGAGGTTGAAAGAAAACTAAATAAGCGTTTAGTAGTGATCCCTGATCTGCTTGTTCAAACAGCGGCCGTGAAGACGTGAATCTTTTGACTATGGCTCACCCACTCTCCTCGATCACCAAATATTTAGATTTGGATCAAAAAAAGCTGGTCGCGCTTGATTTGTCGAAAGATCTCATCTCGCGTCCTGACAATGTAACAGCGCTCTGTGACCTCTTAAAAGAATTTGACTCGGAAACAGTTGACCAGGTTTATCCAGAAACCTATAAGTTTCTTTTGGCAGTAGTGAAGGGAGAATTGTCAGAAAATGACTTCTCTAGCGTCATTTTACTCACGAGTGCATTACCTCGTTTAAGCAAAGACATTTTACAGTACTGCTTTGAGCAATTAACTTCCTATATAAAACATTCTTTGTCAAAATTCCTTCTCTCATTTAAAACCGAGATTTTGCCCAAATATTTGGAAAAAGATTTACCCGCAAGCAATGACCATAAAAGCGATCTTTCAGATGAGTTCGTGATAGCAGTATTGGGTTTCTTAGAATATTTCTTCATTCATGCTCAGATAGAGAATGTTGAAATTTCGCAGTTGGATGATGTTGCTTTGTTTTTTGTGGGCCATGAGGAGGACAAGATTTCAAAATTGGCGATGCAGTGTACTCGTTGGAGAATGGGGAGTATCACTGCACGCAGTAATGATTCTAAGTTCGTTTGGGACATTGTTTTCGCTTTAGAACAATCACAAATCAAATCTAACAAAGATTCTGCATTCATCATATGGCTAAGATATTTAGGTAATGAAGATAGTAATCTCGATGAAAGTCCCGTTTTCCAAGACGAAATTATTCAATTGCAACATTACTGGCAGGTTCTTCAACATGGATTGGTGAGCGATGCTCATGAACATAGACGATTTTGCTTATCCATTATACAACTTTCAGTTAAATTAATAAGGACATCCATTGAAAATGAAATATTCTCTTGGAATATTGCCAATAAAAATCAGCATTTGAAAGAATGGGCCCGGTTTTCAGTATTGTTCGAAATATTAGGTATCGATACCTCTTTGCATCAAGCTCAAGGTGCTATGCAAGACATATTGGGGTTACTTCTGCCCGATTCTTTGATTCACCCTTCTTGGGGATTCGGCCTATTGTCAACCGGTTTCAAAGCGGGCATGGATTCAGTAAGAAAATTTTCTTTGAACATTTTATTATCCATTCCTGACCAAAATTTGTACTTGCTCAAATACAGTCTTCCATTCTTTGAGAAGACTTACTTACCATACGCTATGTTAGCTTCTCATTACATTGTCAGGCAGACTGGAGATACTCATGACTATTTTTGTGAGCATTCCGAAAAACTTGCTCGATTCATTTCCAATTTACTCAGCAATTTATCAACGGATGATGAATATAAAATTGTTACCCGTTCAATTTTGAAAGTTTTGTTCGACTTGAAAGATTCTTTCGATCCAGCAAGGATTTATGTTACATATGGTATGGTTGAAGGCTTGAAAAGAAAGAAAGTTTTACAATTAGGCGATCATGACTCTTACCTTGTTAAATTGATTGAGACCAGTTCAGAAGGCCCGGTATTAGAAACTACCAGTCAGACTCTTAATTTGAGACTTCTACTCAACTTCAAACTTACAGATTTATCATTGTTTATCGATTTATTACGTAAATTTATTAAATTCAATGGCTATCGTGTTTTCAATAATAATTTAAAACTCTTGCACCAATATTTACAGGATTCTTCGGTTACAGTTGAGCAATTAAAGGAAACCTTCATTAGTAAAGATATAGCTGAGGATTCCAAAGTAATAGTTGCCATCTTGATCAAACAATACAATGCTGCTTTCAAACTTGATGAAACGGATGTCTTCGTGGCTAAGTTACTCCAGACAGGAGCGGTCTTTGAAAATGAAGAAACATTACAAGCATTAATTAACAAAGTTGTAACAGGTGAAGAAACTGATGAAATTTATGAAATCTTGGGTCAAGTCGATCTTGCCAAATACCAAAAGTCATTGCCTCCAAAAATCAAGCTAATTGAATTATGGGCCTCTATAAATAGAGATGTTCAATCCGAAGAGAACCACGTTTTGAAGAGGGCATTGAGCAAGTTCAGGGTATTTAATAACCTTTTCAGTACTTATGATGTGTCGAAAATTGAAAACCATGAAATTTTTGTAATCAGCACAGTGCTTAAATTTAAAGACGAGGTGTTTTTAGTCAACTCATCCCAAACTTCCAAAGTTGTGAACCTCTTCTACAAAACAAAGGATGCCCACTTTGGTCAGTTGTATAAATTTTTGGCCAGTATCTCATCAAAAGCTACGATTCAGCCTTTTGAAGTCGAAAAGATTCTAGATATGTTGATTGTTTCATCTGACAATCATGAAATCAACTGGTTTACTGTCACGTTATTGAATAACGTGGTGAAGCAGGAAGACATCTCTCCTGAATTGATATCGCGTCTAGTCGAGGTTTTGTGCGATATCTGGTTTAATCTCTGCTCTTCCAGATTGCAATTGAATCAAAAAAACCTTCATGTTTTGATCATTGAAACATTGATGCATCCTTTCATTTTATCACATGCGGCATCAGATGAGCATGTAAGCACCAAGTTACTTGAATTTAGCAGGTTGGTCATTGTGAACTCACGAGGAAGAAGATGTTTGTTACCAACGCTTACCAAACAATTGTCCAACTTTCAAATCAAAGAACACGATACTTTTGAAACTCTATCCTTCATGCCTGAAGTGTTGGTTTTGTGTTATATAAGTTATCAATTGAGATCAAATATTTTCAGGTTGGAAAACATCATCGCCAGCTTATACGATGATAATATTGACTTGAAAGAATCTGGGGACATATATAAAGAGTTTTACGGCGCAGAAGAAATAAGTGGTCGTATATTTGCTTTTTCCATGTTGAATTCCATCACATCTTCAGACTTTACGAACAAAGTGTTTGATTTTATTGTTTGCAATGAAGAGGATTTTAGCTTGTTTGACGTTGTCAAAAAGACTGATGGCTTTGAGGAGTGGCGCAGGATACAACTCTTGTCTATCATTTTGTCAGTTGTAGACAGTATTGACCATCTGAGTATCTTAGAAAAGTTTATCACATTATTCGAGACTGAACCAAGTCCATTGGTTCGAGTATACTTGGAATGGATTATCGCAAAATGTTTGATCAAAAACCCAGAGTACACTGATGTTTTCTTTGAGAAATTGAAGGAAGGTATCGAAAACAACTCATTGAAACCAACTGTGGTAACTGCATATGAAAGAACCTTATTCTTGTCTATTCAGCACTTTTCTGTTTCCAAAGAACTGCAATATCTAACAAGATTTTTAGCGGTTCTCATTCCCGGAGCTACTTCAAACAAGGCCATCACAAGGCATTTTTCCTTATCTTTGATTTGTGCAATCTATCCAGAGATCAAGCGCAAAAATTTGACAATCAATTCCGACATTATTCAAATTCTGGAGAACTTATACAAAAGTGCTATTTCCTCTGATTCATTTGAGACTTTTAGAAGTGGTGAAGCATTACTTTGGGATGTCATTAATGACTATACTTTGGTCGGTATGACGGGAAGCGTTTTGTTGAGAGTTAGTGACCGTATTGATATCGATTTTATAAGGAGGCAGGATTATAATAGGAACCTTAGTCAGCTGCAAATCGATAATTTACAACATGCAGTTGGTGATGATTTGAAAGAATTATGGGTTAGATCACGCAAGCAACACTTATCTGAGCTCTTGACAGCTGGTAAACACCCTGATCATGAATCTTCATCAGACAAAGTCACTTTACAAACTAAAAGTGGGGCATGGTCAAACGTGTTGGACGTTGATGAGAGTTCTCGTGGTAGTGATATCACACGTAGTGATTTGATCGTTGTTTCCTCATTAGTCGACAAACCTCCAAATTTGGGAGGGATTTGCAGATTGTGTGATGTTTTGGGAGCTGGCTTGCTTACGTTGAATGATGCCAGGGTCAAAAATCATGCCCAATTTAAAAATGTTGCTGTGACGGCTGACTACTGGATGCCAATGAAAGAAGTTAGATCAGAGAATATACTTGACTTTATGAAAGAAAAGAAAAAAGAAGGGTATACATTAATTGGATTGGAGCAAACTACTAATTCGGTGGAGTTGAATGGAGATTTGAAATTTCCTAAGAAATCTTTGATCTTATTGGGAAAAGAGAAAGAAGGTGTTCCCGGTCACTTGTTGGCAGAATTGGACTTGTGTGTTGAGATCAAGCAAGTTGGGGTTATTCGGTCTATGAATATTCAAACCGCAGCTGCAATCATTGTTCATGCATATTCAACACAACATTGTTAAATATTTTTTACCGTTAAATAAATTTTACATTTACACTTGTGTATAGAAATGGACTATATCTATATTTATATAAATTAAATATGACTAATGTACAAAGAAACGTGGGATATCATAAAGATGCTGAAAGTATGTGTTGTTTTGACAAAATTGGTATTAAAAAATGTCACCTTCATCATCATCTTGTTCAACAAGTAAATCTAGAGCGTGTACGATAGCCCCACAATATTTATTCACCATTCCAATTGCTTTTGCGATCGAAGTTGGCTTAAGACCCTTGAAATTGGTATTATTTGAGTTGATGGCCAAGTTAATATTTGAAATTGGGGTAATTACTTTATTATCATACCATCCAATGATCAACCCGTTTTCCAATACTTGCTCCTCCTCGAGGGAAGGATCAAACAAAAGATTAGAACCAATCACACCCAAGGTTATGAAGATTGGAGGTTGAAATGTATTAGTTTTGAAGATTGTGGACAACAACTGGGCATTTTCCCAATCATCTGAAAAAGTTGGTTGTTCTTCGATGTCAACATCATTGACTTCACTGACCAATAATGGTAAACGAGTAGTTTTTAATGCTAAGTAGCAAGTCAACGAGAGCAAGCTTAGAGGGTATGATGAATGACTTATCACAATGCAATCTATGTAAAGTTTGAAGGTGTACTTCGTGGTGAGCTTCAAATACTGGAAGGGGAAATTCTTCATCAATAAATTAGTCAAGTTAAATTTCAAATTACCCACAAAATTAGAATCATCTCTAAAACCGGCAACATCCACATCACATTCAATCAAGTTTGGTTCTCTATCTATTAGCACAACTTTTGATTTGACACTCACTATACATTCACTTCCATCCATCAACCTTATTCTAGCAGACCCATTTGACCCGGGTAGGAATGCTGTTTTAGCTTCCAACGGGCGGTATCGGTGCTCACTACGAGAGTCTGGTCTTATTGGTGGAACATTGGATAAAGAGTCATAGAGATATGATCTTTCTGCCGGCGATAATATCATTTCAAAGTGCTGGTGATCTCTTGTTTTAAGCTGAATTCGTTACTTGTGTAATCCTTCAAGCGACTTTCTATCTATGGTCTTCCCTCTGAGAAGAGCAAAAAAATTTGAAAAATTCATAAGGGAAAGAGAGAAATCTTGTGAGAAAGTATTATGTGCAGTATTATCAATAGAGAGAAAAAAAAATAAGGGCCAAAAGAAAAAGAGAAAGAAAAAAAAACAAACACAACTGGCTTGTCAGTATAAATCCATCAAGTACGGTCCAGACATCGGGAGAATTTTGAATAGATCAAAAACTAAAACAACATGTCCACTCTCTTTGGTAGCAGTGCTAACGGTGGTTCCAACACGCAGCCATATTTATTCAATAATGCCTCCAACAACAACAACGTGAACTCATCCAATGCACCAGGTCCCAGTTCCGGCACTACTAGTTCACCTCAACATAATCCAAATGATCCCAGTTGGTTTCAAAATACAAAGAAAAGAACAATAACAAATCATTTAGCTCCTAAACGTAAATCTGCTTTTCAATTGACATCATCATCAGCGGCTGCAGCCAGTAATGACAATGGGAAAACCTCACGAGGTAATTCTAAAAACAACATACAAAGTTTACTTAATTCAAATGACTCTAGTGAATATAATTTAGTGACATTTGGATCAAGTCAACGGAAAGCATTAACTGGCGGATCAGGTACGGCGGATTTTGATACTAGCTCTGGTGATCTTTCTAAATATCATGATACCATAAACGATACTATTAATGATGACTTCCCCTTGTATAACAATAATGAAGATTTACCACCTTCCAGGTCAATCTATGATTTGAATGATGAAGTTTTAATTTCACTCAATCGACCCACTAATCAATACGCTGACTCATCAATCAATAAAGATCCCAAAAATTTTAATAATGTTTTCACCAATAAAGGTATTCTCACGGATACATCCAACAATATTGGATCATCATTAGGGCCACAATCATCTACCAATTCATCTGGAGCTGTTATAAATTCTGCTACTACCATCTCCGGAGGTACTAGTAATACCATACCAGGAAATAGTGGCGCTAGTACTTCAAGTCTTAATAACAATCCGTTAAATCATGGTGAATCAGCCATTCTTTTATTTGGTTATCCTGAACTGATGGCTAATCAAGTACTTGCTCATTTTCAAGAATTAGGAACTATCTTGGAAGATTTTGAAGTCAATAAGACCACCACTAAATCAACCGGTCACAGTTTACTCAATCAATCATTAAATATCAATAAATCTATTGTACCTATATTCAGTGGTAAATCATGGGTTAAAATCACCTATGATAATCCATCATCTGCCATTGAAGCATTACAAGAAAATGGTTCAGTATTCAATGGAGTCTTGTTGGGAGTTATTCCATATACCAAGGCTGCAATTGAAAAATTACAAAAGAGAAAATTAAATGAAAATGAGGATATTGGTGGTGGATTTGAATCTCGTCAAGGTTTAGAACAATTAAATACATTGGATTCAAATGGTAAAAATAATGATATTTCAAATGGTACCACTTCTCATATCAATAAATTAGAAATTAAAGATGGTTCTGAATTTTTCTTAAAGGCCAATAATAATGATCCCACCAAATCCGAAAGTGATAAGAAAAATGATGCTAATTTGAGTATATGGGGTAAAACTCTTAAATTTTTCTTTGGATTTAATGAATTGTGAAAAAGCAACAACAACGACAAAAAAATCAAAAAAAGAAAATGGATTATAGATGCAGCTAACGAAAATGCCTGCTATTCATTATGTACATTAGAATTTTTTTAATAAATAGAACTCCAAAAATGGGTGAAAAAAAATGAAAAAAAAAAAAAATAAAAGATAAAAATAAAAAATAAAAAAAAAAAAAAAAAAAGCTAAAAACATGTAGAGATTAAAATTTCATAAAGGTCGCCTTATTCCCGGACTAGTACCATCTGATTCCGAATACTTGAATGGACTCAATGCTCTTCTGGAAGGACTTAAACTTCTTATTGATGAAGCATAAGAATCATCATTTTCATATTTAACCGGACTTGGACTTCTAAATGATTTTTTATCTGCGGTAGTTCGATCATAAAGATTTTTATAGGGACTTGGGCTACGAGATGAATGCAGCAGATGATTGATACGATGAGATGGAGTGAATTTACTAGGACTTAAATCGGGTTTATGATAATTATCCAATCTATCCAAACGAGAAGGAGAACGATAGGAAGCAGCCGATCCAGCTAAATTTGAATAACGATTACGATCAGTGTAGGGTGATTGTCGATTTGAATTGGTTTGACTTCTAGATGGTACGTAAGGAGTTGATCGACTTATCCAGGTTGGATGATGATCAACATCGTCTTCGTCATCATCATCATCATCATCATGAGTATCATTATATCGTCTTTGGGATAAATCATATAATTCAGCCAACGTCATTGATCCATGGTTACTTCTGGTGGAATGTTTATTGATACTTCGATTACTCAAAGATCTATCATAATCATGACGATCTTGTAACATCAATTGTTTTTCTCTTTTCAATTGTTCCTTTTCCAATTTAAGTTTAGCTTCCAACATTTGTAATCGTTGTAATTCATCAATTGGTTGTTGATGAGTCAGGTTATGGATTGATTGTTGACTCAGGTTATAAATAGATTGATGATTGATTGATGTAGGTTTAACGGAAACGTTATTAAAAGGTTTACCATTTATATCATGAGTAATGAAAACTTTCAGTTTATTAGTTTGTAAATGAGCTCTTTGATCATGATTAACGGTATATTGAGCGGGTACGGTTGGTCCATAAGTTGCATCCACGATGGCATCTTTTTTCAATATTGATGTCTTGGGGATAACAAATTTAGTATTATATTCACCAAACATTTCTTTATATAAAATTTGTTTATCATCAATAAGAATTAAAAATCTTGAAACGATTAGGTAATTTAATAGCAGTACCAAAGGAATTACCGTTATGATTAATTTTAAGAGTGAAGTATTCAGGGATAAAAATTTAAGGAGAATAAGAGTAATAGGAGAATTGGTAACAAAGAAAAAAAGGGTAAATTTACCGGGGCACCAAATTCGAAGTTGCCAAATATTTTTTTCAACCAAATTAATTTCATCAATGGTTTCATCTTCATCATCACAAAAACTTTCATTATTATAATCTTCATTTGAAGAATTGAATGCTGGAGCTGAACCATATATATGATTCATAACAAATTTATTTAATTTAAACCATAATGAATTTTCAAATTCATTAGTATTATTAAGACATAATGGAGTTGCTGATGGAGTATTGGGACGAATACTGGGGGTTGAATTTAGTAAGGAATAATTTTTGTAGGAGGTGAAAAATACAAAGATAAAATTAATGATACTAATGAAAAAGAGACCCATAGTACAAAATTGAATTAAACTAAACAATATACCGGGTGAATTATTAAATGATGATAATTTAATATCATCAGATTGTCCTTTAACGGCCCTTCTTTTAACCAGTTCATAATTTTGTAAATCGGTCAGAAATAATCGATTTTCACGTCTTTGATTGGAAGCACTATTATAATCGATCAATTTTATAAATAATGTGTATAAAATGGTAAATGTTAAACCGATGGGTATTCCGATTGATTTACCATAGTCATCCCAATCTATGGATAATCGAGCCTCATGTAACCAAAGAAGTAGATCAAAGGGATATGATTTTATTTTTTCACTTAGAGGTTGTTTCCTTATAAACGGTTCATTTCTCTTTGGCTTGGATTTAAACATGGCTACCCTGAATGATGTTGATGGGTTGTCTTCAACGGTTATTCTCTTTTGTTTACCTCTGTTTGCCGCTTGTTTTTTGTTTTCTTTTTGATTTTCTTCTTCTACTTTTGGTTTGTTTTGGTTTGTTTCGGTGGTGTATGGGTTTTATCGCGCATTTTTTTTGTTTGTTTTTTTTGTTTTTATTTTTGTTTTTGTTTGTGTACGCGTAATGAGAAGAGAAGTGAACCACAAGACAGTTACCCTTTACCTTATTGGACATCTTGTGAACCCGTGAAATAATGCAGATACACCATGATAATGATGATACTCTTCAACGACACCGTCGAACCAATGAAGCACTAAAGCAAAGCCTTCGAGCATTGATGGGTCAACAGATAGGTGAATCTGAAAATCACTTGACTTCCCAAACTCGTAATTTTTTCGATGATTTCAAGGAGAATATACGAGAAATACGAGATACTGAATATGATTTACCAGCTAAGAAAATATATGATTTGCCTGAGGAGAAGAAGCCGGTTATTGATAAAAGTAAGGATAAATTGAGTACGAGTAAGGGTAAAGTTAGTATGAGTAAGGATAATAAAAGGAAACCTGCTATTGGTGAAAGTGGTACGCATCAAAGACATCAACACTCTGATAGTTTATTACTTGATAAACTAACTAGACAAAACGAACGAATCAATCATTTAGAACTCATGGTGCGTAAGTTACAAAATGATAATCGAGGATTGATTGATGATAATTATAATTATAAAAAAGAATTATCCATGATGAGTGAGTATGTTTCTAGGTTGAAGAATCAACAAAGTGATGAAGGGCAACATCAACAACAACAACGACAACACGATCAAGAGCAACAGCAACAACAGAAACAACAGCAGCAACAACAGAAACAACAGCAGCAACAACAGAAACAAGAATCTGAACGTCTAGTGGCTGAATCAACTAATCAAACCACAAATGAAAATCAACAATTGAAACAACAATTACAATTTCTTCAGGATGAAAACATGTCAATGGAACAGAATCAACAACGATTAACCATCAACTTAAATGAATTAAATCAAACAATCAGTCAAAATGAAGGTATGATACGTAAATTACGAATTGCATCAATATTATATAAACAACGATATCATGAACTGATTGAAAAATTAATCATGACACTGCAAGTAAATGATTATTTACGACAATTTATCATTAAATTATATTCTAATCAAGAAACCATTGAAAATACTGAAAATTTATTAGGTCAAGATTCCACCACTCAACATTTAATTCATCAAAATTTTGAATCATCATTACCCATGATTGGATCAATCAATGTGAGTCAAATAATTTGTCGAGATATTCAGGTGCTGATTAAACCGCTTGATAAGTTACGAGCGTGTATTCATTCAATTATATTCATCAATCGATTATCAAAACGAATAAATGAAAGGAATCAATTTAAGGCTAAACTATATAATTTACAACATGAATAAATGACGTAATATAATCTTTCGCGTTTTTTTTTTTTTTTTTTTTTTATAATCTCGGCGTTTACAGAAGACAATAGATTCAGGGTAAACCAGGATGTACGGGTGTCTGTTTTTGAGACCAATTTGTACCAAAGCCAAAACGAGACAATGTCCTCGAGACAACTAGGAAAGAATAGAAAAAAAAGAAAAGAGCGTGCGCCTACCGCCTGCATGGAAGGCGTGACTCCTGCATGGACTTGTGTTTTAAATTTAGGTTGTAAAAACAACAACAAAAAAAAAGAGAACTAGAGGAAAAGAAAAAAAAAAACATGACAGTAGATTGTCTTTTCTTTTCTTTTCTTTCTGCTTGACTTAGAGATCCTTGTTTGTCTATTTATTTGACAGCAAAGATATTGAAATGATAGTGAAAGCAAGGTAAGCATGATAGGCGATCGCTTGTTCTTCTTCTTGTTTTTTTTTCTTTATTCACTTTTACATATAGGGATTGATGTCAATAGTGATGTATAATATTTGATGGCAATGGTGTTGATGTATAATATTTGATGTCAATAGTATTGATGTCTTGCTTTGATTTTAGGATGAAGATCACTGGAAACCCGCCTATAAGGATGTTTAGATATAAATAGAAGTAGGTGACATGGGCTAATGATCATTGAAATGGTTGTTTACCCGAGGGTCTTGTCCAGAATCAAAAGAATCATGTCAATTTTCCTCCACTCCTTCTTAATAAATCACAAAAATGCATCCTAAAAAAAAAAGAATCAGAAACGAAAAAAGAAAAAAGAAAAAGAAAATGTTCTAGAACGGAGAATTTCCCTCACACGCAGATATTTTTGTTTCCAACAAACAACAAACAAAACAAAAACAAAAAAAGAAAAACAAAAAGTAAACTACATACATTTTTTTTTGTTCCGGGTGTTTTTTTTTTTGTTTTTTCCTTGTTTTTTTTGTTTTTTCCTGTTTTTTTTGTTTTTCTTCTGCTTTTTTTTGTTTAAAGTGTGACGTAACGCAGCGGTTTTCTCAAATCACACCAAACATCCAATTCTGGTCAATTAGAACCAGAAAGAATCACACATACAAAACAAAAATAAAAATTAAAAAAGAACAAAAAAAAAAAAAAAAAAAAAAAAAGAAAGACCAGTAACAAAAAAACAAAAAAAATAAAATAAAATAAATAAATAAATAAATATTTTTGCCAGCGGTTAAATTCGAAATAAGCATATAACTATTGAATTCAAACTTTCTGTCATTCTCTTGCCTCTGTTTCTTTTTGAAACTTCTTTATATATTCTCTGTCCTTCGCTTTCTTTATCGCTCGTTTATTACTAAAACCTCTATTATTATTTCCACCCCACTCACCTCTTCCCTATTATCTTACTCTCGACTTTGTATCCATCGTTGTAATCTAATCACCTTACCTCTTAATGACAACGGTTGCTTCACCTCCTGAAAATTATACCCCCACCGCTGGTGCTGGCACCTCTGCTACTGGTGGTGGTGGTAGTGCTGCTGCTGCTGCTGCTGCTGCTGCTGCTACTGCCACCGCCTCTGCCACCGCACCCGGAGCCGGAGCTTTCCATCAACGTATCGACAAATCAAACCTACAATCACCAGCACTTGTGAGTCAGAATAGTTCCAAAGATGACTCTCACGGTAAAAGTTCGGGCTACTTTGGAGTACCCCAGGTTAGTATTGAAAGAACAAACTCCACCAAGGGTAAACATACCAGTAAACAAATCAACACCAGCACTGCCAATAACAACAATCCTCCTTCTCTCAATAATTTCACCTTATCCCCCAACAAAATGACATTTGCAAAATCTCCAGTATCTCCCACCTCAAAATTTCCCTTTAAACATTTACCTACGGGTGTTCATAGCATCGATAATAGCATTCAATTAAACAATTTGTTAAAGGATGAAAATAATCCTCCCGTTATTTTCGATGTTCGACCTTTCAATTTATTCATTCGTGGTCGTGTTAAGGGTGGTATCAATTTATGCGTACCATCAACTTTACTTAAACGACCAGCTTATGATTTGACCCTCATTTTAAATTCTTCAAGTATATCTACTGCAGAAAAAAATCGCATACTTAATCAAACGTCATCATCATCATCTTCTTCTTCTTCTTCAACAACTCGCATTCTTGTGTATGACTCTGAATCATACACCAATAACATCACATTTTCTCTTTATCAAACCATTTTGAAATTTTTAAAGTATAACACTCAGGATCAAATCAATTTTGATGTCTCCTATCTTAATGGTGGTTTTAATCAATTTGAAAAAAATGATGATTTGATTGAAACATCTGATTTACAAAATTCGGGGGTTAGTCCTCCTCATTCTACCTCATCAATGAGTTCAACCAGTCCAGTTTCTCCTATTCATCCCACAGAATCCTCTACTGACGTTGATTATACATCTAATCCTTCAGCTGCTGCTCCCTTTTTAAGTGGATTTACTCTTCCTTCATCAGCTCCGGCTCAAGAAAAATTCTTAAGTTCGATTAAAAAAAATAATTTGACTTTACCTAAACTCAATATTTCATCAATTAAAAAATCAAATTCACCACCTCATAATCTTCCATTAAATAATGATAGTCTGTCTTCATTATCTTCATGTTTTGATGAAGATGAAGATTTAAAAGGTTATCATTATAATTTTAAATTACCCTCAGATTTTAAACAAGACTTATCCAAGTATCCTAAATGGTTACAATTTTTAAATGGAGGTTCCAATAATCCTGGTGATAATGAACTCATTTTAAAACGACTTAATCATCAATTTAATAAAATTGAAAATTCAGAACAAATTAGATTGAATGCCGCCATTAATAATGATGATTTACATTCAACCAATGTTCGGAATAATAAAGATCGTAAAGATGAAATTTGTAAAGATGATCATATTCCATCCGTTTGTTCACCACTGGCTCCATGTCCTGGGTGTGATAGTATAGATTACAAAATCCCCAAAGGTATTGAATATGGTTATAAAAATCGTTATAATAATATATGGCCTTATGAACATTCTCGAGTTAAATTGATCAATTCACCCTCGGTTAAAACCGTTAGTAATGAATTATTACCTCGTGCTCAAAATCAAGCTCTTAAATCTCCTCATAGTGATAAATTATCTCAGGTGAATGAATCAGAAGGTGATGATTATTTTAATGCCAATTATATTAATTTCCCTCAATTAAGTGATAATCGTTATATTGCTACACAAAACCCATTACAATCAACATTTGAGGATTTTTGGAAAACTGTCTGGTACAATAAAATTCCCATGATTATATGTTTAAATAATCAATCCCTTATGTTAATGGGGAAATATTTTGATGATCAAGATTTCCCGGATGCCAAAATTCAAATCAAATTGATTGAAGAAATTGATCATCCTTATTATATTTATCGCACTATTAAAGTTATCAAGTTAAATTATAAAACTAATAATGAACATATAGTTCATCATTTAGAGTATAAGGATTGGCCTGATTTTGGTACACCTACTACATTTGATTCCATTTTACAATTGATTGATTTTAAACGTGAACTTGTTAAACGTCATCATTTAACCAATAAAGTGGTTGTACATTGTCTGGCAGGTTGTGGACGTACTGGATGTTTCATTACCCTTGATATGATTATTGATTTGTTAAATCAATCACGCAATATAAAGGATCGATTTAATGCATGGGGCAATGATGATTTGGTTTATAAATCAATTCAATTTCAACGTATGCAACGAATTTCCATGGTTCAAAATTTGGATCAATATATTGTGTGTTATGAAATTCTTGTTGATTATATTAACAAGAATTTTTTGCACTAAAACAAAAAAAAAAGAAAAGTTGAGTCAAGTCTAGACTTGACCCCCAAAAAAAAAAAAAATTTTTAATTCAAAGACAAATAATTCTCTACATAGCCACGTCTTTTTCTTTCTTCTGATAATTTTATCTTTGCCTTTCTTTAATTTAATGAATAATTTTATGATCAAATTCAATCAAGACACTTTTACCCGATTGTAATTATTTAATGTCAAAGATCCTTCTGATTTTTGTTTCTTTTTTGTAATGTTGGGCCCACTTATCTACTTCTAAATTTAGCCAAAACGGTCATCTTTAAAACATGACAAGATTGAGCAGGTAATTTATGTCATAAAATATTTTTACAAAAATTATTTCCTTTCTTTCTTTTTTTTGCTTTTTGTGTTTGTCGTCTTGTTGATCTCAAAGCGGGGTTGTGATACACTAAAAGAAAAAGCAAAGAAAAATCCAACATTAGTTGCGATTGCAAAAAAAAAGAAAGAAAAGAAAAAGAGTGAAGAGCGAAAAAAATGGACATCAAAAAAGAAATCCTTTGCTCTGTAAGACTACCTGTCAGTTGCGAAAGTACCTGTAGGTTGCAAGACTACCTGCCAGTTGTGAGAGTAATACGTGTGAAGGAGTTGATTGGGGGGGCTTTACTTTGTTTTGGTGTGAGTTATATTTAGATAAACCAGTGACATCGCCGAATTAAATTTTGGGTTAAACTAATGGGGGATCGGTCAAAAGACGAGGTAACAATAAAACAGCAATATATATTTTATGTCAACGGTTGTCCCACATATGTAGCTATGTCCAACTTTTCGCTTTTTTCTCCCTTTTGGCTTTTTGGCTCTTCTGGTTTTTTGCCTCTTTTTTTTTTTTTTTTTTTTTTTTTTTTTGCTTGTCTTATCGTCCTGTCGGAATACTGATGTCAATCAGACTAAAGAGAACAAAAAAAAATAATAAATTCGCATTCAATCTAATATGACGTAGTTGTTTCGATCGATCCTATTTTCATCGTTTGCTAAAAGTTGGCTTTCTGATCATGGGCAGATAGTGAGTTTAGATCGGGCTCATTTTCAACATTGATAACCGTTGGTGGTTTTTGTATTGTTTTGTTGTTGTGCTTTGTGCTTTGTGTTTTGTGTTTTGCTGGTGCCCGCCGTTGGTTAAATGATCTGCTAGGTCCCCGCTAATCGCGATTCCCGCGCCCGCATATTCACTCCCCCAGATAAGCGGAGGAACCACTCATCATTTTAACAATTATACTTTCCATCGAAATTGACATTGAAATTAATATAGTTGTAATTGTCTTACAATTTGAAATCACTTTTGTTAGAGAAGTATTAACTTATTCTGAAATTATTACATACTTTTGATCACATATCGGTGGGTTGATCACCACTGATTGTGCCGATCAGAGCGGGTCAAACCCCGGCATTTTATTTTGTTTTGCTTCCAGCCTTGGCTTCAGCTCGCAGTTACGGGTGTGTGTGTAAGTTTATCACGTGCTGTGATTCGCACTTCCGGTCATAAGATTCAAGGAAGGACCGAAACAAAAAAAAAAAAAATCAGAAGAATAAAAAATTAACTCAAAAATGAGTAAAGTTAACATTGTCAATTCTATAAAGGGTAATTAACAAATTAGCTGCAACTCTACGAAGGAGAACAAAAAAAAAAAAATAAGGAGACATAAAAAAATCTGAATAGATATGAGTCAAGATGATATAAATAGTCTGAAAGTCAACTACCTATTAAATCTTTTGGGCAAATCACATCTATCGCCGTCTTCGTCTTCATCACCACATCAACAACATTCCCATCGTCGTAACTCATCACTGTCATCTAACTTCGAAGATATCCCCGACAACTTGATGATGATGCTCTCACAACCTCCCATTGAACATGATCCACTCATCACTAACACCACCCAATCTCAACTTGAAGTGGAACAAACAATACGAGAAATTTATGAGGATCTTGTTGATGAACTGTCACAACAATATCGTAATATTCGTAATGATCCTTTACATCATGATAAAATACTCCTGTATTTACATAAATCTTTACATAAACCTATGAATGAATACTACTTTGCATATGATTCCAATCATGGTTGGATGCTTTATTGGTTACTTAATCCTCATTATATACTTAATCAACAATCATCATCACTTGCAAATTCTACATCATTAGTTACGGAAAAGATCATTCATAACTTAATGGATGATGGGTTTGGTGGTATTGCCGGAGGTAAAAATCAATTAGGTCATATTGCAAGTACTTATGCTTCAATTCTCGCACTTGTATTAATCAATGATTTCAAAACTCTTGATAAAATTCGTCATCCTTTATATAAATGGCTTCTTGATCTTAAACTCCCCAATGGATCATTTATGATGCATCATCAGGGTGAACATGATGCTAGATCTACTTACTGTGCTTTGGTAATCGCCTCATTATTAAATATTATGACTGATGAATTAACTAAAAATACATTACAATGGCTTAATCAATGTCAAACTTATGAAGGTGGTTTTGCTGGTGTACCTGAAGCTGAAGCTCATGGTGGTTATACTTTCTGTGCTTTGGCCAGTTATTATTTATTACTTGGTGATTCTTTCACATTTGCCAATAAATTAAATCAAAATATTGACGTTGATGGACTAATACGATGGTCCGTACATCGTCAACTTCAATTAGAAGGTGGATTTAGTGGAAGAACTAATAAATTGGTTGATGCCTGCTATAGTTTTTGGGTTGGAGCAGTATTGGCATTATTAGAACCAACTTTCAATCATGGTCAATCATTATTTAATCGTGAATCCTTGAAAAGTTATATTTTAAATTGTTGTCAAAATAGTAATAGTGGTGGTTTTAGAGATAAACCGGGAAAATCAGTTGATTACTATCATACAAATTATACATTGGCAGGATTAAGTATCGCTGAATTCACCCTTAAGTTTAATAAGGAGAATGATTTAAAAGGTATTGATTGTGCTGCGTATAGTTTTACCGCTCTGCCGGCTAATAATGAGGTCGAATTTAATTTAAATCCAATAAACCCGGTATTTGGCTTGCCATTAGGATTTGCAGAAGCTTGCAAGCATTATTTTTCAAAATAGTCTCGTTTCTTTCCTGATGACTTATCTATCAATGAAAAATATTCAATCTCGTCACGTACCTTGACATATTCCTTGTTAATCTTCAGGCTTCGATAATTATTCAGATGTTAATTTCTCTTGCTCATCCCTTTTTAAACATAAATCTATATTACGTAATACACTGTCAGGTCAACTTGCTCAAGCTCACAATCGGTGTTAAAGTAAACCAGTGCAGCTTCGCCGTTCTATTTTTGGAAAATAAAAGCTCATGGAAAGGCGCAGCTGAGTATATAGCTCTTAGCATTGTTATGTTGAATAAATAATAGACACTTTTGATAGCTCACGTAGCAAGATCGATTAAGTAAAAAGTCGAAAAATCCAAATTTTCTAGTTTCGAACTAAAAGTTCTTCAATCTTAAACATATTTTTGCAAATTTTGGCTAAAACTGGATTTAAAGCATAAAAATCAAATATCTGTTCAAACATCGAATTATACAAATATATATATTGTTGACGCTTCTTTCCCAACGATTGCTCCTTATTAGGCATGTTTTCAATGAAGCCTTTAAATTGAAAATGTAGAACTTACCAGGTGTCATTTTGTTTGACACCAGCAAGTCGAGAAAAATTTGGCAGATGAATGAAAAGAGAGAATTTACTGCAAAAAAAAAAAAAAAAAGAACAAAAGTTGCATACAATTGCATACAATTGGCAAAGCACTTTCTACATTAAGCATAGCTTGGTTAAATCCAGTGAGTATTTAAGTCAGAGAACAAAAGAAGATGTAGTCAAATCCACCCTTAAAGTGACGCTCCGAACATAAATAAATTCAAAGAATTTGAAGGAGAGAATTACACCTGATAAGTGACCATACCGCGTCTAGTAATTACCCATTTTAGTGTCGTGTGCTCTTGAGCAAGAAAAATTCAAGGACTGGAAAATGTGACGGCCATCAACCGCTCACTTATATCTATAGGCCCCAACCGAAAAAAAAGTAATGCTCTATAAGATATAGCAAAAAAGTATGCGAATTCTGTGGATCGAACACAGGACCTTCAGATTAACTGTGACTGGAGTTTATACTTCAGTCTGACGCTCTCCCAACTGAGCTAAATCCGCAAACAAACCCACGGCGGGAGTCGAACCCGCAATCTTTTGATTAGAAGTCAAACGCGTTAACCATTACGCTACGCAGGCGATTTGTTGAGAGATTTACTGCCGGGGTTGACTGAAGAATACAAATAAAAGAAAAATGTACCTGAAAAAAGGGCGGTTTTTGGTGAGATCTAGGTCTCATCATTCCGCCTACGCGTACATAAAGTATGTATTCTGTAGTATTTAATTGCTTAATATATATTTAGGATATCGTGAAAAAAAAAAAAAATCTTTCGTTATTCATCACCCCTCGGTCATACACAGACAACCAAACTACCATTATCAATCGACACCATTTTATTCTAGGGCAGATTAATCTGTACCGACGATCTCAGTGGCAGGATGAAAATTCGCTTCCTGCATTGAGCGTGCAAGCTGCAAAGAACTTGGTATCATTTAATCTCTCTCGCAACAACATCTAACAGACTAGTTAGATAGAACACACTCTTCACCTCAACTCTCATTCCATCTTCACAGGCGGTTTTTGGTGAGACCTTGACCTCACCATTCCGCCTAAGTGTACATAAAGTATGTATTTTGTAGCTCGTAATTGCTTAATATTTCTCTTTTTTTTTTTTTTTTTTTTTTTTTTTTTCTAAAAAGGAAACTTTTTATTTTCTAAATAATAATATCTAAATCTATATCGACTATGAATCTACCGTTTCACTCGTGTCGAAATTATTAGTCGCATCTGTCGCAAACGAATCGTTCAGGTATTGGTTGATTATGGCAGTACTGGTGGGAGCGGACTGTGCAGTGATACTCCACAATCTATTAATGCAATTCACTAGGCCTGTTATATCCAAATCCTTAAACTTGTTTCATATTCGGAGTATATGTGTCCACATTTTGTACTGCGGCTTGAAGGCACCTGTGGTATCTACCTGTGTGTGGTTGAATCATATCACGTTGACTGTTCAAGTAGGTCGGTTGGGTTTGCTGCTTGAGCCCCCTCAGAAGCTGGAATCTGTTTCAGTAGAAGCTGTGTATGGGATTACCCATAGCTCGCCCACTTAATGTAGTATCAGGTATAATGAGTTGCTTTCAAATTATTTTCCATTTTTCTTTGTTCATGGCAAGATTTGGTTCTTTTGTTCAGCCTATAGGTTGGTCAAAACCGGATTCCTCATTCCGTCCTTCTTCCTTGTGAATTTGGAAGTTTCTGCATCTATGGCTTCGACATAGAGAAAGGCTCATATCTACTATTACATTCACCGGCTGTTTGGACAACTGTATCTCTTCTTCGGGGGTGGTGGTTCTATTTTTTTCTTTCAAAAAAAAATCTTTTTATTCTCTAAGTATTAATACATAAATCTATATTGATTATAAATCCACCATTAACGAAAATGAAAGTTCTTCAATATATTTGGTTAGATCGAGCATTAAATAAATTGTTACATTTTGATGATACTTAGATCTGAAATCTCACCTCGAATCTAGAGAGTTACTTCGAACTTTGTTTCAAATAATAGTATATAAATCAGTGATTCTGGTCTGTTAAAGGGTATTTATCCTCTTGAACATAGCGAGTCATTCCCTTAATGATTAGTTTTCTTCGCCGTTGAAATGGTATTTTTAATGAAATTGAAAAACAAAAATAGAAGAGCAAAAGCGAGTTCGAGTTGGAAATTTTTCGTTTTTTTTTTTTTTTTCCAAAACAAGGAGACTTTTTCTAAATAATAATACCTACATCTATATCGACTATAAATCCACTACTGCACCTCAAAACTAAAAACCTGCCTGGACTTCATTTGTTTCTCATGTGTCATTGGTGTTCTTATTTGGGGTCATATTTGTCATTCTGTTGGCTTAGTGTTTCTACCATACAGAGATGTCTCCTTCAAAATAATTAGATGTGACCCTAATTTGGAAAATTTCAATAATCTCAGTGACAGGAGCATCAATCTTTTTTCGCATTCATTTCTGGAGCTGCAAAGGATTTAGTAGTCATTCAACTCCACCACTAACCACATAGTTTGTTACAACTTCTTTCGTTCCCGGCTGAAAATTTTTCCCCATTTCTTGTCCCATAGCTTTTCATAAATCCACTCTTTTCAAGCTCCTGTGGGTAATAGTGGATTTATGATTGATACAAATTTATGTATTAGTACTTGGAAAATCAAAAGAAGTTAGTTACCATTAGTAAAGTTACCATTATCAAAATAATAAGAAATTATAAAGTTTCCTTTTCAACAAAAAAGAGACATTGCAAAATAAGAATTATATGAGCAAAAGTAAAAAATAATGAAGGATGCGAGATTCGAACTCGCGCATCTTACGATAACAGAACTTGAGTCTGCCGCCTTAGACCGCTCGGCCAACCCTCCAATTTTTAAAAATTTTCAAGCATGGATATTTATGAAGACACAAATAGACAAAAGTTAAACTAAAAAGGAGATTTTTTTCTTCAAAGATTTTTGATGAGATCTTTATCTCATCGTTCCACCTAAGGTTTCATGAAGTATAAGTATACATTTTGTAGTCTTTTTTTATTCAAAAAAAAGAAATATTTTATAATTTCTCAACATATATTTAGAATATCGTGAAATTTTTTTTTCCCTTTACCAGGGCAGTTGAATTTTGACGATTTTAGTAGCAGAAGTGGCTGCTTCCCGAATTGAATTTGCAAGCTGCTGCAAGAATTCTGGTGCCTTTTTATCTTTCTCGTATCTACATTTAACTTTTCTAGCTACATCAAAAACTACTTTCCTAGCTACATCAAACTCTACTTTTCTACATTAATTTTTTCTTTTTTTTTTTTTTTTTTTTTTTTCAAAAAAAGGAAACTTTTTATTTTCTAAATCAAACATGCGATTTTTGGTGAGTTCTTCGTTGCATTGTTCGGCCCCCGCCTACGCAAACTCTATATTTTACAGTTATACTTGCTTAATACGTTTCAGGGTTTGTCTGACAGAGGTAACTCTCACCTCCTCCCTACCCTACAAATACAATTAAGGCTAAGTCAAATGACAGACCATGAACCCCAAAACGACTGTAAACAATCCATGGTGACCGAATAAATTCCAGTTAGCTTTTTGAATTAGAGGTTTGAGAGTGGATTTCAAAATTCTGTATATTGCAATTTAGGAAATAGAGACTTTCCATTTTTTTTTCAAAAAAAAAGAAAAAAACACTTTGAAATACTGGGTATCGACCATTAGCAACACCAACTAAGCCAATAGAATAACAAATATGACCCCAAAGAAGAACTCCAATAACACATGAACTCCAGGTAGCTTTTTAAGCTTCGAGATGTAGTAGTAGATTTATAGTCGATATAGATTTAGGTATTATTTAGAAAATAAAAAGTTTCCTTTTTTAGAAAAAAAAAAAAAAAAAAAAGAAAAAAGAAAAAACGCATTCCAAAATATGATCACAGTCAGTCCGACCCCACCAATATTACCAAAATTAATTAATACCTAAAGTAGTGACTAGATTGCCCCAGATGCGGCTAAAAAATTTGACTCAAGCACACCGCTTGAGTGAAAATACCTTGAAATGCTGGGTATCGACCTTGAGCACCATTAACTAAGCCAATAGAAACCAAGTAAGAGCTCCAAAGAAGAGCACAAAGAATAACCCACGAAGACCCAAAGTACTCCAGGTAGCGTTTTAGATTCAGGGTGTAGAAGTAGATTTCTAGTTGGTATATATTTCTTTATTAGCATTTAGAAAATGAAAAGCTTCCTTTTTAAAAGAAAAATAAAAAAAAAAAAAAAGAAAAAAGAGGGTCTTCGATGAAGTATTTGATCTAGGAAACTTCAAGAATTCTTGTAAAAAAGAAGTTGCTGTAAACCACACTCAGGTCTTTGATTAGCGCCTGATATAAAATCAATGAAAACTTATGCACTTATTCTTCCCACATCAGCGACAATATAAGATAGGTTACGCTTCAAAGCGTGTTTTATGTAGACAATATATTCCTCCAAAGGTGATCTTTGGAAAAATCTTTGTTTAATATAAATTCATTGAAATATTATGTTGAATTGATCTTCCAAGATTCCGTAAAAAAAAAATAGGAATCACGACTTTTCGGATCATTTAGTAGTAAAATAAAATCATGTAGTGTAATTAACAAAGCTAACCTGTTTGGTCCCCCATCTCTTTTGAAATTGTGCAAAATTGCCTAGTTTTCTGGGAGGATGACAATATGAATCCTTATTCCTGCTCCAGCCCTAGAAAAGCTGCCTGATTTAATCACATTTATTATTCGCAAGCAGAAGCAAAGAAATCTAAAATTAGATCTGGTCAATCATTGGTACCAAGGATTCCTATCAAATCTCTTTCAATCCAATTTTCCAAATGAAAAATGTTCGGAAATTTCTTAGTTGCCATTGCTCTCAGTTGTCAGATTAGGTCTTCAAATTCTTTTTCACCTACGAATACACCCTGTCCATCTGTTTAAGTCTGCCAATCGGCTAGTTTAAATGGGGCGTCCTGTCTTTGTAACGCCTCTTCCAGGCCACAAAGTCAACGACATTTTATTGGGAAGCAGTCATATTCCCATTGATGAATTCAAGGGCTGGTAGCATTCAAGTAAACTGTGGAGAATAGCTTTTTACTCTCTTTTGAATTAGTCATGTCCAACTACCTAGCAAATCCACCTTCAGATCATGTTTCACCTTTTCTTTATGCAACAGAGAGACACCTGCGAGACTCTCCTAGATGACTTCCCTTAGCCCCAAATAAACTATTTAAAGTTTTTGGGTAATTGGTGAATGAGCAAAGAAGAACATACAAATGCGAAACGTTTTGTTCTTTTGCGTTTTTTTTTTTTTTTTTTTAAGAAAAAGGAAACTTTTCACTTTCTAAACAATAATACCTAAATCCATTTCTTTTCGGGTCTGCATAAACAAACGTAAGTAGCTAAAGCCCTTGACTTGCTTTTCTTTTAACTTTGTTATCCACAACTCAATGAACCAGATATGATTAGTCGAAATCTTGATTACCTTTCTTTAGTTTACCTGGAGTTCTACTCTAAGAAGTAATACCCAGAAAAGATCGCTTTTTTATCTTTTTTTTGTTTTTTGCAGTCGAGAATGGTTTTACGAATTTCGTAGTAATTTTGTCAGACTTTCAACCAAATTATATCCAAAATGTCAAAAAAAAACATAAAGGCATTGGGTGCTCAGAACGGCTGGCCATTCTTCACTTATGGTTGATTGTATTTTGTACTTGCAAATATAATCTTGAATTTTTGATTCAAAGACAAGAGTTAATATTAGCAGTGTAAGAGAAAGATTCAAGGAGGGAATGTACGCTCAGGCACTAGAAGAATATTGTTCAGGAAGGATCAATCGAAGATAATCTCTTTGTCTTTGGCCGTTACAATCGCAAGGTGAAAAGCGATAATGCAAAATTAAACCCTAATACATGAAAGCTTCTTTTTCTAGAAAGCGGATTTATCAAAGTTTTCGGATAAAGTTCTGCAGGTGCGGGATACGATAATTTTTACCTAAAAGTGCGGAATGCAAAAAAAACTCTGATTTAAAAATTTGATTGGTTAGAGATATCGCTGATGAGATCTCACCAATTGTGTTATTATGTGCAGTACCACACTTTGTAAATTGATCGCACGGCTAAAGCACAAAGAGACAATAAGCTAAGGCAAACTGGTTTTTTTTAAAGTAAATAGATTAAAAACATGAAATTGTTAAATTAGAATACAAACTATGAGAAATAAATAAAATAATAGAAACTTTAGAAAAGTTAAAAAAGGGAAACACAAGCATATAAAGAATTTGATAATCAAAAATTATCGTTAACAAACACCGCAAAAGAAGAAGAAGAAGAAGAAGAAGAAGCAAAAAAAAAACGTAAGAATCAAGGCAAAAAAATTTTAGCTAAAAAGAGATTGAACACAATAAATAGTAGAAGACGTTTATTCCTTCTTCACGTCTTCCAATTCCTCATCAATATGTCTAGCTGGAGTCACATAACCATCATTTTCGGGAATCTTACCATCTACTATATTGTGAGACAAGGAGTTGCTCAATTGAGCACTGACTTGAGATTGAACCGCATGTAATTTCTCTGGGTTTGCATTTTGCCATTCTCTTAACTTCCAAGTTTGACCAGTCAAATCCCAGTAGGCACCCCTCAATGTAGTGTAAATAGCTGATCTACCTTGAACTAAAGGTCCAATGATAACCACAAAAGCAGAAAAGAAGATCCAAATAAACAAAACAACAATCCAACCAGTGAAGAATTTTTTGGAAAACACATAACCAGAACCATACATTGGCATTGGCCATAAAATCACAAGACATAAAGTCAAGGCAATACAGATAGTAACAGCAATTTTGAATGATTTATTCAAATGTTTACGTTCTTCTTCCATTTTATCCTTTCTAATCATGGCAATCTCAGCGGCAGCAATAGTAATTTGGGACTTGACAGGGTGTATATGATGATCAGGATCAGCTTCATGATCAGCAATTTTCTTTTCCTTTTCGGCTTCCAAGAGTTCTTCTTCTTCATCAACACGTTTAATATCTCTTAATTTATCCCAGTTGAAATTTTGAGGTTTGAAAATCAAAGTAAACAAGGGAACAAGAATTAATGGTGACAAAAGAGCAACCACGTTACCGGTCAACATGGCATCATCTTCAAAAGTAGTGGTAACACTGATAGTACCAAACTTTTTCTTAGTACAAACCAACCAAGACATAATAGCCAAAGCGGTGGCAATAGGTGGAGTTAATCTAGCAGCCCATACATTTTGTTTACGGGATAAAAGTGTAAGAGCTGAAGGTAATACAGCACCACCAATGATGATACCCATCAATTCATACAAATAACCCATAGAGATACCAGCATAGTATAATCCAATGGCAAAACCAGCCATGACGTAAGCAAAGCAAATAACGGCGGCATGAGAAACAAGCATAATTCTTTTACCCAGAGCTTCTGGGTTGATATAAGTCTTGTAGATATCAAATGAAAAAACGGTAGAAACAGCAATAAGTTCAGCAGACATGGCAGAAGTAACAGCCATGAAAACCAATAAGAGAGAGCAAACAGCACCACCAGTACCCAACAAGGCGGTGGCGGCATTTGGTAATACAAGACCAGCACTAACTTCAGCGGCGGTCATTCTGGTAGGGTATGTTGGCCATGAGGGACTACCTTCCAAGGCTAAACCAGCAAGACCCAAAGTAGTGGCACAAAACATGGGGATGGCAAACCAAGCAAGACCACCCAATACATAACCAGGCATGGTGGCAGCAGGATTAGCAGCAAAGGCTTTATTGAAATAACCATTATCCAAAAACACGGTACCAAAATTACCCACGATATTAATAACGAAAAAGATACCACCTGATCTAGATTTCATGGTCAAGTAGGAACCTTCAGAATTACCTTCTCTTGGTTGAGTTTCGGCCAATTTAGTGACAACTTCCCAAACAGCACCGGGGGAACCCAATACTGAAGAGGTTGCAAAAGTAGTAAAGGCAAAAACCAAGATAATCACAATGATAACAATGGTGTGGGCATAATCAGTAAGGAAAGTAGCCTTGATACCACCGAATAAAGTATAAACAACCACTCCCAATGGTAACAAAAGACAAGCAGCCACAATATGCATACCTGTTAAATCATTAACCACGGCAGAACCACCACTTAACAACATGGCAGTAACCAATATGTTAGTGGCCAAACCCCAAAAGATATATATAAAGTGAGTAACTTTACCATACCTTGATTTAACAATTTCCAAATAAGTGTGAGCGGCAGGGGCACGTTCTTTACCCTTAATGGCAAGACAAGAGAATAAAATGATTTGACAGGTGGCACCAGCAGCATAGTAAAAAGCACCAGCAATACCATTATTATAAGTTTGAGTGGTGGAAGTAAGTAAAGTGGCAGCCCAAGTCCAAGAACTAACCACGGCAGCGCTAATAAGGAAAGTAGAAACCGATCTACCAGCGGTGGAAAATTCCTCAGCAGTCATGATTTCCTTATTATAACGTCTTAAACAGAAAGTGGTAAGCATCATACCACCGGCGAACACAGCACCTAAACCAACCACCACAGCGTAACCAGCACCCTGGGGTAGAGGGACATAACTTCCAGTAGGCATATTTGAGCAATTAGATGTTTTTGATTGTTAATTGAAATAAGCTTGATGCTGTTGAAAAATGGATAAATTGAATAGTTGAAAAGTCAATTGCAATGAGGGAACCTTTAAGTATTTGTACTTTCGTGGTGAGATGGAGTCATTGCCAATAAATTTTTTCTTTTTTTTTTCCAATCAACGGTAAAAGGACAACAGTAATAATATTATATCAAAGATGTACTCATCGCCTAAAACAATAATAACTCCGTTACATTGGCTGATAAAATTCCTTACACAATAGAAATAAAATACCTGGTTTTCCTCGCATCAAAAAGCATAAAAATCGGCCCCAACCTGCAGATAGCCAAATTAAAATTTGGCGATAACGATTTTGCACTCATTTGAGCAACTCGGCATTTTTCCTGAACGCACTAAAGTGTAGAACAAGGTCGTGTTGCGGCCAGAAAGATAAGGGAATTTTTTGTTTTGTTCTTTTTTCTTTTTTTCCTGTTTTTGGCACATTTTTGAATCCGGCGGTTTCGCAAAACATTTGGCATGGGCCGAGTTGATGATTCTTATTTTGTTTTATCTACTATATCGTATTTTAAGATAACCCCAGCTTTGGTGATGTTTTCGTTTTTTTCTTTTGTTTTCTTTTTTTTTTTGTTTTTTTATCTGATCTTTTCTTTTTCCTCTCCCGTTTAATTTTGATTATCAGATACTGTTGATGGTCCATCTCTATTAGAGTGGTGTGGGTAAGCATCTTTGTTATCAATAGGCACGTAATTTGATACGCCTCATTGTACTTGCCTGCTTCCCCGTATTGTCCGCTTGGTTGCAAACGAAATAGAAGCCTTCTGCGGCCCTTCCATCATCGTGATAAACAGCCATGCTGATGAGATAGTTGAACAATGGCCCGGATAATTGAAGCGAAGATTTTTGTGGAGTACAACTCATCTCTCATCAGAATTTAACTTTACGAGCCACTGTATAGTCTGCCGAATTGTTCAATTCCGTGTAATAGAACAAGCAAAAGAAAAAAAAAAAAAAGAAATGAGCCAAACTTTTTATTTAGGGGCTTTTTGGATTCATTTCCCCGTTTAGACCAAGAAGTAAATCAATTTTCAAACTAAATTGTTGGTATACTATCACAAATCCTGCCTTTGCATTTTCAAAACAAGAGTTAAACAGGCTTTTTTTTTTTGTCACAATTACCTTTTGCAAGGCAATTGGCCTTGGTTTCAGATTTGTGCCAGTCTTCTTTTCTCTGAGCAGAAAAAACAGAAAGTCAAGCCTGTGAGAAGATTCTTTTTTTTTTGCAGTAAAATATCCACGCTTTGAGCGAAGGTAAAAAAAAAAAAAGAGAAAGAGATATATAGGACACCTATTCTACATCTGTTCTAAGCTTCTTACTTGTAGTATCGAAGAAACTAGGGTGATATGTCGAGATTATTAACCAGGTTTATACTGGTCTCACTTTTAGTCAGTCAAATTCATGCCGCAATCGTTACTCAAATTGTTCAGGTAATAGAAAATGTGTTAGCAGAAAAGGCTACAACTCCCACTACCAAAGCCGACAAATTTGAGACCGTCTTTCTAACCATTACCGCTACTAAAAGTATAAGTAAAGATGAGTTGACGAATGCAGGAGTAACCGCAACCACCCTGTTCGATAGTGTATCTTATCCTACGGATACCAATATTGAAAATTATAATGGGCTATACTCTTTAAACAAAACATTCGCTCAAATAATGCTCAACGAGCATAACGTCAAAAGACAGCTACACAAAGCCCAATCGTTACACTGGAACTCAAGTGCCTTTGATTATGCCTCTGCCTACGCTTCCAAATATGTTTGTACCGGAACACTTACTCATTCTGGTGGTTCAACGTTTGGAGAAAATCTAGCCATTGGTTACTCACCAACTGGAGCCATTGATGCCTGGTATAACGAAGGAGACTCTTATTCTTATGGTACGGAATCCACCTATAATCATTTTACTGCAGTTGTTTGGAATGATACTTTTTCAGTTGGATGTGCCTACAAGTACTGTAATGCTGTTTGGGGGACCTATATTATATGTTCTTATTATCCTCCAGGAAATATTGTTGGTCATTCAACCAAGAATGTTTTCCAACTTAGTTAAATACAAGAAAAGAAAGTAGTTTTATATATTTTGCAATTAGTTCTATAGTAAATCAATTAACGAACCACATTTTAGCTTTTGTTTATATTACAATCTTTGAATATTACTGTCAACTTCGTAGAAACTTTGATAAAATCCCTTGAATAAATTTTGTAATTGAATCACATCATATGACCCACCAGTTTCTCTAATAGAATGCATACTCAATTGAGGATTACCCAAATCCAATGTTCTCATTCCGAGTTTGGCTGATAACATAGGTCCAATAGTACTACCACAAGGTGATCCATTCTTAACCACAAAAAGTTGTAATGGCACCTTGACGGATTCAGCAATTTTCTTGATAAGTACAATTCCGGTGGAATTAGTAGCATAACGCTGATTAGCGTTAATTTTAATTACAGGTCCACTATTAACTTGGGGTCTATTGACTTGTTCATGAGCGTCACTGTAATTTGGATGAACACCATGAGCTTGATCAGATGATAATAAGAAAGAATTACTTACAATTTGATGTATGTTATCAACAATTGAGTCATTTCCATTCGAAAAATTGATTTTTCCAATTCTTTGTATAAAGTCAAGTAAAAAACTCGAGTTGGCACCAGTAAAACTAACAGATCCAATTTCTTCATGATCAAACAAAGCCATAACTTGAATGGTATGTTGCTGATCTAATGACTCAGCACTTTCAACCAATGCATGAGTAGCTGTAACACACGATGTCAAATTATCTAATCTGGGAGAGAAAATGAATTCATCATTCAAGCCACCAATAATTGACTTTTGATGATCATACAAAAGTAATTCAAAATCTTCAATTTGTTGTGGCAGTACCGACAATTCTTGAGCTATTAATTCAATGAGGGATTCACTGTGACGTGTAACCACATGTTGCACGGATTCAAATTGTTCAGGGGTTAATTGTAGTTCAGGATCATCAGCACAAGTATTTTTTTTTTCTGATTCTTTCTTATGGATATTTTCATCCAAGGCTAGTTGACCGGCAATCGGAAGCAATTTGGTTTCTTTATCGAATTCAAATTTGGTATTGGCTTCACGATTCAAGTGAATTGCAAGAGTGGGGATTCTCAATAATGCCTTATCAATTTTGATAAGCTTAGGAGTCAAGGCACCTGTCTTTGGATTCAGTATATAAACCCTTCCAGCTATTGATAAATCTCTATCAAACCAGGTATGAGCAATAAGTCCACCATATTGTTCGACCCCAACTTGAATGAAACCATGAGCGGTTCTTTTCGAAACTGGTTTTATTCTCAAACATGGACTATCAGTATGAGCGCCGACAATAGCTAAACCATTACCATTCTTATATTGACCACCAACTGCAAATGCAACAATTGAGGAATCATTCCTGGTGACAAAATATTTCCCATTTTGGGAAATAACCCTGTCATGGTTCCAATTGTCACGTTCAGATAATTGTTTGAAGCCTGCCTCAGTTAGAAGTTTTTTTGTGGAATCTACCGCGTGATAGGGTGTTGGTGAAGCATTGACATAATCAACAAGTTTTGACGCATACCCAAGAGCATTCTCTTTTTCTTGTTTGGAAAGCATATCGAATTAATTTTGACTCAATGAACTTGGGGTGTTGTTGTAAATGCAATGAAAAGTGCTTCAAAATGGTTTTATTTATCAAGTCTTTTCTAGAATTTTTTTTTTTTTTTTCTGTTCTCGTGCGGCACGCTAGAGTTCTCTTACACAAACGGCACACTTAAACCGTTACATTAATAACAAAGCTCAAGAACTAGCCCATTTAAGACTATTTAAGACAGAGCTCGGGGCTTAGATACACTAGAAACAAGATTCCATGGTGTCCCATGACTCACATCTGCTATAAGAGATATCAAGTGTCGAGAAAAAAACAATTAAGATATCTATTGAACTTTTCATGGATTGGAATGGTGAATTTAAAATCACTTTTTCAATCGTGAGATGATTTGTTGGAGATAATTGAACCAGACTATCGGGCCATTGGAACATCACAATATAATTGAAGTGTCTCAGGTTTGATGTTCGACTGAAATGTTCAGTGGCACTTAGAAGTCAGATGTCAATATAGGTAGCTGCGGCTACGAAAGAGCACTTTCTACACCTCCATGATACATAGTAAAGATATTTCCTAACTATGATTCAGCTAAATCTCAGGTGAAATTTCTTTACATAAGTGCAGTTATATATATATGCCTTTAGAGAAAGATTGAAAAAAAAAAAAGAAAAATAAAAAGCCAAAAAAGAAAAAAAAAAAAAAAAAAATCCCAGTGAACAGAGAAGTTGCCTCCATACAAGATCATGATTTAATTTTCATATCAATTCAAAATTGGATTTGGATCATCTGTAGCTACCAAATCAGAGAAGAACTCATCAGGATTAAAATATTCCTCTCCTTGTAGATTTTGATATTGTCCTTGTGGCTGCGATTGAGATTGAGGCGAAAATTGTTGATATTGTTGGCTTGGTTGTTGAGGTTGCTGCGGTTGAGATTGATGGGACAAAGCTGGTTGGTTTTGAAGATCTTGGAATGCATACGAGTCACTTTCATTTTTTAGACCAATGTTTGCATTATTATTACCGTAATCAATATTCGACGAGCCCAAATTGGTATCATTGAGTCTATTTTCGAGCTGACTGACTTGATTTTCCAAAGCATAACGGGCCTTGTCCTGTTCTTCCAAAACGTATTTCAAGTGATTGATGTAGTCCACTGATTTATTTAAAATGGTAGATTTGTTGGGCTTGGTTTCTTTAACTTTGATCGATGACAATAAATCATTAATTTCTCGGGAGTTCAAGTCTGAACTTTTTTGTAAGGTCCGCACGGCACTCAACTGTGGGTTAAGTAACGAGGGTGGTACAAGTAGTCCCAACTCTTTTATACGTTCTTTGATTAAATCACGTCTTCTTCTTTCCACGGCATTATGGAATTCTCTACGACGTTTTAATTTTTCTTCTTTACTCAATTGCTTGGTCGAGACAGCTGATTTGGAAAGGTTTGATTGATGACCATACTGATCATTGATGGATGTGGAGCTAGGTGCCGACGTACCGAAATGACCACCGGTTGATGGAGGAGATAACATGTTATGCTTCATACCATTGTTTGGTATGCTACTGCTCAAATTGTTGTTATTGGAAGGCACCCTGATACTCTGGTAGTTTGGAGGAGGAGAACTGAGGTATGAACCGGAATTGTATGAAGGTGAAACTAAGGTATCAAATGAAGTATCGTAGTTGGAAGTTTGAGAAGGAGACATGAATTGTGAGTTTGTTGGAGGTGACAAATAAGACCCATCAAGATTAGCATTGTTATTGTGGTCATTGTAGTTGGTGGATGAAGGTGGTGCCACACTAATACTTCCATGTCTTGAGTTGAAGGTGTTGTTACTAAAGGAGTTGGATAGACTATCTTCAGCAATCGAATTCAATGGGTTGTAGTTTGATCTATTATTGGGTGGAGAAAAATATTGAGGATTTAAGAAGCTGTTGTCTTGATTTCTATTGATACCATTGTTAAATGTATTTGAATTGTCATTACCCGGTGAGATAAGTTCGTCCAAATTAGACGTTTGGTGGTTAGGGTCACTAAACACTGGTAGAGGATTTGGCAGTGGTAGATTGGGAAGAAATTGAGACTGCAGGTCCTGGACTTGGTTGGGATGAGAGATATGTTGTGAAATTTGTTGCTGGTTTTGTGGGAAATTGAGTGATTCTAAATCTTCCAAAAATGGGTCGGGTTTGATTGATGACGTAAAGTTATTACCCTCGTTGTTATATAAATTTGGATTGCTAGTAGGACTCAAATATTCGTCTTGAAAATTCACATTTTCACCACCAGTGGTATTGTCATGCATTTGAGATTGATTGTCGACGTTTAGAGAGTAATCGTTAGCATTGGAATTAGAATTGTCATTTAGCATATTGTGACCCAAGTTAAGTTCGTTAGCGTTAAAGTCCGAGGGACCTCCGTCCTTCAAAAATTCTTCCATGATGATTAATGGCACCGGTCAGATAGCTTAAAAGTTGACAAACTTATAATTGAAAAGAAATGAGATAATCAGGTGGCTAACTAACCAATAAACAAACAAAAGCTGAATTCAAAATAAATTAGCAAAGAAGCAGTTGAGGAGTTCAATTCCGAGCTCAATTCTTAATTTAATTCGAGGGTGCCGAGGCTGGTAGTTATAAGTTCTACTGGGCAAAATATTTGAGAAGTGAAACTTGGATTGATGTTGTATTCAGTTGAAAACGCGAGAGAGTATCAAGAATAACAACAAAAATAATAAAAAATAGTAATGAGCGAGGAGACTATATTATTTGTTGATGGGAGTATCACTTGTAATAGTTCAAGGTGTCTATGTTAAACTATCTTTATTTAGTAGAGGAAACTGCAATAAAAGTTTGGAATTGGGATGTTGCAGCTGGGGTTTCCTTGTGAAGAAGTAAAATGTTTTGATATTGAATTTGAACGTAATCCCCTAGTTTCCATATGCATTTTGCTCAGATTTTTTTTTTTTTTTTTTTTTTTTTCTTTTCCTCCTACCTAAAATAACATACTGTACCTAACGGGCCAAACAAACAAAAAAATGCAAGCACTGAGAGATAAAAAATAAAGTGCGCACAGGTTACCCGGATAGAAGTTTTATCGCAATCCACAATAATTTATATGTAGGTACGGGCCTGAAGATATTACCAGCTGGCTGGCTACGTTTGAATATGGAATGGATGTTATAATATAGGGTAAAGGAGTAAAGAGCAAAGTAAAGGTCGCTGAATGATATACAGAGCTTTGAAAATAGGTGGTTTACAGCATCGTACTATTCATAGTAAAAATTTGGCTATATAATTAGTGTTCTATAACTCGTTGAGATATCTATCAAACATTGAAATCAATGAGGTTTCTTGTTCTTTGGATTCTTCACCGAAGTCAAGATCTAAGTATTGGATGTTTTCGGTGTCATCTAATGTCAAAGAATTGGTGGAAAAGGTAGTAGTATGTGTAGATTGAGGGGTATCATCGATATTCAGGTTAATCTCAAGATGATCAGCCTCTGTAACCTGATCGTCGTGTTGCACCTCAGTATGGCAATCTTGACTTTGTTCATCATCATCACCTTTTACTTCCTTTTCGTGATGGTGTTCAGCTTCGAAGCTTTGGGTACCAATGTGTGGACTAAGTGCATTGAGAATGGGTGTTTTAACCTTTTCCTCATCTTCCTCTTCTTCCTCATCGATGCATTCATCCGATGTCTTTGTCCATGTAGCCTTACGCAACATCTCATCTACTTCAGACCGTTCAAAAAATGGCTTGTCATTGCTTTTATTCTTCGTATCAATATCATCACGTACTCTGGCATGCCTTGGTAATAGTGGCGGGGGTGGAGTCGATCGTAGCGAGCTGAGGTCAGATATCGAATTCCGAAAGCTGGGACTGCTTCCTGTTGAAGGTGACGGTGGTGGTGCAGGTCTCTTGGGAATATACGCATTGGAAAACAGACTCATAGAAGTTACACGAGGCAAGCTAATCATGTCAGGTGTATATTTACGAGGAGGGGGTACCGTGTCATGTTCATCCAACCCGAAGGTTGAATGGCGACGAATCTCCCTTGAGAGTCGTTTTCGGAGAGAGGGTACCACATTCTTGGTTCTTGAGGATATACAGGTATTGGCTGACGTTGCCGTAGCTCCACTTATCGATGTAGATGCAGATGCTGTTGTTGAAGTTGAAGATATTGACGGCATCCTCAAGGATGGGGATGGCAAATTTGCCATAGAGTGACGTTTTGTCAGATCCTTTGGTGAATCTTGTTTAGAGCCTCTTCTCATTTTTGTAACAAAACTCATTGAAAGCCAATTTCTTCGTTTATTGGCTTCTTGTTTATGCCCCTCCACAACTTCATCTTCCTCATCGCCCAATGTCTGCTCAACCCGTGTCATATAACGACGTGGCGATTCGGGACTCTTAGGTTTTACTAATTTCCCCCTTGGGGTTTTGAGCGGAGACGATCGTCTCTTTTCACCTTCTTCTTCTAGTTTATCACAGTCATCATATTTATTAAAACGTATAGGAGAGCCCAAAGCAATGCCTCCTCGCTTGGAGTGGGGGCTAGTATGAGAGTCTTCGGACCAAATATCTGGAGGAAGCCTTGGGGTAGTGCTGTAGCGCAATTGTAAGGGCAGCAAATAAGCTTTATCACAGCTATTAGGAAAGTGCTCATCAATGGGGGTATTTGGAGTTGAGTATTCTGCAAGTACATTGTCAAAAAGAGTATCATCTTGTGTGCTAGTTTTGCTAACTGGTGTGGCGAAAGTACGTCCTCCTTCGGGGGCTCGAAGAGTATCAGGTGGTATCGTGATATTCATTGTATAATTTGGGTTGATTTTGCTTTATAATGCCTCTTCTTTTCGTTTTCAGTTTTTGTAAAGCTTTAGTAGGTCTCGACACGTATTGTCCATATTTCATATTCTGATGGATCTGCACCTTTATTTAAACCAAAAGTCGCTATTATTCCAATCACAAAGCCAATTAGTCGAATTATTCCCACTTGGTCTTATTTTCCTTACATCAAAATTAGATCTAATCCCTGCGCCAAAAAAAAGAGAGACAATGCTTTGCTCACAAACTAAAAATCTGGGTCCACAATCAGTGAATTTAACTCGATTCAGCAATGTGTTCGCCCGAGAACTTGTCGACCGCTTATTGTTGAAGACTCCTTGCTCACTCCCATTTTCCTCGTTCCAACCATATGACGCCTGAGCTGCAGTGTGCGCATTTTCAATTGTCCGTCGTCATCGCACCCATCACTCGTCCATTGTCGCGCCCTTCGATTGGCATGGCAACCAATCTCAAACATCTTGCGCGTTGTTTTGATCAGACCCTGTTTGGGTACGGGTCCGCACATTATAAAGACGTTCATTGAACAATCCAAAGGTCCACATTGAACTTTCACATTGGTTCGTCATGCGCTCAATCGGGAAGCTCATCCAGCCTTCAGTGAGGTTGACTTGTCAAATTGGTACCATCCACGATCGAAGGAGTGATTTTATTCCTTGTCGATAACTCTTCATTCGGCGATAGTGATTTTTCACAAGTCATTTTCTCGTCAAAGGGCAGCATACAGAGTTTTAGTGATAAAACAAAGATGCTCTCATTACCAGACTGGCACAGCTGCTTAGATCGCTAAATTCATTGTAATTCTTCATTGTCCTTCTTCTCATATCTTGACGAAAATCAAAACCTATAATGATACCTTATAGCTTGAAACCTAGGCCTTGTTCTTGAATAATAGATGGATAGTTCACTTTTGAAATGCGATCACTCATTTGATGCTATTGAAGCTCCACCATAAGCGCATATCAGAATATTATTCGCCATTGTAGTTTTATTAATTTGTAATGAGCTTCATGCGTTACTTAGGTGATTCGTGATATTCAAGTATTTAGAGCCAATTGCCTTTGATGTCTGTTGTGTTTCTGATTGTCGCTAGTAAATTAAAGTGTATGTTATCAAGCAAATGATCCACAGTAAAAGATTGTGAGTTATCGATCAAATTGTTCACTCAACTGAGTGATCACTCATTCCCTATAATTCCAAGAGCGAGCTGAATGTTACCGTCTGAATTCATTTGTACATGAATTTTCACGTTTAGGAAGGCTGTTCTTGAGATTTTCTCAAGTAGTGTAGCATATAACCAGTCAGCGTCATCATGCCTGAAGTTGAAGAATTTCTCATCAAGTGCAATTTTCTTTAATTTGACCTGTATCACCGAGAAGCTTTCGGGATTCCAGTTCGATTTGAGTGACGAAGGCGTCTATTTTACGATATCATTTAACTTGAGATAAAGCTTCCGGATTCATTTGGTTTTATTTAATTAGTACATTTGAGAATAGCTTTATACCCTAGATATAAGTAAACTTGATTTGCAAGATATTCTTTCCCTTGACTCGAATACATGCTTCACTTCTCTTCCTCAAGGGTTTTGGGTAACTTTTGTACTCCTTTTAAATACCACTTCAATCATTTTTGTCTTCAAGGAGGTTTGAATTAAGGGGCACAAGTCTGAAACATGACTAGCGCGTCGCAACAATTTTTTTGTTGCACTTTTTTCTTCGAAAAATAATCTCTACAAGAGTGAAAACCTTTCAAGTTGGCTTAAATTTTCAGCCCGATTTATTATTCTATGAAGGTCTGTAAATGATGCTATAGTGGTAAGTAAGACCACTTACTTGGTCTTTCTCTTGTTGATGATCTTTTTCTTGACGTGCTTCTTCATTTTAGTTTTTCTCTTCTCTTGTTTATCCAATTTGGTTGCTTCTTTACGGGCTTTCTTATCGTCTTTATTTTCATATTTCTTACCCTTTAAAATGGTTTCCTTTTCCACCCATTTCTTCTTACGTGGCTGTGAATCGTCTTCGGAGCCACTGTCGTCATCATCATCATCATCGTCATCGTCGTCGTCCTCTGACGATGAATAATCGCTTTCATGTTCACTTTCCATATCATACTTCTCTTCATTGTCCTGCGAATCAAGCTTCTGATGAAGAATTTGCGACGGTTGTTCAGTATCAACCAAATCCTTCAAGGTATTCACCTGACCTTCCAGGAATTTTTCAAAATCTCTTTCTTCAAGGTTGTTTAATGAACGTACCAAATGAATTGAGCGGAAAATTTCGTCTTCCAATCCATCGGTGTCTGTTTCGCTTTTCAAAGGTAACTTCTCTAAGTACAGCGCCAATTCCGAGTCACTATTATCAGCCAATCCCAAGGTTTTCGCCTCTTCTATAATGTACTTAAAAATTAAACGTTCTGGGTAGACATTGATTTTCTTCCTTGAGAAAAAATCGTTGACATTCTTGATATCCATTCTCAAGAAATCCAAAGCCATTGGATGTTCTGGTTCAACCGATTGAGAGACATCGAAAATATAAAGTTTGTCTTTGTGCACGATGGAATTGTACTCACTCAAATCTGCATGTACTAATCTACATTCTTGATACATTCTTCTCATGTAAAAAAGCATTTGGTGATAGTAATAAACCACATCATCTTCGTTCTTGAAAGGATGATCTCTAAGCTTAGGTGATGGCTGACCGTGGCCTTTCGTCAAGTACTCCATGACTAAAACATGAGATCTTAACTCAACGGGTTCAGGACAAGGAATCCCATTTAGATATAATCTCTTGAGGTTTCGAAATTCTTTCTCAGCCCAAACTTTCACCATCTTTCTTGGATTACTTTGGTTCTTGGTATTTCTGAATCGAAATTCCCCATCAACGTATCTCTCACGATCTTTAAACACAAGAATAGAAGTTTTATATATTTTAACTGCGTATTCTCTTGTACTGACCGATGAATCTTCATGATCACCATGGTAAACGTTAGCTTCTTTTCCAGTACTTATACAACCATTTATTCTCGATATAATCCCCTTTCTGATAATTTTAGCAAGGAAGCCCATAGTACGAGGATCTAACACTTGTTCCACGGTCGCACGATTCGCTCTATCCTTAGTGGTTTTGGAACCCTTCTTGATGTCATCAGTTTTGATCTTGTCTGAATATTTGGCTATGATGTCTCCACGATCTGTGAGGGTCTTGGGTGTGTTTTCCTTGTTGGCCGAGTTCGTGGATTGAGATGGCTGCTGCTCATCGAGCTCATCGTCGCTACTGGAATCAGTATCAGAATCTATCTCAGAAGTTGAGGACTGAAGATCAACTTCTTGTAACTTTTGTGAGATATCACTTTCTCTTTCTGACTCCACTTTTAATTCAGATATCGACATTTTGAACTCTATCAATGATATTGAAAATGTTTGTACAGGGATTACTGAAAATGTGAGACTTTGTGAAGGCTTTCACCTCCGTCATCTTGTCAGTTCATCTCCTTTTTTTTTTTTTTTTTTTTTTTTTTTTCGCTTCCTTTTCTCATGCATACAAAGCAAAAAAATAAATTTAAAAGTAAAGAAAAAGAAAACAAAATCTGAAGAAAAAAAAAAAAGGAAATAAGATCAGGTTAGAATACGATATTATAGAAAGCCGCTGTAAATTATCCAGTTACTTGGCTAACACATATTTTCGATCGAGACATTTCACAAAAGTTGATAGACATGACTTTTACATCGAACTTGATCAAGGTTTTACCTCAAGTATGTTACTCATCAGAGCTTTTCTCAATGCTATCGTACTATGATTACTGACTGCTACTTCTAGAAATTTTTCGGCTTGATTCCTCTTTACATTGGTGTCGAGTTAATTTTGGGTGTCGCAATTCTTAATAAAGCCGGTGGAGTTTATGGTATCTTATCTTTACTTACGGGTCACCCTATAAACTTTTGGCAATGGCTCTATAATTTTTTGAATATTATTGTGTTGCCGTTTTATATATCAGGTATTATAAACTTGAAGAATCGCGCTAATAATGCGAGAAAGTTGTCTATGGCATGCTTAGTGTATGTGATCGATACTTTCTTGGGGCTTTTGTATACCCTTTATTTTATCTACTTCTGGTTTAGTCGTGAAGATAGTAACCCTACTGTTGTGCCTGGGTCTTCCAATGTCGACCAAATTTCGAATCCAATTGATGGTGTCGCGGACTCGGCTATCAATGCTATCGCTGCAGGTGTAAACGCGGGTCTCGATAAAAGAGATACAGGTGTTAATCAATTATCATCACAGTCTGCATCTCCGGGAAGAGAGTTATTCCTCACCATTAGCACCATATTAGTTGTCACTGCGGTTAGGTTTTATTCAACTCTTGTCGTGGTCTCTTTCACCCGGGCTTTGCTCAAACAAGATGCAAATGCTCAACGATATGATTCCTCCAATGATGACGAAGACACCGCAAACATATTGAGATCGAACAATGGCTTCACAGCGAAAATCAAGTTTCACATCTACGAATTAGAAATTAAATCAAAAAAAATATTGCGTGATTTCTTCAATTAGCATCTTGGTCTTTATCTTCAATCAACACTTAATTATTTGTTAGTGACTAAAAGGGCATTTTTGTAGTACCTCATGTGTGCTCTGCTATGTACTTTCTTTCTTTTTTTTTTTTTTTTTTTTTTTTTTTTTTTTGTGGGTTTCTGTTTTTGCCTAACGTCTCAATTCATCATGGATCCCACTAGACCATCACACTTCTTCAGTTTACTGGCCGATATTATGTTTGCAAATTCTGTATTTAGGATAAATATTAAAGCTCACTGTATCACAGCTTCTAGCTGTGATACGTTCTCAATCAATTCCCGGCCTACCGTAAGTCGTTTGACTCGGTCGTACACGTGATTTAAAGCCGGTCGGTTTTCCGTTTACCTTTTATTTCTTTGTGAGAATTTGGTAACAATTAATAAAGCCGGATCATTTATAAAGCGTTAGTACAGTACTTGCACTGTTCATATTAAACTTCGAAACCATTTGGAGGTTCAATAAACATGGGTCAAAGTACCAGCACAACGGAGGGAGGCAATGTGTCAATAGGGAAACAAACATCACTCACTCTGCTCACAAAAGAACAAGTTCAAGACGCATTTTTGAAAAAGTGTGTTTCAAAGCTTACTCCTTTGCAAGTTAAGTCAATCCTTACTAAACTCAACATTTCGAGTTTGCAGGATTCAATTTCCGTCAGCGCAAGCGACTTATCATTTTTGCTAGGATTGTCCCAAGATAAGTTACAAGACAATAGCTCTCATGGTGATAAATTTATCACCGCCTTAAAAATATTATACGAGTCTTTCAAAGTGCTAGGAGGATTTCCATTTATACAAGATTACACATTGGCCAATACTGAGGCTCTCACGTTGAATGATTTGATAATTACCTCTTTCTTCCATTCAGGACGATATAGCAAAACATTGGGCTACGAATACGACTATCTAAAATTGTTGTTTATTTCGATAAGTTATGCTTGTAAGACAAATCATGATGCCAAAGTTAAGGAGTATCCAAAATCAGAAAAGAAGCTGAATTCCGAGAAACTTAACGTTTCAGAAGAAATTGGAATGGACAATCACGATACTTATGTTGTTGAAGCTTTGCAACCGCAACCTGCTGAACCTGACCTGAGTCAAATTTCTCTAGCTCGCAGGATACGGTGGTCGACATTTGGTCCAATAAAATCATTTGATGAAATTGATGAGACTGACTTAGTGGTGAGCGCATTCGACTTGATACAATTATTGACTTTATTTTTGGTTATCAAGCTGATACCACGAAAAAAGCATAGTTTAATGCAGCAACAAACTTTACAGACAATTTCAGAAAGATGGAAAGAATTTGAAAATCAAGCGATTATTTTGGTTAGATATATAGATCTCAACTTAAACTCTCATAACTTGGAAACTATTCAAATCTCATACTTTCACTTTAAAGAAGGATCAGAACCTATTATAGGAAAATTGATTTCGCTGAGTTTCAAGAATTTGTTCAATCATGGCTTTTTTTCATCATATCAACCAGAACAATTCCCACAACAGCAAGGGACAAGGGCCCAAGACACAGTTGAACAAAGGTCTTTAGTCACCGGACAGAGCAATGAGGGCAAACAGGCCATCAAGCAACACAAAATCAAGTCATTTCCCGTATTTGAAGAATCAAGACTAGTTAACGCTGCATCAATTGCATTGATGTCTAGCTGTCTTGATTCCGTAGGATCTTCTATAGATGTGACGCCACAAAACTTGATCAAACTTTATAAAGGATCTGAAAGTGGGTTTTCCATAAGGTCTCTCGAACTGAAAATATTCAAATGGCAGGCCCCAACATTATTTTTAGTTTCGGGTAAGCGACTCAAATCGAAGACTACGAAGACCAATAGGCGGTATCAAAAGTTTGCCGATGAATTCCCCCGTTATTTCAGATCCGAAAAAGAGTCGGCCAAGCCATGGCAAGGGGATAACGATCGCATAACGTATGCTGTCCTTATCAAACAACCCTGGCGTGCTTCTAATAAACGCAATTTTGGGGATGAGGGCTCCATAGTTATGTCGTTGTCACCACGGCTAGATTTCTACAAAAGTGTTCCCAATAATCCAGTACATAGGGGAGAACTGATCTATTTCAATAATCTCGGTATGGGATTGGGATTTGGCAATGATCAGCCAATCAATAAGAACAATGTTAAGAAGTATTTACCAGGTGATGTATCATTGACCATCGAGGCTAATTTAGAGTTCGCCGTTTTCAGGCACATTTCTTCCACCGGAACAAGTGCTTCAACCTACTTTTCCCCATCTCAACAGAGTCAAATGTCTCGACAAGACTTCGAAGATCGTTTCATGATTACCGATCTCGAAGTTTGGGGAGTAGGGTCTACTGCTGAATTGGAAGAACAGAGGAAGCAATGGGAATGGGAAGAGAAACAAGCAGAAGCCAGACAGAACGTCAATCTCAAAAATATGGGTGAGGATAGAGCATTTTTAGAGATGGTCGGCTTGGTCGGCAATGCAGGAGCAAGTGGCGGGTCTATTTAACACCTTTTTGTTTTTTCTTGATCAAACTCATCACTGTAATTTTGAAGCAGTGATGATCATCGAATACCTTTTTTGCTTTAGATCCATTTGGGTTGTTTTCGCGGGGAAACCTGATGTACGGATGCGATGAGCCAGTCTCATCGATTTCTTTATTTTTTTTTTTTCTTTCTCTTCCTCATCTTTTTTTTTTTTTTCTATTTTTCAGCTATATGGATAACGAAAATATACGAACTGTACTGCATTGCAAATTAGTATCCCTTTTATTACGTACCAAACTAAAAATGGCCAAGAAAGATAAAGGTTCAAAGACACCTGAAGGTCAAAACAAAGCTATAACAAGCGATTCTCGGTTCGCTTCAGTCCACAATGATCCTCGTTTCAAGCTCCCCAATTCTAAGAATGTCAAGGTCAAGATAGATGATCGTTTCAGTAAGAAGGAACTTGAAAAGTTGAACTCGACCGCTACCGGCAAGAAGGTTAAGATAGATAGATATGGTAGAAAATTGAAGAAAGACGACAAGTCCAATGACTTCAAGAAGTATTATGAACATGAAAACGACGATGAGGAAAAAAAAACAGACGATGAAGAAAAATCAGAGGATGAGGAAAAATCAGAAGATGGCGAAGAAGAGGACGCAGAGTCCAGTTCAGACTCGTTGGATTCAGAGGCAGACACTCTAGCCAAACCCAAACAGAAAGCATTCAAAGAAAAGAAAGATGATATACTTAAGGAAACCACTATTTTGGATCGTGCCAGGGGTGAGGGTCTCGCATCATCATCTGACGAAGACGACTCAGGTAGTGACTCCAATTCAAGTGACTCCGATTCTGAGTCTGAGGATGAGTCTGAAGAAGAAAGCGAAGTCGAACTCGATGATGCTAAACCAGAGGAAGGTGAACCATCAGATTCCTTTGCAGTGGTTAATATGGACTGGGACAATCTAAAGGCGGTTGATTTGATGGCTACTTTTATATCTTTTGTTCCTACTGGAGGATCTATCAAGAGTGTTACTATTTTCCCTTCTGAGTTCGGTAAAGAACAGATGCAAAAGGAAGAAACCGAAGGACCCCCAAGAGAATTATTTCAAAGCAAAAAGAAGAAAAAGCAAGATGACAGCTCAGACAGTGAAGATGATGATGAACTTGATTTGAAAAATGCAGATGATTTAGAGAAAGCTGCTCGTAAGTTGTACACAGAGGATGACGGGGAAGAAGATTATGATTCCAAAGCCTTACGTCGTTATCAGTTACAAAGGTTGAGATACTTCTACGCAGTTGTCAGATGTGACAGTGTTGGAACATCCAAAAGCATTTACGATAACTGTGATGGTACCGAATACGAATCTACCGCCAATATATTTGATTTAAGGTACATCCCGGAAGGCATGGAATTCGATGACAGCGACTCCAAGGACAAATGTGTAAAGATCCCATCTAGTTATAAGCCCAATTCTACATTCGTTACTGACGCCTTACAACATTCCAAGGTCAAATTAACCTGGGATGAGACACCGAAGGAAAGATTAACTTTATCATCTCGACAATTTTCTCAGAAGGAAATAGACGAAATGGACTTCAAAGCATACTTAGCATCAGACAGTGGGGAAAGTGATAACGAAGAAAATGATAATAACGAAAGTCTAAAGGATAAATATAGAAGTCTTTTGGGAGGTAGTGGATTTAGCTTTGACAGCAAAAAGGGTGATCAGGAGGAAGAAGACGAAGATGTCGACATGGAGATTACTTTCAACCCCGGTTTAGAGGAATCAAAAGTCGCTGATCTCGCAAAAGGAACAGAAGAACCTACCGAAGAATCTACTATTGAGGCGTACAGACGTAAGGAAAAAGAACGTCGTCAACGTAGGTTAGATAAGTACAAGGACTCACAAAAGGATGAAGAAGATACCCAAGAATTATCCAAAGACATTAAAAAGAAAAATAAGAAGGATAAAAAGAAAGGTAAACCTAGTGAGCTTGACGAAAAACGCAAGGCCGAATTGGAATTGATCATGATGGATGAACATGATGATAACGATGAGAACAAGGCTGACCATTTTAATATGAGAGATATAGTGAAGGCCGAAAAAGCCAAGGGTAAGAAGGGCAAAAAGAACAAGAGGAAGTTATCTGAAGAAGCATTGACTCAGGACAATTTCGAGGCTGATTTGAATGATCCTCGTTTCAAGGAAATTTTTGAAAACCACGATTACGCCATTGATCCTACTAGCAGTGAGTTCAAGAAGACTCAAACAATGAACAAAATTTTGAAAGAGCGCTCCAAGAGACATCGTTATGATGGTACTGACGCCAAACCTAACAAGAAACATAGAAAGGATGAAAACGAAACCAAGAATGGTGAGACTGTTGATCTTCAAACATTAGTCAGTAAGTTGAAACGTAAAACTAAATAGGCTTTTACTTTATATGTATTTAAATAATTCATTCAATTAGGCATCATCGGGTCAGGTTAGTATTTATGGTCATATAGTAGGTCAATTTGCAACTAAAGGGTCCGTCCATGAGTAAAGTCGTGCGAGTACACAATTAGTGGCGCCAAAATTTCGGAACCAAAAAAAGAAGAAAAAAAAATGAAGGAAAGAAAGAAAAAAACAAAAAAGAACACGCGTTGATCGTTCAAAAAAAGCCCTTGACTTTGTAGCAAAGATCAACAAACAATTTTCAACCTATTTTTCAACAAAAGAGATTTAAGAGTGAGAAGCTTCGAAATTGTTTGATACTCATACTTTCATCCACCATACATAACATGAAGTCCTCGTTCATTGCCAGCATCATTTCATACTTTGTTGTATTGATGCAAGTCACCCATGCTTTGCACTTCTATGCCAACACTGGTGACACCAAATGTTTTTTTGAAGAGTTGCCAAAAGACTCTCTTGTGGTGGGTAAAATAGATGCCTATGAATACAACGAGCACACTAAGGACTATTTCAAGAATAATAACTTGAAATTAGGCATCACAGTTGTGGTATGTTTTTTTGTTTTGTCATACTCTATTCATATCTGCTGACCGATTTATACTAACAAAATGACCCAGGAAACTTTCGACAATGATGAATTGGTTGCCAACCAAAAATCATCCCCATCCGGTGAATTTACTTTTACGTCCTTCGAATCTGGTGAACATAAATTTTGTTTGACCCCGGTCTACACTGACGGTACCTCTGGTAAAGCTCACCGTATTTTCTTTGACCTTGCCATTGGTTCAGCTCATGACTACGCTGATTCTAAGAGCACCAAACAAGTTGATGCTTTAACCCAACAAGTACAATCTTTGAACAAAAAGTTGCAAGAAATTAACAGGGAACAAGAACAAATGAGAGAACGTGAGGCAGTTTTTAGAAACCAATCTGAATCCACCAACACTCGAGTTGTCAGATGGACTATAGTTCAATTGATTGTTCTCATTGGAACATGTGCTTACCAATTGCGTCATTTGAAGAGCTTTTTTGTCAAACAAAAAATCGTTTAATTTCACAAATTTTTATACTCTTCACTAGCGTGCTTCCCTCAGTCTTCAAATCATACTTAATAAAACTGTATTTTTGGTCCACTTTAGATTGCAAAATAGTAGGTTCACTAAATGAAGAAAATTCAAAGAGCGAGTATTATTATCAAAGAGTTGAGTCTATTGCGCTCGAGACAGCATTCGGAACACATTGACCATTTATCATGTATTTAGACCTGAATACGATCTTGATGCACTGTAACATCCGTGCACCAAAATTAAACTCGATTTTGTAGTTTTTTCCGGGGCACCTGATGCTCATCATCTAATGGGATTATTGACTGATGTTTCATACTCCTTAGTTTCAAAGCCACTTAACAAAGTTTGAACTTAATGAGCACACATAGTCATAGTGAGCTTACCAAGCGAATTTCAACCTTGGAGCTAGAAAACTCTAGACTCAAGCTCGAAAATGAAACCCTAAAAAAATCGCGACAAGATGACGTACCCTCTTCAGTCTGGCATCATCCCAAAATCGATAACTACTTCTCTCTCGACGAATACAAGCGATATGGGCGTCAGATGATTGTTCCGCAGTTTGGTTCTCGTAATGCACAAATCAAAATGAAGCAGTCTCGAGTTTTAGTCATCGGCGCCGGTGGGCTTGGGTGTCCTGCTTTACTTTACTTATCAGCTGCTGGTGTGGGTCATATCGGAATTGTTGATGATGACATTGTTGACACCAGCAACTTACATCGTCAGGTACTTCATACAACTGCATCGGTTGGTATGCACAAGTGCGAATCTGCGAGACGCTATCTTGCATGTCTAAACCCTCATGTGTCAGTGACCACATACCCTTTTCGTCTCTCAAACGCCAATGCCTTTGATATAGTTGGTCAATATGATTTAGTCTTAGATTGCACGGATACGCCCGCGACAAGGTATCTCATAAATGATGTTTCAGTACTCTGTGGCTTGCCTATTGTCAGTGCGTCAGGATTAAAAGCTGAGGGACAACTTACAATTTTGAACTTCATGAATTTCGGGCCCTGTTACAGATGCTTTTACCCTAAGCCTCCCAATCCTGAAACAGTTACCACCTGCACCGATGGAGGAGTCATTGGACCAGCCATAGGCTTGATGGGTACAACCATGGCTATGGAAGCAATTAAACTCATCACCGAATATTATACTCAAGATAACTTCAAACCATTTCTTGCTCAGTATTCGGGTTTTCCACAACAAACTTTGCGAGTATTTAAAATGAGAAATAGACAACCAGGGTGTGTTGTTTGTGGCTCGAACCCAACGATTACTAGAAAGCTGATTGAGAGCCACATTTTGGATTATTCCGCATTTTGCGGTAAAGTCAACTCTGACGTTTTAGCCCTTGAGAATAGAATATCAGTGACCGAGTATAACAAATATCTACAATCAAATAAGTCCTTGCTCATTGATGTAAGACCACCAGAGCAGTACCAAATAACCAGATTGCCTAACTCAGTCAATATTTCTTGGGATCCCATCTTTTCAAAAGCCGACAGCATCGATGAATACCTACCCCAAAACTTTGACAAGGCCAAAGATGATGTGTTTGTGGTATGCCGATATGGCAACGATTCCCAGATAGCCGCAAGAAAACTCATGGATAATTTTGGTTTCAAGCATGTTCGGGATATAAAGGGTGGTATAAACAAATGGAGTGAAGAGATAGATCAATCAATTCCAAAATATTAATGCTACAAATTAAATTGAAAACTATGTATGGCAATAGACGTATGATATACATTAATGAGATATAACGGGAGATAATTCGGATTGAAAATATCATTTTAGATTGGGATCCAATCGTTCCACAATCATCAAGCCCCCACTGATACCAGCAGCATACACTGAACTACCAGATAAGTCCTCACTCCACGATATTGATGTAACGGATTCTTCGGGGTAGCTTGCCGAAACCTTCACCGAGGGTTTTTCCGCGGGCGAGCTTACATGGTCGCTAATCAACTTTAGCCCATTCTCTTTTGTAGTATCCTTTTCAACTTTCCAAAGCCTCAAAGGAGTCAAAAATTTGTTGGACGTTTTTGATGAATTCAAAAGCTTTCTGGCGAGGTTCACAATCACAATTTCTCCATGGGCATTTCCAATGAGAGTCAATGGGTGACCCAAATACTCACTCACGCCGTACGAGCTTATTTGCTCTGTTTTGAAAATTAACAGTGGTCGTTCTTGTGGATTCTTTATGTGTGTGTAGGCAAAAGTGTCTTGGCCATCTAGACTAAAAAACAATCGTAGTTGATGATGAGCTTTGACGGGGGCTGAAGATGGCGTAGCTCCGCGATCAGAGCGAATACAACGGTTATTGTATTGTATTGTCCATGCTTGAGTTCCTGTAGTTTCTATATGTAGAAAATAAACTTCCGGTTTGGGATTGGCCCCTGATAGGGCGCTTATGGCACTATCCGAGACAGCTTCTATGAACGATGGGATAGCTATGTCTTCTTCAAGAGCATCGTCGAGATTTGAATTTATGAAATCGTCCGACTCTTGATGAGGTAGTAAAAATTCAGCAACAGTACCATCAATAGTACCAACGACAATTTTTTTATCCCCTAACATAGAGTAACATGTGATTGCTGAATGCTTACTAGATGCAGCATCCTCTTTCACCTCATAAGTCATTGACATTCTCTCACAAATTGTGTACTTAACTTTACCATCATTTTGTGGAATTGACAACACATGAAGCTTTCCATCCGCGAAAGATCCCATCAATACACCCAAAGTCTCACCTGCATCAACTTGAACCGGGGCCCACGATAAGTCCGATGTCACCCCATAATCGTTCGTCATAATTGCTTGAGATAAGGAGATATCGTCAGTGAGGAGGTCATATTTCCAGATCTGTATACAGGTCTTAACGTCTTTGCGGGTACCACTAAAATCAAACATGCTCAATTCTGGGTGAGTCAAGAGGTCGTTTATGTTGTTAGACTGGACATTGATGAGCGAGACAGCCAAGTATAAGTGTTTACTATCCTTACCTGAACGAGGAAGCCAAGCAGAAGACGCAATGTAGCCGCCCACGTTCAAGGCCAGTACACGTCTCCTAAATTCATTGTGTAGCGAGTGGGCTGTATACGGTGAAAGTGTTTTGGAGGAGTTAGCTTTCCCTTTATGTAATTCCAAATCAAGGTCACAGAAAGGACCAAAGTTTTCGACAAACTCGGAATGGCCAATATCAATCACCTTTATGAAGGGCAATGGATATTTTCTACTGACATGAGTCAATTGGCGAGGATAGTGGCTCTTCTCATCCACAAATTGTTTGACCTTACGCTCGTCAATAAAGAACAAATACTCTGCCCAGTTAGCAATATACGCCTGAAACTCCTTGAAAATCACCTCGTCATATCCAACTGTTTGTGTGAATCTGGGTTTGAACCCCAAGTCTCGTATAGGTCTGGGAGCGGTCGTTGTGCCTACAATGGGGCCATCAGTTGTACGAGGAGGAGCAGGAGCACGTCTTGCGGGAGCATCTTCAGTTTTCACGTGAACTTTAGCCTTGTTGGGCGCGGCTGATTTGGCCCTAACCACTTTCTTGTGGTTTGCCTTGGTCGCTTTTTTTAGTTTCAGACTTGTTTCCGGTGCATCATCAAAGTCATCGTCATCATCATCGTCATGAACCTCAGGGTCCATTGCGTAATCTTCATCGTCGCCAGAAGACGTCACGTCATTTTCCTTGTCCCCGCTGCTCTTTCTCTTTGCCATTTTTATTATTTATGAATTTTGTCTAATTACTTGGATGACATTTGAGATGACCTGAATGTTTCAGAATCCCCGCCAAATTATGCGCAAGAAGATAAAAAAATGCATAATCAAAACAAACTCAAAGTAGAAAAAAAAAAAAGTACACTAAAAAAAGTAAGGACGCAAAGAATCTGACTATCACCACAAAAAAAAAAATACAACCAAAATGAAATTGACTTAAGAAACAAACATAATTTCCACATAGCTTTAGGACGAGTTGCAGTACACAGCTATGTCTGATTCCACAGACTTTAGTGAATATCATAGCGTTGCTGGATCATTTGACCCCAACTCATCTCCAACACAATCATTGAACTACCCACACAATGATATCAACTCCACACTGAATCAGTCCAATGAAGATATTTCGGACTCTATACCTAGTGCCCCAAAAGTAATAACGTCGAAGGATCTTAACTCAGCTCAAAACCTAGTCTTTTCCAATGATAAGAGTATATCGGGTGAGAGAAGCAAGACGAAGAATGTAGCCCAAGAAAAAATTGTGGCAGATTTTGATGCTTCCACCCAAGCCTTATCAGAACAGACCGAGGAAAAGTCATCTGTACCGGTTAAAAGAGATGACGACTTCTTAGATGATGACTTTTTCGTCATTGGGGGCCTCAACAAGAAAAAAAAGAAACCACGGAAGCAAAAGAAAACGAAGAAGGAAAGTCCAGAAACAACAACAATTAAGACTGCCCCGCTATCCAGGAGTAATACTGAGAGTTCGAATGTTGAACAATTATTTGATGACAATTCCTCTTCTAAGTCTGAGCCTCAGGAACTTTCGAAAAAACTGGCTAGATACCTAATGAAAACGGGCTCGTTAACACCTCCACCCATCCTTGATGCCACCCGCATGTCCAAATACCCGAGCCCAAAATTGATAGATAGAGAACTCAATAAACTTCTGCAAGATTTCGAACAGATAAAAGACGATTCGGATGATGACATTCAAAACATCGAGGAGCGTACGGTAGATTTAAAGCCTGCCGACCCCTTCACATATACATTTGATGACGCTTCGGAGAAAAGGCGACCATATATTTTCAAAGTCGTGTCCAAAATTCCCGGCCGAAATGGTGTTCCTCTTGGCGCCTCCCTAGATTTCACAGCCAAAGGAAACAAAAAATTCGGACGAATTTTCGAGTCTGTTCTTACACACTTCAAAGCGAACCTTCGCCTTGAACCTATCTTTCAAGCCGAACTATATACTACAGAACAAACGTCTTTTATATGGGTTGAAGGAAAGACCGAAATACGACCTTTTTATAAACCAAGTACATTAAGGGTACCACCCCCTGTTGATGACGGTTTCAACTTTATTGAAAACCCAAATCTTCCTCAAACATTTGTGACGATACTTCTCATTCCCAGACTGCATTCTAAGGAATACTTACATCTTTATCCCGAATTCAACAAATCGAACCGAACTCTCGATCAAGTTTCTAGTTTAGCCAGAGAAATCGAGCAGCTTGAAAAAAAGGAAAGACATGAATTGTTGGATGATGATGATGAATCATTGTTAGATGATCAAGAAATTGGTTCGCTGGTTTTTCATAACGATTTGAAGCCTGATCTTGAAGCTCAAGGTGTAGATGGATACTTCGTGATTGGTCTCAAAGGTGCTGACAATAAAAGAGTGGAAGTGCAAGTTTCGCACGAAACTCCAATAAAAAAATTGTTACTGTATTACTTGTCCGTCAAAAAAATCGATGAAGCCAGCATCAACCTTAGCAAAGCCAAACTCATATTTGACGATGAACCATTAGATATGAATGGTCTAGTTGGTGATACTGAATTAGAGGAAGAATTCGAGGTTCAAATTGTCATATAGTTTAATGCTGGATGCTTCATATTTGACCATTTTTCTCCTTTTGGGGGATAACTTTTGTTTTTTCCAACAAGACAAATGGAGACATTGCTTCTTATGACCATTTTATACATGAACAATTTGATATCAAAGTATGCAAATGTTATTTTTTTTTTCTTTTTTTGAAGAGTGACCAATAAGTAAGATTCTCATTAGAGATTGCGAAAAATTTTTTTGGGCAAGAAAGAATTAAATATGGGAGTGCTCGTTTGCTCTTTCTTGCGTTGTTTCACAATAGACTTAGATATGCTATACTAGCTATATGGTATTGACTAGATAGGAATGATCGATTTCACCGGCAAAACCTACTCACGTATTCAGTTCTTGTTTTGCGCAAAAAAAAGTTGAAACAAACAAAAATATTCGAAAAGAAAAAAAACCTCGATATTAACTCAAGCACCTTTTTGAGGCCCTATTTACAGAATAGAATCTTGAGTGAAACGCCTAAAATTTATCATTAACGCTCTCTTTTCGGAAAATAAGGAACAAGTAAAGCAATAAAAGGAGGAAGAGTCTCTTCATAAAAAACCGAATCGAAAGTTCACAAACAAAAAAAGAAAAAAAAAAAAAGAAAGAACACGAATCGAATGATCAACATAATAAAGGCCCGTTGACTTCTTCCAAAGAAAAATGAACTTTAAGAGAGATTAATCTTTTTTCAAGTCAAGTTTTTACTAAGCTCGCATGTAGAATAGCGCATTAAGTATAAATATATACCTAAGCTTCTTTCAAGCAATTAAAAAAGGAGTACCGATTATCAACGAATGAATATAAATTTGGGACTACGGGATCCTTAAGTAGTTTGCCGTCTTTGGAAAATACGTTTTTTACATGTGTTTAACCTGTACACTAGTCGTATTTTTAGTTTTTTTATTTTTTTTCAAAAAACGGAATTTGTTTGCGATTTTAATGATCAATCGTATTCACCCATAACATCCCAAACTTGAAAGTTAATGGTGCAAAAAATTCAATTTCCCCTTGCCCAATTCTATTTTTTTTTTTTTTTTTGCCGTCTTGGTTAGCATGGCCTGGTACATAAAAAGCTCTGGATACTGTGAAAGTTTGTGATGTATAGGTTGCTAATAAATGAAAACACTTTAAGAGAACATTTCTTCTTTCTGGCATCCAAAAGTTAGCCATTCACACAAGATACCCAGACGCAGAGGCAGAATTACACATATTCTTTCGAAAAAAAAAAAAGAATGAAATTATATACCATTTTCTTAATTCAAGTAAGCGTAGTTGGAGAAATGAGATGAAAGTCCCATCAAAACAGGAAGGAACAATTTATACAATGAGGAGTTTGGCATACTCAACTCAACAGTCAGTTTTTTGTAATACAGAGATAGCAACTTCAACTAAGTGAATTGACGGACAAGTGAACTTCAGAAAGAATGCAAATAGTTCTTTGATTTTGGGGTAGTTATCAGATGTTAAGTTTCCGTTCTTCGAACCAACGAAGGTCAAAGGCTTAACCTATCACCGAGATTACTGGCACATATGCAACTGTCTTAATAAGTAATGATGTCGATTCATAATGTTACTTTGGTGATGGGTAAAAAGTTTTTTTTTATTTTTCCACGATATCCCAAATAAATGTATAGAGATTATAAACCACAGAATATATACTTATGTATGGGTATGTGGAAAAATGAGAGGAAGACTTCGCAAAAGTTTCAATGCTTGAATACTCATTACTAAGCTCAGTTATATAAGTATAGACAAATTACTAACTTTGCCCATACTGTCCAAACTCACACTTGTTAAGTTTCATCTTTCCAAATTACCATATGCCAATTCCCCAAACGCGTTTTGACATGCCTATACTACTGTGATTTCAGGATTTCAAATGATTTACCTCTACCAGGTATACCTTCCTCACAAAGTAACCAGGCCCTTTTGGAGGCGAGAAAGTCTTAAGCGGCCGTTCCCAGTACACCTGCGGTGTGGCAAGCTGTGAAATTACATCTAATTACCAGTCAATTCTGACACCCAGATCAGTTTCAATACTGGTTTACCACTGTAAGTCTTACACTGAAAGTTATAAGTTGGAGCTTCATACCAGTCTGCTGCCCCTGAACAATCTTTCGAGTAATGGGCACAAAAGTGTGAATTTATTCCTCTTTTATTTGAGCCTCTTTTATTTGAGCCTCTTTTGAATGTATCAATCGATGTTTGGCCAGCGTCACTTTTAGAAACGTAATAGTCACGCTTCGGAGCATTCTCGTTAGCATCAAGCGGCCTTACACTTACTGAGGACATACAAGTCTTTTGAATTTCCTCTGAGCAGTTCCATAATTTCCTGTCGTTACCTGAAAAGTCGGAGATTCTATCACTTATAATCTCAGCATAGAAAATCCACTACCACACCTCGAATCTAAGTAGCTACCTGGAGTTCATTGGTTCGTCATGGGTTATTAGGGTTCTTCTTTGGGGTCCATATTTGCTCTTCTGATGGCTTAGTTGGTGTTTCTAATGTATTTTTTTTTCTTTCACGATATCCCAAATTTATATTTAGCAAATGTTAACCACAAGATCTATACTATATGTACGCGTAGGCGGAATGATGAGATCAAGATCTCGCCAAAACCGCCTATAAAAACTTTTTTTTTTTCACGATATCCTAAATATATATTAAGCAATTAAATACTACAGAATACATACTTTATGTACGCGTAGGCGGAATGATGAGACCTAGGTCTCACCAAAAACCGCCTGTGGAGCTGAAATGAGAGTTGAGGTGAAGAGTGTGTTCTATCTAACTAGTCTGTTAGATGTTGTTGCGAGAGAGATAAAATGATACCAAGTTTTTTGCAGCTTGCGCGCTCAATGCAGGAAGCGAATTTTCATCCTACCACTGAGATCGTCGGTACAGATTAATCTGCCCTAGAATAAAATGGTATCGATTGATAATGGTAGTTTGGTTGTCTGTGTATGACCGAGGTGTGATGAATAACGGCCATTGTCGATGAGTGGGCAGTGTGTTGTGGCGAAGGTGTAGATCAAGCCAAATGTGTTGTGTGCTATCACAGTGAAGGTATATATGTGTTATGAGTATAGTAGCTATGGCTGAGGGTTGAATATTAGATGAAACATTCGGTTGTAGATCTGCTAATGATGAAGAACAGAAGGTGCAGCGCTGTTCCTGGTAAAATTTCCATAAGCCAATGCCGAGATGAAATAGTTGGATGTGGTCCGTATGTATTTTCGTAGAAAGAAAATGACTTTTCAAGAAGCTCCAGAATGGGTACCAATCGGAAAGACGGGTATTGGTTAAATTGGAGATCGTCTTGTCTCCAAGAATTTTTTGACTTTTTTAGTCAAACTGTAAGCTTATTTTTCAGCAAAATCAATAACAGCGCGCAAATGGTTTAGTGGTAAAATCCAACGTTGCCATCGTTGGGCCCCCGGTTCGATTCCGGGTTTGCGCATTCTTTTTTGTTTTTGCACATTTAATCATATGCTAGATATGAAAATTCACAAAGTTACAGCATTGGGTATCACATTAAATTTGATCATTATATTTATACATGTATCGTAAAGTCTTGATAAGAAAGAAGAAGGGAAGAAACATAAAAAGCTTTAAATAGAGTAAAGGAACAAGAACTAAAAGTGGTACTTATATGTACCAAACTGTAATGCTGAGAATGTCTAGAGGAAGTTATCCACGAAACCATGTTTGAATTTTTGAAAGCCTTTCAATGACTTTTCGTATACTGCCAATTCAATTTCTTCTTCACTTTGAACATAACGATCGGTTTCAAAATCCATATCTTCATATTTCACAAACTTGTCGATTTTTCCATTCTTGAAATAATAGAAAACATACCAGAAAACAAAGCATAACGGAAAGACACCCAATTCAAGATAGTTTTGAAAAAATGTTGAAACATCCCATGGGGCAAATGAAGACCACCCTTGTACTAAGATGATGAAAGAAATGAAAATCAAATTGATCCAAGGGCCCCAAGGATATGTCCAGTTAACATAATTGAGCACATGAGTCTTACCTTGTTTGGCCAACCCTTTACGGAATCTGATGCTAGTAATGGCGATTGTCCACCAACTGAGTTGATTCGAAACACCGATGATAGATTGTAACCAGACCCACAAAGTACCTGCGCCAACGAATGATGCCCCAAAACAGAGTCCACCTATTAACCAGGTAAAAATTGTGGCAACGTAGGGATTTTTCCAACGATTGACTCTGGTAAATATCAGAGGGAAGTAGCCATTGACACCCAAACTATATGCCAATCTGGAACCAGCATATAAAGCATGATTACCTGCAGATATCAAAGACGTGAGGATGACTGCATTCATAAATGAGCCACCTGCCTTAGCACCTACCATTTGAAATGCAATGGTGAAGGGAGAGGTTTGAATAGACTTAGTCAGAAGACCTGGGTAATCAGCTGGAATATTAAGACCGATAAAGAAAGTAGTGAGGACATAGAAGATCAAGATACGCCAGAATACGAGCTTAATGGTTTTAGGAATATTTCTGGTAGGATTCTTTGTCTCAGCTGCGGTCAAAGTGACAGACTCCAAACCACCATAAGTGAAAGCAGAAGTAACAAACAACTTGGCAAAACCTTTGAAACCATCCACGAATGCAAATTTTTTATAGTTGCTGAAACCAATGTAAGCATGCTGAGGATTGCGGCCTGCATTGACAGCGATACTAATGAAGAAGAAGATAAAAATTGTGATCACTTTTAATAAGGCAAGCCAGTATTCAATTTCACCATATACACGAACTGGAGCAAGAGTGAAAAAGAGAAGGACCACCCAAATCACCAAAGAAATAATCCAAAACTTCAAGTCACTGTTCCAATAAGCAACCACTAATTGAAGAGCGGTAAGGTCACTGGCGACTGAAATAGCATCGTTAAACCAGTAATTGATCAAGATAGTAAACCCAAAACTGTCACTACAAAATCTTTTGGCATAAACTGAAAATGAACCGGCCACTGGTAATAAGCTAGCCATCTCACCCAAAGAAATCATAGTTAAGTAAACGGATACACCCATTATGATGAAATTAAGAACCAAGGAGACACCACCACCATTATGAAGGGCACTAGCAGTAGATAAAAGTAATCCCAGCCCAATGACACCCCCAATTGTAATAAGATTAACAACTCTGACTGAAAGACCTCTATGTAAATCTTCAGTTTTTCCGTTATGCTGTTCGGAGGTGAACAGGGACGATGAGTCTGCACGCTCCAAATCTTGATGCACTAAAGGTTTTTTCCCTTCAGTTGAATGTAAGGAGTCAGACATGTTTGATCTTGTTGAAAAGAATTTATTATTTAGACATGAGTGAACAAAAGAATTAGTGGGGGAGAGAGGAGTTTATATATAAGATGCAAATATGCATCATCTCAAGGCTGACAAACTTTCAATCGCCGCGCGGTGAAAATATCCACAATTTTTATTTTTTTGTTTCTTTTTTTCTTTTTTCAAATTTCTTCTTTTTTACTCTTGTTTCTTTTTTTTTTTTCCTATCTATCTAATGTCATTTGCCTTGTTCCTGTACTTTGTTTACTGCAGATTCATTTCATTGCACTTATCAATTGTGCTTTAGGGCATACTGAATTATTACATGATCTGGAACTAGTGTGGATGCATGAAGTCTAATTAATTGATTAAACGTTGTCGCAATTTACCAAATTAGAGAAAGCCTCTTTGTCTTTCGCAGTATTATTGCCGAGTATCGTAAATACAGACTGGTTGGGCCACGGCTTTATCCATTTAACAATGCCCATTAGTTGTGTTGATCCCCTCAACGAATCAAACAAACGAGATGCAAGTCAGCTGTTTTGTAATTTTGTTCAAGTTTTTGGGGTCGGTGCATCAATTTAAGGTCCACAAAAATCAGTAATTACTCCGCTAAAACGTCTTTGTAAATAGGTATATTTTTTTATGAGTTTTTTTTTTTGGGCCGATGACCTTTTTGCAGTCTTTTAAAAGTTTTGTGTCAATTTTATCAGATTGCATCTTTGCACGTGACTTCAGAGGCATTTTGAGGATTGCATTTCATCACACGACGGTTGTAGCAAGGGACGAGCAAATTAGGGCGGCCATTAGCATTTATTAGGGCCGTATGTTCAATGATCAACTAAGATACAGCCATAGTTTAAACTAATGCTGTAATTATATTGCCTCAACAATAAGATTCTAGATTTTCTCAAAAACCCACCAGCAGCCTAGTCTGTTTGGGACCTGAAAGATGAAACCGATCGAGCATTCCAGTCGCCTGAGGCGTATTTTTAACCAAGCAAAAAGAGTGCTGGGACATTAATTTTGACGTCTAATAGAAGCTTACTGGGCATGGTAGTTAACTGTTGCGCCACTGAAGGCTAATTGAGGGCCCTCTCAAGTATATCCCAATGTCAAATTGGGTCGTAAATCAATCCAAAAACGATTACTTACGCAGTAACCTGATAATTATTTTTTACATAAACAATAAGATAGACCAATGGGTGAAACTTCAAACCCGAACAATTATCTTACATCTTTTAGTCAAGTCCTTCATGATCTTGGAACGAAGCTTTCTTGAACAGAAACGGACTAGAATAAAGAGGAAAACACAATACTGTAATTCCATTTCCATTTAAATATATAAATATTTTTTTTTGCACACCAAGGATGTACGGGTGTATATTAGCTCACATCTGCCATTTTTTCCAAACAAACCAGATGATCAAAAGTGGCAACGAAAGCATCATCATTCAAACACGGCTTGTAACAGATCCTTAGCTGACATTTCTCCTAGCCAAAATATTTATACATCGTACACATGTCATCCGCAGAAAACGCATTTCGACAACAGTTTAGCAATTGGACGTCTAGTCGAGGTACAACCGCACCTTCAAACGTCACTCGTCCTGTTTATGCTGACTGGACCGATTATATCAAATCAAGTGCCAATGATTTATACACCAGTTTACCCACTTATAATACAGCTGGTACACCAGGGCATCCTACAAGCATAGAAGAACCCCTGTGGTTTCGTCTAAGTCGATTAGAGCGAATAATTGGGTTTTTAGCTTGTTTGGGTGCATCCATATTATGTTTTGTTCTAAGTTTTTTCCTTTTCCCGGTTCTTGCATTGAAACCACGCAAGTTCGGTATGTTGTGGTCAATGGGGTCATTGTTGTTTGTTATATCATTTGGGGTGTTACAGGGACCAGCTAGTTATACTAGGCACTTGTTAAGTCGAGAGCGGTTTGTATTCACGATTGTTTTCTTTGGTAGTGTCTTGTTGACAATGTACACATCGATGATCTTGAAAAGTACCGTGTTGACTATATTTGCAAGTATAATAGAGATTTTTGCGGTGTTGTACTACACTGTTAGTTATTTCCCGTTTGGCGCTGGCGCCTTGACATGGTTTACAAGCTATATGATGGGATATTTTGGTGGGTTCCTTGGAGGTATTCTATGATCAAACTAATTGCATTATATTCGTTTTGGAGTTTCTTCTCTTGAGTTTACAAATTTACATAGTAACCTTTAAATCCTTATTCGATATTCATTTTTAAACAGATATAACACACCAGAAAGGAAAAAAAAATAATAAAAAACAGTTCGAATAAAATCATAATTTCATTACCTACGTACATTTGATCATAGTTGAGAAGTGAACAAATTGACTGGTCAAGTAAGCGATTGAGACAACTATCAATCATATTACAACTTTTCATCATTGGCTTCATTTAAGGCAGATTGAAGCGATTTATGTAAGGCATTCAATTTGTCAAAATCAGTTTCCTGAGCGGGCCAGCCAACACCTAAGCCGGTATCAGTATCCTTCTTAGGAATCAAGTGGAAATGAACATGATCAACCACTTGGTGTGCAATCCTACCGTTGTTTTGTAAAACATTGTAACCTTCACCGTCTGGAGTGTCATTGGTATCTAATTTTAACACTTTAGTTAATCTTTTAACAACTGGTAAAATATCAGCCAAGTACTCATCTGGAAGATTGTGTAATTTGGCACCATGATATTTAGGAATAACAAGACAATGTGCTTCAGCAGTGGGTTGGATATCAAGGAATGAGTAGGATAGTTTGGTCTCAATCAATTTAAGGGATGGAATTTCACCCTTGATAATTTTGCAGAAAATACATGAAGCACTAGACATTTTTAAACTCGTAATGTTCAATTGGGCAGTGAACCTTTTTTTTTTAAAAAGATTGAGTACTTTGATGGTTAAACAATTTCTTTGTTGCATATATAGAAAAAAAAACACCCCTTTTACTTTTGTTCTCATGGTAGCGAACCGAAATGAGACCGACCCTCGGAAATTTTTCAAAGCAGCCGGATAGTAATTTTCAGGGTGTCCTAGTCGAAATCCTTGATTGAAGAACTCAGATCTAAAGTCGATCTAGATGGATTTCTTACTGTAAACTACTGTATTTTCAGGCCTACTCATACACCGGTCTTTGCTGACATCTCGCTTTTCATGTCACTTGTCTTGCTCGAAGTCCATGCCCATGATTGGTAGCAGCCATTGGTAAGCTTTTGTATATTTCTGCTGAGGCTATCTTTAACAGACTACTATCAATGCAACTGTTGAATATTCATAGGTGGCCTACTCGTGTCAATTCAGTATGTCTTTTCATGATTTTGCATGTTCCATAGTCAATAACTATTATCAGGTCGGTCCTAAACGTGTACCGACTATTATAGAATCAAATACATCACGTGATCCAGGAGACTAGGGAAAGGGAAAAGTGATTACGTAATGTGTTACGTAATACATTTGAGATAGAAGCATTTGGAATGCTTAGGAATAAATTGGGGTGGATTTTTTAAAACCGGGTGGCAATTTAAGAGAATTTCGTGGTGTACGGATGTAAGGTTCCCCCGATAGTAAACAAAATTTGCCATTGGAAGCGCGACACAAACTTCTAAGCACAATTCATTACACACGGATTGAGGTTTTCTTTTCGATTTGCCCTTGAGAAAATTATAAGTAACCTTTACTAAACCTGGCACACCCCTTTTTCCTTTGAAAATTAATCTCATTTCGTGATTTACCAAAAACGTACAATACAATTGTCGTTAAACCCCTTTGATCATTGTCCCCTCAATCAATTGAACCCTTTTTTCTGTTTCTTTCTTCAATTCAAATAGCAAGAACGCATAAGAAAAGTATAGAATTAGAAAAGTATCCAATTGATCACATTTCAAATTTATCTTCCTTCCCTTTAAAGTAATCCCAGTAAACAATACATTAAAAAATGGCTAGCGACGGTAAGCCAAGCTCCCATGAACATAAGAAATCTTTATTGGATGCTAGTGGTGCTGAGTCAACCGAAGACAAGACCGCTACCGCCATCTTGAGAAGAAAAAAGAAGGATAATGCCTTGATTGTGGATGATGCCACCAATGATGATAATTCTGTTATCACCATGTCCACAAATACCATGGAGCTTTTACAATTGTTCCGTGGTGATACTGTTTTAGTTAGAGGTAAGAAGAGAAAGGACACCGTGTTGATCGTTCTCGCTGATGATGACATGGAAGATGGCGTTGCCAGAGTTAACAGATGTGTTCGTAATAACTTGAGAGTTAGATTAGGTGACATTGTTTCCATTCATCCTTGTCCTGATATTAAGTATGCTAATAGAATCTCCGTTTTACCTATCGCCGACACCGTTGAAGGTATAACCGGTTCCCTCTTTGATGTTTACTTGAAACCTTACTTCGTCGAAGCTTACAGACCAGTCAGAAAAGGTGATCTATTCACCGTTCGTGGTGGTATGAGACAAGTTGAGTTTAAGGTCGTCGAAGTTGATCCAGAAGAAATTGCCATTGTGGCTCAAGACACAATCATTCACTGCGAAGGTGAACCAATCAACCGTGAAGATGAAGAAAATAACTTAAATGACGTCGGTTACGATGACATTGGTGGTTGTAAGAAACAAATGGCTCAAATCAGAGAATTGGTTGAGTTACCTTTAAGACACCCTCAATTATTCAAGTCGATCGGTATAAAACCACCCAAGGGTATCTTAATGTATGGTCCTCCAGGTACCGGTAAAACTGTTATGGCAAGAGCCGTGGCTAATGAAACTGGTGCCTTTTTCTTTTTGATAAATGGTCCAGAAATCATGTCCAAAATGGCTGGTGAATCCGAATCTAATTTGAGAAAGGCTTTTGAAGAAGCTGAAAAGAACGCTCCTTCCATTATCTTCATTGATGAAATTGATTCTATTGCTCCTAAGAGAGACAAAACCAATGGTGAAGTTGAAAGAAGAGTTGTCTCTCAATTATTGACCTTGATGGACGGTATGAAGGCTAGATCCAATACCGTTGTTATTGCAGCCACCAACAGACCAAACTCCATTGATCCCGCCTTAAGAAGATTTGGTAGATTTGATAGAGAAGTTGATATTGGTGTTCCAGATGCTGCTGGTCGTTTGGAAATTTTAAGAATTCACACTAAGAACATGAAGTTGGGCGGTGACGTTGACTTGGAAGCCATTGCTTCTGAAACCCACGGTTTCGTTGGTGCCGACATTGCCTCTTTATGTTCTGAAGCTGCCATGCAACAAATCCGTGAAAAGATGGATCTTATCGATTTAGAAGAGGAAACTATCGATGCCGAAGTCTTGGACTCTTTGGGAGTCACCATGGAAAACTTCAGATTTGCCTTGGGTAATTCCAACCCATCCGCTTTGCGTGAAACCGTTGTTGAAAATGTTAACGTTACTTGGGATGATATTGGTGGTTTGGACACCATCAAGAATGAATTGAAGGAAACTGTTGAATATCCAGTATTGCACCCAGATCAATACCAAAAATTCGGTTTGGCTCCTTCCAAGGGTGTTTTATTCTTTGGTCCTCCAGGTACTGGTAAGACTTTGTTAGCCAAAGCGGTTGCTACTGAAGTCTCTGCCAATTTCATCTCTGTTAAAGGTCCAGAGTTATTGAGTATGTGGTATGGTGAATCTGAATCTAACATTCGTGATATTTTCGACAAAGCTAGAGCAGCAGCTCCAACAGTTGTATTCTTGGATGAATTGGACTCTATTGCTAAGGCCAGAGGTGGCTCTAACGGTGATGCTGGTGGTGCCTCTGATCGTGTGGTTAATCAATTATTGACCGAAATGGATGGTATGAACGCCAAGAAGAATGTTTTCGTCATTGGTGCTACCAATAGACCCGATCAAATTGATCCAGCTTTGTTGAGACCGGGTAGATTAGATCAATTAATCTATGTTCCATTACCAGATGAATTGGCTAGATTATCCATCTTGGAAGCTCAATTGAGAAATACTCCATTGGAACCAGGTTTGGACTTGAAAGAAATTGCCAAGATCACTCATGGTTTCTCTGGTGCTGATTTATCATACATTGTACAAAGATCTGCTAAGTTTGCCATCAAGGATTCTATTGAAGCTCACATCAAATTGGTCAAGGCTAAGGAAGCTTCTAAGCCAAAGACTGAAGAAGGTGGTGATGTTGAAATGGTCAAACAAGAAGAAGGTGAAGAAGAAGAAGAGGTTGAAGATCCTGTTCCTTACATTACTAGAGCTCACTTTGAAGAAGCCATGAAGACAGCTAAGCGTTCCGTTTCTGATGCCGAATTACGTCGTTATGAAGCTTACGCTCAACAATTGATGGCATCTAGAGGTCAATTCACCAACTTCAGATTCTCCGAAAATGAAGGTGCTGCTGCCTCTGGTGCTCCATCTGACGAAGCCGTTTCTGGTTCCGGTAATGGTGGTGCTGCTTTCGGTAACAACGAAGAAGATGATGACTTGTACAGTTAATGAAAGCTTTTGAATACTTTTCAAACTTGTCATGATTCTTTTGCAAACGTATCGATAAATAAAACCACGTTGGTTCACTTACTAATTATTTAGTTGCACCTTTTTCTTTTTCTAGTTCTGTATACTTAATTGATTTAAGATCATATATGGTCCATCTTACATAATTTGTTCTTTTTTTTTTTTTTTTTTCAACCTTGGCTCAGATTTTTGTATTCATTTTGAGCTTAATATTCAAAAACCTATATTTTTTATTTATTGAAACTATTATATACGAGACTTACCTTTTTTAACGATTTGACTTAAAATTGATTGTTCTTGATTTCACTGGTCCTGTTTGAACTCCTTTTGAAATTTTGCTAGAATTGTAAGGTGCTAGAGCACCAAAACTGATTCTATCAATATCCTTGGTAATTGAGTCAATATCAGTTATCAGTTTCTTATCATTTTCTAAATTCAAGTTATCAATTTCAGATTCCATGATTTCAATTTTTTGTAAACTTTTTAATATGCGATCATTTAATTCATAAATAACTCGCTCTAAATTATCAAGTGACTTGGAAGATCTGGTAGAAGTTTTGGCTTTGAATGGTAATAATTTTGATTTGGTAATTTCAATTTGTTCTTGAATATGAGCATATTTTGTACGTAATTTACTTCTTGTGATTTCTTGTTGAGCATCAAGGCCCCTATTTTTTTGTTTACCAGTAGTCTCATTATAAACCTTAAGTTGAGTAATTAATTTATCGATGAATGATTTATATTCTATGCTGATTTCGATCTTACTGCGAATTTCAGTTAAGATATCAAGTTGAGAGGACAACAGATCACGATAATCCTTGGCATCTTCTATTGAATATTGAATAGCGTCACGGAATATATGTAATGCACCTAATTTCCAGAGACCAGGATGTTCAAGTGCTTCTGATGTATAGTGTGTGATTAAAAAGTTGTGAAGATCAATAAATTCACGTATAGCACTTAAGTTCATTTTGAAAACATCGATAAAACCAGTAGTATCTTTATAAATCTTTTTGATGACCCCAAAAGCATTCGTAGGAGGTTGTTCGGCCTTTTCATTATAACCTGCGAAGAACAAAAGTTGAGGAAGTGATGGTAGTGGATCATTAGAGAGGATCTCCACATAATCGGTATAATCTTCATTTTCATATATAAAATCATCAGTTAGGTACATTGGGTCTTCCTGAGATTTCTTAGGCTCAGGTGTTTTAGAGGTTTGACGGTCCTGTGGATTGAAAAAATTATCAGACTGTTTTCTTGGTTGTCTGTTTTGAATGGCCTTGACGTCATAATCATCAAATTCCTCCAGGTCTGACAAACCGAGGACACTTTGTCCCTCATCTTCACTGGATTCGTCATCTTGTTCATCTTGTTTATTATTTGAAGCATATAGTTGTTGTTGTTCTGGCTGAGTGGGCTGGGAAGAGTTTGTGGTAGATCCAAAAGAATTAAAGGGTCCTGGTCTTTCATCGGATTGTTTGTTGCTTACGGTATCATTTTTATCACTGGATGCATTCAACGAGTTCCCGAGAGCACTTCCAAAACCTTCAAAGGGTGATGATTTAGTTTCTGGTTTCGATTGGTTAGTACCCCCAAAGCCTGGAAATGGAGATTCCGACTTAGAATCAAATGTAGTATCGTTACCTAAATTGTTGAAAGGCGAAGATTCTTTGACTTTTGGTGGTTCTTGTGCGAGCGATGAAGTATTGAGCTTTGAAAATGGCAGCTCAGGCTTCAGTTCGGTCAGAGTACCGAACATACTGAATGGAGAACCTTGCTTGGCCGATTGAGAGTCTTGTTTAGCTGATTGAGAGTCTTGCTTAGCTGATTGAGAATCTTGCTTTCCAAATTGACCAAATGGAGTTTCAGTTGATTTGGATTCCAATTTTCCAAGTTGACCAAATGGAGATTCCGTTGATTTGGATTCCAATTTTCCAAGTTGACCAAATGGAGACTGCGTTGACTTGGTATCCAGTTTTCCAAGTTGACCAAATGGAGAACTCAGTTTGGCAGGTTTAGAATCCCCTAAATTAGCAAAAGGAGAACTCAGTTGGACAGGTTTAGTATCCCCTAAGTTAGCAAAAGGAGAACTCAGCTTTAATTTATTATCTCCTAAATTAGCAAATGGAGAGCTCAGTCTTTTATTATCTCCCAACTTAGCAAATGGAGATTCATTCTTGGTAGAATTAGATGATGATTCATTTTTATTATCAAAAATTGATTGGCCCGAATTTTGTGAAAATTTAGAACTAGGTTGAATATTAGCAAAATTACCAAAATTACTACCAGTACCAGAACTTGTTGATTTACTGGAACCAAATACACTTCCAGAATCATTATTTTTCATTGATGCAAATCCGGTAGATCCAAATCCAGCTGATGCATTATTGTTGGTATTACTAAAACCACCACCTCCGAAACCAGATGATGATGCTAAAGGATTGGCAGATTTGAATTGATCATTACTAGATTCTGTAGGTTTCGTTTTATTTCCAAAAGCACCAGATCCTCCATTTCCTAAACTACCAAAACCAGAGGATCCAAAAGAATTTGAGCCGAAGGAATTTTGTTTATTTGGTTTTGAATATATTTCACCTTCAACTTCAGATTCTGATTCCGAATGTGATTGTGAAATTTTTTGTTTCAGTTCCAATTCAACTTTTACTGGAGTACCAATGGATTGAGCAACGTTATCTAAAGAGAGTTTACCATCCTTTAATGATTTCATATCGAAAACCCACCATGCCACCAATTTACCTTGATCGGTTAATAAGAGTATACGGGGTAATGTTCCAGTGGTTTCATCAACTCCCATACAAGGTTCAGCCACCGATAAAGATTTATTTGAAAATAGATCAAGGGCAAACCCAACCGCCGATGCATCATCTTCACCTTGATCGTCTAATGGCATGGTTGCTTTATCAGAATCATTTTCTTGCACTATTGAAGCAGAAGTAGTAGGTGAGGTTGAAATAATACTAAGTTCTGTAGTTTTGGAAGAAGCGAGAAATATTAATGAAGTTTGTGGGATCCAATTTAATAAAATTTGATGATAATAGGTAAGATTACGTTGAGCCATATTTTCCGGAATGGCAACAAAAGTTTCATAAACATCGGATTTGGTAATAACAAATGTTTTGACATCATAATTTTCAAGGTCATCTTTATCTTCACTGATATCATAAACCACTAACCAGTGACTAGGACCAAGTTGTTGTAGTGATATGATGATGGATGAATCATCATCAAGTTGATCTACAGCGGAGATTTCAAAGTCAAGTGAAGCAATTGCTTTTATGGAGGTACCCACGGCGTAATATATTGTAGATCCATCTAATGAAAAGCAGGCGGCGGTAACATTGGGGGTAACTGAAGTTTGATCATTAGAAATTATTAAGTTATTGGTATTATCTATGGCGAGTATGGAGTTTGAATTCAAAGGATTACATTGGAATTTAGTGATGGTATAATCCGCATAAGGTTGAAATTGATGAAGTGATGATGTAGTGAATGATTCTTTTATTGCTGATAATGAAATGTAGGATAAGTTATTATCTATGATGAGATAAAGTTTATCACCTTGAGCATTAAATTGAAGTTGTGAGATTTGCAGTGATAAAGTTATACTTTGAAACAGATTAGGCGAGATGTCCAGTTGATTTAATTTATCAAGTTTATCAACAATTAATCTTTTTGAATCAGATGCAGCAAAGTAGCCAAATTGGTTAGATACTGCAAGTAGTGAAAGATCAAGTTTGGAGGTGGATGAGATATCAATTGGCGAGTCAAATAAAGCTACCCCTTCCTCTGAGGTTGCCAATTTGAATCCCAAGTCTTCCAGGTATATTTCATCAAGGTCGGACATGATTGAGATTTAAAAAAGACCCAACTTGGTTCTAAAATGGTTTTTGATTTTGTAGTAGAGTTGAATCATCAATGGTGCAATGTTTTTTTTTTTTTTATTTTTATTTTTATTTTTTTTTTTTCATCTGTATTTTTCTTTTCTTTGGCCCTGTTCCTACACCTTTTGGGTATTTGGTGTACGGAGTCAGAGTTCAAAAAAAAAAAAAAAAAAAACAAAAAAAAAAAAAGAATATCAAGAAAAGGGGAATGTACGGATGCGTTCAGCATTGACAGCAAATGTACGGGTCTACCATTTCCCCAACTGATTTTCAGTAAATATTTTTTCTCGAACCGGAAAGAATAAGAATGTTTATTTTTCCTGCATTCCACTTTTTTCCGATACAAAAGCCACAAAAGCTGTTTCGTGGGGGAGAAGACACAGGAGAGCGTGGGGGGAAAAAAAAGGAAAGACTGGAATATCTAACGCACGTGAGCCATACAAAAGTGAAAATAAAATGGCAAGCTGTCATACAAAAGTGAAAAAAAAAAAAAAAGACAAAAAAAAAGGATACAAGCAAAAAGAATACAAACAATCACTAAAAATGGAGACAATGTGGGGGATGAAATAAACCAATCACAAACAAAAAACTCCCACTAAAACAACAGCAAAATTAGCAAGGTTTTTCCAGATGGAATTGTAACTGGATTATCCGCAAAAAGATGAACGGTTTTCCCGAAATCAAAGATGATGGTAATGTTCCGAACATAAGGGTGTCTGTTCATTTGATCCACTGTTGGAGTCTTATCTGCAAGACAATAAATCAACGTTACCAACTTCACCACGCACTGTATACTGGCGGTAAGGCGGTGCTGGGGGTCTCCAACTTTAATTTCTTTTCCTTTTCTCGGTTTCTTTTATTCGAAACTTTATTGTTTTTTGCCCTGATCATTTTGTTTCTTTTTGTTTTTGTTTTTGTTTTTCTGTTGTAGTCTTGTTCCGTGGTTGTTTCTTTTGTCTTAACAAAACGGAAAAAAAAAATAACCATAACAGTAGAAAAACAAAAAAAAAAAAAAACTAAAAAAAAGAAGGAGGATAAAAAAAAAATAGGAGGGAAAAATGAGTATACCGGGCTAAATAAGAAACCAAAAAAAGAGGAAAAAAAAAAAAAAAAAACGATGAAAGACAGTGGGAGAAAACTTTTTCCTGATAATATAACCTTCAATCACTTACTTCGTCACAAGTGAATACCTTATCAGTTGCCAACTTACTCATCTTGGACCTTCTCGTTGAAGAAGTGTCGTATACCTTCATTTCAATCACAAGTGCACTATAATACCACCAACTTAAGCACCTTTTTCTTTGCGTCATCTTTGCGTCATTTTTCTTTTCTCTTTCTTTTTTATTTAACTTGCATCATGTTTGGTTCACCATTTACTCGTAATAACTCGTCCATATCATCACCACCATCCCAGTTTAGGGATCTGGCCAGGAATGCCATTTATCAACAACTCCCACCCCTGGTTGTTACTTCTTCCAGTGCCTCTTCAATACGATCAGCACCCCTGCAATATAACAATCAACAACAAAATGTCAATAAACATTCTCATTCTCGTTCACTGCTGCATCGTTCCCTGACATCCAGCGTTTTTTCAGGAAGACGTTCAGTTCGTTCGGCTCCTTCCATTTATTCTAGCTCTACTGCCACCATTCCTGAAGATCTGGAACCATTATCAATCACCGTTGAACAACTCGTAAATAATATTGCTCTTCATGAATCTTACTTTATTCAACAACATCAACAAAGAATCGCCGAAGGAATGATTGTTGATTCATCTACATCTTATGAAACTGATGATGATGAACTTTATAAAATTTCACTTGGTTCCGATTTACAGTATCAAAATATTCCGGAATCTTTAATTGATTGGAATTTAAATGTAACTCGTTGTAAATTGATTCTTACTCAATTACCCATGCTTTCAGCTACTCCCGATTTTCAATACCTGCCATCATCACTCCCACAATTAATTGGTGATTTGGCTCAATTATGTCAAGTGGTTTTAATTCAACCTCATATTACCGATAAAGAACTCATTTATACTCTTTTTTCCTCAAAATTATATCATGAACATAATCTTGATGTTCAATTTAAAAAATCAGTGGCTGAAATTAGTGTTAAACAATCTCGACTACTTCAAATTAATAGTCCACGCAAAAGACGTAATAGTAGTATACTGTCTCCTCCAATTACATCAGCTGATAATCAACTGTTTCTAAGGTTTAAATATAAAGAAATTGCCATTCGTAATTATTTGATTAATTTGGCAGCGGCTGCAACTACCGCTTATGAATATAAATTAAAAATGGATGCTCAAAAAAAATCATTGAAAAAATCGGGAGATTCTCGTAAAAAATTATCAAAGGATGAAAAGAAATTATTATGGGAACAAGTAAGACTGGATGTTTTCCGAAGGGCAGGATTGGAAGAATAATTAAATATATTCAAATTTTGCTTTGTTATCCTTGCATGTTTTATTTCTTTGCCCTTATCTTTGTTCATTTCTTCTTTTGTTTTTATTTAATGATATTTACGCTCTATGTTGATTCTTATATAGCCTTTCTTTTATGTTAATGATAATGATATATATTTATTTTCCGAATATTTATTACAACATTCATGCGATAGAGTAAAAAGTCAAGTACCAAATAGAAAAGAAAAACGGTGAAAAAAAAAACCAGTCAAAAAAAAAAAAAAAAAAAAAAAAAAAAAAAAAAAAAAAAAATGGGTGCTTTGGGCACAGCCCTATGTCGAATACAATAAACTTAATATCTTCTTCTCATATCTTGAACCTTCTTCATATGTTTCTTACCACCACTAGTTCTCTTATCTTGAATTTCACTATATTTACGTTTAAAATATTTCCCAGTATCATCATCCTTCAAAATTTCTTCAACTAATGTAGAACCTCTAGCCTTACGATTCATACGACCAGAACGACCTTCAGTATTTCCTTCAATTATAGTCCCCATTTGGAAAAATGCCGGTGTAGTCCATTTTTCTTTCTTATAATGTCTCTTGGGATCTAATGCACTTCTATGTTTAATTACAAGAAGATCTCGACTAATTTGAGGAGTGATTTCTGGTGCCTTCATATTAAACCATTTATCACCAGAATCTTCCTTCTTGGTCATTTGTTTTTGACGATTAAGTGTATGTGTTATAGGATCATTGATTTTAGTAATTTCAGTACGTTGATTTGAATTATTTTGAGCTTCATTTAATGATTCTTCTAAACGTGAATTTATTTGTGGTAAATTAGCAATCGTTTGCTTTATTTTACTAAATTCATCATTTTGTTTGTTATCACTTGATGTCAGCAGTGATGGATTAGTCAGCTTAGTTTCTTTTGAAAGTTCACTAAATAAATGATCTAATGATAATGAAGTATCTATTCCTTGCTTTAAATTATGACTATGGTCGGATGAAAATGATTCGGTTGCTGAAACCATGTCGGTCTCCGAAGTTTCTATGATTGGTGGTTCCATGCTGGGTTGACTTTTGTGAGGGGTCATGATGATGCCTTGCTTGTGTTGTTTTTGTTTTTGTACGTTTGATATATATCTTGATGAAAAGGAGATGGTTTAAACTTTGTAGTGCATCACTGAAAAAAAAAAAAAAGAAAGAAAGAAAAAGGAAAAAGAACGAGAAAATTCAAATGTCTTTGTTTGAGATGAGGCCCCACGCGCTAACAAAAAAAAAAAAAAAAAAAAAAAAAAAACTATATACAGTTGCAACACAAAAAAGAAACAGGCTTGTTGCGGTAATAGATACAACCACGGGTGACGGTTCACTACATAGACATCATACCTTGTTCATTTATTCGAACTGCTAAATCTATTTTGGTTATATCAGTAAATACTATCCCAATATTTAGTTTCCAAGTGAATGAGCAACTTACAGTATACGATGATCATACTTTGGGGCCCTCATTGATTTATCAATGAAAAGTCGTCGATTGTAACACTGAAATCTCCTCCATCTTATTTTTTTTGTTATTATCGTTGTACTTTCAACAAAAGACTGACACCGGGTACCGCAACACTTCTCCATTGTAATTTAATTTCATTATTTTCTTTTGATTTAATTTTGAGTCTTCTGATAACCTACTGTTTAGAAATACCTTCATTTAACATGTTAACATCTAAACCATCTAATGTAACCTCACCTTCTTTGGCTTCACTAGCACCACGAGGTAGACCCAACTTAATGTTAGCATCGAGTAAAATTTGATTTATAAGCCAAGTTTTCCGTTTTTGTTTAACAGCCAGAATCAAATTTTGATTTATAACTTTATTAATTTTGGAAGCTGTGGAATATTTACTTTTTAAATTGGTATATTCCAATTTCAATTCATCAATTGATAAATCATCCAAATTTTTATCTTTAATTTTGGATTTGTTAGCTTGTTTAAGTTTTTTAGTACGATTATTAAGATCAGTTTCATATTGTTTTAAAGCTTCATCATCACCACTACTTTTCACATTAGGATTTTCAAATTGATTTAAATATATCAATTCTTCTTCATCTTCTTCATCTTCTTCATTCGTATTGTTTTCAACATCTTCTTTGTCCTGCAAAAATACTTTATATCTATCATGTGCTATTTTAAACTGCTGCGTATCTAAAGGTTGATTGAGTAAAGAATGATAATCATCATTAATCCCATTAATCTTTGAATTACTTTTCAATACATCAACAAATCTTGATGTATACCACCAAGGACTTCTCAATCTAGCCTGTTGATCTAAAAGATCCAAATATTGATCATCTGTTAAGATTTTAACACTATCACTAGTATGATTTTTGGGATCATGTATCGTTTCAACGGTACCAAGTGAAATTTTACCTTTTATAATACCATTATTAACAATTGAAACCCCATCTCGTAGTGAATGTAAATCATGAACACCTTTAACATGTTTAGCCAATGCATCTGACCGTGTGAAATGTTTCTCACATTCTGGAATAGGACAAAAATATGGTTTTTCACCAGTATGAGTTCTACAATGAGATATAAGAGCAAATCTTGATGGTTGTTCAATACCAAATCGTGGACAACCTTCCCATTGACAAGTATAACGTACTGGAGTCACCGGAACGAGATGAGATATATGGGAAAGATGAGTTTGACTTAGATGAGTAACAAGTTGACCTAAACTTTTGAATGCACCATCTGGTGTATCACATCCGAGCCATTTGCATGATAAGTTATTAAGGTAAGCAGTTTGGAAACTCATAGATGATTTTGGGAAACGAAATATAAAAAAAAAAGAACAAAGGAACAATTCAAATTTTTATGAGCCCAAAGTAACGATATGATTTTAAGGGGATCAATGAATGAGTTTTATAGTTGTTTTTTGAATAATTTAATTACTTGAATTGTTCACCTTTCGAACGGTTTAGCATTATCAACAATTTTCTGGTGCTTCCGCGCGTTGACTTTTTTTTTTTTTTTTTTTTTTGTAATCCGTGCACCTATTCTTTGATACTTCAGAGGTTAATACAGTAGGGAAACACAAAAGAACAAAAAAGTATCTATGTTGCAAGTTATATATTAAGGGGGGCGTAATGATCTATAATGATAAAATAAAAATATTTAACCAACTAAATCTTCATCTAATCTAGCTGCAGGATTGGTCTCGATGAAATCCAAAGACACTTTATGACCTAATAATTCCCTAATGTTAGAAACACCATATTTAATCATGGTTGGTCTTTCTAAAGAAAGACCCCAACCCAAAACTCTTAAGTTTTTAGGTAATCCCATTGGTTCCAACATTTCAGGTCTAAACATACCTGAATTACCAATTTCAACCCATTTACCCAAACCTTTATGATAAGCAAAAATTTCCATTGAAGGTTCAGTATAAGGATTATATGCTGCTTTAAATCTCAAGTTACTAACACCCATTTTACTAAAGAAATCTTCCATGAAACCAATCAAGTCACCCAAGGTAATATCATAACCAGCCATAACACCTTCAACTTGATGAAATTCTGCCAAATGGGTAGCATCAACGGCTTCATTACGGAAAACACGATCAATGGAGAATAATCTGGTTGGTGTAGGATCTTTAGCTAATTGATGTAACATAGCGGATGAAATGGCGGTGGTATGAGTTCTTAACACCATTCTTAAACTTTCTTCTTCTTTCCAAGGATATCTATAACCAATTGAGCCATATTTACCTGATTCATGAACTTGACGAGTATTTTCCCAATATTCTTGATCTTGAGGTTTACCAGCTTTAATAGGATCTTTTAAATAGAAAGTATCTTGTAAATCTCTAGCAGGATGTTGTTGAGGAACGAATAAAGTATCAAAATTCCAAAATCCAGTTTCAACGTATTGATTTGATGGCATTTCAGTAAAACCTAATGCAAAAAAAATTTGTCTAAATTCTTCTCTAACTTTCATTAAAGGATGTAAAGCACCACTTTGAGGATAAACACCTTCAGATTGAAAATTATAAGGTTTAAATTTTAAATCTGACCATGAACCATTAACAATCATATCAGAAGTAATATCAGTTTCTAAATTAATAATTTCAAGAGCAAATTCAGCAGCTTTTTCAATTTTAAAACCAACAATTTTAACCAATGAAATTAATTTTCTCTTTTTCAATTCAGTTAATTCTTTTTTATCAGTTAAAGTACCTGATGATTGAATTGATTTTAAATTTTCAACCGTAATATCAATTGGTAATTTATCAACCTTGGCAATTAATTTATCATCATTTTTGGCAATCCAACCATTTTTAAAAGCTTTACCTTGACCTAATTTACCAGCTTGACCTAATTTAGCATTAACATCACTAATTTTCAAACCTTCTAAAGATTTTAAAACTTCTTCTAATAATCTAATTTCATGAGATCCATGTTGAACAAATTCTTCAGCTTCTTTGGTTAATACCCATGAATCAGTTTCAATCTTACTAAAATTGATCATTTGTTTAGCCCATAATGAAGTTAAACTTGAATGTAAAGTGTTTGAATCAATATCCTTTAATTCAGGAACTTGTAAAGTGTTTTCAATACCATTATTGGTATCAACAAGACGTAATATTTGATGTTGTAAGTCTGACATGCTGCAATATCAATGTGATCTCTTTTCTTTAAACCTTTTTTTTTTTCTATAGCTTTCGGCTTAGCTTTTAATGTTGATCTATTGATAAGGCTTTCCTCACCAAACAAGAATGAAGAAAAAAAAAAAAATTTTGTTTCTATGAATAACCAAACAATTAAACGATGTGAATGGTATCAGTTAGTTGATCTTTCATACTGCAATTATGACTGATTGAGAAGGAACGAAAAAAAAAAAAAAAAAAAAAAAAAAAGAGAAGAAAGAGAAAAAAAAGGTCAAATTGATCAATGACGCACGACCATTTAACTTTTTTTTTTTCTCAAGAGGGAGACATCGAAGTTGTGGTGCACGGATAAAATACTCTTCAGCATCAAATGATGTACGGGTGTGGAACCGAGATCATTTCTAAAGGGACTCGTAAATGGAATGATGTTTTTGCAACGAGATTGCTTGTTTTCATTTTATTTTATTTTTTTGTTTGGTATTGATTTGAATATATGATAATTCAGCCGTGGATGTGTTATCAGACAAGACAGGATGACAAAGCCCACATCAGCTAATGTATTGTCAATGTGATTTAACTTAAGAAATGAGTATCTTTAGTAATTCTCGAGGATTTTCCATAATAGATGTAACTAAAATTCCTCGAGAATGTAGCTAAGAATGAAGCAAACAAACAACCAATACGAATTATTTCGAATGACTGACCTTTTCACCTCTGATTTAACAGATTCAACATAAAAACTTGTCATATTTTATAAATGTTCTTTCTATTTTTATAACAAAAGCATCTGTATCCTAGTATACATTTACCGTAATGATTGCTAGTCCAAAAGCCGGAACTGCGGAGTCACGTGTGCGCCTCCATTCTCAGTGTTTTTTTGGCGCAGTGAATTTTTAAGCGCAGCAAAAACAAAAATAAAAAATACAAGCATATTTTCGAGGCAAATCAACTAAATAAACAAACGAGACAAAACAAACAAAAAAAAAAAAAACCGTTTCAGGTGGCGGTGCGTCTAAATTCAAAAACATGACTTGGCCGCACCATTGAAAGGGCAACTGGAGTACGCATGATTACGATTTGATTTATACAGTCATTTAATCCAATAATAACAGAGTAAACAAATAATCAGTAACATGTATGTGAATATAACACCCATAAAACAAGCACAACTATAAAAAAGGAGAAATACAAAAAAAGTAAGAGTAAAAAAATAGAAAAAATAGAAAAAAAAAAAAGAAAAAAAGAGAGAAAAAAAAAAAAAAAAATAGCAATCAGGGCACGGCTGAGCAAATACCATATTGATAGGGTCTATTTTGCGACTGATCAGATCAGTACCAATGAACTGACATGGCTTATGGCAAGTGTAAGAGGTGAAAATGGCAATCTATATGTCATCATCAATGTGGGACAGTAAAGAGCAAGAAAAACGGAAAGAAAAAAAAGAAAGAAGAGAAAAGAGTATACAGAAACAGGAAATCATAGAATGTTCAAATAAGTTACTGCAAACTTTACTGTTGTCACTGTAAATTACCCCCTGATACACCTAACAAAGCAAGCAATTACAAACCCAAACTAACCAGTCTTGCAAAAGCAAAAAAAAAAAAAAAGAAAGATGAAGAAAAAATAACAAGGAAAAACTACACAGAAAGGCAAAGCAAAAAATAAACAATAAAAACAAACAAACAACAAAAAAAAAAAAAAAAAAAAAGATTCAAAAAGCATGAACGGGTTCCTGGTTAACAATAGAACAAAAAATTTATCATATATAAGGAACCCAATATCCCTCCTAGTTCCAGACTTTGAAGGATTATTCTGAATTATTCATATCAATTGATTAACTAATACAACATATTTCACAATGGCTTTCACCTGTTCCGATATTATTAAACTTATTGCTGCCATCATTCTTCCACCTTTGGGTGTCTTTTTAGAAAGAGGTTGTACTTCATCCTTTTTCATTAATATCCTTTTAACCATTTTGGGTTATATTCCAGGTATAATACACGCCGTTTACATTATTTTGAAGTATTAGATACTTTAATGTTTACAAAAAGTTTTGCTGCTGCCTTTGATTGGTAATTTTATCTCACATTATGTTTGGTTTTGGAACCAATTATTTCAATTCAATTTTTGCATTTTGATGCTTTACTCTATTTTCTTTTTACTTTTAGTTTATTTAATGAATTGATGATTTTTTTCTTATCTCAATAAATTTTAGATTGTCGCTTGAATCTGTATGTAGTCGGTTCGGGCTTATGCAAGAAATTTTCTTTGGTAATTTTTCTTGACTTGTGGAGGTCATTTATATTCGTCAGTAGGTGTCCCTCCATAGATCCAAACGATGAGATGATCTGAATATCGAAGATCTATTGTCATTGAATCTGACTTCGGATAATTGGTTCCATAAGGTTGTAAAAATAATAAACAACCAAAACCAACTCCATTTGCCGCCAATGTCGTGTCGGATAAGAGTTTTATTCAGATATCTAGGCACGTGACCCGAGCCCACCTTTTCTTATAAAATTTACAAAAATAGAAATAGCTGGCACGCTCGGGACGTCCCGGGTATACATGTCCGAGATGATCATTCTAAAGTCAGTGAAAAAGATGATGCTCATAGCGAGGAGCAGAGGTACGGGTGTATGCACCACGCTGCTCCGGGGATGCCATGGACCCGGCGCCAATACAACAAAAAACACAAAAATCTGAGACATAAATCGACGACATTTTTGATAGTATTTTTCTTATTTTTTTCAATATCGGAACACATTCATGCCCGAAGGAATCATTGAACAACCAAAAAAACCCAAGCAAAGAACCAAAAAAAAAAAAAAAAAAAAAAAGAATAAATAAATACCCAGAAGGAAAAAGAAAAAAAAAAAAAAAAAAAAAAAAAAAGAAGAACCTATTAGAAATCAAGCTTCCCATTGACTGTTTACAGTATCAATAATTCATTCACATTACACATATCACACATCACACAATGTTGAGAACTTCCTCCGCTTTCAGAGGGTTACCCACCAAATCCGTCAGGATCGCTCAATTTATTAGATCCAACTCCTCCAAATCTCATTACGACGCCGTTGTTATTGGTGGTGGTCCCGGTGGTTATGTTCATGCCATCAAATTGGCTCAATTAAATTTGAAAACTGCTTGTATTGAAAGTCGTGGTGCTTTGGGTGGTACTTGTTTAAACGTTGGTTGTATTCCTTCAAAATCTTTATTAAACAATTCTCACTTGTATCATCAAGTTACCCATGAAGCTAAATCAAGAGGTATTGATATTAATGGTACCGTTTCTGTTAACGTGGCCAATTTACAAAAAGCCAAAGATAAAGCCGTTAAAGGTTTAACCGGTGGGGTTGAAATGTTATTCAAAAAGAATGGTGTTGATTATTTCAAAGGTCATGGTTCTTTTGTTGATGAAAAAACCGTTAGTGTTAAACCATTGGATGGTGGTGAAGAAATTCAATTAACTGCTGATAATATCACCGTTGCCACTGGTTCTGAACCATCTCCATTCCCAGGTATTGAAGTTGATGAAGAACGTATTGTTACTTCTACCGGTGCTTTGGAAATTAAAGAAGTTCCTAAAAAATTGGCCATTATTGGTGGTGGTATCATTGGTTTAGAAATGGCTAGTGTTTGGGCTAGATTAGGTTCTGAAGTTACCATTTTAGAATTTCAAAATTCAATTGGTGCTGGTATGGATGCTGAAGTTGCCAAGACTACTCAAAAATTATTAGCCAAACAAGGTTTGAAATTTAAAACCGGTACTAAAGTTACCAAAGGTGTTAGAGAAGGTGATATCGTTAAAATTGAAGTTGAAAATGTCAAGAGTGGTGAAGCTGAACAATTGGAAGCTGATGTATTATTGGTTGCCATTGGTAGAAGACCATACACTAAAGGTTTAAACTTTGAAGCCGTTGGTTTAGAACAAGATAATAAGGGTAGATTAGTCATTGATTCTCAATTTAGAACTAGTCATCCTCATATTAGAGTTATTGGTGATGTCACCTTTGGTGCCATGTTGGCTCATAAAGCTGAAGAAGAAGGTATTGCTGCCGCTGAATATATTAAACACGGTCACGGTCATGTCAATTATAATGTCATTCCATCTGTCATGTACACTCATCCTGAAGTTGCTTGGGTTGGTGCCAATGAAGAACAATTAAAAGAACAAGGTATTAAATACAAGGTTGGTAAATTCCCATTCATTGCTAACTCCAGAGCTAAAACTAACTTAGATACTGATGGGTTTGTTAAATTCTTGGCTGATGCTGAAACTCAACGTGTTTTGGGTGTTCATATCATTGGTCCTAACGCTGGTGAAATGATTGCTGAAGGTGGTTTGGCCATGGAATACGGTGCTTCTACTGAAGATATCGCTAGAACTTGTCATGCTCATCCAACCTTATCTGAAGCTTTCAAAGAAGCTGCTTTGGCTACTTTCGATAAGCCAATTAACTTCTAAGTTTTGTTTTTATTATAGCTGCTGCTTTCACATAACAAGATATAGATTTTAAAACAAAGAGAATTTAATATTATAAAAATGAAAAAAAAAAATTTTTAACAAAAAAAGGCTACAGATTTAGGAAAGATTTTTTTTTTTTTTTTTTCATGTTCTCTTTTTCTTTATGCTAAGTATTATAGTAATCCGGTATTGGATCCCCTCTTCATTCCTCTATTTTATGTATGGAGTTTCATAAATTATTCATAATTGTCAAACCTGTTGATGTAAAAGAACTATTAGTATGTTTTTTTGTCATGCTAACACCGTCGTTTTTAAATGTCTTCTTTTTTTTTTTTTGGTTTTGTTAGCATACGCATATTGCAAAAAAAAAAAAAAAATAGCCGGACAAAAAAGAAAAAAAAAACATATATATAACCTGCTTCATATTGCTTGAATTTGCATCGGTCTTTGTTTGATTTCTTCTCTTTCAAAATTTTGTACCTCTGTATATATCAACACTGTAGCCAGCATTTCAAAAGCCCACTTCAAAGCCAGTTCTTTATTTTTGCTTTTGCAACAAATATCAACACGATAATTTCTTCAAAATCATGCAGCATCCAAACGTGCTCCTCTTTTTCATTCTCATCCCACTAATTGAGGCTCTCTCTTTGGAAGGTACCTGGTCATCCAAATCCCTGACTGTATTCACTGGGCCCAACTTCTTTGACCCCGTTGATGAACTTTTGATTGAACCTGCTTTACCCGGGATTTCTTACTCATTTGATAATCATGGTCATTGGGAACAAGCAATATATCAAGTTAATGCCAATCCAATTAATCATTCATGTGCAACCGCAGTTTTACTCTGGCAACATGGTATTTATACCAAGTCTAAAGATGATAAAAAGGGAACAACCAAGCTTGTGTTGAAACCTTTTGAAGTCGATGGACGTCAATTACTTAGTGATCCTTGTAATGACAATGGGAAATCTACATACATGAGATATAATCAGGTGGAAACCATTCTGAATTTTGTTATTGAATTGGATGAATATTATGGTCAATGGAAACTACAATTATATAATTGGGATGGATCTAAGAAGCAGCCATTGTATTTACATTATAAACCCCCTCTAATGTTACCTACCATGGAATTGAATCCGGTTGCAAAGAAAGATTGGAAAGTGACACATTTGAATAATAAGTTTAAACGTGCTTTTGAGAATCTGGGAAAGACTACAGCTGTGAGACGTGAGTATACGGATACAATTTATGATTTGATTTTTGGTGGTTTTTGCTTTATGGTGGTCTTGATAAGTACATTACTTTTAGTTAGGCTACATAAAAATTGGATGAAGAAACCCTAGCTTCGTACTGATTCTTGCAAAAGGCTGGAATTTTCAATCATTAGTGCTCAACTTTATAGTTTGCCCTCAAATATATATCTATAACTAGTAATTGTTTAATATACTCTTAGGTTAATTTTCTTGTTCGGGACAAGGGATTGTTTTTTTATTTAAAAATCACGTGACTTGGTTTTATCTGATTTTATTTATTTATTTTTTTTTTTTTCGAGAAAAAAAGTGGAAGAAAAATATACCAGTGAAGATGAAAACCTAATATTTAGCTAACAACTTGCTTCTAATCAACGTTCCACATTACAATCAACAATTGTAATTTACCCTTTGATTATCACCATCACCTTCACCAACCTACTATACGTGTTCGGATAGACTTAGCCAAAAATTTTTGCTGTCATCCAATTGTGTAAAAAAAGAAAATAAAACATCCAACAACAGCAGTTTACTTATTACTAATAGGTGTATCCATCCATTTACCACTTCAATTGGGAGCTTAACAAATAACAACAGCACAATTTAAATAAAACGTGTATTATGTCTAACGCAGAAGCAAGTAAATTATATGAAGCTGTAATTGAAGAAGTTATATCGGATTCTAGACAAGATTTTGAAAATAGCGGTATTGATGAATCTACTTTACAAGATTTGAAAAAACTATGGTTCGAACGTTTGACCCATTCTGGTGTTGCCAAATTTTCATGGGATGTTGAAGAGGAGGCTGAACTTCATGCTGCTGCCGCCGCCACCACCACTGAAAACCCCGTTACAGGTGCTTCAATGGCTTCCAATACAGGAACCACTACATCTGATGTAAAATCAGAACCTAGTGATAACTTTCTGTCAATTTCAACTATCAATAATAATAACAGTATAAATAATAATGGGCTAGAATTACCGACGGTGAATGAGCATAATAATGCTGACCACAATGGTGATGCCAGTAATGTTCAAGTCAAGCTAGAAACTCCAGATATAAATCAGGACTACGATGAAAATAATGGATTAATATTACCCAAGGTGAATCAGGCCGATGGGACTTTTGAACTTACTTTTTATACTGATGGTGCAGATGAATTGATGGATAAATTGAGACGTAAGCAAGAACAGTTGAAGCGCAAAGTACAACAACAAAAACAACAACAGAGAAAAACCGTGAGTCAAGTTGATGGTGCACCAGATGATGATGATGATGATGATGACATTGATGACGACGATGATGTCTTCAATGATTCTGATGATATCAATTCGGACTTGGATGATGGTTTAGAGTCGGAAAAGTCAGACGATGAAGATGGCGATCAGGAAGGACAAATCATGTTGTGCCTTTATGATAAAGTTCAAAGAGTTAAAAATAAGTGGAAATCGAATTTGAAAGAGGGTATCGCCAACATTGATGGTAAAGATTATGTTTTTCAAAAGGCCACAGGGGAAAGTGAATGGTAAATTGTTTGACTTGTTCTATATGGTTTTTGTCTTTGTTTTTTCTTTTACAACTTTCGCTTCTTATCTTTTTTATTTTTTTTTTCCACCCTTTTTTTTTTGCTCTTTTTTTTTTTTTGAATAATTGCAGGCTAATTTAGATGTATTAATCAATACATATAGCAGCACATCAATGGAAGATCGACTTACCTAGGTACGAGCACCCTGATTTAAGTAGAAACTTCGTGAGCTAATAGTTGTATGTCAGATACATTTTTTTGATCTGCAAAATAAAATGATTGCATTTATTCAAATTTGAAACCAAAAAGCTTTGGTAGCTTGAAATCGGTACGCACTTCATATTTCGTCTCGGTGCTCTATCTCTGCTAGTAGGCTGATCTTCATGAGACCAAATTTATACTTGATTATATTAGGAATAACAAACATGCATTTATGATATATCTACGTAAAAGTCAGAATTAAAGAAGAAAGGTATAACCTGTTACACAGGCTTCATGACGAGGTTTACAAGGCGATTGATAGAAACAACATCTACCAGTTACCTTGTGGTGGGCCACCGTGACCACCGTAGCCACCTTGAGGACCACCGAATCCACCTTGAGGACCACCTGGACCACCTGGACCACCAAATCCACCTTGAGGACCACCTGGACCACCTGGACCACCACCGAATCCACGGGAACCACCTTGTTCTCCACCGTAGCCACCTTGGGGACCGCCGTATCCACCTTGAGGACCGCCATATCCACCTTGAGGACCGCCATATCCACCTTGTTGACCATTATAGCCGCCTTGTTGGCCGCCGTAACCACCTTGTTGTTGTTGGTATTGTTGTTGTTCATGCTTATGTTCTTGGTGGTCTTCCCATTTATCTTCAGCTTTATTGGCAGCAAAAGAACCAAGAATGGCACCACCAATGGTGGCCAATTTACCATTACCTAATTTGTGACCAGCATAACCACCAGCGGCAGCACCACCGACGGTAGCCATTATACCTCTTTCACCTTCACCTTCGTTTTGTTGGTTTTGTTGGTTTTGGTCATATTCTCTGTTGTTGTAAGAGCCTTGATTGCCCGAGTTATAAAATTCGTTAGCAGACATTGTGGAGTTAAATTGAATTGATAATTACCAAGAACCAGTCAATTGAGCTGGGGAAATAAGAATTGGGAATACCGTGTCTTTTTATACTTTAACAATAAGCGAGATCAACCTCCTTTACTCGAACAAAACAAAAAAAAAAAAAAAAGAAAAAAAAAAAAAAGAAAACCCAGTTTCAACGCATTGCACAAAACTGGAACTGAATTTTCCTCTTTTCTGTTTTTTTTTTTTTTTTTTTTTTTTGTCCTACAATAAATTGGTTACGTCGGCCCGTTGGTTTGTGATGGTCAACGACCTTAACGACAGCACGAGTGCCAAGAACGGGCTCAGTCTGTTATAAACAAACACAATACATCATAGTTGTATCTACTTGTAGATCATACATCATCAAGTTGGGGATGAATAATCTGAAAAGAAAAAAAAGGAAAAAAAAAAAAGAATTGTGGCCTATCTCGAAGCACCACCCAAATGAATTCGGGATAAATCGTGATTCAAAAGACACTCAACGAAAACTCAATTATTCTGATTGAAAAGATCATGTGTATACGTTTAGCATGGCTTTTTGGTTTTCACTAAGCCAATTCGCGTTTCAATGTATACTTAATACAGAAATAAAAATAATATCATGGAATTAGCGGACCCATGCTTGATGGGTTATTCAAATGTCTAATCAAAAACAAAAAAAAATTTGTTTTTCAAATCCCGAGTTTATTCTTCCTTGCATTAAATGATTACGAAGCAGCTACAAAGAGCCAAAAGCTAAGTGACACTGCTTCTTTGTTTTCTCGTTTTTTGAGACCATTACATCCGATGCACAAAACCAATTTTTTGATCATCTTCGAATCAACTACAGGATATAATTGGAAAGGCCAATCATTTAAGATTTGAGGGTCATTTCCGTTGGCAAGAGTGTTTATGCACTGCCAGGTCACTAAAATCATCGGAGCTTTATTTTTAGAATTACCCTATTTGTATCGATTGGCCGATTTAATTGATTGTGCCTCGTTTGACGGCACACAAAATTGAATGGCTAAAAAATAAATAGAAACGGAGCAGATCAGAATCTCCAGTTTTAAATTTGGTCACCGACTATATGCATACACAAGGCTCTTGATATCAACGTATTTAAAATTTTGGAGATATACATCGCTGAACGTACAAACTGTTATGTAAGAATTCAAAGAGAAACAGGGCCAAAAAAAAAAAAAAAAAAAAGAAAAGAAGAAAAAAAGCATAAAAAAAAAAAATTGGAAAAAAAGAAAAGAATGGAGATGTCTAGTTATTTAAAAGTTAGGAATTTGCAAGTCCAAAACTTCTCTACTGCTATCATCCGCAGGTTCACCACCTTCAAATATACAATCAAAGTCAACGATCAAAGTAACCAAAATATCCAACGATACATTCAATGTAGGCACAAACACAATGCACACATTGCGTAAATTCATTCGATTACTAGAGCTGTTGGCAATAATTTGCCTCAAAAACTTAAACATCACAAAGCACATATCGTAATGAATTGTATCAACATATGTAGAATCATTGAGACAATGCCTAAATTGTCTTGCCAAATCCTCTTTAGAATTGTTTTTCTTCATTACTAATGATTGTAACTGATTGTAAGCTTGAGATCCCATGATTGGTGCTGGTAATTCACGTAAATAAGTCTTTAATAACCCGGCTACAGTATGCATATCGGGTTTCAAAGTTGATTCAAACAAGTCTAAATCAAATTGGGTATTAAAATGATCCTTCAATTGCCTTATGGTAGAAGCAGATCCACTTAATCTAAAAATCCCTTCTTCGTATACCCCACCAGTTCTCATTAAAAAATCAAGACATCTGAAAATAATACTGGGGATTTTTCTGCCTAAAAATTCATGACTTGATAAATTATAAGCCTCGCTAACTTCACGGCCAAATATAGCTTTGGCTACATCCTCATCTAAATTCATCAGGTCCAAGTACAGTTGAATACTTGGCTCTTGATAAGGGGTACCACCAATACCCGATTGATCATGATGTTGCAGTGGTGGAGGATGTGATTGGTTGGTGGGATTACGTGACAGCACCAGTGATGGAGTATCACCATAATTACCACTACCAAATAATGGAGTTTGTGGAGGAGTAGCACTATTATCATCTTCAAATGCATGATTGCCACTATTGGATGTACCTTTATAGCGGAATGGGAAAATACTTCTCTTCTTTAATTTTTTACTGGCATTAGCGGCAGCAGCAGCGGCAGCAGCCGCAACGTCCTTATAAGTCTGGGTAGGGTCATCCTGTGAATAAACGGTGTTTGTGGATTCTAAATCATTACCAGGTATATAAGCCAGACCAGGAGTCAAACTATTAGAACTGAGACTGGTATATGGCTTACTGTTTTGTTCCAATTCATCTTGATAATCATACTTACTTGAAGGTGTTTCCAAGAAAGTAGAGTCGATGACGCCACCACCACTGGCATCAGCCGAATTATTAGAAAGCAATGATGTATCACCCGTATTATTACCGCTGGCATTGAATTCAATCAATGCATCAATCCACTCGTCACGTTCTTCATCTGATTCAGTACAGAAAAAGTGTTTGGGATAAGATGATAATTTACTAGCTTTAGTAGTTTCAAGAATCAAAAACGCATGACGATAACCTTTATCTTCAGCCACGTTATCATTAGATTGTCTACCAATTTGAGTTCCTTTCAATTTAATTTGTTCTAATAATGTACCACCTGGTGATTCATAAATTTCCAAAACGGGTCCATCAACTTGACACCATCTAACTTTCCAACTGGTACCTAAACCTTTATAACGGCGAATCAAGAAACCTTCTTTACGAGCCCCACTTCGGAAATCATCCAATGGACTCACAAAATCAAGTGAAAGGTATCGACAAATACGATGTAAAATCATATTTGGAATGTGAGGCATGACAAATATAGTATTGAAATAATTTTGTAAAGCATCTTTACGTGTATCAATCTTACTGGGAGTGGTGGCACTAAACAATGCACGATCAGGTACTGGGGGTAATCCGAAGCAATCAACAATGGGTCTTATTTCATTATCAAAAGCTTGAAGTTGAGTATATGTTTTACGAATACGCCACATTTCCTTACCTGACTCACGGTCATTGATGGATAAAGTGAAATTAGGATCTTCGGATTTTTTGGAATAAACACTTATGGTACTCACTATTTTGATTGTAATGGTGTGGAATTCTTCAGGTTTGATTATCAAATTGACATCTTCTTCATCGGGTTTTGGAGTATGAATGACATTAAAACTTGAACCAGGAGTTTGAGCAGATGGTCTGTTAGAACCAAACGAATCGGTACTCATTAAATTATTAGCCACTGGAGTACGAAGTAAATTACTATCGTAGTCATTAAGTCTTGGTGAGGCCATTGATTGATGCGGGGATGCTGAAAATGTGTTAACTTCAGCAAATGGAAGTGGATTAAATTTGCCGGAACCCGATACACCATTGAATGCTTCAGGAGTTCCTGGGACTTTGGCAATGGAATCATTGCCACTTAATTGAGAAGTCAAGTGAGTACTGTTAGGACTATCAACCTTGTGAATAAGAGAAGCAGAAGGTAGAGAGCTTTGATCATAGCGAGTAGCCAGCAGCGGAGTGGTAACTTCATGATTAACAGGAGATTTTAACGAAGCCATTGTTTCGGATTTATGCATCTTATTGTTCAAATCTTTGGAAGAGTCTGGAATCTCCACGGTCAAATCGTTAGAATTTAGAACGTCGCGTTGATTTTGTTGATGTTGTAATGTTGGTGGTAATTTGATTCTAGATTTGTAAGAACTGAAACTACTTGTACTTGTATTTTTATGCTGAGTCACTTTGTTGTTGCTTGCGATATTGTTGCCACTACTATTGGCACGTTTGGCGCCCACAATACTGGTGTTAGAATTATTATTATCGATTGACGAAGTTGTTGTATCAACGATGCTATTATCCGCCGCCTTGGCAGATATTGAACTGGAGTCAACCACTTCAGATGTGTTAACCTCATTTCTTTGGTCGGGAGTTAATGGTAAGCTTTGCTTTGGTGTTGCTTCTTTCAGTGGAAGTTCAGTGATTTCAGTCATATTGGTAGATTCTATGCCGATGGTATTGTCAAGTTTATTCTCAGTTGGAGATACAGTGTAATTATCTATGTTGTTGTTGTTGTTGTTGATAGGGGGTAATGGTTTCAGATCAAGGACAGTTGCTTGTGATAAGGCTTCATCAGCGTGACTTAGAATAGTTTCGTCAGGATTGATGTTATTGGATTGGTCTACACCAGCCATATTGGCAAGGTGAGTCCCAAATGAGGTTGAGGTAGATAACCCGCTAAATGTGGAAGTAGACTTGGGTAAATCTGATGTGATTGATGAAAAAGAAGTTTTCCTTTCTTGCAGTACAATTGAGTCATTCTTGACATGCGACGTGGGTCTTCTACGTGCAGATCTTTGAGGAATTTCACCATCAAGCGAGGTTTTATTTTCATCATGCTTATCGGGGTTAAATACAACATGATCAAGAGGGGTTTTCACTGGCACGGCCAATTCATTGGATCTAGTACTTAAGTGTGATGAGGTTGATGCAGATGGTGGGATAATTTTATCTAGTGGATGAACATAAGAGTCTTTGGACGTAACAGATACTGGAGAGGTTGAAACGTGGGAATCGGGAGAGATTCCATGTTTTGATAAGAGTTCTTGTAATGTGTCGATATATTGTTCTTTTTTCTTCAAGGATGATTGTAATTCTTTATTTTCAAAAAGTAAGAGTTCAATGTAATCCTTTTCCGATATACGAGAGCGATCAAATTTAGGATCTGAGGGGGCCAAGTCAGACACTCTGCGTCTATGCTTGAAATGAGTATTTATCTCCAAGTTGAGGGGATTTTTTGTTGATCCGTTCATTCTTTAGAAAGAATTAGTGAGTTGTAGATGGCTATATGTATAATAGAAAGAGTCTTTCAAACGGGTAACAATCTCACGGGTGGAAATTTATCTCTCACTGGTCTTGACAAGCACGCTGATATATGTATAGGGCCCTTAGAAGAATTAAGACCCAATTTGATGGAAAAGAAAGAATTGTTTTTTTTTTTTTTTTTATTTGCTAGTCTGACGAATAAAAATTTATGTAGAAATACTCCACGACTTATTTATATTATATATGATCTAGCGATTGAAGAAAGAGGATCAAAAAAGAAAAAAGAAAAAAAGCAGGATGTTGAAAGAGTGTCGGAATGTTTCGATTCTCCACCAAACTGATTGTAGACGAGAGGATAAAGTGATGTGTTCACGTTTGTTTCGTTGGAGATGGATTAGAATTGTAGCCGATGAAAAAACGAACAGTCAAATATGTTGTTTTTTTGTTTTTTATTTTCATTTCTTTTTTTTTTTTTTATTTGCTTTGTGTTTTTTTTTTTCTTTTTTTTTTTTTATTTTGGCGCTTGGTGGGATTTCCTTTTGGAGTTGTCCCTTTTTTTTTCTGGTTTTTTTGGTTTTGCATGTTTTTTACTATTTTTCTCTCTCTTTTTTTTTTGGTTTTGTTCTTCTGGTGCTGTTTCTACGCGTGTTAAAATCTCTTTTTTTTTTTTTTCTGTTCTTTTGTGGGTTTCCCCCCCAAACCAAAACCAGCGCTGGTTGAAATATCAGCTGCCAATATTCCACCCATCATGGGCAAACACTAGCATATTGGGGCAGAAGCTAGCACACTCCAATGGAGGAGAAGGTAGTATGGCTGATATGTATTGTTTTCTGTTGTACATCTGAGATCTGACATCGTGTTCACCAGGATAAATGATAGACGAACAACAACCGTAGTGTCGTATTGTACTTTGTTTGATTGTGTGTATTTGTTCTCTTCAAACACTCTTTGTGTTCGAATTGTGTTTTTTTTTTGTTTTTTTTTTCTTTCTTTTCTCTAGATCTGCCGGAGTAACGATATATTGTTGTTGCAAGGGGTAACCTACGGTCATTGACAAAGGTTAGGGCTGGGTTTGACCAGAATCATTTAGATCTAGGTTTTGATGTATATATTTACATATTGGGAAAGTATATAGGTATAAATTATTTACTCCACTCATCACGCTAGATCAGATGCACTCCCCGCTAGGCATCGTCTCCACTGGTGCCGGCCTTCTTTTTGAAATAAGACCTGGTATGACGAATCACCCTTCGACTATCATCGGGGTCTTTTTTCAAAGGACTATAACCATAATCAATCACGTTACCTTCACTATCCATCAATTCTCGCATCATCTTATGTGTCACGATGGTATGGTCGATAAGTTCGGGTGACTTACTGCTCTTTCTGCTAGTATCATGCTGTTGTGGCTGCTGTTGTTGTTGCTGTTGCTGTTGCTGCTGCTGTGCGGGTGACTCCTGAAATTGGTAAATGTAATTGGAAGGCAAGATTGCATTTGGCATCATTGATCTTCCCAATTTAATAGCTTCATTGGCCCAGATCGTAACATCACTTTTGGGGTTACGATAAGGTGTCCAGGTACGTTTACAACCTTTAACCAACTCCTTGGTCACTTGTTCATGACCCCAGGTTTGATTCCATAATAATTCATCAGCATCATCTGAAGTTTCATAACGTGATGGTGAGGGGGATGACGTGGATGTAGATGCCGATGTAGAAGAAGATGTTGTACTCGATGTTAACCCAATTAAATGTGAGAAAATACCGCTGGTTAGCGCTCCATCGGAGTAACCCCCTTCTAAAAAGGAAACAATTTTACCATCAGTATGTATGTTGGCAAGTTTGACAACATCTTTAGTGAAAGTAGCATAAAATGATGTAGGAACATTTATACCATGTCTTTGCATTTGAGGATTTTCATACTCTGAAGCATCAAACCCAGCTGAAATCACAATTAGGGGTTTAAATGGAGGTGGAGGTTGGGGTTTTTTAATTGGATGTTGATATAAATGAGGTTTTAATAAATACTTGTTATACTTTGCCAGATCATTCAAGTATTGAGCACATTCATCATCATAAGTTGTTTTAGCTTGATTCAAGAATTGGTTAGCTCGGTTAAGAATTGAAACGTATTTGGTCTTGTAATGTTTATAAAATTCATCTTCCAGGTTCCAAGATTGTAAATGTACATTCCAAATGTTTAAGTCATGATCCATAATACACGTTGATGCATTCTTGATGTTTTCTTTGGTGGCATAACCTAATTCAGTTGGGTATGACTTAATATCATGAAGTGAAAAGTATCCTACTTTCGGATAAGTGGCAAATTTTTTACCATAATCATCACGAGGATTGGAATTGATAGAATCTTGTTCACCCTCTTGTTTAGTTTCTGTGGATTCATTTTCAATTTCATCCTCTTTCCCATGGTCCCCCATAAATCCAGCACGCTCCCAACAAATATCTTGAGAACCATCCCCATGATGTAAATCAATATCAAGAATCGCACAATGACTCACACCATATTGTTCAAATGCATATTCAATCCCAATTTGTACATTATTCAAAAGACAAAATCCACTTGGTAAGCATGCATGTGAATGATGACCAGGTGGTCTAATAACCACAAATGCTAAATTATGTTGCGAATTATGAGGTTCAACGGGAGTTCCATAAAGAGAATCTACTGCCGTTTCAATTGTACCAATTACTCCCTCAATAGCGGTTAAAGTTTTAGGAGTTAAATAAATATCTCCTACATTCCAATCTTGAGGTACTTCAATTTCATCTTGTCGTAATTTATCATGACTTTCTAAACAAAGTTCAAATAATTTACGAGGCCATTGTTTACCATGAATTTTACGTACATGACTAGAAAAAATCGATCCTTGTTTGGTAGAATTCATAATTTTGTAATAAAATGGAAACATGGTAACGGCCGCCAGAACCCCAATACATGATGCAAGTAATCTTTGGGGTCTTTCAAAAATTGTCAGAAGGTACAGTTTAGTTACCCATTTACGACCAAATGCATGTTCCGCAGAATATGGGGATAATACAATCAATGTTTTCATTGATTCATGTTGAAATCGGGGTGATTCTTTTTCTATATGAGGATTTGATCTTAAAAATTCGGCGAATGATTTTTGAAAGCGTGAAAGTGAATAGTCAATGAGGGGAGAAGGGTCTAAGATTTTCAGAAATCGAGGGTCCATATAAGGACTCGGCGACCGTGACTGTTGTTGTGGCTGGTCATCATGGTCAGAAGGATGTAATTTTTGTTTGACGGCAAGTTTGGGATGAAGTTTATCATATCTTCTTTTAGTCTTAAATTTCGGGATCTGTTCCAGAGCTTGTTCTTCCTCTTCAAGTTCAGTGATGTTCACAATCGACTGGTCACGGCTATAGTTAATTGATATGTTCCCACCAGCAAGCACTGTATGGTCAAGCAGGAGATCGGCATTCTGTTGCCTTTCTAATTCCTCGGCAATTTCGTTGGAAGATGGTTTGATGCTCAAGGTGGTTTCGAATTGAGAAATCAAGGATTCTTCACTATCATTATCCTGGGAAAGGGTCTCACGTAGATTGGACATTATGTATTTTATTTTGTGTCTAACTTATCTATTATTTATGTTGTGAAGGGATGGTTGGAATGTAGTGCTTGAGTGGTAAGAATAGTTTGGTGCAGGCTGAAGAAGATCAGAATCGGAAACAACAATAAAGCTTGGCCCCCTTGGAGATCCTTAAACCTGGTGAGAAGCGAGAGAGAAAGCCTACCTAAGTACAAACCGGAAAACGAGTATCTCGTCACTAAATCAAAGTATGTTAGAGTATACTAATGGAGTAAATTAATAACAACAAAGATGAAATGAAGTCATGAATTCTGAACTCTGAAAATTCCCCAAAGCTGCCTAATTGGTGGTTGCTTCATAGCACCAAAGAAAAAAAAAAAAAAACACCAAAAATTAAATCACAAACGAAAAAAAACAAAAAAAAAAAAAGGTCACCTGCAGAGAAACTTTCCCAAAGGGTGCGATTAATAAATTGTACAAGATTTTTGTGCGCATTTTCAGTTGTATTTGCAGCTTTCCTTCCGTTGTACGCGGCACAGGAACAAAAATATCAAAAAAAAAACGCGGTTTTCTAGTCATCCTTGAAAATCTTAACAGGCGTGCCTGAAGTTTACCATTCGATACATTTACTTCCAGATGGTCATGGCACATTCCTTTACTTTATGGCTTAGTAAAGAGAAAGTGAGAGGGAGCAAATGGAAAGACGGGAGAAAAAGACCTAAACGCAGAAAGAAATCAAGTATTGCATTTTGTAGTCCAATCGCCATTCCCATTCACACATCATGTTTGGAAAGTTTTACCGTACACAATCTTTTCTTTCCAAGTAAGCATTTCTTGTACCGCCTCTGTGTCCCGTATCCAACCATACTTGGAGCGAGAGCGATTTTTGTGAATAATATATGGTACCCAAGCCAGGTACTGTGAGAAACCAATACACTCCCTGATCAGCCAAGCTGCTCTGATATTGCAAGAAAGTCTACAATTGAATAGACGAAGCCTCATATTAACCGCAAAGTTCTACCTGATGAAAGTTTATCAAGTCACCGGGTGTGTTATAGATGTTTCGGCATAAAATCACCCATAGTGTTTCATTAGACGAAAAGTGATATAAAGTCAGAATTTCCGCTGGGAATTAATCGATTACTTTAATATGTGTCTTTGACTAGTCAATAGCTTTGATTTACACCGAAGAAAGTAATTTGTCTTAACTGTTATTGCTTACTGAAATGGAAGGGATACCACCTTGAGATTGGAAAAAGGATCGCTGTAGATTATTTTGTGATTGTTATAGATGACGGTGAAAGGTTGAGATTTTCTAGTCGTATTTGTCTACTTTCTACGGATGCTGGCGTCACTACAATATAGTCCTACATTGAATTTCCGTGGTGGAACTCGTTATTTTCAAACCTGTTTCGCGTATCAAATTAAATAAAATCTAACTAAGTAGATGAGGCAACGGCATCTGGTTTGGTGAACAATTTAGGTTCAATCTCACCAGAGAGTCTTGCTGTCTCACCAACATTATGTCTTCTCTTTCTAATAACATTTTCAATGAAAGCTTCACCAGCTTTATAAGATGATCTAACCAATGGACCACTGGCGACGTAAAGAAATCCCATTTCCAATGCTTTATCCCTCCAATAATCGAATTTTTCAGGTTTTATGTAATCCACAACCTTCATATGTCTCTTCGTAGGTCTCATATATTGACCAAATGTGACCACATCACATCCAATCGATCGTAAATCTGTTAATGTTTGTAAAACTTGTTCATCAGTTTCACCAAATCCCAACATCATGGAAGTCTTTGTGACTAATGATGGCTTGGCTTGTTTGGCACGCTCCAAAATAGATAATGATTGTCTATAAGTAGCACGACGATCTCTGACGTGTGGCGTAAATGCTTCTACGGTTTCAATATTATGGGCGTATACATCCAAACCCGACTTGGCCAATATTTCTGCCATTTCTAAATCACCTCTGAAATCCCCACCTAATACTTCCACCAAAATTTGAGGAGCCTTCTTCTTGATTCTTCTAACGGTTTCAGCCAAATGATTGGCACCACCATCAACTAAATCATCTCTATCAACTGTAGTTAAAACCACATAACCCAACCCCCATCTACTTATAGCTTCAGCGGTATTTTCGGGTTCATTTGGATCAGGCGGAGCAGGCTTCCTGTTCGTTTTAACAGAACAGAATCGACAACCTCTGGTACAGGTGTCCCCCATCAACATAATGGTGGCGGTGGCTTCAGATTTCTCACCACCCCAACATTCACCGATATTAGGACATTTAGCCTCCTCACAAACAGTGGCCAATTTCAATTCTCTAACATCCTTCTTCAAATTATGGAATGATTTCCCCTTGGGAATGGGAACTTTTAACCATTTGGGTAATCGATGTTCACCTTCTCTGGCTGCTTCCAAAGGATCCAAGATCATATCTTGAGCTTTCCCACTTATGAAATCATCGAAGGAAGGACCCTTATTTAATGAATCTGAAAACACAGTTTTGGTCCTTCTCTTCAGTTTTGGTTTGCTGGTCTCAGAAACATCAGTGGCCAAAGTTCGATGCAATTGGGTTTGTAATGGTTTGCTGAAGTATTGCACTGTTCTGGGCAGTATTGACTTTATTGGGATCATGACGGTATATTCGTGGACTTCCACTTCTAGGATAAAACAATAAAAAAACAAAAAAAACAAAAAATTAAAGACACGAGAGTATTCAAAGTATGGATATGTTAGGGTGATAAAAAAAAAGCCAATCAGCTAGGTTGTTTATGTGCTGATATTATGTTCTTATGAAGTATTTGATTACTAAAAATATTTGCGTTTAATTCTGTTTTTTCCCTTCCTTTGCTAAGCTCTTCTCTTTAGAAAAAAAATACAGAAAGAAAAAAAGGTAGAAAAATGGCTCGTTAAGACCCGATCTCTTATTCTTTTTTTTTTCTTCTCTTGTATCTATTTCTTTTGTAATGATGCTCGGGTGGGTGCGACATTTTTTTTAATACAGAGTCATTTTTTCTCACATTTCAGAGTCATATTGTGGCACCAATGACAAGAGTCGGTTTCGGAGTCATTATTCGGCTTGAAAACTACTAGTACGAAATAAAACAAATAAAACATTTATCATTACACATCTGACTAAACTCAAATCTTTCTTCTAACTGGACCACCGGCGGTCTTTTTGGGACTCAAGCGTTTCCTCTGGTAAGATCCCAGTCCAACTGACGATGTTGGCATTCTTCTTCGATCAGTAGGAGTATTTCTGCCGTTATTAGGAGCGAGAGATGATGTTGTTGCCCATGGTTCTTCTCGTTTCAACTTTTCTTGCTCAAGCAATTTGAGTAGAGCCTCCTTTTCGGCCTCTGCAACCTGACATTTTCTCACTATACTATCATAGTCTCTCATTTCATCTCTGTGTTCATTGATGAGTCTTTCAAGTTTCTCTCGATGGCTATTCTTTATCAAGGCAACTTTCCGATCATGTTTTTTGGAATACTCACCATAAAGAATCTGTGATGCTTCATCCATTCTTTTCTCTAACTCTTTATGATAATCCAACTTAATTTCTTCGAGTTTGTTCAAGTATTTTTGCTCATTAAAGGACGACGTGCGTGACTTCTCTTTCTGATTTAACTTTTGTACCATCTCCTCGATCTTCTCGGTATCATGTTTGATAATCTCATCCTTTTCGTGTAATTTTTGCGTCATTTCTTCAAGTCTTACGGAGTGACCCTTATTGAAGTTCTCCTTCTGCCTGATCTCATCGATAAGATTGTCAATTTGCAGATGAGAATCCTTCACCTGAGAAATCATGCCATCTCTTTCATTCAATACCGTGGTCAATTGGATTCTCAATTCCTCATTCTGTTGTGAAGTTGCATCGAAATCTTTTTGTAAACTTTCAATGCAGGCATCCTTGCTTGAAACCAAATCTCTCAGCAGTATCAATTCATCCTTCGTCATTTTGAGATCGTGTTCGAGCTTGGTAATGTCTTCTTGATATGTCTGTGCTTCTTTTACGATGCTATCGAATTTTGAGCTCAAGTGTAACTTTTCGGTGTTTAAATTATTGATTTCATCTTGCTGAAATTTGATATTGCTCTGTAAAGTTGTGTTTTTCTCTTTCAATTCGAAACTCTCTTGTTCTAAATCTTCCGCGGACCCTTTTAACTTCGAGATTTCCGATGTTAATACACTGCTTTCGGTCAACAACTCCTCCTTTTCTTTGAGTAGGTCTTCCACCTTATTGTTATAATCCAAGTTGGCTTCAGTCAATGTACGAATTTCATTATCCTTGGCCACAATCTCATCGTGATGACTTTTTGATTTATATTCGTAGCTCTTGATTTGAAATTCAAGCTCAGTGATCTTACCGGTCAAAGAGTAGTGTTTGGCTTCGTATGACCTTAAAGTAGAATTGTTTTCGTTTATGGCTGCCTCCAAATGATCGATTTTCACTTGATTTTGATCAGCAGTAGCCTCTAACTGTATATAGTTGCTCTCTTTGATTCTTAATTTTTTAGTGCTTGATGCCAACTCGTGTTGCAATTGATTCAATTGAATAGATAACAGTTCTTCATCGGCCATGTATCTTTTGTTCAATTGCTTCAATGCTTTGATTTCTTGTTCGAATGACAAGAACTGATCATTGGTAGACGCTAGCTCTTTACAAAAACCTAAAATTTGCTTGTTCTTATCATCAATGACTTTTTCAGATTCCTTCATTTCTTGCCGATGCATCTCTTGTATTTTTTTTATGTATGCAATCGAGAAGTAGGGTTTGGAATTAGGCGAAAGCATAAAATTAGTAGTGGGTTCATCTTCTAAATTAATGTCGTTGTTGGCCAGTTTGGTGGGTAAGTCCCCGTCATCATCTTCTTGTCCGTCAGAGCCCACGAGCCGTGAACGATCTTGGTGCTGACGATTAAGAGAGTCACTTTTGTTTTTCAAAGGGCTAGATTCCACTTGAGAAGCGGCGTCGCCCAAATTTTCCCTGGAGCTGCGATGTGGGCCTCCACTTTTACTTAGCAAATCATTGTCACTTGATTGGTGGTCATCGTTAATATGAGAAGCGTGATAACTATCATTGGCAATACGCTTCGTAGGTAACATTGTTTGGGAGACACTCGGGTCATTATCATTGCGAGCTGCGTAAGCCTCCTCAAATTCACTATCGCTTTCATCCTGAATGTTCAGATAATGTTGTCTCTGTTGATGTGGTAGTTCGTTGTTTTCGGTGGCATCATTTCCTGCTATCACGCCGGCCGTGTTTTCCCTACTGGAGCTGATTTGACCAACCAAATCATGTCTACTGAAAAACTCGTCATTTACAACAGACCGTGAGGGAAGCTTGGTCTGTTCAGGCGAGCTGTTATCTGTATTTTGAGCATTGGTAGTTATTTTGGCAATCTTGGCAACGTGGTTGTCTTCCCCGTAGTCAGCATCATCTTCATCAACTACCGCTGCTTTTTGGTTCGTTAACGTATGATTATCTGAAGCTATCCTACTAGTGTCACTTTGAGTATGAGCTTTAGTAGATCTGATGGGTGAAGACACCTGCTGTCCATTGAAAGACGAATTGTGACTTCTACTTGGAGAGGAATTCAATGTATGAGTCGCAGGTATCAATGATTTGGTAATATTCGGGCTGCGTGCAGTCAGATTCTCCTTATCGCTATGGTTAGCAAATTCAACATCAACCCTGTCTTCATTATGTTGACTAACAGCATTGTTCTTTATATGTCTATGTTTTCTCTTGTTGGGAGGGTGAGTGGGACTAGAGTAAACTCCAAATGACTCATTAGCAGGCATTTCCAACTCGATACCACCTGTCAAGACTGCGCCTTTCTTTCTTGCAGCTTCTATGTGCTTCTTCAAACCAATTATCCGAGGAGACAGGTTGAAAGATATATGGCTTATAGTATTGGCGTGTATTTTGCTGGTAGAATTTTGATCCTTGGTATGCTGCGGCGCCGGGGTGTACTGAAGTGAATCTTTGACGTTGGAAATATGGTGAATAGTGTTTCTTCTACCCTCATGCTTGGCAGTCAACCCATGTGGGTGTTTGGCGAGTAATTTGTTAGGAGTAAAACGGTGAGTGGCATCTTGGTTGCCATTTTCTGGTCCATCTAAACGAATTTCCTGATTGACATTATCCGAAGGTGGATTTTTGTCTTGGATTTTACTAGGAGAAGTCTTCGTTCTTGGGGCTTTCAGCTGCGTTTGTGTCTCATCGTCATATTCGTCGCTATCATTCTCAATAGGTTCGCGCTGATAGCGAAGTTTAGATTTCGGAGTGTGTCTTGTAACACCCTTGGGGATTGGAGATGATGATCTGGCTCTGTAATTAGGGTAAACTGGGAGCTTTACTGGTGACATCTTTTCCCCATCTAATTGTGACGTGTCGTACCTGAGAGGTGAACTCATGGCGGGAGTGCGATGAAGGGCTGTTGATTACTTCTTCACGTTAAAGGAGACAAATAGAATGCTTATTTGATAACGGAAAATTGGTAGTTCTGTTTTGTAGACTAAAGTTAACAAGATACCACAGTTGACAATGTTGTTGCCGCTGACAGTGTTTATTTTCCAATGATGCCTTGCTGATCTACTGAGTTTTTTGTTTCGATATTTGTTTTTGTTTTTGTCTCTCTTTTTTTTTTTCCTTTTTTTTTTTCTCTTGTGGTAGTGTACTTTGGCAATAACGAAGATAAACAATCAAGTGACGCGTTTGGCAAACACAATCGGGCGTTCTTCTTGTATTCGCAAAGTGATCCTATTTGCATGCTTCACATGAAATATATTGACTACGTCTCACATTAAGATCAAAACAATGGTAATAAAAGTAAAAACTAAAAAATAGAGGACTGGACAGAAAGAATCTAGAGGAGTAAGCGTAAATGACGACGTTAATAGAGATGAAATAAATAACCAAAATTAGTCAGAGGTATAAAATAAGATAAGAGAGAAATGAAGTAATAAAAGAAGTGAGAGAAGAGAAGAGTCGTAAACGGACGTCATCGGCGTACAGGCGGGAGAAACCAAGATCATTTGAGAGGTAAATGTTACAAATCAAAGAATAAAAATTTGACCAAGCTTGGAAACCTATCAAACTACTTAATCAAACCTCACTCATAAATTCATCGGGTGATTTTTTAAAAATCAAAGATGAGAGCTCTTCTAGCTCTGTTGGCAGTGTTACCAGAGTAAACAGTCCCATTGTTAGGTTGAGTGGAGTTAGAGTAAGCAGAGGAGAAAGAAGGTACGGCAGAAGCTGAAGGAGAGGCAGAAGAAGAGGCAGCGACTTCTTGAGAAGATGTAGGAGCAGCAGTAGCATAAGTGCCGGTAGAAGTAACTTGCACGTAAGTGGTCAAGGTAGTGGTGGAGTCACCGTTAGTGAAGGCGGCGGTGACAGGGTATGAAGTGGTGTAAGTACTAGTAAAGGTAACGGTCGAAGCATCATCAGTGGTACTTGGGGAGGCGGTAACAGTCACGGTAACAGTTTCTGGAGTACAAACAGACCCATTGGTTTCAGTTTCCGCGACTTCCTCGGCTTCGGTGGAGAGAGAACCGTCAGGTAAAGTAATGGTGGTAAGTTGAGTAATAGTGGAAGTGGTGGTTACTTCAACGGTGGAATCAACTTCGGAGGAGGATGCTTCAGTAGAAGTAATAGTTGAAGTGATGGTGTTGGTAGGCTCCAATGATTCAGATCCATTGTCTTGAGTAATGGTTCTGTACTGAGTAATGGTAGAAGTAGTAGGGTCATTACTTTCAGCGGTGGTGGAAGCATCACTACTGGCAACTTGAGCCTTAGCTTGTTCAACAGCACTTGAAGAAGCAGCTGGAATAACCAAGGTAGTCGATGGTAAGGCAACAGTTAAGTACTTTTGTACAGTAATGGTGGAAGTACCATCTGGACCAGTTGAGGTAGAAAGTACTGGAGATTCAGAACCACTGGTACCGTAGATTTGAGCTGAAAATCCTGAAGAGGATGATGACGACCCAGCAGCTGCGGCGTAAACTTCAGTGGAGTTGTCATATCTCTTGTAAGGAATGGCTGCTACGGCAGAGGCCATGAGTAATAAGCTGGAAACACGCATTTTCTTAATTTGTTTTGATTGTTGTTTTTGGAGTACTAACGAAGGACTAGATTAAAAGGCTTTTGCAAATAACGAACAGTGAGTTAACGAGTGTTGGAAAGGAACGGACGCGATTAGAGGACGCAAGATGTAACACACTGTTTGATGATGATAGAAAAGACGAAACAAAAATGAATTGAAGAAACAAAAAAAAAGAATTTGAAAAGTTTTCAAGAGTAACAGAACAAAAAAACAAAGCGAATCAAGGGATAAATCAAGGTATTTAAAGAATGGGCCAAGGCTTAATGTGGTGACCCAACCCATTTGTTGATGAAACAATTTCAAAACTTGGAAATGTAAACACTGGAAATAAAATCAAAACACCGTAAAGCACCCTGGCAAAATCTAAATAATAAACAACGAAAATAGCATCAGAGAAATGTAAACACAGATGCATGCCTCGAGGAAAATCACTCTACCCCTGTTTAAACGTCGAGTGTAAGGTATGAATTGGGAATGACAGCATCAAATTATGCGAGAGGGTGCATCAGCATGCAGCGAGGTGCGCCTCAGAAAATATTCACCAACAGTAAAAGAAAAAAAAAAGCGCATTCTCAAAGCAAAAAGTACCACCTTGAATCAAGAAGGGGGGGGCTGCAAAAAAAAAAAAGATAAACATAGATGCGCCTTGAACAAACATTCATAACACTAGCTAACGAAACAAAGAAAAACAACTATTTATAGAAGCAGCAAACTCACAAAACCTGCAAGTGTTAGAAGCGAAAACATCTTCGAGGTCGAAAAATGATCGTTCAATTACTGTTTCAATCAAAGTGAAGAAATAGGAGCGCGGTATTCTATTGTTAAAGCGTTTTGATTATGACCCACTGGAAATTTTCTTCTCTATTTTTCAATCTTATTTGTTTTGCAAATCGCATGTGAGCTTGTGAGTTGCTGATGCAATGATGTCAAAGATTTTCAAAGTTTGAGTTCTGCTATTTAATGTTGCAACCGTGATTGTAATTGAAGGTCGTGGTCGTTATTTTCTTTTGATGCAACCTTCCACGATGCGATGATAAATTCGTGTCCACGATTCTTCTTACAAGTATGTCTGCATTTGTTTGTTTGTTGTTTTTTTTTTTTTTTTCTTTTGCCTTGATTTTCGCCCTAGTCCTTGGATCATTTATTTTTGTTTGTCTTTTTTTCCTTTTTTTTTGGTCTTGTTTTTTTTTTGTTTTGTTAATGATGGTATAATTTCCTGTATATAAATCGAGACGCGAATCGCGGTTTTGCGAATTTCTTCTATATTTTTCTTTTTTTTTTTTTTTTCTTCTTTTTTTTTTTCTATGAAGAGGGTGGCCCCGCGCATAGCGTGTCTTTCTCAGAGTGTATTCGTTTTCTCTACTTCAAAACTGGTTCCAAGATTTCTTTTAGTAAAGCCTGGGCGCATAGCAAGACTGTCTTTGAAGGTACGGATGCTTGATATTGTCTTGCTAATATTGAAAACGAGTTTCCATGTTAGCCAAACGATTGTTCCGAAGCACAGTTTGAAATTTTACAGTGGCATCAGACAGGAATGTTTCCAGCGATGTGAAAGTACAAGGGTAGAATATTTCAGCATGTAGCACGTGTTAAGCTCGGTAATGTACAAAGAATCGACATATGAATGTAGCTGTGGGTCAAAAAGAATTGTTATAGCTTGTGACTATCATGCTCAACCCTTCAATTTTGGTCAAAAATGCATTTCGTAGGCTCGTTCTCTCATCTCCTAGTTCCTGTTATCAGATTATGTGGTACCTGAAACATAGGCAGAACTTTATTCTATAAATAATGATCAAAACTGTTTTACGTAATTAGATGGTAGTTTCTCGAGTGCTGAGCTCTTCAGGTGAACTTTACGCAGGCACACCCTTCGATTCTTCTACGAATAAACTATGTTACCCGCTTCAATCCCCCCCTCCCCCCCCCCCCTGTTTTCAAGAAAGGGTTGTAACATACTGTGATGATACGGCATACTAACATGTTCATAACTGAACCTGATCTTGTAAAAAAAACATGCCAAAGTTCACAAGACTTTTTTTTGAAGAAAAAAAGGATTTGATGGAATTTTTGGAACTATTCATCAAAATATTGAAAAAAAAAAAACACAAAATTTTTTTGAAGGATATAAATTTGCTATAAACAAAGGGAATTTACCACCTAATTTTGAATCAGCAGTTATACAGGTGCTCTTCCAAACTCTTAAACGGACGGACACAATTAATTGGACTTCGGAATGTTGTGTTTGGTTTGAAGAATACGAAACAAGTAGTATATAAGATAAGGCAAAGAGGACAAGACACGCTCGAAACGGGTAGCTCATCTAGAATCAATTGCTTAATTGTGGAGCCACCATAGATTCCTTGAAAGGAAAATAAAGTGAAGAAAAAATGAATACAAAATGATAAAACACAAATACTCGAGGTGTAGTAGCAGGTTTATAGTTGATATGGATTTAGGCTTTACTATTTAGAAAATGAAAAGTTTCCTTTTTTCAGCAAAAAAAGAAAGCTCGCCATCGTCTAACAGTATGTCACTGCACGAGATTCTGAAAATACTAGTAAAGAGCAACTAAAGTATATATGGGTTTGGGTGGGCAGAATGAAGTAAAGCACATAAACGGAACCTGAAAAAATAATTTTTTTTTATATATCTCATGATCATAAACTTGATCACCGTTTTTTACAAAGTAAAAAAAAAAGAAAACAAAGTTAGCGCAATCAATGGTTAGAAAAGAGTACATTCAGAGTAGTTGGATAAGAAATGATATAATGCAACAAGCAATGAGAATCACATTCTTGGCTGTGAAACTAGTGAAGAAAAAGAAAGAAAAAAAGAAACTGACAAAAAAAAAAAAAAAAAACTGACAATGATATGTTCAGCCTCCAGCTATACTTTTTTTCTTATCGATCAGTTCAAACTTATCGCCAGATTGGTGGTAACTATTTTGATGACAAGTTTCTATTTTTTAATATCCAAGTTTATATCAAACACTCAGAAGAGCTCGATTCTGATTCTGAGACCAATTCTTTATCAGAGGTGGTATGCTATCAAATTGGTAAAGGTTAGATATTTTGATATCAAATGTCTCGTTTTTGTTGAAGTTCCTGGCATATTGGTCATTGCATGATATCCTGAATATAAATCAACCAATTAGAGGGCCATAGCGCTACAGAAAACTACCTTTTTTTGAAAAAAAAAAAAAAAAAAGACTACATAATTGTACAATACCAAACTAAACCCATGCCACAAAGACAGATGGATGAAGTTATAATGGGATTGAAGTGCCTTTTTTCCTTTTTGCCAAGTCACCAAACCTCTCTACCGTTCCGCTCGCACCCGAATAGTTTTCATAGATTTCAAGAAAGCCTTTGATAAATTGATGACCGCTAATTTTTTTTTTTTTTTTTTTTTTTTTTTTTTTTTTTTCAAAAAAAGGAAACTTTTTATTTTTTAGATAATGATATCCTCTTTTTTTTTTTCTTTTTCAATAAGAGGAAACGTTGCATTTTCTTAACAATGATACCTAAATATATATCAACTATAAACCTACTACCACACCTCGAATCTTTTTCAAAAAATTTTGCCTTGTAATTGGTAATTGTTGCATGACCGAGGTATTCTTAAAAATGAGCATTCTTGGAGTGAAAGTAGATCGATCCAAAGGCTCTCGGGGCTATCACAGTATCTGTATAATTGAGTTATAAACAAGGCAATGGGAGGGGATAAGAGTGGAGATGGAAGACTCGGTTGAACTTCTGCTATTGATTTGAAACAGAAGGTACACCAATGTTCCTGAGGAAACAAAGAAAGAAAAACTCACATGTTTCTGTACCTAGGTGGAATGAATAAATTTATTCTTCGTGCATTTCCGTGGGGAAGAATGTTTGAAAAAGTTTGCAATGTTCTGAAAGACGAGTAGTATTTTAGGCGTAGTAAAATTTTTTTTTTTTTCACGATATCCTAAATATATATTGAGCAATTAAATACTACAGAATACATACTTTATGTACGCGTAGGCGGAATGATGAGACCTAGATCTCACCAAAAACCGCCTGTGAAGATGGAATGAGAGTTGAGGTGAAGAGTGTGTTCTATCTAAAATTTTTTCACGATAAAATTTTTTTTTTCTTTCACGATATCCTAAATATATAAAATTTTTTCACGATATCCTAAATATATATTAAGCAATTAAATACTACAGAATACATACTTTATGTACGCGTAGGCGGAATGATGAGACCTAGATCTCACCAAAAACCGCCTGTGAAGATGGAATGAGAGTTGAGGTGAAGAGTGTGTTCTATCTAACTAGTCTGTTAGATGTTGTTGCGAGAGAGATAAAATGATACCAAGTTTTTTGCAGCTTGCGCGCTCAATGCAGGAAGCGAATTTTCATCCTGCCACTGAGATCGTCGGTACAGATTAATCTGCCCTAGAATAAAATGGTATCGATTGATAATGGTAGTTTGGTTGTCTGTGTATGACCGAGGTGTGATGAATAACGGCCATTGTCGATGGGTGGGCAGTGTGTTGTGGCGAAGGTGTAGATCAAGCCAAATGTGTTGTGTGCTATCACAGTGAAGGTATATATGTGTTATGAGTATAGTAGCTATGGCTGAGGGTTGAATAGTAGATGAGACATTCGGTTGTAGATCTGCTAATGATGAAGAACAGAAGGTACAGCGCTGTTCCTGGTAAAATTTCCATAAGCCAATGCCGAGATGAAATAGTTGGATGTGGTCCGTATGTATTTTCGTAGAAAGAAAATGACTTTTCAAGAAGCTCCAGAATGGGTACCAATCGGAAAGACGGGTATTGGTTAAATTGGAGATCGTCTCTGGGATGAGGCGAGAGGTGTGGTTTGTCCAATATTCATGTTGAATGTTTTTGCTCCGACTTTTGAACAAAGTAGGTTGGAGGTCAATAATATTCTCTGTGTTGGGACAAATCGAAGAGACCATTTGCTGATAGTCCCGTAAACTGTAGTTGTGGGGTATGTGAGTGGTTTCATAATGTTTGACCTGGTAGTGTATGACATCGAACCATGAGTCCAAGTATGTTCGATCCACGTCACTGAGAACCTGACATATGTCTGATTTGAATACTAGGTGGTTCGTGATGTCAGAGTCCAATCTTGTTACCGCATTCGTTAAAGGATATTTATATCCCAAGAGTGCTGTATACCATGGAACTGTTCGAACTGTGTTTTGCTCCGTAGAATAACAGAAACCATGACATGTCATGTTGGTAAACATCTGTAATTTGTGGCGGAAGAGCACATAATGAGGATTCTCAGAGTTGGTGAGTATATGGAATATAAATTTTGCTTGTCGTCCCTTGAGCTGCTCATATGGGTCAATTAATCCAAATCCTCCAAAGCTTCGTGGCTTTATGAGATTGGATAAGCTAATCTTGTGAGGCGTGAAGAAGGGCAACAATTGGTGAGTGAAGTATTTAACGTCTGCCTTAGTCATGGGAGAATGAAGGTCCCGAAAAGGCAACTTGGAGAAGATGTAACTGTTGATGGCCAAAGCTCTTTGAACGAGGTCGAAAGAAGTAATCGTCAGCTGTTTAAGAATGTGGATAACTTTGTGTGTTTCTCTATTCCATTCGATTTGCTTATTTGGAAAGCCCAAATATTTGAAATCGGCGGTTTCATAGTTTTGAAGAGGGTAACGCAAAATGGGGTGCCGAGCATCTGCCTCGTGGTCGTTGAAATCGTAGATTTTGGATTTATCCATATTCAATTTACTATTCGATACCCCTTCAAATTCTATGACAATAGACAAAAGGGCAAGACTGTCGTTGTCGTTTTGGGTGAAAACCACTACGTCATCTGCAAAAGCCATGGCTTGAAATGAAATCAGTGATAAATATTTCAAATTTATTTGTATCCCAAATAAGAGTCGTTGTATTTTGGTAAGAAAGGGTTCTATGGCCAAAATAAAAATCGTAGGGGAGAATGGGTTGCCTTGCATCGTTCCAACCAGGATCGGAAAACTAGGACTTAGAGTCCTGTTGATGGTTATTCGAGCCGTTTGCGATGTAAGTATACGAAGTATGGTAGCTGTTAATTTATCAGAGATTCCTATGTGGTATAGGAGTTGTGATATGTATTGGTGGGAGACTCGATCGAAAGCTTTGGAGAAATCCATGAGAATGATAGCTGTGGTTTGGGCATCTTCGATGAATTGCATGTCTGGCTCATTGTTACTTTTCTCGTTTTGGTACGAGCGGTGTAACAAATTTGCTAGATTTTTGAATTGTGCAATATTTTCATCAATGTGACGTTCATTCAAAAATCCTTTTTGGTGAGGACCAATTAGTTTATTTGCAACTTTCAATAAGCGTTTGTTGATTGCTTGACATATTATCCGGACTGAGGTGTTGATAAGCAGAATGGGCCTGAAATCTTTCACGTTGGTAGATTTTGGCCCCCTTTTGGGTATCATTGTGATCAAAACTTCTCTCATGGTGAGGGGAAGTTGTTGTCTTTCGAGGATATCATTTGCTGCTTTGGTGATAAGGCGGCCCGATGTTGCCCAAGTAGCGTCATAAAAGCTAAAAGGAAGTCCATCAATGCCCAGTCCCGAACTTTTATTGGATAAAGATAATGCATTTTGCAATTCATCGATTGTGAAGGCTCGATCTAACTCGCTTCTTTCTTCTTCAGTGAGGGATGGTGTGTAGTGGGATATGAAGGCGCTTATGCTTTCCCGGGGTACCTTGGGTGGAGCAGACATCAATTTTTTGTAATATTTATAAAAAATGTCAAGTATTCTCTCTGTGGAAGTAGCGGTAAGGGTGCCTTGTTCATTTGTTACTTTATGAAAAATGTGGAGGGTGTGTAAATTTCCTTTTAATGCAAAATTTAATTTTTTAAAAAGGGCGGTGACAGCCAGGTTAGATTCATAGTTATCCGTGTTGTAGTGGTGTTCTTTGCAGTGTCTTAAAATGCGACCTGTGGTTCCTATATGTCTTACCGCCAGAAAGTTAAACTGGTCCCAGGTTCGGTATGTGTTGTTCATGACTAGACTCAAGTATAGTTCGTTTTTTAAAAATTTTATAGGGCAGATTACACGTGGGGGACCAATATGTATGGGGCACTCGGGGTTAATGAGTATACTGAAATGAATGGTTTTGTGAGTGGATCCCAATAGAGGTTCAGTACGTATCCCGAAATCAAGCAAGTTGGGTAACTCTGCTCTATTTAAGTAAAAACGGTCAAGTCTCCGGTTGGACCCAGCCAGTGAGTTGGTTGCAATAATTCGAGTGGGTTGGATATATCGGAATGTGTCTTGTAAATCATATTCCGTAATAAGGTCTTGTAGCAGCAGCCGTGATCCACGCTCTGCTAAAGAGGGCAATCTGATAGCTGCGCGAAAGGAGATGGAATCGAGAGTATCATTTTCGACGTTGTTAAAATCGCCGCCGAAAATAATGCAGAATTTGGTGTTACTGTTTAGAGATTGGTCACGGAGGATGGAATCTTTGAGAAATTGAATTTGTTGATTCAATTCTGCGAAGAGTAGTTGTTGGGACTCAAAGTTTGCAACTGGGGCATAGATTGAGATGATAATGTAGAATCGAGAAGTTGCAATACATTGTATGCAAATGTCCGCGATCTGGATTTGAAGGAGCGGAGTTATACTTTTTTTTATGGTATTTTTACTGATGATTTTGTATTTTTGGGGATTCAATTTTATAGCGATCCCCGCCCTTGCGCTATAGTCCGAGTCATCATTTGACCAGGTATAGCCCATGGGATCGAGAAATCGCAGGGTAAAGTTTTGGAATCTTTCAGGGGTATTAAATTTTGTTTCTTGGAGTAACAAGATTTCGTGCAGGGATAATGATTTTAAATTGTTTACTTGAGACACATTTTGAATATTTTTTGATAATATCCTTAATGTGTTAAATTCATGGATAATTGTTGATTTGACGTTTAATCTCTTATTTTTGAATAGAGACCCGTTACGATGATATGGTGTACTTGACATTTAAATTTATTGTAGAAAGGTAGAGTCAGACCCGCCTGCCATATCTTCGTCCTCAGAGTGATCGACATAGGTAGGATCTGGTTCTAAGTCTTTTCTATTTTGTTGCTGTTGAGACACCTCGAAATTAGCCGATATGTCAGAGGAGTTTGGTGAATGTTGTGGATTTGGGTCCCGATCATATTTGTTGAGGGGATCGGGGTCTTTTAAAAGAGTTGTGAAATTTTGGGTTGGGAGTTTAGTGGGGGTAGAAGGATAGGGGGAAGTTGGATGATTGGATGGATTTTTTTGGGTTGAATGAGGGGAGATGGAAGAGTCAGTTGATTTAATTGGGGGTAATGGATTTGAAATAGGTAAGATTGGGGTGGATGTAAGGGAGATGGGGATTTGTGTGGGAGTTTTGGGTGAAACATTAATTTGTGGGGTTGACTTCGTGAGTACTTGACTGTCTACTTTTTGTTTAGGCAACCTTTTTGGTCTTTTTTTGGTGTGTGAAGATTTGGCTGTCGGGGTGCTTGGGGGTTTGACAGAAAAAGTGAAAGAGATTGGTTCTGAAGATTCAGGTTCTTCGTTTGTATCTTCTTCCATGGGTAACTTTTCAAAAAGATTGACGTTCGTAGATGGTTGTTTCTGAGGATTTTGGATGTGGGGTTGGTCTGGAGAAGGGCTATGTGCGTGGCGTTTCCTCGAGACTTCAGTAAAACCTTCATTTAAAAGAGAGGGTGGTTGTTTTTGGGGAGTTTGAATGTTGGATTGGTCTGGAGAAGGGCTACGTGTGTGGCGTCCCCTCGTTTCTTCAGTAAAACCTTCATGTAATTTCTGGACCTTTTTATTGAAACGTGCTGTTTCTATTTCACGCAATTTTTGGAGGCGACTGATTTTGTCTTCCTTTTTGCGAATTTCATCCTCTGCTTTATGGTGAAGATATTCGTCCTTTTTTAAGGCATTGACTTCCGATTTGGTGAGATTTTTATACGGACAATCAGGACCTGTGTGATCTTTAGCTCGACAGATTTTGCAAGTTTGATTTGGGCAATCAAAACGTGTAAAATGTTTTTTATTGACACGTTCTCAAAGTTTTAAGAGTGTTTGGCTTACAATTATATAAGCTAACTTCGAAGTTGCCTCTATGGCCAAGTGGTAAGGCGCTGCACTTGTAATGCAGCGAGCGTCAGTTCAATCCTGACTGGGGGCATTCTAACTTCACTCTTTATTTTTTTTTTTTTCGCTTTTGCCTTTCGCTTCTGTTATTAAGTTAGCAGCTTTCCACTGATCGGTTCAAAATTCGAAGGCTGGTCGTCCAACTTTTCCCAATTGTCTTTTTGATAATTGCTGGTGTTGCCAATTTAAGTTTATTGTCGAATATTGCCACACAATGGATGAAATTTCTTCGCGACAAATTAATAAAAGTTTAACTTAGTTAATTATAAGAAGAGTCGTCATAGTTGATGTGAGATGATTTCCCCATAAAACTATCTAGATTGCCCAGATAACAAGAACGACGTATTTCCAAAAGCAGAATGATTGAAAAATAAGAGAACAACCGCTATGCTTTATGAGTGAGAGAACAAGAAGCAAAAACAAAAGTAAAAAAAAGAAAAAGTAAAAAAATAATAGAATAGACCAAAGACCTATTTTATAGCTGGAACCCCCGCTTGCATCGAAGTAGAGTGGGGCTAGACAATGCAAAGTATCCTTGATATGATTATCGTAATAAAGAAATAGTAAGACAAGACAAAATAATTACAAAGGAATTTGGAATGCGAAAAAGGGCCAGGCACCTTCAGAAGCGCTACAGGAGAAACTTGAAATTGCGGGCAATACTCAAATTATCTTATTAAACATCAAGATACCCTGATGACATAACCTAAAGACGTCTCGTTATGCTTTTACAAGCTGCATGGTGGATGCCTCCATACAATCATGATACCAATGAGAATGGGCAAACATTATTCAATTTCACCGTTTTCAGCATTTGATACCGGGTTATACTCACCAGCAATCGGGGTTCGGCATTTGTAGGTTCCAAAAAAGGACAAAAAAAGAAAAAATATGCTATTCAATGCGCTATTTTCCCTTGGTGTCTTTATTATTATTGTTCTTTTATTTTATTTTATTTTATGTTCTATTTTTTCTTTTGCTTGCTTTTTTTTTTTTTGCTGTTGTTGTTGTTTTTCAGGTGCGTGTTCTGGATTCATTGAGTATCAAACAAAGTGAATTTTACCTCTTTGTTTCTTGAACACATTTAAATATGCCATTTCTTTGGGTGTGAATTATGATTGACTGAAATTGTTATATATAAGCTAAGGATTCCCCACGTTAGACTCCTTTCTGTAGATTCTTTTTTTTTTCTTTTTCCTTTTGTTTTTTTTTGTTCTGTTTTTTTTGTAATTTCCCCATCTCGTATACTTCTGTAAACTACGTACTATCAACAAATATTTTCAACATGCCTTCCAATCCATCTACTCAACCACAAGAACCAGTCAAGCAAACAATGGCTCAAGTCACTATGCCAAATTTTGCCCCTAAAACTGGAAACAACAAAAAATAGCTGTATGACGCGTGTACCCTATCTTATTAATTCTTTCTATTTGGTGTTGTTTGGTTTTCATTTTCGTTTCTGGTTTTTGGTTTTCTTTTACATTTTTTTTTTTTTTTTCTTCGTGTTTTTTTTTCTAAGTGGTTTGCAGTCAAACTTGCTTTATACCACTGATGTGATGATTTTCTTGGAGGATTACAAGCAAACTCATCAGGCAGACAGTGCCTGCCCTTTATGGCCTGCTTGTGTACCTTGACATGTCGCTATTTATACCGTGGTGTGACAAAACGACTTGAGGGCTAACTTGCTTCTTAGCCTTGATGGCGCTTACGATTCTACGAAATCAACGATGTCTACCTCTATCTTCCACAAGATTTTGTCTCCATCAGCTTATGTTCTTGCCTAGTCAATATTCAATACATATTTATCAAACCAATTCTAATGTAATTTACCGTATATTTCACCGCTGATTAAAAGTATGAGTCAAGCTTGTCGTTGTTCATGTAATGAGTTCGATCAAGAGTATTTAAACCTATTCGAAGAAAATATGCGTAGAGAAAAATGAAACATAAAAAAAACTACCAAAGAAACAAAACAAAAAAAAAAAAAACAAACAGGCAAAATAAAAAAAAAAAAAAAAAAAAAAAACAACCAAATAATGCGAACTAAAATAATAAGGGATCGATGACGCCACTAACAACATGAGCTCAACTCCATGCCACCATAAGTCTTAACTCAAACGCTGTTGTATCAAAAACGCAAAACTTATTATGAATTCGAGGCAGATATTCAGTTCTAGAATAATGCCCGTTTCATTTATGGCATCAGGAAAATGGCTAAGGCCAGGCTTACGGCTGTATCACATTATCAGATCATCAACCTCAACATCAATGATTAGAAAATCACATCATTCCCTGACTATGGTCAAATCACTTACATTTCATAGAAATATAGGCTTTATCAAAATGATAACTAGAGTAGCCAAAGTACCCGCTTACGTGGGTGGTACCATGGCTGCTGGTGGTTCTTATGTTGCTTATAAAGTAGAGCAAGCATCAAGTTATACTCAAGATAGACTAAGTGCTTTCAAAGATTTCACCGATGGTGTGTTTAATAAAACAAATGACTTTTTCGGTAGCATGGGCGGTGGTGATGGTAGTGGGGCTAATGGAGTAGATGGTAGCTCCGCTGCTAGTGGTGGTACTGGTGGTGAAGGGGGAAATAATGGTGCCACGGCCGTAGGTGCTACTGCTGCAGCAGTGGGATTTTCATCCGAAGATGAAGAAAATCAACAAGATGAAAGCGATGGAGATGATGAAGAGACCTTGATTGATCAAGCAGATGATGATGAATTGGATCTTGAACATGATGATACTAATGACGATATGCTCAATTTAACTCGTCAAATGATTGAAATTCGTAATTTGCTCATGTCTGTTGATTCACAATCAGATACTTTGAAATTACCTTCCATCGTTGTTGTTGGCTCTCAATCAAGTGGTAAATCGTCAGTTTTGGAAGCCATAGTGGGTCAAGAATTTTTACCCAAAGGTTCAAATATGGTAACCAGAAGACCAATTGAACTTACATTGATAAATGCTCCTGAATCTGCTCTGGAAGTAGCTGAATTCCCTGCCCTCAAGATTTTTAATTTGACGGATTTTACCCAGGTACAAAAAACATTGTTCGACTTGAATATGGCTGTACCAGCTCATGAATGTATATCACAAGACCCTATTCAAATAACTATCAAATCTCCCAAAGTTCCAGATTTATCATTGGTTGATTTACCGGGGTATATTCAAGTAGAAGCAGCTGATCAACCAATCGAATTGAAACAAAAAATTCGGAATTTATGTAATCGATATTTGGAAGCTCCCAACATCATTCTCGCCATATCTGCTGCTGATGTTGATTTGGCCAATTCTGCTGCTTTGAGAGCAGCTAAAATTGCCGATCCAAGGGGTGAAAGAACAATTGGTGTTATTACCAAAGTTGATTTGGTTAAGCCAGAAGAAGCTCATAAAATTTTAACAAATCGTAAGTACCCATTGAAAATGGGTTATGTTGGGGTTGTCACCAAAGCCCCTGCACCCGCCACCGGGGGTAATATTTTCTCCCGTAAAGTTGTTGCTGGTTATCAATCATATGTGGCACAACAAAATCACGAATATAATTATTTCAAACAAAATAAGGATGAATTTTATGGAACCGTTACAGGAACACGTAATTTAAAGAAAAAACTTATGAAAGTGTTGGAAAAATCAATGGGTGCTTCATTGAGGCCAACTCATCATGCCATTCAACAAGAATTGGAAGAAACTTCTTATCAATTCAAAGTTGAATTTAACGATAGACCCTTGACTCCTCAAATGTATTTGGCTAATAACATTGATGTTTTGAAATTGACAACCAAGGAATTAAGTCATAATTTCTCTCGTCGTGAATTGAAATCGTTACTCAAGAATGAATTGGATCAAAAAGTTTTGAATTTGTTAGCTGAAAGATATTGGAATAAACCTCAATTGAGTGATGCGATTGAACCTGATTTACGAGAATTATCTCAAATATCAAATATTGATGAAGATGTTTACTGGCATAAAAAATTGGATTTGACTACTAATTCATTAACTAAATTGGGTGTGGGGAGACTTTCAACTAGCTTAGTTACTAGTGCCTTAATCACCGAAATTGAAAATTTGGTTGATCACACTCAATTACGTAATCATCCAATGGCTAGAAAAGCAGTTAGTGATGCAGCCAAGGCCGTATTAGGAGCCAAATATTACTCTACCGCTGACCAAGTTGAAAATTGTATCAAACCTTATAAGTATGAAATTGAAATTGAGGATCGTGAATGGTCAGCAAGTAAAGAAAATGCCGTGAGTTTATTAAAGGAAGAAATGAGACAAGTTGATGAGGTGTTGTATAATTTGAAGAAACATGTTGGTGGTAGAAAACTACAACAGGTGATGACTTATCTTAATAAGTTGGATGCATTAAAACTGAGAAATGGTTCTGAAGTGAAAGAACTTGATTCAAATGAGGCCCTTGGATTTTCCAACAATTTGATTGAAAGGGGTAAAGAAGCTCTTTTCTTAAAGGAAAGATCATCTCTTTTAAAAATGAGATATCAATTTGTGAAGAATTCCAAAAAATGTAAATCGAAGGACAATAAATATCAGTGTCCTGAAATATTCTTGGATGCCGTTGCTTCTAAACTTACATCAACATCAATATTGTTTCTAAATGTGGAATTATTAAGTGATTTTTATTATAATTTCCCTAGAGAATTAGATCAAAGATTTTTCACCAATTTAACAGCGGAAGAAATTGAAACATTTGCCAAAGAAGATCCTAAGATTAAAAAACATATTGAATTACAAGAAAGAAAAGATTTACTTGAAGCGGCATTAAGCAAAATAGAAGGTGTATTAGCCATACAAAGAAACAAGCCGGGTCAAGAACAAGAAAAAACTCCATCATTCTTTAGTTGGTGATGACAATACTCAAAAGAAATAATTGCAGGTGTATATGCGTGTATATATAGTGTTATATATAAAAATATCTATTTAATTAGTATTTATTTAACAATGTTCATGATACGATCGAATAAGGTATCTAATTGAATACCTTCAACATTATCAAACACTGGTTGGAAAGTATTAACATCAATGGCTTTAACAACTTGTAAACCTTCATCAGTATTAGCAGTGGTGGAACCAGTAACGTTTCCGGTGTTGATTTTAACGGGTTTTGAAGCATTGTTATTGATAACATCAGCAGTGGCTTGTGCTTTCAATAACATATTGTTCATATCGTTAGATAAGTCATCTTCAATTGATGCACTTATACGTTGAGAAGAAATGTAACCAACTCTTGAATCCAAATCAACGAATATAAAGGATGAACTAAAGTAACGAATTGATGAAATTCCTTGATCATGATTTAATACAGCCACAGGCTTTAATTGATCTGGTTTAAAAATCAATACCTTGGCCTTGATGCTAATATTATCCTTTTTATCAACTTGATAATAATTGATGACCAAGCATATTAAATTATTGATTTGATCAATTGCTATCAAATTTTTACCTCCATTGGTAGTATTTACTTGAGCTACCAATGAATTCAATTCACCAGTTAACAAATTGAAGGATGTGATTCTAGTTTTGGAGAGAACAACTAAGTTATCATCAACCAATGACAATGACCTTATTTTAGAACCTGATAATGCAGGAATCAGGAAGAAATCATAAGGAACGGGTTCAAAAGTATTGGTAGATATGGTAGAAATCGAAGTTTCATGACCCATGAAAATAATTGAACCATCATCTGACCAACAAGCATCAACTGAATCAGATGCCAATGCTCCACTTGGTTTTGACTTTCTTAAAGTCCAAGCAGTTTGCTGTAGTCTTCTATTAGGAGTGGCAGTTGCTTGTTTTTGATAAATTTCCTTAGGGATTCTTGGTCTCCAAATACGTAAGCCACCTTTATTATCAGCGGTAGCAAATGCTAAACCCTGATGATAAGTAGAAGGTGCAGCAATAATGGATAATACAGGGATTGAACTACCATGAGGATCAACTATTTTGGTGGTTAATTCCCAATGACCATTATCATCATTATTTATAAATTTCCAAAATTTCAATGCGTATTGGGTATCATCCTTTGATAATAAATTATCAACTTCTGAAGTGGCCATACTATCAAATGTACACATCCATTCACCATTTTGAGTGAATGATAATAATGATACTATTGGTTCTGTTAATTTATTTTCTGATCTAACCTTACCGGTAGTTAAAGTAGGGGCAATATCTTGAACGAAAACTTGTTCATTTTTAACTCGATCATAAGATTGTATGGAAGATCCACGAGGGAAATATAAATGTTTGGTAGTAGGATGAACTTCAAATTGACAAGAATAATTATGTTTAAGTTTTGATGTATCAAATGATTTTCTATCCTTAACATATCTTTTTTTAGTTTTGGTTAATGTTGATTGAAGTGAATTGGCAAAATTAGGTCTAATTGAATTAACCGCTAATCTGGATACCAAATCAACCGCAGATATTATGAGTAATTCATGATCAGTTTCACTACTAGCTAATAATAAGCTATAATAATCAGGCTTATTACGATCAATATTGATCTTATCTATAATACCATTTAAACGTGGTAAAAATTGAGTTTTATCAGATTCAACATGCCAGAAAACGAGTACTTTTTCCTGACCACCAGATAATAAATAAGTATTATCGGGAGAAAATTGTAAACTTTTAACTTGATCAATATGCCATTTAAATAATCTTTGAGGTTTAGAACTGGCTAATCCACCATATAAAATTTGAATTGAACCCAAATGACAACCTAAGGCAATAACTGCATCATTTGATACCGCTATAGAAGTAATCAGTGATTTGGGAATAAATTGAATAATTTCTTTCGTTGATTCAATTTGATTTTTAATGGGGGTTGAATTTGATTCTTCATCATTGGAATAACAAACCGACAAATTATATAATATAGCATGATGTGATGAGTTTATAAACAAAATGGTTTCAAGGTCATGAGATATGGTAAAATGAGTAACTTGTTCTACTTCTAATAAAACGGCTTGTTCCAAAGATGATCGATTAATTTTAAGAAGAGAACGAGAAGAATAAGATTTCAGTTTACCACAAATGAAATAATATGAGTTGGTGGTAATATGAGGTACACTTAATACATTGGACGAAAATTCGGGGACTTTAACTGAAGATAAAATTGGTTGGTCTAATTTTTCTTTCCAATTAATGGTTATAATTTTGGCATTTTTAGTAAATAAAAGAACTTGATTAGGATTGATGACATCAATTTGAGCCGTTATAACTTCAGAACAGTCAAAATCAATGGTTCTAATACACTGACGAGTAGATATAAAGTATATTCTTATTTGATGATATAAAATCACAATACTATATCTACCATCCTGGGAAAAAATGGATGATGATGAAAATGGGGTGGGGAAATTCACCGGTATCCCACCAGATACTACGTTCAAAGACCAGTCGTTTGAAGATTTAGTCATCTTGGGAAGGGGCGAGTGACACGTAGGTTATATTTGTAAGGAGTGGGAAGGGTAGGTGAAGGTGACTTGGTTAATGCTGTTCTTTTCCCTTGTCAAATTCTCTCTTTTTCCTCTAACTTTGCATCAAGTTTTCAGTTGGACATATATCTCTTCTCTTCTCATCAGATTTTCTGCATTTTTTTTTTTTTTTTTTTTTTGTAGGCTTTCTTTCTTTCTTTTTTTTTTTTCTTTTCGATGAGTTTAAAGATAGCGCACGTGACCACAACCAGTCAAGTTCAAAAACTGAGAGAAAAAGTAGAAGAAAAAAAAGTGAAGAAAAAAAAAATAGAAAGAGCATCAAAAGAAGACTTACTAATAGATATAATCACATAACACAAACTATCAATAATGATTATTCCAATCCGTTGTTTTTCCTGTGGGAAAGTTGTTGGTGACAAATGGGAAGCTTACTTGACCCTTTTACAAGATGAAAACATAACCGAAGGGGATGCATTAGATCAATTAAAATTAAAGAGATATTGTTGTAGAAGAATGGTATTAACTCATGTTGATTTAATTGAGAAATTCTTACGTTATAATCCATTAGAGAAGAAGGAAATAAGTTAAACCATGTCCTCATTATCTTAATCCTAAACAGTGGTCAGCTATACGAAGAAGTCAAGTCCAGGAAACAATCCACCAACCAGTCGCTTCATATAAACATCAACCTACCAGTATTGATAGGTTAGATGATGTTGTTGCTTTGTTGGAAGAAAATACTCCACCAATTCGATTAATATATTCGTCATTAGAAACGGAAAACGCATGATTGAAGATAAGCTTCATTTCCTCCCAAACATTCTTCTTTTATTTTTCATGGGGAGATATCCCTAGTGTATTTTTAGATATATGTATACTTCGTTGTCATAATTTTTTTTTTTTTTTATTTTGCTTCTTTTATTTCTTTCCCATATTTGCTTTTTGTTCATATTTCTTTTATGTAATGTCATATTACTTTCCAATAGACGAATTTGAGTGTAAATCTTAGTTTTGTTAACTGAAAAAGTTGCAATTTTGAAAATTGGTAATCTGAGAATTGAAAATTGTGAAAAATCAGCAAAATATGTTTGGTAATCACGGCGTTTCTGCCTCTCGCCTTCAAATATTCTACACAAGCTAAAGTTCCAAAAGTAAGAACTAGTGTCGATCAATGTCATTTATAAAAAGAGCACTTACTAAAATAATTAAAAAACAGAGAGGAATAGTCTGAAAAAAAAATATAATGTATTATTCAATTATCAGCATCCTTAGTATCAACATTTTGAATATATTGATAAAAGAACGCCAAAAGTTGTAAATGAGAATCAAATTTAATTCTTTCATCAACACTATGAACATGAGTTTCTTTCAAGATATCTTTCACAAACAATGGAGAATAACGATAAATATTTTTCGTCAAGTTCCAGTAATATCTTGTATCGGTATTTGCCGGCATTAAACTTGGAGCAGTGATAACTGGATAAGTTAAATTAGTGAAAATCAAATCTTCAAAAATATGACGAGTTGTACCGGTTAAATATTTCCAAACGGTATCATTAAATGGTGATATTGGAGCTGGTTCTAAAGCATGACTATAATGACTTAATTTAATTGTACCTTTAATTTCATTTGGATCATAGATTGTTTCATTAACGAAATCAATGACTTTTAAATTATGTTTTTGAGCAAGTATTAAAACACGATGAATAAAATGTTGTTCAACTTCATTAATTGATGATTCAATGGCAATACGATGATTAGTAATTAATTTTACATTTTCTGGTAATGCATTAGCTTTTTCTCCACCTTTAATTATATCAATCGATTGAGAAGTTTGAATCAAATATTTGGTTAAAATATTATTCAGTAAAAATTGTATAACTTTTGAATTAGCTAATTTATCAATTGAAGCTCTCAAAATAGTTTTACGAATTTTAGAAGGTAATGAAGGCAGATTAATTGCCAAACATTGTAAATAAGGTAATATTGGATTTTGTAAAGTTAATTGAGGATTGAAAGGATCCAATTCAATTAAATATGATAATTCACCCATAATTCCAATTGATGTATGATCAGGACTAATTGATGAATGACCACCGGGAGTAGTTAATTCAGCAAGAATATCAATATAGCCTTTTTCACCCACGGCTGGCATAGCCACCACTTTATTAGTTAATGGATCAATACTAACACCTGGACCTTCATCAATTATTGCATAAAATGAATCTTTACCAAATTTATTTAATAAAAATTGAGCAATATTTTGAGCCCCTCTAAATCCACTTGATTCTTCATCAAATCCAAAAGCCACCACAATATCACGTTGAGGTTTATAATTATCATCAATTAATAATTGTAAAGATTCCATAATTGCCACCAATACATTTTTACAATCACTAGCACCACGACCAAATAAATGACTACCATTATAATGACCAGAAAATGGAGGATAAGTCCAATCTGACAAAGTATCAGTTTGAATTGGAACCACATCTTGATGAGCAGTAAGTAATAAAGGTTTTAAATTTGATGAACCATGCCAATGATAAACTAAACCATAAGTATTAACAAAATGAATATCAATATTTGGATGAGAATAAATAAGTGGGAATGTTGAATTAAGATATTGATGAAATTTATCGAATTTTTGCCAAACTTGAGGATCTTCACTTACATCGGGTTGATTATCGGTAATTTGAGTATCAACTTGAACTGCTTGAGATAATTTATCAATTGAATATTGACGAAATTGATCATCATTAATAATTTGCCATACTTTTGAAGTATTGGTAAACAGAGGTGGTACCACTTTTGCATGGATTGGACATAATTGATGTTGTTGCTTAGTATCCAATGGTTGACAATAGATTTTCAAATAACCAATCAAATTAGTGGTGGAAACAATGATAATCAACAGAATGAAAGCGAAAGTGGTGATAAGAAATTGATATTTACGATTGGTGATGGTTGATTTAACCGCTCTTGAAGTATCATCAAGTGGTAAGCCTAACATTGTGTATAATTGTCACCAAGTAGTAGCTTTTTAATAAAAAATGATTGCAGAAGGTGTAATATATATAAATTAGCTCATTAGATAACGCGCAATTTGTGGTTGCATTTGGAAACACGGAAATCTTTCAAATAAAAAAAAAAGAACGGAATTGGTTTATTCGTTTGAAAAATTCCGTCAAAAACGTATTCGGGCGGTACGGATCTTTTCTTGTGTCTACAGATTTCGCTTTAGCCTGTAAACCTGCTTTACCCTTTCACCGCCATTAATAATTTTGATAATGAATCTTGAAAACGATAGGGTCAAAGATAAGTGTTAAAGGTAACTGGCCAATGAACCAAACATAATGGGCTGATAGAACCCTGGTGTACAAGAAAGTGGTGAAGTACAAGAAGAAGTAGTCAAAGGACCCTTTCATTGCCAAGAATACTAAGCGAGAGTGAAAGGAGGGGCAGCCAAAACAGTATATCAACGGATCAACATCTCCGGAGTTTAAACAATTTACGAGATGAATCAAGAAAAAACAGGAATGGTCAAGCATTAAATTTCTAATGACCTGTGCATTTACGATTTTCTTTTGAGGGTTAGAAAAAAAAAAAGAGAGAGAAGGCAAAACGAGGGGAATAGCCATACTAAACGGCTGAATATATAAAATTGCGAATCGGAACTAAATCTACTACGGTTAAAACTAACGCTCAAAGGGCCAACAACAGGCCGAGGTTTTTTTTTTTTTTCTTTCTCTCTCGGTGTAAATCAGTGCTCATAATATTTACACGAGTGTTAACCAAATTCAATGATTGTGAGTCACTGTTGTGGGAAGAGTGTATAGAATAAAGATGACATAACTACAAACCCCTATTATATTTGATACCTCTTACTAGTATTTTGTTGTTTGATAGGTTTTTGATATTTCGTGTTTGTTGTTTTTTGTTTGTTGTTCGTTGTTTGTTATTTGTTGTTTGCTGTTTGTTGTTTAATGTCTGTTGTTTGATGGTTGATGGTGATCATTATTGTTGTATATCAGGTGGTGTTTTGTCTGCACTCCAATTCATAAAATGATCAACCCATTCATACTTATTGTCAGTTATTGAGTATACTTTTGTCCCGTTTATGCGCTGTTTTTTGGCCATTTTCTCTTGCTTTTTTTTCTGTTTTGGTAGTTTTTTTTGTTTCTCTTTCTGGTTTTTCTTCTTATTTTATTTTATTTCTGTTCTTTTTTTTTTTTTTTTTTTTTTTATTTTTTTTTTTTTTTTTTTTTTTGCCGTATTTTATATCTGGAGACAAGACTATATAAAGTTTTACCAGTTTACCCGCTGCTAATTTCATACTCCAGCAACATATATATATACTAATATTCAATCATTTTAAAATTTTCTAATGTTTTGACCAAATCAACCATGAAACTACATATTAGGGTTAAAAATCCTTCAGATGACTCTCGTCATATTAAATCAGCATCAATTTACGTCAAGCGATTATTATCGCGTCGGCATCGCAAACATCATCAACAACAACAAAAGCAATCACTCCCACAACAACAACAAGAAGAAGAAAAGTGCCCATGTCAACTTGAAACACGTCGCATCTCTACTTGTTCAACAGACTCAAATTCATCTTGTGAAGAAAGTGAACGTGAAGTAAATCATGTTATTATTGATAATGGTTTAGAAAAACAATTACAGGTTGATCAAAAAATTGATGAATTTAATAAAATTTTACCCACAATCAAACACTCAGAATATTTTGAATCATCACAATCACAACCTCCATCATATCATGAATCATGTATAAATCATTCATTTCATGATTCACAACCAAGAGGTCGTACTAAACAACCATGTGAACAAAGATTTAAATCTCAATTATTTGAACTGCGTTATCATCATCAATTACCCTCAATCAAACCAAAACCATTTACATTAAATGGTGATGGTATACTTATTAACAATCCAATAATAATAAAGCGAATTATGTATGGAGTTAATCAATCACATTTGCTTTGTACTACTTTGAATTATTCCTTTGAATTGATTCAATTGATAAGTCTATTAATTTTTGTTATCATTATGATTTATTCATGTTTATAACTTTTCATTTCTTCATTTGCATTCCTCTACTTTAATTTCTTCACTTCTTTATTTGCATTATTAGAATATACATTACCTTATTACCTTATTACCAGATATCTACATGATATTTACCAGATATTACCAGATATTTACCTGATATTATTACTTGATATTATCGCTTTCCATTTACCATGGGTGAGTTTGCCTTTGTAACCCGCGGAATATAAAATGGCTGTAAAAAGAAAACAAAAAAAAAATACTAGTTAACAACCATATCCCTTAGAATAGCCGCGTTCAAAAAGAACATACATCCGTACACCGCGCCCACCGGCATATCCAGCCCTTCCTGTTTTCCTTCTTTTTTTTTTTTTTTTTTTTTTTTTTTTTTTCTTTTTGCCGAAGTATCCATAATTAACCTGACCCTTCACAAAAGTTACGAAATTTATAGCCACTTCACCTAACTAATGTTTATGTTTTTAAAATATGTCTCGGTTGGTATGATGGTTCTTTTGTTTCCCCCTCTTTTCTTTTGTTGGTGGTGGGGCATATCGGTTGATATGCCATCGGTTCCAAATGTTCAGTTATGAACCCAAAAGTAAAGACAAAAAAAAAAACAAAAAAAAAAAACCGAATGATTTAGGTCTGAAACCTGATGTTATTTTTTTTTTTGTTTTTGCAACTGTACGTCTTCCATAAATTTGTGGAGTTGTCGGGAACGGCGAGGGAAGAACTCTGTTGTTGCTAATGGTAGTTTATCCCAAAAAAGAAAAAAGGGACAAAAGTTCGAGGTGATTTGATACATACAGACATGATTGACATTACTCTTTTTCTACTTTGTAGTTTTACCCGATTGTTGAGTATTCAACCGAATTTGCTTTGATTCTTTTTTTATCCTTTTGGTTTATTTTATTTTTTTTTTCTTGCATATTTTTTCTGGTTCATTTTTTTTTTTTGCTTTGTTTTTTTGATGTCAATGTTTTAGTTGGGATTATTTCTTTATGAGGGTAACAATAAGCTCAGAGTGGGGCAAGGTTGTCTCAGTTTTTGCCTCCTATTTTTTTTTCGTTTTCGCATTTTTTCTCCCTGTGTGGAGTTAATCTGACTATTTCCACCCGATGCATCATCTTACAGTACTAAAATTAAAAAAAAAGGATCATAAAATAAATTAATCTATAAAAAGGGAAGAATTGAAAGTAGACATCAAGTCATAAACAGCGTAATAAATCATAAATAGTATATAGTATTCAAAATACATGAGCCATTGAATATATGGCATCATGTCTTTGATGAGAATGTAAAGGTGAATCATGTGAGTGTAATGGTGAGTGATGAATTGGCTCATTGATAAATAATGATGGTTGACTATCACTTAATTTAGGATGATTGTATAATAATGCAGCATCAATTGAACCATACGTTTCTTGTGATTGTTGTTGTTGGTGGTGATTGTGATGATGATGATGATGATGATGATCTTCATCATCACTATAATCAGAATCAGATGATCCTGATAGACTCTTGAGTAACTCGGGCAACTCCTCGGCATACAGTTTATCTCCTTCTTCTTCTTCTTCGGGTTCAGTTTCTTCATCAATTGAATTCAAAGATAAATCCAAAGCAGCCAATTGTTTGTATGAATGATTGCGACTAAATGAGTCAAGATTTGAACTCGAACTATGTTGTAATTTAAGTTCTTGTTCTTCTTGTTTCATCTCCTCCTCTTCTTCTTCTTCATCAGATGAATAGTAATAATCACTATCTGATTCTTCTTCTTCTTCATCATCATCCACCTGGGATTGATAAGAAAACAATTCATCATCTGAATCATCATCCGATTCATCATCATCATCATCTGAATCAGAATCAACTTCATATTCAGTGACACTAGCACCACGAGCCAAAGGTGATTGTTCACGATGATTTGGTAAATTGAAACTAACTTGTTTCTTGGTAACTCTGCGTTCAGTTTCATCAGAAATGTAATCCATTAAATTATCCAACATATTAGCCTGAGTAACCAACACTCTTAATGAAGCAGATGGATTAGCAGCTTCCTTAGTTAACTTGGATCTTACTTTAGATGCAAGAATGTAGGATTGAGCAAACGTCAATGGTTTAGAAGTTTGAAGTGACATGGTTAAGGAGGTATGTTATATATGCATCAAGTAGTGATTGATAATGGAAGACAATTTTGAAATTGAAAATCAAAAAAAAAAAAATCAAATTGGACAAGAGGGAAAGGTTCTTTATATATATTTTTTTCTGAGTTGAGGTTATAAGTGTTGATAACTTCGGCTGATTTGTGGATAGTACAAGCCGGCGTGTAGCAATGCTTATTTATTCTTTATTATTTTTTGTGTGTGTGTGTGTGCTTTTTTTTGCTTTTGGTTTGTCTCTTTTCTTTTTCGGACACTGCGCTCGGACAAGCAGTAGTTAGTCATCGGCCGTAACCCGCTTAGAAATCGGATACTTTGTGCTAATGCCAAAAAGAGTTATCCGCGCCGGCAGTATCGCACAGAAAAGAAAAAAAAAAAAAAAAGAATAGAACAAGAAAAAAAGAAATTCACTCGGACAGTGTTTTCCTTTTCCTTTTCCTTTTCTTTTTCTATTTTTTTTTTTTTTTTTGCTGTTTGCTGTTTGTCCGAGTTCCCTTGCCGTTGTTTCTACAATCGGCATAACCCCTTTCTATATGCTCATGCCATACTTTCTCATTGCCATGTCTCTCATACCACAATTCTACTCATGCCACTTATCAAAAAGACAACAGGTCATATTATGCCACATCCATCCCCATCTAAACAATAATAAGATGATATCTTATTGTATTCTTCGATGGCTTTGATTATAAATCCTTTGCCTAGGGGGTTTGTCGCGAAAAGCAAAAAAAAAAAAAAAAAAAAAAAAAAAGAAAAATAGCCACACACACTAGCAAAGAAAAAACAAAACAAAAGCAGAAAGGATGACAAATATTCCCATCAATAAAAGGTATTACTCATTTTGTTTTGAGCTAGTTAAATCATCTTCTAGACCCCCGTTTATTGATTAGTTGACTCAGTTACAGCCCATTTGTCAACCTGTGATCAATTTATCTTTAATCAATTTGTCAACTTGTACTTGTAGATAACCTTACGGATACGGATATCACTAAAAATCTCAATTCCCTCAAAATAAACACAATTTTCATTATATCTGAGACAAAGAATATTGATGACTTCACTTTTTGTTTGTTGTTTTTTGTTGTTGTTGTTTCACACTGTGGCCAGGTCTAGATCTCATTCTACGGGTGTACTGGGGTTTATTTGTGTGTATTCCTTTGCGAGGCTTTAACTGATATATCTCGGAAATGAGGGCTTATATATCTCGGACCGGAAGTACGGACAAGCACCTGCACATAGACTCTATAAGTCCGCTTATTTCCCTTCCCCATATCTCCACACCCTCTTTTTCTTTTTCTCTCGTTGACCTTTCAAATAATAATGATGATTCTATCAAAAAAAAAAAAAGCAACGGAGAATGTCTTACCGAACGGCGCAAGTAAATGTTTGATAATATTATCGTACTTCTTAATTAATAGTTAACTTCGCTGCTGTCAAAAATTTGGAAGCAATAAAAAAGAAATATCAAGAAAAGGGACCAAACAAGTACACAGCTCAAAACTAATAATAGCAACGTTTAACATGAATTTTAATTGCAAAAAACTGAAAATGAAAAGAAACTAACCATTTGCTGTTTGCTTCATCTTTTTGTCTGAATCATTTCTTCGTCAATCGAGATTGATTCATCAGCAACAATCGATTCAGTCAACTTTGTTTTCAAACTTTACTTTTGAATGTACCCAGGCTTCGTTTTTTTTTTTTTTTTTGTTGTTGATGTGCCATGTATGATGTATTCAAATTGACGTAATTCCGTAAATGTAAATACGCTTTCCCCCATTCCCCTCCTTCCATCCCTTTTTTTTTTTTTCAATACTTCTCGATGTGGCGATGGTGACTAGTTGGGCTTTGACATTTTATTATGTCAAAAATTGTAATTTGCCAAATAAAAATTGCGGACACTGCTAGTTAAAAAATACAAAACATAAACAAAAACAATCAACAAAAAATTATGAGACACTATTTTTTTTTTCTATTTTTGCGACTCTCGCTTGAAAAACAGAAAAAAACAATAAGAAAACGTCAACAAGAGAAAAACAAAAAATATTTTTCTGGCTCTTTATCCGCCTCGCTTATCTCGAAAAAGCTATTTTTCACGACTTGATTACCTATTACGGGCAACGTATCCCTCACTCTGACATTTTTACTCGTTTTTGAAGGGTTTTTTTTAAAAAAAAAATTAGTTTCTAATTGTTGCCGTATATGGCATTCGTAAAAAAACAAAATATGAAGTTTATTTTTTCCTGTCAACAATTATATCTATTTTGACACTAATTTTAATTAATCTAGCCTTTGTTTTCTGTTTGTTGTTTTCTTTATTCTTTTCAATTTTTTTGGCCGTATTGATCCCTCAGCCACGTGTAAAAATATGCTCCCACCCTCGCCACGGCCATGGCTTAATTGTGTCTGTTGTCTTTTTTCTCATCATAACACATAAGTATTCCGGTGGGTGCCGATAATTTTTTTTTATTCTTTCCTTGTTCAATTACGGTGGTTGATTATTCATTGTTGGTTTAGTTGCAAAACCCTAAGCCTACTTTTCAATACGGCCAAGTCAATGATATAGATGAGGCTAATAGCAAACTTGAAATTACGTAAAATTCTACAAATAATGATTATCATTGATTCCTTTTCTGTTACCTTTCTTTTGTGTTTTCTTTCCGAATAATCCTTCTTGTTCACTTGTAAAACTTGAAAGCAAGGAAATTAATACTGAGTTTGTTTCTTGTTGGGTATATTGACAATCACATGAATGCATCTCAAGCAGGTATGATCCACAATAAGTGAAATTCAAAAAAAAAAAAACCTTTTTGAGGAATTCACCATTTAGGAACATACTTTTTTAAACAATCACACGCTTTAGGAAAGTACTTCTTCATACAAGCACACACTTTAAAAAAAAAAATTGTTCTTCAAGCAAACACCCTTGATTAGGAATATGCCAGGAGATAATACCTTCTTTGGGACAAGTATAATTTTTCTCGGAAACAAGTATGAACTGGGAAAAGGAGTTTCCCGGAACTTTAAGGTAAGCATGGATGCAATGAATGAAAAAAAAAAAAAAAAAAAAAGAAAGAAGATCAAAAAGAAAGGGAAAAAGGTCATGTTACAATTGGAGGTATTCTTTAAATATTTGTTTATTATATTATGATTATGGATGCAAGACACAAAGTTCAACAATGGATTATTCTCTTTTAATGTAAGGATTAATTGTTTAATCGAATAAACCGAAACCCATGTCATCATCGGATTCTTCCTTTTCTTCTTCAGCCTTTTCTTCAGCAGCTGGGGCATCACCACCAGCAGCAGCACCGGCAGCTGGAGCAGAACCAGAAGCTGGAGCAGAAGCAGCGAAAGAAAATAATAATTCTTTCAAGTTCTTACCTTCTAAAGCTTTGGCGTAAACATCAGCCCAAACATTTTCAACTGAAGCACCAGCGGCTTGGGTGATAGCCAAGATTTTTTCAGATGAGATTTCAATATCAGCGTCAGCTAAGATTAAAGCAGCGTAAGAGACGGAGGCTTCGGTAGACATGGTTGTATATATGTATGTTGTGGTTATACCAAAAAGGATAGATCTAGCGGGGAGGGCCTTGTAAAGGCAGTTTTTTCAACATCAACACTTTTTTTCCCCTTCATAATTTTTTTTTTTTTCACGTTTTTTTTTTGTCGTGCAATGTTTTGCAGGTTGTATCCTGCAGAAGTGCATGTTTTGCTGCTTTTAGAGTAATGGCGTGGTCACGTGAATATCACGGGAAACAGTCACATCGGCTCAAACCTGTAAAAAAAACTAGAGAAGGAAAGCAGCGGGTTTAGTGGTACGGGTGTTTATTCACGTTTTTTCGCCCCCTCCAAAAATGGTTAGACTGCTAAATTGATAACGAAATTAAAAACATCGGGTTATACACAAAAAGATCTTATCAATTATTTGATTTTGTGAAGTTTAGAATTTATATAACTTCATCATGATAAGGCTTATTAACCCGTCAAGTATCTTGAGCAATGCCAAAAACTTGTTTAGTTTCAAGGGTAAATCAATGCTTACCAACCCCATATACTTTAAAAACAATCATCAAATACTTAGAAACTCATTCAAATCAAACTTGGCCCTAAGTTTTAAATGTAATATCAATCATAATAATACATTGACCTCATCATTTTTTCCTCGATTAACTCGTCAATATTCATCCTTTAATAAAAGATCTTACATCAATCGTATTCACTGGAATAAATTAGTAAGACCGGGGGCCTTTACCCTTGCCTTTTGTATCGGTACCACATTATTAATTCCACCATTATTTAATTATACTCCATTGGCAATTTTCAAAAAAAATCCAAGCTCTCTCATATATACCATCATTGGATTGAATGCCGCTGTGTTTTTGGCATGGAAATTGGAATCACCCCGATTAACTCGATTTCTCAGACAATACTTTATTATTATTAAAGAAAGACTCCCTTCATCATGGTCAATGTTAGGAGCTGCTTTTTCTCATCAAACAGTACCTCATATTATGGTTAACATGTTTGTACTTCAATCATTTGGTACTTCATTATGTGCTATGGTGGGTGTTTCCAATTTTTTAATCATGTACCTTAATTCAGCCGTTATTGCATCATTTGTTTCCTTACTAATCCCAGTGGTTTTAAGACAATCTTTGGCCGTGGGATCATTGGGGGCTCTGGGGGCCATTTTTTCAGTATTTGGAGCATTTTCATACCTTATTCCAAAAGCTCCAATCGCATTGTTCTTCATTCCTATTCCTGGTGGAGCCTGGTATTTATTCTTAGGTTCAGCCTTGTATAATGTGGTGGGGATTGCTATGAAGTGGGGTGTGCATGATTTCGCAGCTCATATTGGTGGATGTGTTGCTGGTTTGGCGTATGGTTGGTATTTTAGTACCATCAGAGAACAAATTATGAGAAGACGTAAAAGAAGTGTTTACTTTTAAACACAACAACTTTTATTATTTATTGATTTCTCAAATCCCTTGTATATAGACTTAAATGAATTGAGAATTTTTAAACTTGGTTGAAAGTACATGTAAAATTGTAATATTATTAAATGACGAACTAAAAATACATAAGATGCAGATGAAATAAAAGATAAAAATGATAATGTAGGACAGAAACAAATAAAAAGAAGTAAAAGATAATAATTTGAGAAACAAATTCATTCAGCCATGCAAAAGGTAAAAAAGGTAAAAATAGTTATCACCTCAAGCGAATGATACACTCTTCTTTTTCAGCTTTTTACTACTAGAATCATTTGAAGGTTCGTCGGATTTCTTACCCTTGGAATTCTTTCTTCTAACTGATCTAGCCAATGATGCTTTACTTCTTAATTCACTCTTCTTATCTTCTAACTTGTTCACCTTTTCTTGTTCTTTTCTTTCAATTTCTTGTCTCTTTAAATCTCTAAGTTCTTCCAATCTTCTTGATTTCTCTAATTTACTTTCATTAACTTCATCATATTTATCATTAATTGATTTGACCAATCTATTCATTAATAATGAATCATGATCATCAACAAATTTCTTACCCTTCTTACCACTGGTAGCCTTGACACCAGGAACAATAGCTCTGTTTAAAGTAGGTATATCTAGTTGGGTTTCTTGATATTCTTTCCCATTCTTAGCCCCATATAATCTGGCTTTATTATTTTGTTTCTTGACGGCAGCTTTAGAAAGTTTTCTAACTTTTGATTTAGGGGTTAATTTAGGTTGAGATGCAAGTTGATTTCTGGCCTTGGAATCACTGAATACTTCAGATTCAACCGTTCTGGTCTTGTTTTGAGATTTGCTTCTCTTAGCTTGTTGTGAAAATCTGGGTGCCATTATTTATGTATATGTATGAGTAGGTGTCTTATGATATGTGATGTGGAGTTACTATATTTGATAATGCTATTTGTTTGAAAAAAAAAAATCGCATCTCATCTTCACTCATCTTCGATTTTTTTTTTCTTTTTTTTGTTCAGTCTATTCTTTTTTGTTTCTTTGTGTTGGTGTCCGGATGTTTCTTCAATTTCACTATATCTATTCTGAGCTGAAAGACTATAAGAGAAACAGTATTGAAACTATTCATTTTATCACGAAATACCACCGAGAGTCGACTTTTGGCTCCATGCATTTTCACTTTGCGATGCTTTCGTTAGAGGAAATACTAGCTTGGTTTAAACTTTTACATCTAACTAATACGGATGATTGACATAATCGTAGATTTTGATATAAAATGGTGACTATTTACCAGAAACTAGTCATTTAAACAAGATATATGATTTCAATATACCACTCTTTCCCAAAAAGAAAGGAAAGAGACAAAAAAAAAAGTTCCTACAAAAGATCTTTTGAAAAATGACGATTGACATCAGACTTATTCAAATCTTTTAAATCAGCGACGGGACGTTCGTAAGTAGGAGTAAGACGAACACAGTGACGCAAACTGCTATCATCCTGAATAGCGGCGTGGATAACCCTTCTGTTATCCCAAACAACTACGGTACCAGGTTGATAAGACGCTCTGGCTTGAAAATCGTGAGATTTAGCAATATGTTCGTATAAGAATTTGAGTAAAGCTTCTGATTCTTCTTCTTTCAATTCAACAATTTTTTCAGAAAATTGAGGATTGACATATAATGATTTTTGTCCAGTGGAGGGGATAACTCTAATCAAAGGATGAATGTTACTTACAGGATCACGTTTTTGAACCCCACCTAAATCTCTAGAGTTTTTCGCTTGATGAGATGAAGTGTGTAACACATGTAATCCATCCAATCTTTTTTGAAACTCAGGTGATAAACGATTGTAAGCTTCTACTGTGTCGGCGTACAATGTATCTGAACCTGATTCAGGAACTTGGAGGGCAGCGAAAAAAGTGATCCCGGGAGGTTGTAATTCATAAGAATTATCAGAATGCCAATGTATAGCACTGGTTCTCTTATCAAACGATCTATTATGATCGGTTGCGCGTCTGAAAACGATATGTAATTGAGGTGAACCTTTAGGTGAACCACTAGTTGGATGAACATGTAAAGGACCAAAATGTTTACCGTATTCAGTAATCCATTTAGGACCACGATCAACCCAGTCTTGATTTCTGAAAACGGCAAGCCCCTGTTTAGCAACAAGTAAGGATAATTCATCTTTACCTGCTTCATTCAACAGTGACAATTGAACTCCTTCAATTTCAACCCCCAATTTGGGAGTAATGTGCTTTTTGGTGATTTTAGCATCAGAAGGAAATAAGTTTGGGTAGGAAGGGTCAGCTCTGGAACCTGGATCGATATGTTCATAAAATTCAAATGGCTGATAAAATTCTTTAGGATTCCAGGTGGGTAAGAATTCTGGATATTTCACATCTCTGAATTCCTCAGGTACAGCAAATGTACCATCTGCTTGTACAGAACGATATTCATCGTAGCGATATTCTGGATTTTTTGTCATGTTAATTAAAATGTTTTGTTTTGCTGATAAAAATTGTGAATCAGTAAAGTTTTCCAATTATCGATGCGGTTGAACCGATTATATAGAAGAGCTAAACAAATTAATTTCGATTGATTTTGTTATTTTTTCAAATCATCCAATGAAGTGTTATCAGGCCACTGTGGTTGGATAACTCAGCAATAACATTGCGCGGAACACTATCCGATCACACAACAAACTACTGCTAGTACTGGGAAGTATACATAGATGCAAATGTTAAGATAAACTGTGGTGCATATTTTGCGCTAGTCCGTGCTGCTGTTGCTGCTTCAAGTTTTTTTGTCTAATCAGGAAGGAATTTTTGCAATTCTTGCAGCCACACTTTGCTCATTATTTTATACCATACTTTTCATGGCTCTTTTTTTTTTCTTGTGCTTCCACTCGGTGTCTGATAATGTTACCCCTTTTGCTGTTTATATAATTTTACTCATAATAATGCTATGATGCAACGATTAGTCACCCACCAACGGTATCTTTTAAGCCAATATGTGTGGTTTTTTTGTTTCGAAGAAAAAGCAAAAAGACCAGCCGATAGAATAGATAAGTGGGGTTGGCCCACCCGACCCGAGTTTTTATAACCGATACGTGATTAATCGGCATGCGATTCATGATTAGATGATTGTTTGCACCGAAGATGTTATTTGTGTCGATTACTCTTAACACGTCCTATATGCTCGTTTTATTTATATTATAGAGTTGATACTTGTTTTGATCGCTTTGATTCTGTTATCTCTTCAGATCGCAGTCGGCCTAATCCGATCGTTGATTGTAGCTTATCGCACTCCAGAAAATTTAAATTTATAGTCACAAAAAAGACCGCTGAAAATTACGATGGGATTAGGAAATACGAGAAAAGGGAATTCGATCATGATTGTATACATCTTTAACTAACTTACAATAAGCTTTGATTTAGGTAGACTCTCGTTCAGCTACGGTATCTTACCTTCACCCTCATCTCTGTTCCCATGCCTAAATCAGCTCAAATTCACTCAGAAGAAATAGACGGGGTTCGTTTCAACTGGAACGTTTTTCCCTCTACCAGGCTTGAGGCCTCTCAATTACTGACCCCAATCGGATGTCTATACACACCCTTGAATGCCAGATCCACTAAAAATACTCGTATACCGCAAGTGGAAGGAAACCCCCTCGAATGTAGGTCATGTTCCAATATCATTAATCATTTCATAAAGATTGATCGAGGCAATAAAATGTGGTGGTGTCCATTTTGCACCAAACAAACTTATTTCCCCGACAATTATAAACTACCCCCACCAGCAGGAACCATAAATAGCATTGAAGACATTCCGATTGATTTGAGAGATTCGTCCTCCACCATTGACTATGTTTTACCCTCCGACATCAGTAATCCCTACTTTAAAATACCGAGAGCATTTGTGTATGTAGTTGATTTGTATCAACATCAGGATGACTTGAACCAAGACGGTGATCGTACAAAAAGTCAATTCAATATGCTAATAAAAAGTATACTGGAAAGTATTGCGCAGTTGCCCTCTAATACTCTCGTGATGCTTGTCAGTTTCACTGATGTGGTTAGTGTACATCAAATTGAAAAGGGTACCCGTGTTACTTTTACTTTCGAAGAATTATTTGAGCCATTTGATGCACTAGACAAGCCTCAGTCGAAGCTGGGTTATAGATTTGACAAAATTTTCCAAGATTCTTCTTTACTCAATAAGATTTTTAATAAACTTAACTTGACGGGGCAAATATCAAGTCATTCAGATGACTGCAGTCTAATAACCAATCACTACCTTGTCCAATTATCCAATACCAATGTCACTTCAATAATGAGAAACATTCTTTCATTAATACCTCAAATAACCCATTCTTATAAACCACCAAGGGCTAGTGGACTTGCTTTACTAATAACCTCCATTCTAATATCCAAGGCCTCATTTCACAACTTTATGGGTAAAGTTTCATTTTTTACCAGCGGACCGGCAAATATGGAACCAGGGTCAATTCTCGAATCATCGTCAACAGCTAGAATTAGATCACATTCTGATATTTTAAATCTATCGGCTTCCAAATTTGTATCAGCTCATAAATTTTATAAGGTCTTGGGGCTTGTGGCTGCCGGTTATCCGTTTGAAACAGCAACAAGTATAGTGATGGGCACTTCATCCAAAATTACTGATTTTGCAAGTCCAGCTGGAAATAAACCGCGGTTCGCAGTAGATATATATTCAGGTTCCTTGGATCAAGTTGGTGTTTACGAAATGAGCCCGTTGACTAAAATATCCTGTGGTAATATTTCAATTTCTGAGAGTTTTAGTGTTCCCATTTACCAGAAAAATTTGAATAAGAATTTTATAAGCAGTCTTGATTCAGGTACTAAGCATGGTGGTAATTTTAGTATTACTACCTCAGCTGGTGCCAAAATATTGAAAATTTTATGTGGGCATGGTACCCCATTACCTTCTACCTATCAAACAAACCCCCAATCTCACCATTTACACGCAGATAAAATCGCTGATACCTTGACTGACTTTGACAGTAGTATGAACAAATCCACTTTTACTAATCAATGGTGGTTCAATACCATGAGCCAGTCACTGGACACCTTAGCAATCTATTTTGATATTGAAACAGTATCATCATCAGATCGGCTCAATCCTCACGGCGGAATCAAGGACATTTATATACAGTATCGTTTCAAATATCGCGATGATGAGGCCAATGCATGGAAGCTACGAGTTACCACCATTAAGAGGCCCACTACTTTGTCAATACTCTTCGCTAATCAAGTTCAACTATCAAATGGTGGTACACGGCTCATTAATTCAAAAAGTCAAGTTTTGAAAGAGCGTGGCTTATTGGAAAGTTTTGACTACGAAGCATGGATGGTATTGTTAGCTCGGTTAATGATTAACAAAATTGATACTACTTTAGGGTTTGGGGATTTTGAAACCGTGGTAAAGCAGGCAGACTTGGCATTGGTACGACTCTTGCATTATTTCGGGGGACTATCATTAGAAAAAGTAACGGGACATAATTCTTTTAATCCATACGTGAATTTGATGGCCTACTACACGGTGAATGAAAATTTTAAACAATTGCCATTGTTGATGTACCATTTGAGGAGAAATCCACATTTAATTGACATTTTTAATAGCTCACCCGATGAGACCGCGGTGTATCATCAACAATTCATGAACTCGAGTACATCTCTTTCGTGCTTAATGATGCAACCCAAGTTATATAGGGTAAATTCTTCGGATGAAAGTACAGATCATATTGAGTTGGATTCCAATGTTTTGCAAGATTCAGTAAACAAGGATAAATATATAATATTGGATTCTGGTTTTAACATTGTAATTTATTATAATGTAAATCAAAGTGACAGGTTAAAATTGCATCCGTCCAATAATGATGATATAATATATGAAACCACTTCCGCTGATCAGAATTTGAAACACGCCCTTCAGGTTGCACAAAGATTAATATATTCATCAGAAAGAAGTATGGAACCAAAAATTGTGTTGACTCAATCTGGTCATTCTCAGGCAAGGTTTTTGTTGGCTTGTTTGATCCCAACAGAGACACTGGCAACCGATTTATCATCAGAATCATCGACAAGCAACTCTGGTGGTACTTTAAAGTCCTGGTTCAAGAAGTTATCCCTCAATGATAAACGGGGTAATTACACCGGAAGATTTGTTTACAATGATATCAAAACCGATGATATTAGCTTCAATAAATTCAACCATGAATTGTTGACGATGGTCAAGGATTACAAAATTAATGATGACTATTAACGATTATGACTTTATCCTACTTTCGACCTTTTGGTACTTTTTTTTTCCCGCTTTTTCGTAGAATGTCTCGTCATGTTTCAATAAATAATCAAGTAATGCATTGTTTAGTTCTCTTACGTACACCTCTCGTAAAAACTATATAGTTTGTATGAACTTCAAAACTGTTTCGATCAAGTCCTCTTCAGCTCCTTCATCAGATTGGGGCCCAACATCATGGGTGGCACCCTTCAATATCTTACTAAGAGGACTCCAAAATCTGGCATCGGTGTTCTCTTGCCACGAGTCCACCAATTGTTGGCGATTCACGTAGTCAGGAACAGATTCATCCTTCTCCCCGTACAACACCAAGAGTGGAACATTTACTCGACCAAAAGATTTTTCGAAGTCCTTTTTATCTAAGTAAGATGAGAAGTAATCGTCATCCCCTCTCTTGCTGACTAAAGAATGAAAACGGTATGCGGTGATTGGAGCACCCCAGGTAAATTTGCGTGCTTCTTCGGGTAGTAAAGTTTGGCCCTTACCTTGATCAATCAATTGTTTCGAGCTTGTCAACAATCTCTCTAAAATCTTTGGATCCAGGTCAATAGTCAAGCCCTCAGAGTCACTAACTGGAGCTTGAAGAATGGCACCATCAAGTTGAATCGAGTCAACGTTGGGCTTTCCAGGTAGTAATGAAGACAAATAGCGTATAGTATCTTGACAGCCGGTAGAGTGACCCATCAAAATAATTTTTTTGCGATTACCCCCTATATCACTTCTGAGATATTCCACGAGCCAGCTCAATTCTTTGGCGTCGCGTTCAAGTGATCCGGTACCCCAACCTTCATTCGACGAAGATATCAAAGCTTGAATCAAGGACCACTGTGAGTTGGTTGAATTCAGAAGAGCACTGGCCAATCCGGTAACATAAGGAACATCTCGAAGTCCATTACCAAGGCCACCAATGAATAAAAGTACATTTGCAGCCTGAGGTTCTGAATCTGAGAATTCGAAAGCATTCAAAGTAGGTTTATATTGGTGAAGAACACCACGAACAGGAGTGCTCATATTACTCGATTGAAGTATTCAAGGCAAGTGTGGTTGATGTTGGATGTATTGTTAATATACTCAAAAGAAAGGCAAAAAGCAGTGGCTCAATTGATTATCAGTTTGATTCGAACCCGTTCTGTGGAAAAATCTCTAATCGGAAAACCAAAACGGTGGAAAATGCAAATTGAAAACTGCAAATCAGCTGGCCGATATACCAACCTGTAAAATGCTGCATATGGATCTTTTTAACACAAAAATAGAATCCGGGATTTAAGAAAAGAACAAAAATCAACAATGCCAGCTAAAAAGAACAAAAAAATAAAAATATGTAAAAAAAAAAAGAATCAAGAAAAGAGAACATTATTGTATGAAACAGATCATTGTATGTAGCATGAGCATATGCTATATTTCACTGAGATTACTGCTATAATTAACTCTTGGTTATAGTAAAACTATTTATACATGATACCTCTTCGCCAGCAAGACAGATAGTTTAACATTGAGATCTGATCATTAAAATTTCACGGGCTAAATAGTCAAATCCAATTTGGTGTAAATCTTATAAGCTAGATCAATTTCACGCCAGCACCATCGATAATTTTCTGACTTAGCAGCTACCGCAAGTATCCTTGGTCTTATACTTAGTGGTCAGAACAATTAGAATCATAAGTTCAGACCCCAGTTTCCAATGACTTCGTCTTATATTCCCAATGAGTCTTTCTTACAATGGGACCCAGCACAAGTTGCAAATTACGTTGCCACTTTACTACCCGATGATCAAAAGCCGATAAGCTCCACATTTCTTCAGAATAACATTGAAGGGTCTCTTTTACCCTTCATAACCACCGACCACCTCAAAGAATTGGGTATAACAAATTTGGCAACTCGTTTAAGTATAAAAAGAGCTATATCTGATTTGATCACAGCCCACTATGTACAGAATCCACCAGCCTCACTCAACGACCCTGAATATAAACTCAACAACGTGAATGTGAATAACAATTATGTATCTTTTCAATCGTTAACTTTATCAACTGTGCTTATGAAGGACATGTTCAAGAAAGTTGCTCATACCATTCAAAAACAGGAAGCATTGGATTCATCGTCACCGTTGTCTCCACAGAATCAACAGTTAGACATGAAAAGGTTGAATGATAACTTTACTAAGTTGAAGACCGACTTAATTCCAGTTATCAGAATGTTGAAAGATTCAAAACCATTACCAACACCAACACTCGATCCAGGGCCAGCAACCACCATTAGCGTGAATTCCCCCACATATTCAGTACTGAGTAATCATTCCAATAGCTCGGTTGATCCATTACAGGATCACGCACCACCAGCATCATCATCTAACGCAGTCAATAGTCATAATTCCAGTCATCACCATCATCCACCACCGCTTTCATCAAGGCATGATCTTTCCCGAAGTAACAGTGTCAGCACCAACCACACCCAGACAAGAAACAATGGATTGCCAAGCCCGACTTATTCGCATAGGTTCTCACTGGGATCATTGCTATCAATGGGTACAGGCAAAATTATCCAGCAGTCAATTTCCAAACCTGATTCATCCAATTTGATGAACTTCCATGGTCTGAAACCCGAACTTGTCGTTCACAAAATTGGTAGCAATCAAAACAATACCGTCAGGGGATTAGCAAACCGCCCTAAATTGGTCGAAAGTAAGTCCGCCAATGCTGCTTCCACAATAACACATGGCCATCAAAATATATTGAATGATGACGATGTTCACACATTGACCCAATCATCACCAAATGGTGATGAATCCACAAATTCTAGGCCCAAATTGAATCTGGGGGGATCACTGTCCTCCACTCATACCGTTTCTACCGTCACAGCTCCCAATGGTTCCAGTAATACTCATAATGCAAGTAGTACTAGCGTCAATAACAATAAAAACAACCACCCTCTTCAAAGCTACCTGTCCCAACCACAGTTGCAGCAAACATACCAGCAGCAGCAGCAGCAGCAGCAGCAGCAGCAGCAACAGCAACAGCAACAGAACCAGTCCCAAACTCAAGGTCCACCACCTGGCACCGAGCCATTGAAACAGCTTCGTGCCTCGTCGGAAGATTCTTGTCGGAAGATTCTTCAGCATGCCATGAAACGACACCACATTCCAGAATCAGACTGGTCCAAATATGTACTTGTTATTTGTTACAGTGACAAGGAAAGAATTTTGAAGTTGGACGAAAGACCTGTGATAATATTTAAAGAGTTACAAGAATTGGGTAAACATCCGGCAATCATGCTTCGTATGTTGGCCAATATGGATGATACTCCCGATGACGATGGTAGCGATGCATACGAAAACTCGAGGATTGGTGAAGATATCCCTGGTGGAACTCTCTAAGCATGTTTCCATCGTCCCGTAGACGTTTACCATTTTCGAAAGATCTTTCTTCCTTTTAACTTTTTTTTTTTCAATTTTTAATCTGCATTGGCATTTTCTTCTTTCTATTTTTTTAATTCTTCATTGTTTTGATACTTCCTTTTAATTCTAATCTTGTCACAACTATAGCGCATCTTGATATTAGTATTCATTAATGTTGACACCTACCAATTATTCGCAATCGGCTCATAAAAAAATATGTACACATCTCTTATCAGTTCTAACGTTATTTTTGCAATCAGCCCAGTACTGCGAAATCATTAGGGCTTGAACCCTATTCATAGACGAGCGTTTCACGTGTTCCGCAAATTTCTACCTGCAGTCGCACTGTCTATTCTGAGTGAACCATTTTGCAGTTTGAGTGTCACCTCTGCGCACTGTGAAAGCACAACCTGTAAAATATTAAGCTAAGGGTAATTTGTATGCCTGAGGCTCACCACAGGGAAAAAGAAAAAAAAAAAAAAAAAAATTTCACCCAAACCAACATCAACACTCTGAAAAAAAAAAAAAGCTCTTCCTTATATCTTTCTATTCTTCTAGAGTTAATCTTCAAATCTTTATAGAATAGTAATATTGACAAGATGCCTCCAAAATTTGACCCAAGTGAAGTTAAGTTCCTTTACTTAAGAGCCGTTGGTGGTGAAGTTGGTGCTTCATCCGCTTTAGCTCCTAAGATCGGTCCTTTAGGTTTGTCCCCAAAGAAAGTCGGTGAAGATATTGCCAAAGCTACTAAAGATTTCAAAGGTATCAAAGTTACTGTTCAATTGAGAATTCAAAACAGACAAGCTGCCGCTTCTGTTGTCCCATCTGCTTCCTCTTTAGTCATCACTGCTTTGAAAGAAGCTCCAAGAGACAGAAAGAAGGAAAAGAACGTCAAGCACTCTGGTAACATTCCATTAGATGAAATCTTCGAAATTGCCAGACAAATGAGAGAAAAATCTTTCGGTAAGAACTTGGCCTCTGTCACTAAAGAAATTTTGGGTACCGCTCAATCCGTTGGCTGTCGTGTTGACTTCAAAAACCCTCATGACATTATTGAAGCCATCAACGATGGTGAAATTGATGTTCCAGAAAACTAAGAGATTTATTTCTAAATTTATGTACAAATTTGTGTTTTAATAGGGTTAATTGATATTTTCGTTTATGTATCCCTGATGATTATCCCTCATACTTCCCAACACTCTTGTGATACCTTTTCCCTTACTATTTAATGAATTCGAGTCAATATATGAAAAAAAAATTGAAAAACAAAGGCTATGGCCCAAAAGAACAAAGTTTAACATTGAACTCGTTTATCACAACCCAGAATGAGTGGAATTCAATTGGGAAGGAAAATGCTGTAAAGCCTCTACTAACGATGACTTCTCTTTATCTCTTTCCTTTTTTTTTTCTCTTTCTTACCCTTATTCAAGGTTGTTTAATCAACTATATTGTGCATTTCATACAACATGATCTAAATGTTTGCCAACACTCTGGTGCCAAATCATTATTTTTTCATGTCCCTTTTTATTCTAGGTCTTCGGACTTGATTGAAAGGAATCGACTGATAGATAATGCCATATTTGGTTCCTATTTTGGTGCAAACTAGAATAGCTGCAGCTTACTACTCACCATTATAACCTTTTCGTATATGGTTATGATCGGTCCATTTCATTAGCTCCCATCTTCATCAGTTGCCCTACCGTCCCAAGAAATAATTGAAGTTTGTGATCTCATCGCCTTATCTTCAGCAAATGCACAATATACGTTGATTGCTCATCACCTTTTTTTCAAATTCTCTTTAAAGTTATCACTGTAGCTCCATCGTCGTCTTCTGACAATGGCTCAACAAAAGACCCGTAGCTCTGGTTTTTCTTTTTTTTACGCCCGTACATGTCACGTGTATTCATTTAAGCCTTACACCTCGGGAGCTACCCCACCAACAACGCATTCTTCACGCTCCCTTGTTTTGATTCCGTCCAGTTGTTTGTGGTCCGAAGCACATTACAACACAACATAACCCTTTTGATTCACTCAACAACATAAAACTCAAATAGCTTATTGTGTCACTAAAATCATTTTTTTAAAGCTATAAGACCCTATTGTCAAAACTGTCAGTGCTAGAGAGAAGACTGGGCATTCATAGAAAAATCAATTCGAATCAAATTTCATCCAACCGACTGTTGATCTATAATCTACACAATCCTAAGTAATGTCTGACTCAATTGGTATGTACTTCATTCTTTCCCTTGTGATTGCCTCTGCTCTCATTTTGTTGCATTATCAATGCATTTACTGGATGTTTGATCTTATATACTAACTGCTTACAATCATCTAGATAGAGTATTTGTCAAGGCAATAACAACCATAAAGGCCCTTTCCTCTCGGTCAAACTATGGCTCTTTACCTCGCCCGCCTGCAGAAAATCGCATCAAGCTTTATGGTTTATATAAACAGGCCACTGAAGGAAATGTTGAAGGTATAATGAGCAGGCCTGTTGGATATTCGATGGAAGACGAAGGGGCTAAAAAGAAATGGGATGCATGGAAAAGAGAGGAGGGATTGTCCAAAACCGAAGCAAAGAGACGCTACATTTCATTCCTTATCGATACTATGAAAGTATATGCCAGTGGAACTCTTGAAGCCCGAGAGTTGTTGAGCGAATTAGAGTACTTATGGGATCAAATAAAGGATTTACAATTTACATCCGACGAAGAAAATGAGCATGAGCATCAAGGAGCTAACCCTTACCAGTTGAGTTATCCTCAATCGCTTCTGTTTCTGCATCCTGGAGACCAATCAGATAGATTATCAAATGCTACCCCATTACCAGGGGCCAGTAACTACTCTGCTTCCATTGCTCCCAATCAACAAAGTTATAGGAACAACCTTCAAAGAATATACTCACACTCAAGACGCAGTACAATGTTGTCAATAAACGATTACATAAATCAACAACGACAGACTCAAGGTAATAATGCAGAACAGAATAAAGATGCCGATGCCAGTATTTATCTGTTTCCCCCACCTCCTTTGAATGCCCCCAAGCTCAATAATCTGTCTGTTCGCCTGCTCCCTGGCCCCAATAATAATGTTGGGGACGCAGGGGTACCGGGTGATGCTACTACATTAGAAGAGTTTAGGAAATGGCAAGGAGAAATCAATGGCATCATAAATCGTCTTTCTAAAGACTTCTTTTATGAAAAGTCTTTGAGAAGAAGCGGAAGCATTGGCGCACTCAAGGCTAGCAGAAGTGGAAACTCAGGTTCAAGTACTAATCATCCACTTGCTCGAGGCGATCGTTATAGGTCTTCAAGCAGTGAATCGGATAGCTCTGATTATTCAGATCTCGACCCTTCCATACGCTTACGCAAGAGAATTATTCACATATTAAAAGTCTTGGGTGTCAATGCATTAAAGTTCCTCAAAAACTTTTCTGTTAGTGTCCTTGCCATTCTTTTCATAGTTTGGTGCTTTAAGAAGAACGTGGTTGTTCAAAGAACCTTAGTCAAGCAACCAGTGAGCAGCAATAATAAGCAGAAGAAAGAATTGGTGATTAATATGGTTCTAAATACTGATGAAAATAAGTGGTTCATAAGGCTTTTGAACATTTTGAACAGTTTTGTAGGTTTCGTCTGACCTTCTTTATACCCAAAGAACAAATTATTTACCAGGCCCAAAGTCGATCTTCAGTTTCATCTAAGAATTAACTTAGCATTTTACTTTTTCTATACTGACCCTGCAACAATCATTATGTATTACTCTCAATCAATCATTTATATATACTTTCAATTCAATCTATTTATGTTCTTTCACAAAAAGTATGCTTTTAAGGCTGCGATTTGATGTAGCCTGCAGATAGACCATGAAGAGCATTCATAAAAAAAAAAAAAAAAAAGAGGAAAAAGAAAAAAAAAATGTGCGGTTGAAAAATTTCGAGATGAGTACTATAGGCAAAGACAAACGAATCTCAAATTATTTTTGAAATAAATCCAGTGAAGTGCTCCAAAATATTCACGAGCTCAAAGAGAAGGTATATATTGAAGATAAATCTTATAGAGAACAGCCTTTCAAAGAAGAGCAAGAAACCATATTTTGATTCTCGAAAAAAAAACTAATTAATTAGATCATACCTCACACATTATAGGCATCAACTACATCAAAGATGGATATTCATCGTTGTCGTTTTGTGGACTATACTCCTCATACCATAACTGCCACCTCGTTCTCCCTTCCATCCTCTAGCTCACCTTTGAAACCATCATCTCTTAATAAATTACGATTAGCCGTAGGTAGAAGCAATGGTGATATCGAGATTTGGAACCCTCGATTCAATTGGATACACGAACTTACATTACCAGGTTCCAAAGGTCGTTCAATAGAAGGCTTGGTTTGGGCCACTGCTGAAGATGAACCCCCAAGACTTTTCTCCATTGGTGGCTCTACTTACATAACTGAGTGGGATTTAGCCACCGGTAGACCCAAAACTAATTATGACTGTAATGCCGGGGTTATCTGGTCCATCGACGTCAATAATCAAGGTGATAAGTTGGCTGTGGGTTGTGATGATGGGTCTGTTGTCATAGTGGATATTTCAGGTGGATTTGGTTCTTTGGAACATGAAATGATCTGTCAAAGACAAGATCTGAGAGTACTCAGTATAAAATGGGTTGAATCAAGCATGTTAGTTGGGGGCTGTTCCGATGCGAGAGTAAGAGTGTGGTCTGCTGAAGGGGAAACCAAGGGTAGATTACAAAGTACCATGAGAGTTGATAAGTCCAAAACCGAAGGTACTCTTGTATGGTCAGTAATGGTATTACCCAAAAAACGCCAAATCATTAGTGGTGATTCCACTGGTTCTATCAAATTCTGGGACTTAGACAGCTTCTCATTGTTACAAACCTTCAAGACTCATGAAGCAGATGTCTTATGTTTAACTAAAAACTTTGCCGAAGACAAGATTTTCACTGCTGGGGTGGATAGAAAAATACATCAATTTGAATTAACCGTCAACAATAAAAACAAACTGTCAAGATGGATTCATTGTTTCAATAGATTATTGCACTCTAATGATGTGCGAACCATGTCAATTTTCGAAAGTAAAAATCATAACTTATTGATAAGTGGTGGTGTTGAAAGATCCATTGTGGTTCAATCCGTGGTAGGTTTTCATGACGGGAGATATAAGAAGTTATCTATGACTCAACAACAACCTAACATGATTGTCAACTCAAAACTGAAACTCGTTGTCATGTGGCAAGATCAAACTGTCAAAGTATGGAAAGTTTTTGGGAACAGCAACAATGAAATAGATTTCAGCACCCATAAAAATCACAAATTACTAGCCAAACTTACACTTGCTGATGAAGAAAACATTACTCACGTCAGTGTTAACGAAGAAGGTACCTTGTTAGCGGTAGCTAAGATCAACTCGGTTACTGTTTTTGGTTTAACCCCTACTTCCAAATCATTACAAGTGACAAAATTCAGAGATGATGAATTCAGCTCGGTCGTTGAAGGGGCTAAAAAGGTATGGTTATACGATAATTTTAAATTATTAATATTGACACCTAACGATGAATTATATAAATTTAAAATTGACATTGATCTGAACAAGATTAGTCTCGATGATGAAATTGAAACTTTGGCAGCTGACAATAGCGTCAACTCCTTTACTTCATTGGGTCATTTAAACTCTATCAAAGACGTTACATTTGACAATACTTACTCCAAGTTGGCACTCTCCAGATTTAACGGTGCCATTGAAATACTACCATTGAATGATGTCCTGTTCACTCCTTATACGTTAACCAAGATGGCCTCACCACCTCATCTTATACAACTTACCGACAAGAGTACATTATTGACCATAACTGATGACAATAAGATTTTCGAATATAATGCCAAAGGATCTCACAGTGACAGCAGCTTGTTGACAAGATGGTCGTCTCAAAATAGTGAGTTTTTACCTGCTCAATTTACCACTTTAGAAGACAAGCCACAAGGGGTATTCTTAAAAGATGACAAAGTATGGGTATTTGGTTCTAGCTGGTTGTCATTCTTTGATTTGACCGTGGACATTCCTAATAATTTGGCTAATAGGGGTGGGAATTCCAAGAGCAAGAAAAGAACTAGAGATGGGTTAAGTATCGACGATGAAGATGATGAAGCTGATGATGGGGTTGATGATGAACAAATGGATACCATTGATGGTGTCAATCAAAGATTCACCAAAAAATTACAAACCGGAAAGAATGGTAAAAAGCCTTTCTGGATCACCACTAAATACAGACCTATTTTACGAGTAGATGATTTCGGAGCCAATGAAATTGTGGTTATTGAAAGAGAATCATTTTCGTTGCCATCTACACCTGCATTTGAATTGCAAAGAATCAAAGTGTAGAGTTTTATTTTATAACCTTCACACTTTGCTATTCATATCCTTATTTTATTTTTTACTGCATCTTTACTAAAAATTTTCTTCTCTTTGTATAAATAGACTAATGCTATAAAATAAAACTTTATAGATTCTTTCGAAATCCGTGATAATTGTATGGACGAAATATAGATTGAGTCTGTTCATAAAAAATACAATCTAAATAATCTTCTCAGAGACGCTGAAGAATATAGAAAAAAAAAAATTGTAAAAAAAAGTAATTTATATCAATAATGTTACCGATTGTTTGAATCTAGAAAGGGTCTATTCAACTTTGGGAACGACACGAGCACCTTGATAGAAAACACGAGCGGCGGAAGCTGCCCCCATTAAACATTTCATTGGTTGATCCAGGTCACCATTCTTATCATCTTTCTTCAAACCCCAACCTTTCCTATCACCAAATTCTTTTTTAAACTTGGCATCATAAACTTCACGATAAGTTAAATGAGGTTCGAAACTTTGAATATACATTCCATCCTTAGGATCTTTCATATATTCATAAAATATAATCATGTGTCTTCTAATTTCCTCTCCAACACGTTTCCCCAAGTCACCTGGAGCTTGATCACCAACAAATAACATATAATCAGCTAATCCTTCAATCAATAATTGAACGAAATAAGAAGGATCTCTCCAGTAACGCTTATCATTACTATAGTCACGATCATAAAAGAATGCGTTTCTGTTGATACCAGCATTAGCCAATTCATCGGCAATTTTTTTCCATTTTTCATCCTTGGTGATATGATACAAATGAGCGGCCGCTGATAAAGTGGTACCTAGATTATAAGTCCACTTAGTATTGTTAGGATGATCGGCAGTATCTTGAATACCATCCATGATTAACTTATCACCTTTATCTTGTAACACTTTTATTTGCCAATCGATACACTTGGCAGCAAAGTCAATATAGATTTTAGCTTCATCAGGAATGAATTTGGAAAGTTGTAAACAAGCCTTGGCAACCTCAGCAGTAGTACATGCATTTAAGTAAGCATTGCTAATATGCCATTTAACCCCACCTTTATTTCTTGCTTTAGGATTATCATTCCAACCACTCATAAGGAATCTTACCAATTCTCGACCTTGATCCAAATACTTTTTATTACCGGTGACTTCATAAGCTGTTATAATGGCACTGGCAACTTGAGCATCATCATCATAATAAATGTCTCGATCATTACCATTATTTTCAGCGGCTGAGTATCCCTTGATGTGATTATTTTTATAGCGTTGGAAAATAGCCACGGCAGGGTCAATGAGTGGTATCAATTCTTTATAGATACGGGCACCATCTACAACTGCTTGTACACCCACTGATACGGCCCAAACGACAAAACGATCATTATTATAGCAACCAGAACATTTTTTGGGTGCGATAAAGGTTTTTTTGGACGAATTGTAGTAAAAATTCCAAAAATTACGAGTGATTTCGTAACCTTCTAAATTCGGATTTGAAAGCATGTCTGTTAGCTATGATATTGAGTAGTGGATTAGTAAGGATGACTGTTGAGGTTTATTTTTGATTTTTTGCAGACAAATTCAAAACACTAAAATAAATTGAATGTTGTCTTGACAAATTATAAAAAGAAAAGAGGATTAAATGGAAAGAGATATACAATTGAGGAATTATTGAAATTTTAGATAATTCAACCATGAGGCTTGAAATTAAGCCGATTATTTCTTTGCTTTCGGTCATCATCCTTTTCCTGCCCCGCGGCAAAAAACGAATTAAACAAGATAATGAAATTTGCTGCTTTAACCTGTTCTCGGCTTCTATGCAGTATTCCCTACCAAAATTGGCATCTCCCCAAAAACTTAACGATTCAAGCATGAATCTTACGATGATAGTAATATAAAGTAATTCAGAGTTGTATAATCATTGGTAGCTTCAACTTGGAGTCTTTTGCTTTTTCTTTCCCAAAGGGTACAATTCCATGTTGTTTCCAAACAAGGAGGTCAAGTGGGAAGCAGCTGTCATCACTCAAGAAACGTGGCATACTATTCTCATGGTATGATACTTATGGCGCTCTTCCTTTTTCCTCGTTCTTTGGGTTAAATGCTAATTTTAATTTTTTATTAATAAGATTACTGAATATGCTAGGAACATACTTGACTTAGTGCAGGATATGACTATGTTTGAATTATAATACAATGACTAATGAATAAGTAAGAAGAAAAGAGAAAAAAAAATTGATTAAAGATGAAGAGAACTGAAATATGTCAGTGATGGATTCTATTTTTATGTTTATTTGCTTGTTTTTTTTTTTTTAGCTGCGAATTATGCAATTAGTTGCTGTCAGCATCCAATGGTTTTCTGCAAACGTACAACATCATTGGAGTAAACAATTTTTGTTTACCACCTTCAACTAAGTTAACGGCAGCATCTTCCAAAGCGTTGGTGACTTGTTTAGAACCTTTAGGAGCAAAACCGAATTTTTCCATAAGTCCAACTGCTTCAGTAGTGATCTTTCTACCCAAAGCAGAAGTTCTGAAAATAGTGAAATAATCAGAGGCGGTTTGAACATATTTCCATTCACCAGATAATGGGTAATACCATGGGATTTCATCAGCTTTATCGGCCAAATCAGTTTGGTATTCAACTTCGAAACCAACATTTTTCAAAGCTTGTTCAGCAACTGCTCTAGAGTACATCTTAGGGATCCCGTCACCCACTTCAATACCATAAGCAATCTTACGATGTTCTTCATTGGATTCATCGTAGTTATCAGTCATAACCCATTCATAAACACCGAAAACCCCACCAGGTTTCAAGACTTTGTAAATTTCCAGATAAACACCTTCTAAAACTGGAGCATGAACGGTAGCTTCAATAGCATAAACGGCATCAAAAGTTTCTGGTTCAAAATCCATTTGCATGAAATCACCTTTAACATAAGATAATTTATCATCCAAATTATATTTTTTGGCATAATGATTAGCTCTTTCAATTTGATAATCATTATTATTTAAACCAACAATGGAACAATCAGTAAAACGACAAATTTCACGACCGGGACCACCAACACCACAACCAACATCCAACACTTTCATGTTTTCATTGATTTGCATTTTATGAGCCAAGTAATGTTCATGTCTAGCAGTAGCTTGTCTAAAAGCTTCACCTTTGTAATAACGAGAGAAATGGAAAGAAGAACCCCAACCATATTCATAAAAATCAGTTACCAAATTATAGTAATGAGCAGTTAATTGAGAATAATCTTCCAATCTTTTGTCTTCATCTTCTTTGGTAACACCACCATCCCAATGTTTAAAGTAACCACTGGTGGCAACTGCTGATGCATCTTTAGCCTTGGCAACCAATGCACTTAAACCAGTTTTTTTATAGGATTCACCGTGTAATGCTTTAGCAAATTGAGAATCTCTGTCATGATTCTTTTCAGCTAATTTGAAATTGCTAGCAGAACCAGAAGTAGTGGCGGAAGTAATAGATGCACCGGACATGATTGAATTGAATATATGTAAAGTGAAAGAAGAAAGACGAATGGAAATGCAATTGATTCTTAACTCAAGGGTTGAAAAGAGTAGAATATAAAAGGATGTCGATTAAAATTTGCGACGAACCAGCAACGAGTGACTTTCAGATATTAGTTGAATAATAATATAGATGTGAAGAGAGAGAAAACACAAGAAGAAACAAGAAGGCGGATCTTCGAGGTATCTTATACATGTGGTTTTTTTTTCGATTTTTTTTTTTTTTTTGGTTTTTTTTTTTTTTTTTTTGCTGCTCGTCGCTGTAAATGTTGAAAAATTTCGTTGATAAACAATTGCGGTTGATAACTTTTTTCTTTTCTGTTATTTTGTTCTTTTTTCTTTTTTGTTTTTTGTTTTTGTGTGGATGGAACCGGTACACAAAACACACAATGTACGCGTTTTTTTGTTGTTTTTGTTGTTTAATTTAGAGTGAGTGTGGTCGTATAGCTCGTATAGCTTTTTTAAACGATGGAAAAGGGTATTTTCTCACTGCATTGGGGATCTGATTGCTATGTGCAGTGCTGCAGGGTATGCTCTTTTTATTTTTTTATTTTATTCTTTTTTAACCGGTCGTATAGAAGCTGGTGTCGTATAACCGATTTTGGCTGTTAAAAATCCAAAATCAATTAAAATAAATGGCTTACAACCGATACAGATCATAGTAATGACCAAGCGCATACAAGACATATCATGAATTAGAATACATAAATTATTACCTCCGTTCATCGTATCTCTGTATAGTACCCAGCCGCAATAAGCAACTATTGTCGTAAAAACCAAAAAAAAAAAAAGAAAAAAAAAAAAAGAATATGATTTTACTTTGCAGCTGATCTATTCTTCTTCGCTTTCTTCGCTAGCACTTTCGACCTCCATTTCTTCATCGTTGTCGCTTACTTCCTCACTCTCTCGTTCACTTTCGCCCTCTACGATTTTCTGCAATTTGGGTTGAACAATCGATTCGAGTCGTGGCCGGCTCTTGTCGTTTACAAGCGGGGTTGCATCTGGTTCATCTTGTACTTGCTGTTCTTCCAGATCATCCATACTGACGTCAATGTCATACTCAACGTTTCCTTCTTCCTCAAGTAGTTGATCAATCTCATCGAGCTCCGCAGCCTGACTTCTCGCTCTTTCTGCTTTGTTGTCGAGTTCTTTCTCTTCATCTTCATTTACATCTTCGTTCCTTGATGAATTGTGTTCATGCTCTTCGTCACTAAATACCTCATTCTCATCGTCGATGTCGTTATCAAGTTCAACCTTGTCTTCAGATGCAACATCATCTTCATCGTCCTTAGCATTGTCATCCTCGGGGTGATCTTCGTTTGCTATCGGTGATTGTAATTCGTTTTCTTCTTGCTCTTTTTCTCTTTGTATCTTTGCCTCATTTTCCTCTGCTTTAGTAACTAAATCTTGCACAAACACTTCGAATTTTTCCAAATTTCTTTCGGAAAGTGCATCTAATGCGTAATTGTTGTCTTTAATCTTACGTTCCTCAAGATGTTTCCGAGTATCTTCAAGTGCAGTGGCTAAACCATGTAAAATTGACGATCCCAAATCTTCAGTGATGAATAATTTATTCAAATTACTTATTATGGTACGTTTCACAAGTTTGGGACTGTCCTGTTCAACCACTTGTAAAAATCTGATTGCTTGCCAGAAATGACTGGTAGATTTACGAATTTGAGAAGTATCTTGATTTACCACATTATTAGGATCGCACCAATTAATCAACTGATTGATAACCATCGAAGGAGTTTGTAAATTTTTATGTATCTCATCGTCACCTCCAACACCACCATGTTTTCGGAAAATACGATATAAGCAATCACCACTTATGCCAACTAGTTTGGATTGATGCTGTGGATGACTGAAAGCATAAACAGGTATACAAAATGCCAATGTTTGTTTCAACTCATAATTATTATAGTTCATCGGATGGAAATAAGCAATCACCAACGATCCCAATAATTGATCCTCTTGAAGTTCTTCCTCATCATCGAGTTCTTCCTCCACCTCGTTATTGTCTGCAGATGTACGGGATTTCAAACTACCTGTACCGAAATCAACCAATAAATCAGCTAAAAATAATTTACAGAGACCTTCGGCCGCTTTCGCTTGAACAGATGGGAATTCATAACCCTCAAGGGTATTTTTGAACAATCTACTCAAGGACAAAGAATCAACACCCCCATGAGTGCTAACATCATCACTCAAAATCGAAACTCCGTAAGTAGCTAATAAATCGAATATGCCTTCAATAGCGATTGTTTTCATTTCTTCAGTAGTATAGGGTCTAGACGCAGCACGACCAAGGATTTCCAAATTCGAAAAGGCTGCATTTTTATCCAATAAAGAAAATAACCCCAAACAACGTAATCCATAACTCCTGACTTTTAAATCATCACTGATAAGGGCGGGGTGAATTAAAGTGGTGGCGAGTGAGTCATTTTGAGGCATATTTGATACAGGATTTTCAACCAAAATGAGATAATGCTTCAAAATCATCAAACATTGTGTCATAATCTCAGTCGGTAACTCATGGTGAACCCTTCTTCTCTTACTCGAGTGACCTTCAAAATTATCCTCATCCTCATCCTCATCCTCATCCTCATACTCGTCTTCGTCATCGTCATCGCCTTTTTTGGATTTTTCTCTTTCTTTTTGGTGCTCATTCTTGTCATGATCATTTTTGTTGTCGCCGAATGAGGATGATTGATCATCATCGTCAATATCAACACCCTTGTTGGTAGAGGAGTTGTTCTTAGCATCCAGTTCTAAATCGTAGCGGCTTTCATTGATTTCACTATTCAAAATGTCTCCATCTAACCTGGTGCTACTATCGGCCTCTTCCTCATCCTCGAGGCCACCCTGGTTATCGGTGTCATCGTTGGGTCTGAGTATAGAAGCGGCTGAGTGAAAAATCTCGTTATTCTCGTCCAATTGTGAGTCACGTATATCGGTTATCACTTCAATACACAAGTTGGCAAAATCGTTCTCATTGGTCGAGATCTTTCTCAAAATATTGATTGATACCTTGATCAAGTTTTCCGGTAAATATCCGTTTGTAAGGTACGTTCTGATGATTGGCAACATTCTTCTACTACCTATGATATCATCGAAATCATACTCCTTAATTATCAACAATAATTGTTCGATGATAAACTCGAGATCTTTCAACGTCTCGATGAAAGGCTGATAATCTTCTTGAAGGTCCAGCATAGCCTGTGATTTCACCTGTTTGATCGCATAACAATTGTTTACGTTGCGCTTATGCTCATCCCTCCTGCTCTTTTGTATTTGTCTTGTATCGACATCCTTCGATAAAATTTGTTCGGAATCTTGGATGATGAGCTTCAATTCTTCCAATTTATTGTAAATTTCTTGTATCGACTTCTCTAATGCTTGACGCCCTGCGTCGTCAATTTTCTTTAATTTTTCGAGCTCGTGTTTCTTCTTATCCAATTCACAATTTTGACGCACTATTTCATTCTCTGCCTTACTCCTTCTTGCAGCTTGTTTCTGTATTTGTGAGTCGTGCATTGACAACGACTTTGAAGCTGCAATATATTTGCTGTGTTCAGTAGTAATAGTATATTCGAGTCTTTCCAACTCATGGACGTACCTTTCATACCGACCAATCAAGCCTCTTTTTGGGCTGATCGTATTTTCCCTTAACTCTAAGTATTTCTCCAATATTTTGGCCAAATCACTCAACTCAGGAAAATTTGCATCAATTACTTCGTGTAACTTTTTATTCCTGCAGTGTTGATAGTAAGTTCTGATCAAAAATGCCTTCTCTGTACTTAATTCTTTCCAGTCACTGTCTACTATTTTGATAGTAGCAATTTTATCCAGTCTTGCCGTGTAGTATTGTGACATGGCGTTCTCAGCCACTTCGTTCCCCACGATATTCAAACTTTCAATCAACTCAATTAGATCATCGTTCACAACTTCGGACCAATTATGAGTAAGCATACTGACGGCTGCCTGCTTCACCCGTTCATCACGATCATGGAGACCCCAATTTAATGCTTTCTGCCTGAGGTCAACCTCAATCTCACGGAAATCTTGAATCTCTTTCAAGACTCGAGTATAAACAAGACGTCTGTTAATAGCATTGACATCCCGGGCTCGTTCTATCAAGAAAGGGATTGTTTCAGTATTTTTTACTAAGTTCAATAAAGCCGCTCGACGCACCTCGGGGCTATCATCGTTTTCCAAGGCCAAAAGCAAGCTTTTCGTGGCGGAATTCATTTGAGGTTGAGATTGGACACTTGTATCTTCATTGCCATCTTCGTCGATCAATTCAAAAAATTGAAATCGTGATATAGCCACAACAGCCTGAATCCTAACTGAAGACTCTCTATCCTTTAGACGGCTTTTCAAAGTGTAATGTAGAGCGCGGAATAGTTCCTCGTCGATTTCGGTAATGTAGTTTACTAAATAAGCTAGTAATTGAACAACCCTATATCGGACATTACGGTCTTTTGCTTCAGTACCCCTTAGTAAGTGGCGAATCAAAAACTCGACCAATTCAGAGCCTGGGCTTTCTTCCTCGTCTTCCTCGTCTTCCTCGTCTTCTTCTTCCTCGTCTTCTTCCTCCTCGTCTTCTTCCACCTCGCCAACGTCTTTTGCTTTGCGTCCCTTATCGGCATTGGCGTTTTCCTTCTGTTTCTGTTCCTCTCTCAACGTGGTCGATACAAATGCTGAACAAAATTTTGCCGTTTTATCTGCGGCCTGTTCCCCTTTCTTCAAAGGGAGCATCATATTTATGAGTTTAGTAAATGAGAAATTGAAAGAACTCTGTAGTCCAAGCTCAATGGCTCTCAAATGGATATTTCTTAAAACTACTACCAATTTCCGGTGGCTGGATAGGTTCAACTGGGCATCTTGGAAAACCTGTGCCATCGCATGGTTTATGGCGGGTAGATCATTGAGTGCCGCTATAGAGGAGGGCATTTTTCTTTGGCGTACCATCTTCTAAAGTTGGGATCTGCGTTTATTGCACGGACTTGATCAGGATAAAGGTTAGTTGTGGAAGCAAGAAAAGAACAATTTGCAAACTATACAGCGGAGAAATCAAGATAGTGATGTTCCTTTTCTATGGAGCTGAGATCGAAAGAATAACAAAAAAAAACAAACAAACAAAGACTGAATGAAACGCGTGTTGATGAACATTCGTACACCACTTTTTTTTTTTTTTTTGTTTTTCCTCATTCTCACTGATCCAATACAAAATCAGATTTGAAATCCTTCATGATACTTCACATATGCCTCAACTAACATGTAATCATCATCAACACCTCGAAAAAAATATCTATAACCCTTCTTTATCAAAGAAGAGTTTGAAAAGCTAACAAAAAAATGAGCGGTACGGGAATTGAACCCATGTCACCTGCTAACTTCCAATGGAAGGCAAATATGCTAGCCACTACACCAACCGCCCCAATTCATGAAGTCTTTAAGTTTTTACTTTATTGCCTGAGTTGTATTGGCAAAACTTTTGTTGGTGCTTAAATTTTTCCGTTGTGCTTTAAAGGGAAGGATTTGATCACTCTACTTGTCTCAAGCTTCCAAAAGTATATAATATGTTTTCAGCTAACAATTTAATAGGGTATTTAGGACGTCGCGAAAGAAAAACATTACCCTTGCCCCATCGAAACGTATGCATCCTACTTCTATGACTGTTCATGGATTGTTGAAAATCGAATGGCTTTGAGATTAATTTGCCGACTTCACCGATATCTATTTTTTCAGAGCTCAAGACTAAAAAGATTCAGGTGGCCCTTTATTTTTTCTCTCTTCTTTTTTTTTTTCTCAAATTTTTTCTTTTCAAATTTGAAAGGAAATGTAGCATCTTCGCGAATCAAACATAATTCTTTAGAGTCGATGACCTAATATAAAATAATGATGTTTACCTAGGACTCTCTCTCTTACTGTTCCCGGCTTTCTTGGTCAATATCCTAGAACAGAACATGGTGCAACTTGTTTCGGTAAGCCTAAAGTGAATTTACACAATTTAAAACTGATTCTATATTTGAATGTTACATCATTGCACAAGCGTGTGACTCCTTTCTCTAACTTTTACTTGAAAACGATTGTTTTTTCTTTTTCTCAAGCATCATCGAGTAACCTTTAGGATTATCGCCGCTTTTCGTAAAACCCTCATTCACGTCGACATAAAGTATAGCAAAGCGACACACCGAAATACTTTAATTTAAACCATTGACTCTGGTGAGCAAAACTAAAAAGAAGCACAATACATCGAATTCACCATTTCAATGACATCGGGTATGTTGAAGGGTGTCATTCTTTTCAAAGAAAGAAGAAAAGAAGCCTGGGTATCAAAGAAATATAGACAACAGCTGCTGGTGAGTGCTTTATTTTATCTTGAATGGTTTTCTCATTGACCCAAATGCTTCAAAATAAAATAAAAAGCTGTTTGAGTTTTAAATTTCAATGTTGGATGATGCATTTGGTTGGCAGCTCTTGTTGATAGATCGACGCGAATACCAAATAAAAGCCAAATAACCATAAAAGAGCACCAATGAACTTCATGTAGATTTTTAGATTCGAGCTGTAGTAGATTTATAATTGATATTTATTTACTATTATTCGAAAAACAAAATGTTTCCTTTTCTTGAAAAAGAAAAAAAAAAAAAAAAGGAATCCTTCTCCTCCTCATTTTGTGTTCAAGCTCTTAGGTCCCAGTCTCTAAGGCCCCTCTGTCTTTTTTCTTCCTTCTCTATATAGTTATAAGTTGATATATATATAAGACAGGGTTACGTTTCAAACGTGTTGTCAATAATTTGAAGTTTTGTCAAAAGTTGCAAAAAGTCACATAAAAAAAAAAAGAAGACAAGAAATAGCCTGCTACTTTTTTTTTTTTTTTTGGAAAAATCTTGAAAAATTGAAAAAATTAACAAAAAAAAAAAAAAAGAAGTCAAAGCAATGGAATTGAGTTAGTATATCATTTTGCAATACGAAATCTGGTAAGAGCGGATTTGAACCTCGATGTAAGTATATGAACTTGAAATCCAAAATTCTATTTCATTCTGATCCCATTCTGACCTCTTTCAAAAGTCCGAGGTAAATGTTTTCTTTCATTTCAAGATTTGTTGGAGGTGGAGTTGCACTACCATCAGCAGAGTTGTTCAAGAAGGTTGTTGGTTCTCAAGGCTAAAAGGAAGGCAACATTCACCTATCCTTGCATGATTGAGGCGCTTTCCAGATGAAGTTTCACTACTATGTGTTATCTCAGATACTTGAGCAAGCGATTGCTACCATTGAGAATTTTGTCTAAACCTCAAAAGCCCTAAACCTATATTAATCAACTTCATTTTTGAATGTGATTGATGTTGCAAAAATTCTTAAGAGTAAACTTCAAATGTCTTAAAAATTGTATGCGCACACACGACGAAGTTGAAGTTTTTTTTCTTTTTTCTTTTTTCATCCGGACTCCTGTATGAGCCTTTCTGGAGAATCAAAGAAAAGAGTGAAAAAAAAAAAAAAAAATAATCAAATCCCAAAATTTTTCGTCTGTTGCAGCCTTTGGACTTCTATAAATCTTAACTACATTTTGTCTACAGTAACGAATTATAGAGAATGCTGGCGATTGAAAAAGGTATGCTATGAACTAAAATCAGAAATGTTCGGGATTTTTTAGATTTAAATCCTTCAATTGCAAATTAAATCACCTCAGATGATACTAACAATAAGAAATACAAATATCAAACTAGATGATGAATACATAGATATAACACAGGAAATTTTCCAATCATTAGAGCACGTGAAGGATAATCATGTAGTTCAGTCACCTTTTTTCAACATGCTAGAAGGTGCAAGAGCACTCGAGGTTACTAATAAACGTTTGGATACTGGCATGATACCTCTCACAGATGCAGAATTATCTTTCGATTCAGCTGAACCTCAGTCAGTTATGAGTACCATCAGTGTTATGAGTCAGCTAATGATTGCATACATGAGCTGGTTAGATAATTCATCTTTACCAGTGACTGTGGCCAGTTGTCGTTATGTTCAGACTTTCCTCGAGAATTATCAAAAAAATGGAGGTGACATTAAGAAATCGACTTTTTTGAATGTTAGATTGGCAGAAAAGGGTACCCAAGATAGCAATTCCTTCGAGTATCAGATAGTGAATAAAGTATTGAGAAGTTATGTAATGGGAATTTGCAAACTTGTCGGATTTACCTTGGCAGTGGGTTTGGACGTGCTATATGAAGAAGAAGACTTAACGACTAGAAACATGGATTTTGATTTCTTGACTAAGGTATCACCAGAGGTAGTTATAAATGAGTTGAATAGCTCTATAATTTGGTTGAAAAGTCAAACCGATCGAGATCAGGATGAAATCAATACCGTAAGCAATTTCTTGCAACTTGCGAGGTGCCTTGTTCAGTTACCAGCTCTTTTCAACATTCCAATCAATATATTCGACGAAAAGGCACCAAAGGTGGTTCTCGGTCAAACCAAGTTCATTCAAGAGGCCATTCAACTTAGTTCACAGTTGAAGTCATTCATTATCACCCATGACCTTAAAGTACCTACTGCAAGTTTTTCTAGATTTGTACAATTAGATTGTAACAATTCGAGTATTCCCTACGAGTTATATCTCTTACCCAGCACAGAAGCATACGATAACCTAACCAGATGTCTTAATAATATCAATACTTTTGTCCAAAGACTTACTCACATTGAAAACTTGACTCAGTTACATCATTTTTTGTTATACGAGGTGGCATATCGCATTGACGCCAGTTACGGTGTTTTAGCGAGAGGTCTATTTCAATTATTCTTCATACGTGACGATAGGTCGATAGTCGGATCGTCCACCGAGAGCGTATCAAGTTTGGTCATGAAATATATGGAAAATCTCACCTGTCTCGGTTCAAATGTTGTTCGGCCTGAAGGTTGGCACGCCATTCAGGGTAGTGACAAGCAAATTTCTGAAATCAAAAACGGTGTGATGGATCAGTTAAACAGGTTATTAGCTGATGTAGAGACAGGTATGCATCATCTTATTAGTACATATGCTAATAATAGATGTAGGCAACGTCAGTTGCTAACGAGAGCCATTTTGACTTGGGACACATTACAAGCAAATCTGGAGAACATGGAAATCACCTTATGGACAAACTATCAAATCGGAGACAAGCTTTACAACTACAATGAATACGCTAAGGCATTTGAAGAAGATGAACTGGATATTCCACTTTCCATAACCTCATTTATTTACTACACAAAATTGAAGGTCATGACAGAAGTTGCGCTTACCGGGTTTGAATTGGACTTATACAAAGTGTTTGAAGCAGGACAGATGTATTGGTACATTTCATATTTATTACAATTGATAGTGGAACATTTAACCACTCGTGTAAAGAAAATCAATAGTCTGAAAGTACATTATATCACCAATGTTCTTCTGAAAAAAATGAAAAAGTTGAAGGCGGGTCCCAAAAAGCAAGCCCTCAAGCAAACTCAACAATATCACACCACTGAAGTTCTTCCTCAATTGTCGATTATTGAAAAATATAACGAAACATATTTGGCTCCTATTCATCAAGCCATGCACTTTTTATCTGATGCAATTAGGATGGAGTTCATCGTATTGGATGGTTTAAAATTGGTTAATGCCAGTGGTAATCCATTCTCCAATGCCCCTACCGATCACAAATCATTATACAACTTACGGATGAAACCATGGTCATCAGTGGGTGTACCTGAATTACCTACGTATGAACAATACAAAAAATCAATTCTGATAGAGTTTTTAAACAAACACAAGAGTCAACAGGATAAAGTCACACATTTGAAGCAAATCATAGTCGTTATCATAAACAAAATTAACCAGGCCAAAGATATTTATACAAATGTGATTAGCTTAGTTCAATCAGACGAATTAATTAGACAACAAATCATTAGTGATACCAATTCACAATTTGAAGACAAGTCTGACTCTGGTAGCGGTATTGATAGTTGGTACAAGTCTTTGGTTAAGACATGCATCATGCACTCGGTACTGTTAAACAGCTTGTCAAAATTGATAAGTACACCCGAATTTAATCCCCAGGATTACAGAGTTCTGATGGAACCCGGTTACAACAGATATTTTCCCAAAATAACAGTTTCCAAAAAATAGAGTACCAATTGCGGTTGATAAGATATGAGCATAATGAAAATATGATCAATAAACAAGTTAAATTGAGTAATGAAAATAATCAAAAAAAGAAAAAAAAAAAAAAAAGAATAACAGAAAAGCAATTACAAGAACTTTACATAATCACAGATGAAAGATAACATCACATGATAAGTTCTGTACAAACGTAGCTTTTATGAGATGATTGTTTGCAACACATAATAATTGCTGTGAGGTCTCTTTCAGTATTTAAAAAACGGGGATAGCTTATGTTAATTTTGAAAGTAAGATTGAAGTCTCGTTGGCAGACAGAAAAATTTGCTTATTATTCAACTGTACCGTTTGAATGTCCTTATAAATATTATTAGTTGACTGTTTGACTAACTGTAGTGTGGCTCTAAGCTTTTGTAGGCGCTCGATTTGTGATTGCTAAAGTACAAAAAGTTAGTATTTAAATTAAAGAGAGTGATCAAAAGATGGGTTGCTGAACGTACATATGATTCGGGGTTTGACATTGTCAAAACGGGGGTTGAAGGAATAAAATACTTCTGGATACGGCGAAGATCGAAGTAGATTATGATGTTCTGGGCCCTGTTAAACTATGCTTATCAAATGTTCTAAAAAACAAAGCCTGAGTCATTTTTGCTCTTTGCTCTTGATATTTCAAACGAGATGGGATGTACGGATGTGAAAATCGTGAAAAAAAGAAATTAAAAGTGGTCTCCAATGTATTTGTCAGCATTGTTTGTGTAGCATAAACCGATACTACCCTCGGAACATAAGTGAGAACTTGGTCGGAGTCCTGCAAGACGCACGGCTGTTAGCTTTTGAATTATTTTGCTTCCCCGTTCTTGCAAATGCGAAAAAAACACGAACAAGCCTATTTTAGGTAACTCCGATGCATCGCGCACCAAGAGAAAGAGGAGCGCTTCGGGAATAAACCTCCTGGCCGAACAAAACCGTCGCGCTCGAAAGTGGTTAGCGAGGTCGGAAAATAGGATGTCTAACCGGAAATGAACAAAACGCCCACGCAGAACCCTATAGAACAAACCGAAACGGAGAAAACAACCAAAAAAAAAAAAAGAAACCAAAAAACTGGTCCGTATAAAACTGACTTTATCCCCTCAATCCTTAAAATTTACAATTTTTTGAATTACCTCATCGTTATAGATTTATTCGTTTCGAAAGTGTTTCAACAACTAATAAATCATATATTCACACATATTCATTGTCAATTCCATTTGAATTTCAGTTTACTTCTGTGGTAGATTACTTTCAATACTATAGTTTTTTTTTTACTTTTTAAATTCAATTTTTTCTTTTAGGATTTTTTTTTTTTTTTTTTTTTTCAGCTAGAGCTAAGACTAAAGATAGGAGAACGCAAATTCCAAATAAGCAAGAAATCCCTTTCGATCAACAAATCAACTTGAATTCAATTTAAATCATCAGAATTTTTTTTTTTTTTGTCACATCAAGCACTTTTCTTCGTTCGTTAGGATCTTTGCTATAGAAATATCCACAAGTCAAACCCGATTAGTCAGCACTCAATAACTTTTGCAATGTCAGACAAAAGATCTATTTCCGAGGTGTCGACTCCCTTATCAGACCATCTTGATAAAAAGCTTCATACCAAGCCTGGCCGTAAGCTTATAGAGACAGAGCCGAAGTCTAAGAGAACAGCTCAAAATCGAGCTGCTCAACGTGCTTATAGAGAGAGAAAGGAGCGTAAAATGCTAGAATTGGAGGATAAGGTTTCTTCATTAGAGGATGCCAACATTCGAGCCACGACAGAGTCTGACTTTCTCAGGGCTCAGGTAGCCATGTTGAAGAATGAACTTACAAGGTATAGGGGTCACGGTGATTTCTCTGACTTGAAACTACCCACGAAGGTTGGTCATTTGTCAGGCTATGATAAAACACAGGTCAAAACCGAACCCAATTCTGATTTTCCACCAAGCGATAATAACAGCAGTGTAAACTCGCTATCGTCAGGATCTCCTGATGAATCTAAACAGTTGTTCACCAGGTTTCCCTGGTCCAAGGACAATCTCAATGAGTTACATTCTTCTACTGTTAAGCACAGTAACGATAAAAATAATCAACAACAACTACCCGATTTAATAACTGGTGGCTCTCTGTCTTCTACATCTCCCCTTAATGATAACATTTTGATATCTCCAGAATCACAAACTAGTGACTCCAACCCTAGTATCTCCCATAGTAACAGCTATGGACTTGTTAACAGTTTTGATGAACAAGTTGAACCTTTCTGTGTTAAATTAAATGAAGCATGTGGGACTAAAGAGTGTCCCGTGCCCAAGTTCAAGCGTCATGACTCTACTACTACCAGTGATGCCGCAGGGAATACTAAGAATACCAATCAATCCAATGCTGAAGATTCTCCCTTTGCAAGTTTGTTTAATAATGACGCTAACAAATACAACAATATTGAAGATCCTTTCTTCCAAAATAACCCGGGTTTCAATTATGATTTCTCTTTGAGTGGTAGCGATCAACCTAACAATGATCCGTTATCATTTTTGAATGATAACACATTTGATGTTTCATTGGCATTTGCTGACAACTTGGATGCAAGTGGCGGGTTTTCAGGTAGTCCGGTGGGTGGTGAACAGCTTAATGGAAAAGTACCCGAACAAGACCCTGTATCTCAATTGACCACCGAAGAATCAGCTTACGATCCATACAGTGATGAAGTTAATACCAACTTCAACTTTAATGAATTCGTCAAGAGTAGTTTACCATCCGACTATTCAAGCAGGGCTAACTCTGTCAATGATGCGAAGTCAGCTGCATCATCTCATACCAGTTATAATGACTCGCCTGCCAGTGCCAGACAAAGCAAACTTACTCCCGTCACCGTTAACTCTTATGACGGAGAAGATGATGACGAAGTTGTGCCTGCACCACAAGATACGGTGAGATGCTCTGAAATTTGGGATCGTATCACTTCGCATCCCAAATATACCGAGATTGATATCGATGGTTTGTGTAGTGAGTTGAAGAGTAAAGCTAAGTGTTCCGAAAGAGGTGTGGTTCTTAATACTAGTGATGTGAATAAGTTGTTGGAACAATCTGCCTACGCAAAGAAGACGCATTAGGTGGTGTTACAAAGTATATAAAATTATATGAACTCTTTTGTAATATAAGAGCAAATGTTTGAACGGCGCCAGAGTTTGCTGATTATGTTCGTTGAAGCCTGTTCAAGCCTGCTTTCACTTCTTCTACGTGTTTTTTAGATGAATGCTTCGCTGTCTCAAGCTAGCTTTTCATTTTATGGGTTTCGTTTTTTTTTTTTTTTGCTAATTCCGCTCTAATGTTCATTATGATTTTTTTTGCCTCCTTTTATTTCTTTTTTTTTTTTTTTAATTTTTTTTTATTTTACATTTTTGGTTAGGTTCCTTTTTATATTTTACTTGTATGTATTTATCACCATTTGTTTTCTTAGTGTGAATTAATTATTATATATATGGATGATTTTCAGTGTATTTCCACGATGTTAAGTCAACAATAATTTTTATAAGGTAAGATAAAACAGATGTACGGGTCCATATCACGTGCCGCCATTTTCAAAAAGTGGAACCAATCATCAATGCTCATTTTTATATATGGTAATAATTTTCTTCATTTTTTCTCATGTAGGAAGCAAAACAAAACGTCAAGAAAGCTCAGATACTTCAACACGTCTTTTGATTGCGATAGAGAGAACCCACTATAGAACTTGAGCATAATGTCTACTTCTCTATTACGTACAATCAAGAATATCTACCACTCCGGTTTTAAAAGAGCCGCATGGCAAATTCAAGTCCACAACGATACCAAGAGAGGTTGGTTAGTGGGTGAAGATGACTGGGGTAACAAATATTATGAAACTGATATCCCAGAAGAAATTCACTTAAGAACCAGATGGGTTGAATACGCTGACTGGAATCCAGATATGTCTCAAGTTGAACCTGGTTGGCATTACTGGTTGGGTTATGGTACCAACACTCCTCCACATAAATTGACAGGTTCTGAAATTGCTTCCAGAGCTTACCCATTACCAGAAAAGCACAAGCCAAATTTAACCGCTTCCAGAGGTGCTTACGTTCCATATAACACTGCTAGACCAAAGCATAAAGCTTGGAACCCTGAAGTTAAGGAACGTGTTGAAGTTTAATCATTTACGAACTATCAAAATTCTTCATTTTTCTGGAATTAGCTTGATATTAACTAACCATCTTTATTCCTTTGATCTTCCTGTTTATTTATTCCTATACGATGATCTTTCATGACAACCATCTCCCACAAACACTTTATACACATCTATCCATGATGTCAGAATGAATGAATGCGTTTTATTTCATATCCAAGTAATACTTAAGTATATTCAACTGTTTCATTCAAACTGTTCATTGTCATTTCTCTTTTTTTCTTCCAAATCCTGTTCAGTATCCTTTTTTTTTTTTTTACACATTTTTTGTTCCTTATAATTTACTTTATTTCCATAGTCATTTCTTTTGTTTTTGTTTTTGTCTTCTCTTTACTCATTCTCGGTTACAATACTATTAACATTTATTCAATCCATGCCATCGTTCTGTAATTAGAAGTCCCGTAGACAGAAGCTTGAACCTCATCTTGCTTTCATACCTTGGCAATATTCGATGAGCCCTCGATCAATGGAAGGCATACAGCATGATGATAAGACTGACTAGTGCATCTTCTTTGATGGCGGCTTTGACTTAAGCCGAAGTTGTTTGAGGTCAAGCTCGAGGTATTGCAAAAAATCAAAGATAACATCCGGCTCAAAAGTAACGTACACTTGTCACCGTAATTACCGTTTGAATCGATTTAAATCTACATTACTTTGGACATACTTTTCAGCATTGCCAATTATCAGCGTTTGAGGCATCTTATGTCGGATCTGGTGATTCGCGTCAAAATTTGAAAGCATCATAATTTTCCACTTTAAAACGAAAAAAGACCAGAGGAAAAAAAAAAAAAAAATCGCATAGATAAGATGATGCACTGAAAATTTTCATATCTATATTTGCAATTATTCTTGTCAACCTTTGTTTCATTTTGAGAAAACTCATTAAACAAAAACAAAAAGCATAGGTACAATGTCCAGTGAACAAAAAGAAACAGGTCAACTTCCTAACCTTGCATCGGAAGCAGTATTAGTCAAGTCTGCCCCAGTTCCTGATGATTTTGTGGAGGTGAGTGGGGTTGATTACTCCAAAGATTCCGCTTACAACATGAACGCAGTTGATTTAATAGATTCTATGAAAACCATGGGTTTCCAAGCTTCTTCAGTTAGCTCTGCCTGTGATATCATCAATAAGATGAGACAATGGAGAGGTAAACATAGAGATGAATTACCTGAACACGAAAGAACTGGGGAATTTGATGATGAAGGATATCAAAAGACCACCATCTTCTTGGGTTATACTTCCAATTTGATCAGTAGTGGATTGCGAGACACTATCAGATACTTGGTTCAACATAAAATGGTCAGTGGTATCGTAGCCAGTGCCGGTGGGATTGAAGAAGATTTGATCAAGTGTTTGGCCCCAACTTATATGGGTGATTTTGCTTTACCTGGTAAAGGTTTGAGAGATCAAGGGATGAATAGAATTGGTAATTTATTAGTGCCCAACGATAACTACTGTAAGTTTGAAGAGTGGATTGTACCCGTCTTAGATAAAGTTTTAGAAGAACAAGAAGAAGCCATGACCAAATTGGGTAGTCAAGGGTTAAACGCAGACTCTGATGCCATTTGGACTCCATCAAGATTAATTGATAGATTGGGTAAAGAAATTGATGATGAAAGTTCAGTATTGTATTGGGCTCATAAAAATCAAATTCCTATTTTTTGTCCTGCCTTGACTGATGGATCCATTGGTGATATGTTATTCTTCCATACTTTTAAAGCATCTCCCCAAAGATTTAGATTGGACATTGTTTCAGACATTAGAAAAATTAATTCCATGTCAATGGAAGCTAGTCACGCTGGTATGATCATCTTAGGTGGTGGTTTGGTCAAGCATCACATCTGTAATGCTTGCTTAATGAGAAACGGTGCTGATTTTGCCGTATATATTAACACCGGTCAAGAATTTGACGGTTCTGATGCTGGGGCCAGACCCGACGAAGCAATTAGTTGGGGTAAGATCAAGGCTGATGCTAAACAAGTTAAGGTTTACTGTGATGTTAGTATCGTGTTCCCATTGATTGTGGCTGCAACTTTTGCAGCTGAGAGACCAACCTTGCCAAATAAATAGGTCTTTTATCTTACACTAGTTTCATTTCTTCTTTCATACTTTCCATTTTTGAACTTCGGGGCCATCCGAAACTCACCGTTGGAAAGATAGAAATCTGTACATAATAGCTCGAACAACCTTTGTATGATCATTATTGTTGTACACTGTAGTTAGACTGCGTTGCCCTGTAATGTTCGGCTCCATGGCTGGTCGTATTTCTACCGGGTTTAAGACTCGCTCCTTTTTTTTTTGTTTGTTCGCCCTGGATTTTTTTTTTTTTTTTCGTTTGTTTCCGCGTGCCACACCTTGATATCCCGAAATAGCTATCAATTCCACTCTTTGGGGAAATTTGTTACTTTCCATTTATAAGTAGAATCTTTCCGTATTTGTTTCAAAGTCTTATACTGGCTAACCATTTTTTTTTCTTCTTTACCGATCTCCTTGCTCACTTTGTTTTTATTCAACAATTCCTCGAAGAACTAGAAGTAGTTAACTATACTCTCAATTTACAATGTCTGACAACCCATCTATTGACGCGTTAGAACAAGCATTCAAAAGCATTGACTTTGCCAAGCTTGTCAAGGAAAGCATGGCTCAATCATCATCAGCGCCATCATCTTTAGCTACCTCAAGAGATGTTCCTGCTTCCAGAACCGTGGAATTCCAATCTAACAACTCAGACCCTCTCAGTTTCAATAAAGAGTTTTTCGATAAATATGCCGACGAATACATTGAATTCACTTATAAGAACCCCACCATCTATCATGTTGTGGACTACTTTAGTGAAAAATTGAAATCTCAGGGTTTCACCTATCTTTCAGAAAAGGAAAGCTGGGAGCACATTAACCCGGGGAAGTATTTCACCTATAGAAATGGTTCTGCATTAGTGGCATTCATTGTCGGTAAGGATTGGAAACCATCTCAAGGTGTTGGGGCAATTGGATCCCACATTGATTCATTAACCGTTGCTTTGAAACCAAATTCCACCAAACAAAAAGTTGAGGGGTATGAATTATTGGGTGTTGCTCCTTACGCCGGAACATTGTCTGACGTATGGTGGGATCGTGATCTTGGTATTGGTGGTCGTATCTTGGTGAAAGATTCAAAATCAAAATTGGTTAGTGCCAAGTTGGTTGATTCAACTCCTCATCCAATTGCACATATTCCAACCTTGGCTCCACATTTCGGAACTCCCGCTGTGGGCCCATTCAATAAGGAAACTCAGGCAGTACCGGTTATTGGATTCAGTAACGATGAGCCAGAAGAACCTGCTACTGAGGCTGAAAAAGCGCTGCCATTATATGGAAAACATCCATTGAAGTTATTGAGATATATTTCCAAGATATCCAAAACTCCAATTGAGGATATTGTACAATGGGATTTACAATTGTACGATGTTCAAAAGGGTACTAAAGGTGGGTTAAACGATGAATTTATCTTTGCCCCTAGAATCGATGATCGTATTTGTTCATTTGCGGCCATCTTTGCATTATTAGAGGCCGATAAAAGAAATATACTTCCTTCTGATGTGTTCTCATTAGTTGGATTATTCGATAATGAAGAAATTGGTTCTGGTACTAGAACTGGTATTAAGGGTCAATTGATTGAATCAGTGGTCTCTCGTGTGCTTTCAACCAATTACTTCAACTCTTCGTTGCTTGACATTAGTGAACAAGAACGTGTGACCTATGCCAACACTATCATTTTATCTGCTGATGTTAATCACTTGCTTAATCCCAACTTTGCTAATGTTTACTTAGAACATCATAAACCAGTTCCAAACAAGGGTATTGTGATTGCATTAGATCCTAATGGACACATGGCTACTGATTCAACTGGTTTGGCTTTAGTGGAAGAATTAGCTCGTTTGAACGGTGATGAGTTGCAATACTTCCAGATTAGAAATGACTCTCGCAGTGGTGGTACCATTGGGCCATTTATTTCGATTCAAACTTCCGCTAGAACCATTGATTTAGGTATTCCTCAATTATCAATGCATTCTATTAGAGCTACTGTCGGATCCAAAGATGTTGGGAATGGTATCAAATTCTTCGCGGGGTTCTTTAGCAAATGGAGAAAATCCTACAATACTTACCAAGACTTGTGAAATGGCCATTAAAGTTATTTGAATTTAAAGTCGGTTGCAAAAAAAGATAGAATAGTTTTATCAGACAAATGCTTCAAATAAAAATAGTTTCTATTAAGTACTATCTCTGTACTGTAGCTCAACCAGTGTTTTAGAGAACATTGCGAAAGAAAATAGAGTGAACGTAAAAAGGAAAAGTCAAACCTTCAGACTTATTGCATACGATTTAAATTATCAGGGGTTAATGGCTTTATTTGGTAAGAGAAGGGTAAAGCCATAAATCGCCTGATTTCCACATGGCTTCCTTCACGTAACTGTAATTGCGCTCGGTTGTACATAGAGTTGCATCGCTACTTCTCTCTCAAACTTCTACTTTTTGTTCATTCTGTGCAACCTCCTTAACAAACCAAAAAAAAAAAAGAAAAAGGGAAGAAAAAGAGAATCACCAATAACTTGAATAAGGAAAAAAAAAATGAGAAGTAGAGAAAACAACAACAACCAACAACCAAAAAAAAAAAAAAAAAAAGACAGAAAAAAAAAACAATAAAAATAAATAAAAACTCCTCATCAAAACCGGACAAGGATTTGCTTCCTCATCTCCAAACAAGACCATTGCATTTATAATAGCTGTATTTCAATACCAGCGACTCCTTCCCAGCTAGTTGAAGCACCACAGAGTTATCAGAAGAAACAAATTTGGTAGAAAAAATGGGTACGTATAAAATGATTTGATTCAGGATGAACAAAGCGAAACCTGAGGAAAACAAGTCAGCCGCTCGGGCGTTACAGACTCATCAAGAATTATGATCAGATCCAAAATAGATGAACTCATTGAATTATTGCCTCAATTACATTATTCGATTTCCGCGTGCATCATATAAATACTATATAGTTAATCTTATTCTTTCCAAATTGAAATCAAGTTAGATTTTATCGCAAGTTAATTTTGAACACCAACTTTGAATTTGCAGCCTTTCACCACAAACCTATCCTAGTATCGAGTCCAATCGACCATCTTCCAATTTTATTACTAAACACTTGCAGAATTTAGGATATACCATCGAGTTTTCAGTCATTTTGTTGTTGACTTCATCGTTCCGATATATATAAATACTAACATCAACCGAACAATAGCTCCTCCAAAGAAAATGACCTTACATGAGTTCTTCACTGATGAATGTATGTATAAAAAACATTAGTTATAAAATCTTTTCTATGTGCGCGTGCCAATTGAGATATTTTGACTAAGTCAGTTGTCACGTCTTAGTCTGAAACTTGAAAATTCCGCCCAAGCATTTTAGAAAGATTTTCCTTTCACTGCAGCTCAAATTCACTAACATATCTTAATAGCATTCGGTGGCTCATGGGCAGACGATGACATTGATTTGGCTTCAATATCAGTTCCAATAGAAAAGAACAGACCCTTTGGCTCCGATAATCACAGTGGTGGATTCCACAACAACTCGGGATCATTTATCGGCGGCCCCACGGGTGACAATGGCCCTCCATATATCGTCAAACTATTACACTTGCCGGTTACTTGTAACGATAGCTTTGTCGACGATTTATTCCAAAGTAGATACACGCCTTACGTCAAGTTTAAAATTGTGGCTGACCCAGTGTCCAACATTTTGGAAACCCACGTCATAAAAAAAGTAGCATTTGTGGAATTGACCAATTATGATGATTATTCAAAGGCCTTGAAGTGGTCTGATTTATATTACAAGGAGAATAGAAGAGTTGTTGTCGAGCCAGCTGATTTCCAAGATTTTCAAAACTGTATCTCCTTCAATCAAGAACACGAAGAAGAAATTGAACAAATTGTTGAGGACTTCATTGCTGGCAAGAATCACGAAAATCAACACGGTCATCACCCAAGACGTAGTGGTATGGCTGGTATGCCTTTGCCTGAACCTCATGATCTCAATGCCATGGGTCCAGGACGTCGTATGGCCCCAATAACTTCACCTTCAAGAAACAATATTCCTTTAAACCGTTTTAGTAGAAGATCGTCTTTACATTCAGATACTCATTCGAACAACTCCATTGCATCCCCTCCTCTTTCTCACCCCGCTACTCATAACCAACCATCGAAGCCTAAATCCAATCCATTTGGGGCCGCCAAACCAGTTGATGTTGTGGCTAAAGAAAAAGAACTCGACGAAACAATTGATTCATTGCATCATAATGACCCTCACTATCACCCAAATCCAAAATCAAGAAGATCTTCATCAACAAACTCGAGAAGACCTTCAGTTAATATATTGAAAAGACCTGAAGCTCCAAAACCAATTAAACCAGAACCAGCCTCTAGCATAGCTAACAACGCTGATTTAGCGTCATCAATACCTTCGGCTTCGGCTTCTCCCTCCTTCACGCAAGCTAAACCTCCAAGTATGAGTCTCGCTGATATTTTAAGCGCTGAGAGTAACAACTCTCCAGTACCTTCTAGCGGCATGAGAAGTACCCCCGTCAAGCAATCACCAAAAACTGCAGTTTTCAAACCAGTCATTTTAAGAAAAAAGACTCAGAGCAATTTAAGTCCCATGCCAACGAATCAAAATGCATCCGTTACCAACAGTACTCCTATATCTCCACCTCTTACCCAGGCCAACTTAGCTAATACAAATGAACAAATCAATGACAAAGCATCACAAAGGGCCACAGAAGCTGAGATTGAAAATAAGTTAAAACAAATTAATGAATCATTGTCGAAACATTCGATACTGCAAGGCGCCGACAACTCAATTCAAACCAATTCGAATATTCATGGTAATACTGATAATCATTTCAATGCAATTACACCGGAGCATGTACATGCGCATATTTCAAGGAGTCCACAGAGAAATGCTATCGAACCAACAGGCTCGAATCGCAGATCATCATCATCATCGGGAACCAGTAATGACTCTCCTGCGCATAGCCACGCCAAGCCTCGCATAGATCTTCTTTCCAGAACCCGGATTGCCGAGCCCAATAAGTCATATTCTTCCGCGGGTGATAGACCTAACTTCAAGCAACACTTTAATGAAATGACTAAAAAGGCCAATGTTAACAGAGATAACAGAAACCACTCTAATAAAGCCAACCAGCATAACAAATCGTCACGTCATCAAGCTCGAAGAGATGGTAGTGTTATCGAGGAACCGATTCAATCAATTGATGCATCTGACAACACTCTTACCGAATCAAGTATTTTATCATTGTCTCGTCCTCCTAATAAGACTGATCAGAATCAAGGAAGATCACTTTCACCTAATCGCTCCCCTCGGTATAATAACAGACACTATCATCGCGTCCCACAACAAGTCGATGAAACCACAGGTACACCAGCTGAAGGAATTAAGACTAATGGATACACTGGTCACGATACTGAAGAGGTCATAGAAAACGTACGCGCATTGGCACTTAAGGACGAAAATTTGAGAAGCTCTAGAGGAAGAGGTAGAGGTCGCGGCAACTATAGGGGTCATAGAGGCTACAACCGTGGTTACAATGGCGGTTATGGTCGTGGTGGTAGAGGAAATTTCAGCAACGAGGAAACTGTGCCAGGTGCCAAGGAAGTGAGCTAAGCTTAGCAATGTTTAGCAATGTTAAGAATTATTGACTTGCGGTTAAAAATTTGAGATGTATGTATTTGTTTTAAGCATTTTACATATTAACAAAAATTTGTGATCTTTATTTCTCTTTTTTCTTTCTTTTCCATTCTTTGTTACATCTTTTTCATTTCTCTCACTCCTTTCTTTTCTCTCAATGAATTCGTCGTCTTTTTAAGTTTTTCCTATTTCATTAAGTGTAAATAACTATTTTTCATTTTAATTATATTGGCTGGCTGTTTGTTTTAACTTGTTCCGTTCTTGGTTTTGATTTTTTTTACAAACATTTTTTACATTGGACACTTTTTTAACAACCGTAAAAAGTTTATTTCTATTTCCATGAATTCTCAGATAATGATCAAGTTTTCAAGTTGAATGCTAGGTCGCCGACCAAGTGATTTTTAAAACAGCTGCTTATAAATAGCATGCGAAGGTGAGGTTTATACTTCGGCTAAACTTCTCGCTTGTAGGTAAGTTTGACAGACTGTTTGTGCAACTTGACACTACGGTCAATGATAAAATGAATTCATTTTTGAAATAATGAACAAAATTGCTCAATCACAGCCACAGAAAATATTGAATTGCGGTAGACAGTAAAGTAAGAAATTTATCCTTAATATCATACAGATTCTAAATATTAGTGATAACTGATTATTTACTTATCACTCACTGACTAAAAAAATAATATAACACAAAGAACAAGGAGATGAGTCCGGGTGCGTATCATAATCGACAACGCCTGAAGAGGTGAAAGGGTATAAGGGTCATTAATATATAACATCGAGTAGAACGGTGAAAAAAAATTCAAAGGGCGATAACATGATATTTGGAGGAGTGAAACGATCATTGAAATGAGGAGACAAAAAGGTAAAATACAAACAATCAAGCACAAACAGTGGGTTCAGAGACAAACTGAAAAAAAAAAAAAAAGCTGAAAAAGAAAAGGAGGAAAAAAAAAAAAAGTTATGGAACAAGTAACGGATACAGCGAATACTGGTAGGTTCGCAAATGCAAAGGGCGGAAAATTTTGAAAAGCATGAATTATAGAAGACCACTATCTCTTAAAGAATTTTCCAAAATGGTCTCCTTAACGGCAGCAAATACCAATTGAATATTAGAGGTGTCAGTAGCCTGAGTGACGTGGGGGTAAATATTCAAACCAGATCTATTCACCTGAGTAAATCTCCATAAAATATATTTGGCTGCTTTATTGATGTTATTCCCACCATTATAATCGGGGAAATAATGCTCCAATGGTGAGTAAGGTAATTTATCAGCAAACACATCAATTTTATTCAAGAATAAAACAATGGAAGTTCTAGCAAACCATCTCGAGTTAACCACTGAATCAAATAATGTTAATGATTCTTCCAATCTATTTTGACTGTTTTCTTCCAATAATACTTGATCATATTCAGACAAAGCCACACAAAATATAATAAGAGTGACGTTATCAAAACAATGGATCCATTTTTTACGTTCTGATCTTTGACCACCAACATCATACATATGAATATTCAATCCACTTGACATCTGAAATTTGAAATCATAGATACCAGAAGTCTTCTTACGAGTTCTCAAGATATCCTGTTGAGAGGGGATATATGAGGGTTGGGCAATTCTATCCAAATCACTCAAGAAATAATGAGTAGAGTCAATAAGGTAGAAATTACCTTGTTGATATTTAATGAATGCTTGAACTTCTGGAGTATTATGAACTTCCTTAATCTTAGAGGAAATTTCAGGATCAAACACATCTTCGGCACTTATTGAAAATTCGTAATCCAAGATTTCATTCAAAGTGGCAAGATCAAGAACATGTTTACGACCAGATTTTTTACCTTGGTATTCTTGTAGACTGTCACTCTCAGAGGCTCTACTCAAATTGACCACGTCACCATTAGATACACCATTAACATCGCCATTGGCCACGCCATTAACTTCACCATTAGCCACGCCATCAACGTCACCATTGGCATTTTCAACCATATTATCATTGGCATCAGTAACATCCTCAGACTCAATGGTAACTTGAGGAATGGAGGGTTTCTTAATTAAATCAGGTTCCAACTCCATGATGGCATTGATAACACTTTTGATACAATCCAAAATATTCTTATAAACAAATGGTTTATACTCGTAAAGTTCTTCTTTAGAAAATCCATTCTTATGTAAAATTTTCATTTGTTTGACAATGGTGGACTTACCACTTTCACCAGAACCTAGTAATAAAACTTTTACTTCTTTATCAGTAGCGGTGGCTTCATTACCTTCGTTTGCATTGGTTACAATGGTACTATCTTGTCCACCAACGCCACTGCCATTATTTAATTTTTCATTACCAGAATGTGTTTCATTTGATGAGTCCGTGGAGGCATTATTTTGTTGAGAAGCTAGCTTGTTACCATTGGAAGATAATGCTTGATTTTGGCCCTGACGTCTTGCCTGTGTGTTGCCTTTACCTGTGGCATCATTGGATGGGTGCTGCGGACCCTTAGATGTACAAATACCCATTTTGAGATGAATTTGAAAATGTCAAAAGAAACAATTGCACTAGCGAGAATGAGGAGAAAATGATTACTCAATAGTGAGTAGGCGTTGATATGCTTAGGTCCTATAGAAATTTGATAGCAAAGTCTGGGGATCAGACAAAAGAAAATGAAACTAGGAAAATGGAAAGAATCAAATGATGATCTCTTTCTTTAACAATCAATGGCGTCGGGGATATGGGAAACGACAGGGTTTAAATATTATGAAACAGGGTTAGCCGGAGCTGGGTAAATATTCAAACGAGATGTTCGAAAGAAGAAGAAGAAAAAAAAAAGGAAAACTCAAATAAAGGGTCGCGTGCAAAACAAGCTTTTATGAGGTTATAGCCAGAGGTTTAATATGCGTTATGTGGGGACCAAATGAATAAACTTTTGACTAGAATTCTTTCAGTGTTGACTCTCGAGTAAATAAGTTTCAAAGAAGTACCAGTGACAACGGCAAAGGAAATGATTGAAAAATATTAGAGGGCAAAAGAAAAAGAATAGAAAAAAAAAAGAAAAAACAGTAAAAGGCCAAAAAAAAAAAAACAAAGACTAGAAGAGTGAATTGTCGAAACGAAGGGTAATCTTTGTCAAGCCGGTTTTGTGAGATGTAACGTCAACTGGTTGTAGACGCAATGAAGTGTCTGATAGGGTACGTTAATCAGCGAATAAATGCAAGTTAGGCGTGGACGACTTCGTCTGTTCCACTATTATTGTTATTGGTTTTGTGTTGATTTTTGGTCTCTTCACTTATTGAGCGGTCAAAGTGACAACAAGTATCTTCCGTATTCTGGAAAGTTTAATCTCAGCTTTGAATATGAAATTCTGTTGATAAGTAGCGGACTTAAGTGGTTGAAGGTTGGATTGATGATAGAGTAGGTTTGCTATTCAGATTGTGTCTCTTATTGTTGTATTGGAAACAAACCTAGGCGGTGGTGGAAGCCGAAAGATGATGGGGTAATGTGTTTCAAAAAGTCCAATACTAGCAATATTGGCCAGGTGATTTACCGATACGTGTAAAAAGTTGGCTAAAGATGAATTGATATTCAACTAGTGGGAAGATCGATAGTTAAATCTACTGTTTTTTTTTTCAATTTCATTTTACATTATTTTTTTTTCTCTGCTTTTCTTTATTTTATTACGTTTCATGTCTAACAAAACAAAAAAAAGGACGAAAAAAAAAAAAAAAGAGAGAAAATCCCAAGGAATTTTGACATTTTGGATTTGCTCGGAATTCTTTATTTTTTTTTTGCTACTCGTATACGAATAATTCTAGACAAAAGATTATTAAGCAATTATACCACCACGGAATCGGTCGCGGTGATGGCGCTAGTGCTGGAGAAAATATGCGATTACAGTAAATAGAAGAAGAGGTAAAATAGATCAAGTAGTGGGTGAACTTGGGTGGTTCCAATAATCAGTTCGTACAAAACGATGTTAAGAAGTATTTAACTTCTAATGTTGTCTTGAAGGAGCAGAAAGTAGCCATAACTTTAAAGTTCTTGACCATTTGCCTTATATATATATATATATGCACGCATGACTGTTACAACATACCTTCTGGTTTAGGTTATCATGTCACCTTCAAGCTAGTATCATCCATCATTACCTGGGTTCAATGCACATTACACGGGATACTCGGCACCACGTAGCTGATTGCAAAAATATGAAGCAGTGCATAAAAGAGTCTATTTATAACTCTATTTTCAACATAAGCTTAGTTTCATTTATTATTTATTGCGAGCCCACGGCACAAAGCTAAGCCGTGCTGCCGCATGACAAGTCGGGATACAACATGATGAATTTCTTCTTCTTTTCACAGTTCATGCGTAATGAATTTTTTGTTTTCTTGTTTCCCTGCCCGACATAATCTGCCAAAAACAAATACCCTAAATGTACACTGAGTCTTGTCGATGACTTGAGAGTACCAAAAGTCTAAAACAATAGTGGGGAAAGACACTATGATTAACAGTTTTGGTTTTTCAATTGTTCAGGGTGTTTTTGAGTATATCCTTGTTTCGTATAATAGGGCTTAGCAAGGTTGAATGTGGCTCGTCAAGAACCTCACATCTACAATCTCAATTCATGCAAAGATTGATACTTATATATTACAAACTTTCAATTTCACTCATTACCAGGCGTCTTCGATAAGAAGCAAGCTCATTATAACTCAAATATTACAAGATGAACTAACAAACGAGTAAATTGTTTTTTTCTTAAAAAAAAAATAAAATGTACAAAAAGACAGCGAAAAATAATCGATTCTAAACTAGCACAAGTGCCAGTAGCCCTATTATAATCAATACTGAACTTTCAATTGAGAACACCAGGGATGCTCCGTTTTCTTCTTCCTGATTCACTTTGGTAAAATTGCCCGCGAAATTGTTTAGAGGTGATCTTTTTTCTAACCGAGATCTTCCCTCTTCAAGTACCTTCATAATTTGTAAAGTTGAGGTTGAGGTTGAAGTGGGTCCACTTATAGTCATGGTTGTATTAAACATAATCAAGTGCTGATCGGCGGTAGCTAATCCCGATCCAGCAACTCCATTGGCTTTTAATACTTGCATAAAATCACAATCAACCGTCATGGCCAGTGGCTGCTTTATTTTGTCATTATAGTGCTGCTCAAAATTTATTGCCGATATATTGGAATATTTTGGTTGAAAGAGACTAGAGGAGTCAAGTTTATTGTGTGCTTCGGTTTGAGAATATAGAGTTTTGTTTTGATAGCTATAACTATAGTCGAATTTTGGGCGAGATTTATATTCCCTTTTGATTAAATTATTAGGAATATGTGTTGGAATGTTTGTAACTGAAGACTCACTCGTGTTACTATTGGATATAATTTCACCCTCTTCTGGATTTTCTAAAACTAAACAAATCCGTAGTTCTTCTTCCAAATACCAGTAAGTTCCATCAGCCTGACCTAAACTTTTACATCTCTCATCCACATCCGATAGGAATTTACAACGACACATGGCGGTATCATCATTAAAACTAGCACAAGTATGATATTCTTCAGTTCCATTCTCAACCAGGAACATACAATCGAGAAAATCACTACTGAATACCTTAATGTATTCATTAGTGAAAAGATAATCAATATCCAGATCTTGTGTGAGTGAATAAGTTTCTGATTCCTGTACTCTTTGGCAACTAACCAGGACTAGAAGGAGGAGGAAAATCACACTAATTAGAAGTGATTGAAGATTGAGGTCAGAATGTCTCATGATCTTTGCAATTTAGACGATAAAATAGCTTTTGGCTTCTCAATGGTAGCGAAAGACTTGCGACTTTGGTAGTCGGACTGGTTTGGTTAATATAAAGAGATGAAGCGTCATTGGGCGCAAAATAAACTATTCAAATTGATGGTTCTCATACAAAACGCAAAAAAAAAGAAAAAAAAAAAAAAGAAAAAAAAAAAGTTGCGAACTTTCAAAACACAGAAGAGGTTTTTTAAAAAAGCTGCGTTTGTGGAACCGTTTACGTAATTTTCTAGCCTACTGTCTCTTCAACGAAAGATCAATGGCCGACAAAATAACAATCATACATTTATTCGTATAAAGACAAAGGTGATCTCGAGCTTGTATTGGTCTATCTAATAGCTAATGAGGTGACCAACATTAAAATAATTGGCCTGGTGTCTAACCTCTAGGTTCAGGCTCAACAACTTCCGATTGTGGAGCCGACCGTGGTAAAATGTCAGCAGGGCTAACATTCACCGATAAATTGGAAACTTTGACATCTGATTGTTGCTCAGCTTGGTCATTTTTTATTATATCATTGGGGAGCGTTTGATCCTTTTGTTGCAAAAGGTCCTGCTCCTGTGCCTGGGATGCTTGGTCTGGATTGATCTGTTCCTTCGCTTGAAATTCAATTTTTTCATTCAACTGTTGTTCTTTCTGTTGTTGTTGAGCTGCCTTTTGTACATCTTGTAAACGTTTACGTTCTTGTCTTCTTCTTTTCTTTGTTTCGAATTCGTGCCATTCACCCTTAATTTCTTTCAAAAATTCTAGTGGTGCTGGTTGAGGATCTTCGGTAAAATAAGGATGTTCTAATGCTTCAGATGCTGTTAATCTCTTGGCTGGATTTAAAGTCAACAATTTCTCGGCCAAATCGAATCCATGAGCTGACATGATTGGCTTATATTCCTGTGCAAATCGAGAAACCTTATTAATCTTTGGTTTTAACATTTCAAACCATGGTAAGCCTTCAATCTGAGGCCAACTTTCTAAAGTTGGAGTCCCCATCAAATCAAAAATTTTGTATAGTTGAGAAATTTCTTCAGTACCTTGAAAAGTGGCAATTTTGGCGTATAGCTCAATTAATAGACATCCAACACCCCAAATATCAACTTCACGACCATAATCGGTGGCACCTAGTAATAATTCAGGAGGTCTATACCAAATGGTGATAACTCTGTTGGTATAATCTGGACTTTCACCGGTGTTTAATAATTTCATGGTTCTTGCAAGACCAAAGTCGGCAATTTTTAAAGTTCCTTTATTGTCTAATAAAATATTGGAACCCTTTATATCTCTATGGATAACTCTTTTTTTATGTAGATAATTTAAACCCTCCATCAATTGTTTGAATAAATATTTACGATGACTTTCTTCCAATTTCAATTCGGGGTGAGTCAATAATCCTGTCAAGTCATGGTCCATATAATCAAGAACCATGTATATTTGATTATGTTCAATCATCATTTCTAATAGTCCAACAATATTTTTATGATCAAATGATTGAAGTAATTTAATTTCCCTCATGGCTGTTATTGGGAATCCTTCTCTTTCACTCTCTAAACGTAATTTTTTCAAAGCCACAAAATGATCAGTCATACTATGTTGAGCTTTATAAACTTTCCCATAAGTACCTTCACCAACCTGTTGTACTCGCTGATAAATTTCATGAGGTTTGGTGACTCGTAACAGATAAAGTTGTGTCTTGTGAAGTTTCCTGATTGGAGTTGGAGGAGCAGGTCCCTTTCTTTTATTAAATGACAGTGATGCATTAGAAGGATTTGTAGGTTTCTTACTAAAATCACGACCACCTCTTCCATCACCAGGTCCAGCAGGTGATGAGCGAGGTCCTGATGATGAAGATGATTGTAGTGGTGGTGCCGATCTAGGGCCCTTTGGAGCATTAGTTAAATTGACGCCACCATTATAGGGAGCTTTTGGTTTATATGATGATGCTTTTACTTTTCTTCTTTTATCAAAATCAGGAGCTTCCTTATAACCTCTTGGTTCGGATGGGAATGGTCTTTTTGATCCACTTATATATTCCCTGGGTCCTGCATTGGATCGATGTGATGATGGACCAGATGGTGCTCCCGAGGGACCAGATGGTGCCCGAGGTCTTTCTGATGGTGGACCTGCTCTTCTGGATGACGCCGACGTGGCATTGTTACCGATATAATTTCTATTATTGGATGTTGATGATGAAGCTGGATGTGGAGCTGGTGAAGATGATGCTGATGACCTTTGTGGTCCACTACTACTGGCGCCTGTTTGTGCGGCGGGTCCATGTATTTTGGGACGATAGTTATCTCGTTCGTTAAACCTACTAGATGCTCCTGGTGGAGGATAACGGCCACCATTGTTGTCTTTCGAACCCCTGTAACTTCTGGGTGGTGGTCTCTGACGAGGTGGTGGTCTATATCTATCCGACATCGAGCGCAAGTCAAAAAGATTTATGATGTGATTTTGATGGGGGTAGAATGCCAATCAATCAGAAAGAACTGTTAGGAGGATTTTGTTTTTGAGGTTGGACGGTGGAAACAATCTGATTTAGTATAGATTGACTTCCAATGTAATGCTGGAAAGTCGGTGTATAAGAATCTATTGATGAGTAGAAATGCTTTACGGTAGAGTTTCTTGTTCTGAGTTCTGTACTCTGTTTCCTTTAGTTCTTTTCTCTCATTCTGGTTCTCTTCGATTTTTCTTTTTTTCTTCCTTTTTTTTTCTTTCTCCCTCTCATTCTGCACCAAATTTTTGTGGACCCCAAATTAACACCCGTACATCACAACATTTTTTTTGAAAGGAGAATAAATACATAGGCGCCGAAACAAAAAAAATGTGTGTGTGGGGGAAAAAGAAAAGAGAGTGAGTATGTGTTACCCGGACCTGGATTACAACTCCAACTAGCCCCATATAGTACAGAAAGTTCACAACTAACGAGTTTATGCATGGTTGCGCAGTCGCCATCGGGTAGTCATCAATGGACAACTAATAAAGCATAATCGAAAGAAGTAGTGGTAACGATATGTTATAAAAATGCGTGAGACAGTTTACACCACTCTTCCCAATCAGAATTGGCCCTAAACCGACAGGACAGTACCCTTATGTAGTTGAGACACAAGACTCTTTAAAAGGGAGATGTCTAAGGCTGTAGAGTGTAAGACATAGACCTGGTTTAGCTGTAGGGCTCAAGCAGCGAATCAAAAAAAAAAAAAACAAACAAACAAACCAAAAGCAGCAATTTTACAGGAGAGAGAGAAGAAGAAACAGCCAGAGTGAAGATTTTGAGTTGTTGATCTCAACATCTTTATATTGCAATAGCAAATCTGCAAACCGGTGTTTGAACTGGCCGTGTTATTACAATTATAATAACAGGAATCGAACAAACATAAAAAAAAAAAAAAAAAAAAAAAAGAAAAAAAAGAGAAAAAGGTAAAAAGTATCATGGACAACCTAATACAAGCCAAAATAAAGGTGAATGGCACCTGATAAATAAAGGCAATTATTTCATATCGAGTGAATAGTAACCGTTAAATAAACGCTTGGAAGTAACAGCTTGAATGAAAGTCAACCGTGTTATAAAAGATAGAAAGTAACACTATATTGCTCATATATCAGCTTCAATTTAAAGCATGTATTGGCATGGATTGGAAAGACATTCATCCGGATCTCGCTTGACATTTTCAACTCTTTGCCTCTGATCATGTATTGTCAGAAAGGGCCTTTATACCATTATCCTCTTGTTTATATCTTTGTTGGTAGGATGAACACGTTGCTTCTCTAATGCATCTTTTCTTGTTCTGATAATAACAATATCAATGAATACACACCTTAAGAATCCCTTATATTCACCAATAATGGTTTATTGCACTAATGTTTGATTGTACATTTGGTCAAACCCAAAATTGTGCTGTTCCCTAAACGTAATCTAAATTTTTTTTTTTTTTCTTTCCCTCTTTTTTTGACTTGTTTTTCTGCTAGTTGGGGGGAGGGGGTTTTTTTTGGTAACGGAATCGGTGAGTAACGGAATCGGTGAGTACACGCCACACACGAAAAAACATCCATACACCAATTGAGGTCAAAAGTTATCGAGGGGTAAAATTCCAGGTTATCAATAAAAGCGAGCTGATCTATTATCGTTTTGTTTTTGCCACAAGTTGTCTTTTCACCACTTCTTATATCTTTCAACCACAATATTATGCCCATGGTATGTATAAGTCATTGAGGTTGAATCATACCCCTCGACGCTTTTCATGTTCAATCTTTTGTTTGTGTGTTCATTTGTGAATTCATTTGAGTGTTCATTTTTGCAATTTCATAACAATGTTATTATCCACAAATTACTAACTAAAAAATATAAAGATTGGTAAATTTATTCATATCACTGCCGATTTGGCATTAGCCTCCGCCTTTTTAGCCGGTGTTAAAAGAAACACTGGTCTAACGTACGTTCAATAATATATATATGTATATATATATATGTTTTCTTTTTTTGCCTCAATATACTAACAAAATTTACATAGACCTGATCTTGAAAGTGTTCAAAGTGAAGATGTTAGGTATTATGCTGGAAAATACTTAGATATTGGTGAATCTATATTTGATTATAGTGCTGCTTATTTCGGCGGGTCCAATTATTTCAAGCGCAAATCATAAGAATTTAGAGATTATCTTTACCATTGGAAATCACCTTTTTTTGTATAACTTATTAGCTCTTGTGATGTTTTCTTTTTTCTTTTTTTTTTTTTGTTTCTTAACAAAATGTTTTTTCTTCGCGTCGCGAATTGAATTAATACCTACAAAACCTAAAACAGCCACTGATGACGAGTACAAATATTTATAAACGTGTATATAATTGATATAAATAAATAAATTTTGAAACAACAATATCAACATAAAAGACAAAAAACAAAGAAAAAAAAAAATCGAATTTAATGACATCACCTAATGTAGAAAATAATAAAAATGAAAACAAAAATGGGTAAAAACAAGTTGCAAAACAAATACTAATGGAATAAAAAATATATATATGTATGAGGACGGAATTAAAGGGTAACAAAGAAGCGTAAAAGAAAAATCAAAATGAAAAAATTAAAAATAAACAAGAGAATCAAAAACCCAAAAAGCACAATTATTCAACGGTAACAGATTTGGCCAAGTTACGAGGGAAATCAACATCAATCCCTCTGTTAACAGCCAACCAGTAACTCATCAATTGTAATGGGATAACATTTAATAAACCTTGTAAACAATCCACCGTTAATGGAACTTCCAAAGTGGCAAAAGCTTTACCACCAGCAATATGTTCATCACCTTCATTACAAATAACAATTGGTCTACCATCTCTTGCAGTAACTTGTTCAATAGCAGACATAACTTTAGGGAAAAGAGAATCTCTTGTAGCAAAGGCAATAATTGGTAATTTATCATCAACCAAGGCTAAAACCCCATGTTTTAATTCACCTGCTAAAACACCTTCGGAATGCATATAAGAAATTTCTTTAATTTTAAGAGCACCTTCTAAAGCAGTTGCATGTTGATAACCTCTACCCAATAATAATAATGATTTTTGATCATTAAGAGTAGCATTACATAAATCTTTAATCTTATTTTCCAAATTTAATACGGTTTTAATTTGATCAGGAATATTCTTTAAACCTTGAATAATTTCACGATGACGTGATTTTTTAGAAATTGAATCATTAGAAAGTGAAAGGGCAAACATAACAAGGGCAATATATTGAGAAGTGTAAGCCTTGGTAGAAGCAACCCCAATTTCAGGACCAGCATTAATATGAACACCACAATGAGTTTGTCTTGACATGGATGAACCAACAGAATTAACAATACCCACGGTTAATGCACCTCTTTCCAAACAATATTGTAAAGCCAAGATAGAATCAGCAGTTTCACCAGATTGTGATACAAATACACAAGTATCATCTCTGAAAACGGGTGATCTTCTATCTAAGAAATCAGATGCTAATTCAACACTAACAGGAATTTCGGTTAATTCTTCAAAAATGGATCTAGTAGCTAAACATGAATGATAAGAAGTACCACAAGCAATCATAATAATTCTTCTACATCTTCTAATGGTTGGTAACCAAACTTTTAAACCACCCAAAGTAACAACATCAGTTTCAAAATCAAGTCTACCTCTCATGGTATTAAAAGTAGAATCTGGTTGTTCAAAAATTTCTTTTTGCATAAAATGATTATAAGGACCTTTCATAATTTCATTTAATTCCATTTCTAAAGTTTGAATTTGTCTGGTGGTACTTTCACCAGCATTTTTCTTAGCTCTATGAATATGTAATTCACCATCATAAATATGAGCAATATCATCATCTTCTAAAAACAAAACTTTTTTGGTATGTTGAACCACGGATGCAGGGTCAGAAGAAAAGAAAAATTCAACTGGCATGGGGACTCCATCATCAGCCAAAAATGCTCTTGATTGAGAAGTTCTTAAATTTGATTCATTTTGAGCCAATGGTAATAAACCATCACCATTACTTTTTTGAAGACGTTGATGAGCAGCTGCTTCTTGTTGAGCTTGTTGTTGAGGATCAGGAAATTCAACATCAACAAAATCAACCTTTAATTTTTTTTCGGTTTTAACCCCCACAAGTAATGGAGAACCCTTTCTGGTACCACAAACTTCACCAGGGTAATGAACAGATTTAACCAATAAACCATAAGAACCTTCTAATTCATACAAGACTTGTTTGGTTAATTCATTTAAATCCAATGAATTACCAGCTCTTAAATTGGCATCATAAACATGTTTGAATAATTTGGCAATACATTCAGTATCAGTTTCTGATTCGAATTCAAAACCTTTTGATAATAATAAAGTTTTCAAGGCTCTATAATTGGTAATGATACCATTATGAACCACAATAAATTCACCAGTTGGATCAGATCTATGAGGATGACAATTGGTAACGGCGGGTTGACCATGAGTAGCCCATCTAGTATGGGCAATTCCAACATGATTATCAAAAATGGTAGAACGTTCAATTTTATCATCAATAAGTTTTTGTTTCAACATGTTAACTTTACCTGGAGTCTTGACAATGATATTGGAACCCTTGGCATCACCATCAATGGCGACACCAGAAGAGTCATAACCTCTATATTCTAATCTTTGTAAACCTTCAATAAGGGTGTCAACAATTTCACCTCTACTTCTATCAACCAAGAAGTTAACGTAACCGAAAATACCACTACAAAAAAACAATTGTTAGTATATTAGAAACTTTCAATTCAGACCAAGAGGCGCGAATGATACATACCACATGACGAGATATTATAATGATTCAAAAAATGGGATTTAAAGTGACAGAAATAGTCAAATATAAAGATTTGAATAACGGAAGGAAAACGCCTATAAATAAAGGGAAAGACAAGAATGAAATTCTGATTTCAAGAAGAGAGAAAAAAAAAAAAGAAGGGAAAAGAACAAAAAACAAGAACTAGGTGTCTTCTTTTGAAGTGAATTTGTCTGTACTTTTTTTTTTTCTTTTTTTTTTGTTTTTTTCTGTTTCTGATCTGTTGATTTCTTTTTTTTTTTTTTTTTTTTTTCTGTTTGTTCGGTGAAGTGATTTATTTATTTTTGATTTGTATGAGAAAAACAAAAACAAAAAAGGAACAAAAAAAAAAAAAAGCAGGTTTGATTTTTGTGTAGCTGTCACCGAAAACAAAATGGAATACAGCAAAAACGTAATGAAATGAGTTGATTTATATATGATTGAGGGTATCGATATTACGTGACCCATGTACTAGAAGTATGGTCTGGTCGGGCAGTTTAAATGTAATGGGCGATGGGATGGAGCCTCGATTCTAAATTTATCTTCTTAAAATAAACACATCTCCCCAAAACAGTAAACAAATAAACAAGCAGGAAAACGCACACAGAACAAAAAAGGAGCAGAAAAAGAATAAAAAAAAAAAAAAAAAGAAGAGAAACCGAAATTACCAGGATCCACTTCAGTGGTTGAGAACTACACAACTATTGATCATCTGAAATCTTCCAATGTGAGGTGGTTGTCCATGCCTACACACACCGATTGTGGGTTTGGTTGTAAGTCCACTTCAGAAGAATTCTTCGTAAAACCCAAAAAAACCTTCTGGCACAATGATTCCCATAGGGGTTTTTCCTTTCTCTACCCTCTAAATGATTGTTAGGTTTCATCTGTAATGGAGGGAAACGAAAAGGGCAAATATGCTTATGTACACAAAAGGGACCCACCAAAGCAGAATCAAAAAAAGAAAAAAAAAAAAAAGAACAAAAAAAAAAGTAGGGCGTTTCCCACTTTGTACAAAAATGGAGAAATTCAATCGAAATTTCAGCCCAAAACTAGATTCAATCAATTACCTTGCCCAATCGGGCCAAAGGTAAACAACTCTAAAATAAAACTTCTCCAAGTCGCGAAAAATTTTGGGGCTTTTTCTGTTCTGCTTTAGTTTTCGGTGATGATTACTTAAGGTCACTTAAAACACTGACTTACAACATCAAAAGTCTACTTAACCACGTTTCACTAACTTGATAACCATGGCAACATACAATATGACAGAACACTAGTCAATGCATGAGTGAGTCATTGTCATCACCAATTGATACCCATCACATTCCTTTGCTTTCTTTTTTGGTCTTTTTTTTTTTTTTTTTTTTTTCTTTTTTTTCTCTCGCTCTACGAGATCGTCATTGATTGGATATATCATATCAACTCATCATGATCATCATAACCTTAACACCCTCTTTGGCAAATACTTCGTGACCTGAATAGACTTTACGTCAAATATTTCGTAATCACTTGTGATATCATGATACCCTAACAAAATCAAGCCCCTACAACTATGCACTCTATGACTAAGCCGTCTTCATAAGCCGCGTAAACCTTACATATCGACGTAAATTAACAACAAGGTTAAAAAACCAATTCGTAAATTGAAGTGGTGCATCTTTTTTTTTTTTTTTTTTTGCGAGTTTTTTTTTTTTCAAACTTTTGATGATGTAATATAGTTTAGCGAATTTTGTTCTTTGTTTACATCTTCGATTGCAACAACACAAGATACACGGTAATAGTTATTAATAATTTAAAGGGCACTCTATCAATTCAAGATTGTCCATACCTCAACTAAATTTTTTTAAGCCATATGACACGTACTTGATTCTACGAATTGAGTAATAGCGACCACAACCTCAAAATAGCGGTTGCTATAGAAGTAGTCAAAATTAATTGACAGGAACATGTTGGGTCCAAAGTCTCAAACCTTACTTGTTTGAAGGTCCTGCAGTAAAATCTGCGGCTAGAAATTTGATTTTGGAATCATCATGATAAACTTCAACTTTAAATACGAGTATCAACTTATATGATCTTATATCATCAATGATATGACCAATCAATCATAAGTAAATGAATTGGTCAGTAGCAAGCGTATACTCTTGCTCGGACGCTGTCATCACACGGATCTGGAAAGTTGGTACCTAAAGATGATAGGACCCTTCTTACTCTGACAGGAAAAATTACAATCAACACCGTCATTATCATAAGCACTTAATGTCACACTGAAAACTCTCGAAGAGCATGGATCTAGTCTACTCATGGGTAAAGCCTTACTGTATCCAATATCCATGTATCGTTTTATTTATAGTTTCAATCCGGGGGAAGTCACATGATCAGCATAAACATCCGTACATACAAGGAAAATGAAAAAGAAAGAAGAAAAAAGAAGAAACCTTACGATTATCCATTAAAGATCTTAGGAACAAATCAAATGAGCGTATAAGAAATCCACTTGTCACCACGATATTTCCAAATGTTCAAACTTTTTGTACCGACAAGATCAAAATTGTCATCACTCCGATGCACATTTAACAGTCCGCTGAAAGCTTCAATATGGCAGAATAGTCACCTAATACTACCATTGCATAAGCAATACTCCACAAATCCCGGTGAATTAGAATCCATCAAAGAAGTTAAACCTCATCAACAACAAAAGAAGAAGAAAAAAAAGCAAAAGGGATCAATACAATCATTAAGAAGAACAATGCCAAACCAATCGGGTAATTTGACCGCTGAATTTATTCTTTCCACCACCAATAAACTTACTAATAATCAAAAGGATGCTGATTTTGCTGAAAAATTAGCCTTGGTGGAAAAACTGTTAACACCACTTACATCAATAACCATTGGTGAATTGATTGATTTTGATAAACTCCCCAATGTTTTGAAAACTCATCGATTTAAATATTCTATGTTGGTTCCTGATGAAGTGATACTAATTAAATTATCTCCTTCACAAGATTTAATGTTATTGGCTAATGGGACCGTGGTAGGTTGGAATCTTACTGAAGTTGAATTAATGAAAAGTTTCATTCCCTTGATTAATGATGCCGTGGTAGAGAAATATACTCCTGAATCAGAAGAAATGGATTTCATTGATTTAGATTTATTAACTAATGATTACAATGGTCAAGTTGAAAATACTACTACCAATTCTACTAATGGAGTTAAGGATGGATCATTTATGCTGGGTGAAACTATTATCATACAAGGTCAATCTCCAGATCAAATGTTACTTGATAAAGCTGCATTTGCCATTGGATTATCTCGTTCTACTCGATTATCAATTCTTGAAAATGCATTGGAAGATCATATCCAACTAACACGAATCAATTCTGAACATTTATCTCAGGGTAAACAAATAACTACAACCGAACTGGATGTACTAAGATTAACTGGTCGATTATTTTTACTTCGAGGTAAATTAAATCTTTATAGTGAATTGATTGAAACTCCCGATTTGTACTGGACAGAACCAAATCTCGAAAAAATATACGAATCAATTTCAAGAACTCTTGATATTCAACCTCGTATTTCGATTTTGAATCGTAAACTTGACTATGCTACTGAAGAACAACGTGCATTATTAAGTGTTTTAAATGAAAAAAAATCAACCAGATTAGAATGGATTATTATCATTTTGATAATGGTTGAAGTTGGATTTGAAACATTCCATTTTTACGAACGTTATTTCAAAGATGAAACTGATGACAAGAAGTGATAAAATAATTATAGATTTGTAAATAAAATATAATTTTGAAACCTGTATTTTTACTCCTTTGTATGGGCACATTTTTTCTGCCTTGATTTTTTTTTTTTGTTCTATGAAAAGCTGCGAAATTTGTCAAGATGCAAAAATTGCCATTTTGGGACTTCAAAGGGAATACCTCATTCCATGATTTAAATTAGACAACAAAAAAAACGATATTGATAACTGCATTGGATTTGTTTCAAACGCCGCCCTAGTCTATCACGAGATCTTTGCAAACTGCCCAAACCCAAATCTTGCATCAAGAATTAAGCTTTGATACATAGCCTAGCGAGATTTACTTGGTGAAGTTTCAGACTTTGTTTGAACCTCATGAATACCCCTTGCAGTCTTAATGTAGTAATTTTACACAATGAACTCAGACTCATCGTTTCTTAACTTAGTTTCTTTTCCTTTCGTTAAGAGCATCAATTATCGCTTATTTTTCCCTCCTTTGTTTCTGATTAGCATTCTTTAATTTAAAAGGCGTGCCTTGATTTCTTCGTACAGGATCGGAATCATTTCATGCATTAGTTCGAATGTGTAAGTCCTCATTTGGAAAGTACAATTTGAAACTCGCTAGTTGTAATTCATCAACAGTTCTTTTTATATAAGCTGAAAAGATCCAACTATATTTTTGTTTATTCTTTGTTTCTTTTTTTCAATCTTGTTCAAACCTGCTTAACCTCACCCTTGTCGCTCATTGATATCCTTAATATTACAAACAATGTTTAAATTAGCCTTTGTAATCCTCACCTGGTTTGGAATCGTTCATGCCATAACCCTAACTGATGTTTGGCAATCACTTGAAATTACCAATACCGTCTCCTCTAATCATCCACAAGACGTTAGGACCGCTACTTTAGGTTGGAAGATGAATGGCACTACTTCTCGTAAGGGTGATTATTTTTACTTAACCATGCCTAATGTTTTCAGAACCAAATTTGAAAACTCAACCATTGAACTTTTTGCCAATGATGGTAACTCATATGCCATGTGTACTGTTCAACAAGCATCATACTTGGGTAGCTCAACAACGATTACGTGTCTCAGTAGAGGAACAGCAAGTAAGCTGATTACTGTTCTGGGTCAATTATCATTTGATTTTGTATTTAATGCTGGTGGTTCAAGTCAAACTGGTGACGTTGATTGTACTAAAAAAATCAGTGCCGGTACATATGAAGTAAATTGGGGTGATTTATCAACTACGGTAGAATTTGATGAAGGAACTTTTTTCGGAGAAGCTGATAGTGATATGATTGCCTTTTCTCGTACCACACCCCAAAATTTAGAACAAATTTATTATTTATCTAGCACTTGCCCTGAGGGAGAAACTGTGGTTAGTAATAGTTTATACATCACTACTAATGGTAATTTTGATTGTTCTTTATTTAAACTTAGTATTGCCAGTGAATTCAATGATTTCATGATGCCACAAGACCCACAAAAGTTGAAAGACGTGACTTGTTCCAATAATAATAAAATTGCTAGTGTTTCCTTTACTGGTCAAGATGGGTATCGTGCCTTCATTGAGGGTTTTGAAGCCTATCCAACCAGTGGTGATATTACTCATAGATATTTCCAAACTCTTCAATGTTCCAAAACAAAAGTAACTCCAACTCCAATTTCAAGAACACTAAAAATTATTGATGGATTTTATGATTCTGATGGCTCTATTCAAGAAGAAATCACCACTACCCAAACTTATTCTGGAACAGTAACCAGAACTACTACTTTACCATATGCTTCTGATGCTAGTACCATAACTGTAGTGGTTGAAGTCCCCGCTACCACTTCAATTGACCCCCCTGCTTCTTCAAGTGAGTTACTTGCTACTTCATCACTCGAAACTTCATCAACTTCAAGTCCATCTAGGTTGACCCGTACTACAATTATTACAATTCCTTGTGAGCGTTGTACTGGCGGTAGTACCACAGTAACTTCAACATTAGACCTTTCCTCATCAACTGAAGTACCTTCTTCTCCGCCTCCTTCTCCGACTTTATCAATCATCTCTTCGGTCCTGTCGTCAATTACTGAATCTTCATCAACTTTAATATCTTCTTTGATGATTTCTCTGTTTTCATCTGTTGCTGAAACATCAGCTCAGGTTAGCTCTAGCGAAGTATCAGTGTTTTCTCTGTCCTCTATTTCGTCTTCCTCTTACGAGCCAATCTTATTGAATTCTTCATCCGTGCCTGAGATACTAATAATTTCTACTGACGATTTTCTTACTTCTGCTTCCTCAACCGTCTCACTGTCCTCTATCTCACCCTTCTCTATCTCACCAACGTCATCATCATATGATGCAACTTTCTCTTCTTTCGTTGAATCTTCCTCCTCTCCTCCATCTTCATTTTCGGCAACATCATCTTCCATCCCATCATCCTCTTCTATCGCATCATCCTCACCTACCCTGTCTCTTTCTTCCTCATTTTTATTTTCTTCCGAAAGTTCATCTTCATCTACCATCTCAACTTTATCTTCATCATTTTTCCCCTCAAGTGAATATTTCTCATCGTTATCATCGGACGTTATTTCTTCAACTTCCATTACAGATTCAACTTCCGTTCCAATTTCATCTCCTTCAGTATCTTCCATTGCAGTATCCTCCACTCAGTCAACTTCTAACTTCTCAGTTTCATCTTCAACTTCACCTTCCACTATTCCATCACTTACCTATGCCACTATATCCTCTTCCATTTTTACTTCTTCATCCATTGTCGCTTCTTCCAGTATCGCTTCATCCCCTAGTGTCATTTCCACGTCTAGTGTTCCTTCATCTGTTGTCACTTCCTCATCCCTTTCTACTTCTTCATCCACCATCATTTCCTCAATCGTATCCTCATCTATCGTCACTTTATCAACCTCATCTGTCTTTACTCTGTCTACCGCATCACCACTTGTCTCTTCAACCTCCAATGCGATTTCAACATTAATCAATACTACATCAACCACACCTATCCCATCCATTACCGTGATAACAATCCCATGTCATAGATGTACAGGTGGTAGTAGTGTTGTAACAAGCACCATTAGTGAGCTGTGTTCATCTTTGCAATCAGTTACCTTAGTCGAGTCCACATCTTCATCCAGTGCTCCAAGTTATTCATCTTTATCATCTTCACACTCTCCTTGTTGGATTACACCTTCTTCATCACCATCAACTACCACTAAATATAATTATGAGACAACCGTGATTACTATTCCATGTCAAAGATGTGCGGGTGGACTGACGGTAGTAACTTCAACTGTTTCGAGTGAATCAAGAATTGTTACATCATCAAGAACTACGATTAAGCCAACTACATTGGGTACTACACTTGAGTTTACCTCACCTAAAAGCTCGGTGGAGGGATTAAGTAGTCTTGTGACTCCATTGTTTAGCAAGACATCTGACACAGCTACTTCAAAAATTGAAGCCATTGATAGTTTGTCTACTGTCGAAACATTGCCGGTTGCTACAACTCCAGATAATTCGGCTGAAACTACACCATTGGAAACCGAATCAGGTGACATCACGTTTACGAAAGTTAGTTCTATTGAATCTGCCACTGTTAGTGAGGTCACGTTTGCAACTCCCATTGAGACTGATGATACTACTGGTGTTGAGACTGCTTTTATTACTTCTACTGAGACTGTTGGTACTAGTACTGCTGAAACAACCCCTACTGGTACTGACAATGCCGCTGACACTGATTTTGATGACACTACTGCTGTCACTGTTCCTGTTGAGACTACTGCTCTTGAGACTAATTCTGTTGATACCTCTGTTGCGGCTAGTGTTGTTGAGGCTACTGAAACTGAATCTTCCACTGCTACTGAATCTGCTGATATTACTGCTATCGAGTCTACTGACGCAGAGCTGATTGATACTGAAACTGACCTGGTTGATACTGTTGAGACGATTGGTGCCGAAACTCTTGATGAAGCTACAACAACACCAATTGAGCTTTATGAAACTGATATTACCGGAACCAATTTTGCTGCTGTCTCTACTGAAGCAACTAAATCAGTTGAAGTTAGTGAATTTGTTGGAGGTGCTATTACCACGCCTATTGAAATTGAATCCGGATCTGAGACTGGGAGCGGATCTGGATCTGAGAGCGAGTATGGATCTGAATATACTACAAATTGGCTCTTAGATTTAACCACCACCAAAACGATTGCGTCAACCAGTTATAGCAGTGATTCAAGTAGTAGTGTTTCAATTCTGCAGTATGAGGGTGAAGCCATCAATTTGAAAACAAGTTTACCAATGATGATGTTGATAATCATGGGAGCATTTTACTAGATAGCTTTTTTTCTTCTCATATAGTCTAGTTTGTTTGTATAATTAAAAGTCCTTATTTTTGATGTCACAAGAGTGTAATTTTTAGCAGCCGTCAAATGATTCGCACCACCTGAGAGAGCTTCTTTTTTCTGCCCTCCCATTGCCGCCCGGTCAAACACGGGAACAGCAAGCCGAACAGTCAACCTGACGACTGCATATAACGTCACGCATTCTAAATCTTTCGTTTTTTTTTTCTGACTCCTGCCAATTAAACTACAGAGCGATATCAGAGACAGAAGGAAAAAAACGGAAGCGGGCCAGCAAGAAAAGGCGTTTTCCTGTTTTTCTTTGACTACTTTGAATTTTTCCGCTCTAATTTGCTTTTGTTCACTTTTTGTCCACTTTTTGTCGTTCTTTACATTCTTTGATCTTTGATGGACTTTGTTAAAGTTGATGAAATAACACAAGATAAAACAAGATAAAGAAAAAAACCAAGAAAACAAGCGATGGGAGGAAACGGCCAAAGGGGGGGAGGTATATTCGTGTAGTATATATACTCTTATGACTCCGTGGGCAAGAAACGTTATCTGAAAGGTAATCCACCAATCGTTTTTTCTTGTCAACGTTTGCTGATGTATTGTTTTATTGTAGGAGCGTGGTAAAGAGAGTAGAGATGGGGGTGTACGGGTGCGCATTCCGATGATTTGATAAGAGATGGTGGATGCTGATTGGTTTGATAACAGATGACAGCAGCAGCGCGCAAGCATTATTTCTTTTTTTTTTTTTTTTTTTTTTTTGTTTGTTTAAATTGTTCCGCCCTTTTTGGCTGAGAAAATGAATGATTCTGAGTCGGTTTTTTCCTTTTTTCTTCTTTTTTTTTTTCTTTTTTGGCTGTAAATGCTGCATTCCCTGCACGCACAGAAATCCCATCACCCATACAAAACAAAAATTAAGTACAAACAATAGCGCAAAACAAGGGCAAAAACGAAAATAAAAGAAAAAAAAAGGCAGAGAAAAAGGCAGAAAAAGAAACGGGTAAAACAAAACAAATTGAGTTTTCCTTTTTAACTTGAAAATTAGCGAGATGTCTTTCCTTACAATTTGCAATTGTTATTTTGTGACTTAGCTGTTTTGTTGTCGTGGTGTTTTAACCTTGCTTTCTGTTTTTGTATTTTGTATTTTATTTATTGTTTTTGAGTTTAGTACTCAATGATACAAGTCTTTCCACGCAATTAACGGAATGTACCAATCCAATCATTATCTCGCAGGTTTGAAACGGCCTTTTCACCTCGTTTCTGTAATCATTGTTCAAATTTGTAGTTTTCCATTTGAGTTTTCACGATGATTTTATTTTTTTTCTTCTCTTTTCTTTTTTCTTTTTCTTTTTTTTTTTTTTTTGATATTTCACAATAGGCTTATTTTTTCTTCTTCTTTTCTTTTTATTTTCTTTTTTTTTTTTTTCAGTATTTCACAAGTATATATTCATTTTCAATTCCCGATTTTTACTCTTTTCTTGTTTTTGACCTTTTTATATTCATTATCATTATATCGTTTGGGTTTCCTTCTTTTTTCATCTTACATTTTAATTCATTTCTCGGTTCTTAATCTTCATATTTCTCTCAGGCAGGTTTCAATAATTCAACAACGAACAATCTTCACTTCAATTTAATCTTCTATCCATTTTCAATTTAAACTTTAGTCTTAGCCATTTTCATTTCCTTTTTTCCCATTTGCATAATCACATCATGATATCATCAATACTATCAACAGAATTAACCGGGATAATAGGTAAACGTAAACTTTTTACCGAAAATAATGATTTTAATCAAAGTGAAATTCTTCTCTTTGCCATTGGATCATCCATGATTTGGATTATGGTTCCAGGTTTGGCATTTTTATATTCTGGTTTAGCACGTCGTAAAAGTGCTCTTTCTATGATTTGGATTGTTATTATGAGTTCATTTATTGGTATATTTCAATGGTATTTTTGGGGTTATTCATTGGCATTTTCCCCAACGGCAGGAAATAATTTTATTGGTGATTTACATTTTTTTGGTTTTAAAAATTTAGTAACTGCCACTGATGATAGTACATATCCAGAAATTGCATTTGCCATTTTCCAATTACAATTTTTTTTGGTTACTTTGGCAATTTTAGCTGGTGCTTTGGTTGCTGAACGTGGAAGATTCTTACCAGCTTGTGTATTTCTCTTTTGTTGGGGTACTCTTGTTTATTGTCCCGTTGTTTATTGGATTTGGGGTGGTAATGGTTGGGCCTCTAATTATAAAAGTGGAGTATTGGATTATGCTGGTGGTGGACCCGTTGAAATTTTAAGTGGGGTTTCAGCATTTGTATATTCAGCATTTTTGGGTCGTCGTAATGAAACTTTGATGATTAATTATCGTCCTCATAATATTTCAACCATGTTCTTAGGTACTGCTTTGTTGTACGTTGGTTGGTTATTTTTCAATGGATTTAGTTGTGCTAATGCATCCTTGAAAATTCCGGTTTCAATGTTGAATACTCATTTATGTGGGGCATTTGGTGCTCTTTCTTGGTGTTTACTTGATTTTAGATTGGAAGGTAAATATGCTCTTGGTGGTGTATTATCGGGTGCCATTCTGGGATTGGTTGCTGCTACTCCATCATCTGGTTGTATTTCTTTATGGGCTAGTGTTATTTTGGGGATTACTGCTGGAATTGTGTGTAATTTTTCCACCAAGTTTAAATATTTGTGTCATGTTGATGATTCTCTAGATGTTTTGGCTGAGCACGGAGTCGCTGGTATTGTGGGACTCTTGTTCAATGCAATTTTTGGATCAAAAACAGTTATTGGTTATGATGGTGTCACCTCTCATGAAGGTGGTTGGATTGATCATAATTGGAAACAATTGTATATTCAAATTGCCTATATTTTGGCATGTATTGCATATTCAGGAGCCGTTACCGCTATTCTTTGCTTTGTCATTAATTTAATTCCTGGATTACATTTAAGACTTGATTATGATGCTGAAGAACGAGGGGTTGATGAAGATCAAATTGGAGAATTTGCCTATGATTACGTTGAAGTAAGAAGAGATTTCTTAGACTGGGGTAATCCGGCGGTGAATCCTAATTTGCAGGTGGCTGCTGATCAACAACAACAACAGCACGAACCACAACCAGAAGTTTCAGCATTGAATAATGAATATCCTCAAAATAAAGAACATACACAAGTTTATCAAGCAGTTGGTAGTTCTAACGTGTCAACTAACGGCAATGATGACACCGATGCAAGTCGAATTGACGAAAAGAAATAGTTTTCTAGTTTGGGAGCAAAAAAAAGAAAAAAAAAAGTTATATATTTTAGACAGCATATCAGAAATAAATTTTTTAACGTAATCAAACCTCTGTAGGTTATCTTTATTATTATCTATCAAATTTACTATCAAGGTAACTATTCTATAACTGCGATTAAACGTACTATCGAGGAATTGCAACCTTTTTGATGAAAGTGAATATTTCACACTGCTCTGCGATTATAATTTTTTTGCACCTTCAATCTATAAATGCTTACCCCAGATTCATATTACCTACAGGTGAATGAGGATTGGGTGTTTTCTAATGGTGGCCATGCCGGAACCGGGGCCATCCAACCCCTCACTCAACTGCGGGAAAAAATACAAAAAACACCATAAACTTGACAATAGCGGGAATTTTATGAACCGAGCTATACTCTATGAATGTTCAATTTGGTTAAAACAACTTTCTCAATTCATTACTTATTGATCCTATAATAGCTTTAGTTGTAAACATTGGCCACTGGCAACATCAAGTCATGTGACTGTTTTCACTGCACGTGACCATCCTTTTTTGATCTTCACTTGTTCTGCAGTTTACACTGGTCATTTTACATGTTGGGCTTTAGCTCTCATCCCCACTCAAATTTTGTAAGACAAAAAAAAAAAACCTCCGTTGGTGCGACCAAAAAGCCGTTTGCGCTGAAAAACAAAATAAAAACAACAGGATGAAAAAAGAAATTAAGGAAAAAGAAACGAAAACAAAACGAAAAAAAAAAAAAGGGAAGAAAAAGAAGAAAAAAAAGAAAACCAGGTGAGAACAAAATGAGTGACAGAGTGAGACTGACTCATTGAAAAATAATTATAATTTTTCATTTTTTTTATATACTCCATATTTTAAAAAAAATTTTGAATTTTGTTTGGTTTGATCTCATTTAAATTTTTCATCTTGTTCTTTCTTCTTCACTCCTTTACAACTAGTGTCTACAAAATAAGAAATATTTATTGAATAAATTAACCTGTTGAATAGGTCCTCTTCATAAAATTATTTTTTCTATTATACACAAGATGATATCTCGTAATATAAGAGCAACTTCAGCTAGAAGAGCTCTTACCTTGGCTCGTTCTCAAGTAAGATGCATCACCACCACCAATTTAACCAAAGCTACCATGACAAATGATAGTAAATCATCTAACAGACCCACTCCAGCTCCATCTTTCAACCAAGAATCACAATCAGAAGTTAAATATGATATTCTGAGGAAATCTCATAATTTAAATCATTCCCAACCCATCATGGATGATTCCTTTATTGGTTTAACCGGGGGTGAAATTTTCCATGAAATGATGTTAAGACATAATGTTGATACTGTATTTGGTTATGCAGGTGGGGCCATTTTACCCGTTTTCGATGCCATTTATAATTCTGAAAAATTTAGATTCGTATTACCAAGACATGAACAAGGTGCTGGTCATATGGCTGAAGGTTATGCTCGTGCTCTGGGTAAACCAGGTGTTGTTTTGGTTACTTCTGGTCCTGGTGCAACCAATGTTATTACTCCATTGGCTGATGCTTTAATGGATGGGGTTCCGCTTGTTGTATTTACCGGTCAAGTTCCAACTACTGCCATTGGTACCGATGCTTTCCAAGAAGCTGATGTTATTGGTATTTCAAGATCATGTACAAAATGGAATGTTATGGTTAAAAATGTTGCTGAATTACCAAAAAGAATTAATGAAGCTTTTGAAATTGCTACTTCTGGTAGACCCGGTCCAGTTTTGGTTGATTTACCAAAAGATGTTACCGCTGCCATCTTAAGAGAAAGTATTCCTATAAATACCACTTTACCTTCTAATGCATTAAGTCAAATTACCAAAAAAGCTGCCACTGAATTTACTTTGGAAGCTATTAATAGAGCATCTGCCTTGTTGAACAAAGCAAAAAAACCAATCATTTATTGTGGTGCCGGTATTCTTAATCATGAAGATGGTCCTAAATTATTAAAAGAATTGGCTGATAAAGCTAATATCCCAGTTACCACCACCATTCAAGGTTTAGGTGCATTTGATCAAAATGATGAAAAATCACTTGATTTCTTGGGTATGCATGGTAATGCTGCTGCCAATACCGCCATGCAAAATGCCGATTTAATCTTAGCCTTGGGTGCTAGATTTGATGATCGTGTTACTCTTAATGTTTCTAAATTTGCTCCTGCTGCTAGAAAAGCTGCTGCCGATGGTACTGGTGGTATTATTCATTTTGAAATTAGTCCTAAAAATATTAATAAAGTGGTTGAAGCTACTGAAGCAGTTGAAGGTGATGTTACCAGTAATTTGGCTAAATTCATACCCCTTGTTAATCCAGTTAAAGAAAGACCTGAATGGATGTCTCAAATTAAATTATGGAAAGAAAAATATCCATATGCTTATATGAAAGAAACTCCTGATTCTAAAATTAAACCTCAAACTTTAATTCAAGAACTTTCAAAACAATCTCAAACTTATGGTAAAGAAGTTATTGTTACCACTGGTGTTGGTCAACATCAAATGTGGGCCGCTCAACATTGGACCTGGACTCAACCAAGAACTATGATTACTTCTGGTGGATTAGGTACTATGGGTTTTGGTTTACCAGCTGCCATTGGTGCTCAAGTTGCCAAACCTGATGCCATTGTTATTGATATTGATGGTGATGCTTCTTTCAATATGACTTTAACTGAATTATCATCTGCAGTTCAAGCTAATGCTCCAGTTAAAATTGTTGTTTTAAATAATGAAGAACAAGGTATGGTTACTCAATGGCAATCATTATTTTATGAACATAGATATTCTCATACTCATCAATCTAATCCTGATTTCATGAAATTGGCTGATTCTATGGGTATGAAGGGTATTAGACTTTCAAGTCAAGATCAATTACAAAGTGGTGTTAAAGAATTCTTGGATTATCAATCCGGTCCTGTCTTGTTAGAAGTTATCGTTGAAAAGAAGGTGCCTGTGTTACCTATGGTGCCAGCTGGTAGTGGGTTAGATGACTTTATCGTTTTCGATGCTGAAGTTGAAAGACAAGAAAAAGAATTAAGAAGAGAAAGAACCGGTGGTATTCATTAATCAACTTGATTTTCATAAATTTACAAACCTATCAAAAAAAATCTATTTTTTTTTTGTATCTTTTTTTTTTTCTCAAAAAAAGAACTATTCATATGACGTTAGGCCCTAGGATGGGACTACCAGTTGTCATTGGGACCTTCAAAAACTAAAATATACTGTTATTGTTTAAATTAAACTTTGCCTTTCTTTCTTTCTTTCTAGTTTCATTCATATTTGCTATTCATTTTCTTCATTGATATGTACTATATCATTTTTTTTATAATATTACATTTTCCGTTTACATAATCACCTCGAACCTCGATCAATTGAGTATTATCAGCATTTTAATTGTAGGAACAAATAGTTACCTGTTGATAAATCTGTTTGTAAAAAAAGTCACGTGACACCTTCTCCTCTCCAAGAATTGTCGTACTTCCGATGATCCGAATGCTAATTGGCCATGTTTCCTTGTATCCGAGAATGTCCGTTTACGCTTCGCAGGGCGAAAACAAAGAAAAGAGCCGTACCTCTCTCATTGGAAAGCCTAACTCAGACAAAATCTGGGGTTAACATCGAAAATAGAAAAAAAAGTTGGAGAATAATACAGTCATAAAAAAGAAAAACAAAAAGAAAATACCCTGTAAACTATATCAACTACCACATCAACAAAAGTTACAAGGCCCTCTGTCTCCCAATATAAGTTTATTTTTTCTTTCTCATCGAATCACTCGGGTCAAACGTTTTTACGGTAAACTTAACTTCCACGAGATATCTCTCAGATCATAATATTTCTAAACAGGAAAAATGCCTAAAAAGACAGAATCTTCTCCCCCGTCTGACAACAACGGTTCAGCATCATCTAGCAAAAAATCGATTAAAAAGGAAAAAAATGATTCCGGTGGTAAAAATTTAAAATTAATCAATACTACTTCCGGGGTCAGAGTTTCTCAAGCGTGTGATCGTTGTCGAATTAAGAAAATCAAGTGTGATGGTCTCACCCCGTGTCATAATTGTGAAAAAACTGGATTTAAATGTGAAACTAGTGATAAACTTTCAAGGCGAGCTTTTCCCAAAGGTTATACCGAAAATTTGGAACAAAAACTAAAGGCTATGCAAGATGAGAATAGGGAATTAAAATTAAAGTTCGGTATACCCTTGGAATCAGCGGGGTCAGATGATGATATTGGACGTACTCAATCTCCAACAAATACTCTACGTAATGGTGATCAAAGTTTAGTCAAGAATGAAACTAGAGCTAGTGATAAAAATGAAGAAAACAAAAAGCAACCCCAAAATAAAATTACCGTTACCACAAACGAAAATACAACTCTTCAAATCAATAACCCCATTGATCAAATATTCAATCTTGATGATAAGGGTATTGTCATTGGTAATGACAATTTAAACTTTGAATCTCAATTCAATCATTTGCTTATAAGCTTAAATTTACCCTTTTTAAAAATAACCAATTCGCATAATTTTTTACTCAATGATCCTGATTCATATTTATACCATCCTTCATATACTATGTACAATCAATTCCATAATCGAGATTTGGAAGTGATTTATAATCCTTTAACTGTCAATAACTATTTACAGCATAACGATATATTGGGGAATATGTCCCATTTAACCAATAATGAATTACCAAGAGATGTGTACGATTTATTTATCAAACTTATTGGGAACTTCAAGAAAATGTTCAATAATAAACAAGAACTAGATTGTCAAATTGTTCATTTCTTTATCAACTACAATACATTTATCCCCGTATTTGATTATAAACGATTTATGGAGAGTTATGATGCCTTTCATACCATGTATCCATTTATGTTTACTTATGACGATGCCACCATTAATGGATTCAATATCCTGAACAATGATTATCATGTGGTGAATGAATACCTCATGGTTGTAATCCAAATATACGCCATGATTATGATGAATGATCCAACTATAAACTTAAATTTGTTGTTAAATCATCCAACTCCAAATTTCTCCTTTTCCAAAAAAGTCAAGAATGAAGCTAGACGTAGTAATGATTCCATCATACGTTCACTATATGATTTCTTACCCTATTTCAACGTATTTCATGTTTCTATCAATCAATTACAAACTTACTTGTTATTCTTATATTACTCACTTTTAACTAACAATAAGGAAAAATCGCTTGTATTATCTTCATTGATAAATGCATTCATTGGAATTTTGGGAATTAATTTGAATGCAAAAAATTTATTTTTCAATGATTTATCACTTACTTTACAACAAAAGAGAGATCGAGTTAAAATTTTTTGGTCATTTAAAATTTTATTGAAATGTTTTAATTTAAAATTTGGATTCAAACCAAGTTTAAATACTACTGTCATTAATCCCGTTACCATTGATCGTTACTTTGAATTGACTCCTGCTAAATTGAGTGCATTATTGGAAATTAATCCTGATGAAAGTAGTGGAGGTGCTACTGATGAATTATTTAAAACTTTATTAAGTCCCAGTGTTGAATTTTTAAACTTGGTAAATATTATCTTACCTTCTTCATTCTCACCTAACTACTATCAATATTTGAAAAATGATCATGATGGAGATGGTGGGAAAAAAGCAACCAATGATAAACATTTGGATTGGATTTTAAATGATAATGATGGTGATGGTAATGATGGGAATTTAAATTTTAATTTCACTCAATTTCTTACTATTGATAAAAATTTATCAAATTGGAGATATTCTTTAAAAGATAGGCATGTTAATTTACTTCCCTTAAACACTCAAATGAATTTGCCTCGATTATCAAGTGTTTCCACTGGGAATTTACATCATAACATCACCATTAATAATAATTTAAGCAATTCAGGTATTAGTGAAGAAGGCTTTGTTAATTATCTCAATACTGGTCTTCCTGATATTTTAACGGCATCTCAATTGATCAAGATTCAACTCAATTTTCACTATTTGTTAATAAGATCGATGAATTATCTTAATTTTGTTATTGATCGTGAATTAACCCAAAATTACTACGTTAAAATCTCCAATATTTCACGAGAAGTTTTGGCATACTTTAATCTTATTTTTGAGCATGTTGGTAGATCAGTTGAATCTTGGGAAGATGATTCAGGTAATTTGAACGTTACGGGTACCACTTCTAATGGTAATCGAGTTGGTAATACCAATAATCGATCAGGAGCAAATCGGGTAATTATGGATAGCTTGGGATTAAACATGGATGAAGATGGATTTGTCATTAATGATTTTTCGGTTAAAAGAAGAAAAACTGATAGTATTTTTGGAGGGGCTGGATTTGATAGTGCTCCTACTAGTAGTCAACAACAACAACATCAAACTAGACGGGTCAGAAAACAAATTCCACCCTCCCCGTTCAATTATATGCTTAATGGATTATCAATGACCATTATTAACTTGAAAAAATCAATGATTTTACAAATGTTATACTTACTTATTTGCTCTTTAAAGATATTTAAGAAAGGTGGGCTATTAATCAATGATTCGGTGGAAATGCTCAATAAAAGTGTTGACTTATTCATCAAAGTTTTCATCAACTATCATATCCCACTCAGCCCCCGAAATAAAAACACCACCAAGGGGAAAGAAGACGAATTGTTTTTGAAATTAATAAATGATGAAGCAGTGGAGGAACTTCTTCGTGAACCTCGTCACACGGGTGATGAAAGTGATGACGAAGGTGATGATGAGGGTGATTTGGGTGATTTGGGCATTGATTGGGATGATGAAGAGATGGACGAAGATTTAAAATATTTGAAAGTTCTTAAATTCATTAAGTATAAGATTAATACATTACAGGCATCATCTGCAGCTGCATCTACCAGAACTAAATCGAATGGCACTAAAAAACGAAATCACTCCAATGAGACTAATAATCAACAAAAAAATGCAAGTGATATCCCACCACCATCTCAAGTCACACACTATCATCATCATCACCATCATCATCTTGATAATCCAAACAATGCAAACAACTCAACTTCTAGTGTAGATACGACAGATCATTCAAATGATCAACATCAACAAAACGATCACTCCAATGGGTACCCAGGTCCAATGCACCCCAATGCTAATAACGCACCCACTACACTTCAACCATCATTGCAACAACAACATCAACCCCCACCTTCTATTCATAATTTTTATGGTCCATTACCCCCACCATCTACTATACCAAAAACACTGGCTGGACCTGGAAGTCAAATGACGATGGCGGGATCACCCCCTACATTTCCCGGCATGATGTCCAAAGTACCATCAATGACTCGATTTGATTTCTTATTGGGAGATGAGACCAATTTCCCCAATCATGCCGTGAATCTGAATCCATCATTTAATTACAATAATACCGGTAATGCCACATTACCAATGTCTAACATGGCATCACCTAATGTTCATCGTACAAGCAACGTTTCAGCACCCGAATCATCAACCCTGCCAGCAGCCATGAAAGCCAACATGGCACATCAAGAGAGCCTGGCTGTAGGTGATTTGATGAATTTAAGACATGGCCGCCATAAGGATGGATCGGGGCAAATACAATGGATGAACAATAACGATGGCTATAATACTAATGGTAGTCCCACTAATCATGCTGGATCTCCTGGTGAGGGATTGATTAGAAATTTACCTGAGACTGTACCTGCTCAAAAAGAGTTGTAGGTGTTCCTCGATGGCTTATTTATTTTGTATATTGCAATACATGTACTGATTGTAAATCATAATTTGTATCGTGTGCTGCGAAAATTAAACGCAAATTGGACACGAGACACGACCTTTCAATTCTTCTTTTTTTTTTTTTTTTTTGCTTCTCCGCATTTTTGTTTTTGTTCATTTCCTGATTTATCTTTTTTTCTCTTTTTTTTTTTTATTTTTTTTTTGTTTTCTTTGGTGTTATTGCGGCAGTTCACAGAGATGCTGTTAAAATTGCATGTGTTCCCGAAAACATGGCTATAATACGTTGATCAAAACAGTGTGGATTACAATCAGCAGAAAGCAATGTTTATACAACAGCGCAAGGGTCACGTGGGCACTCGCCGCCCTAACAAAGAGACAAAGACACGATTACCCCAGGTTTTGAGATATTTTTGTTATCATTGATAATCAATATAAATCAGATCATAAATGCTCATGTAGACTTGTATACTTCTTCTTTTTATCAAACCTATTTCTTCCGCTCCTTACAGTTATCATGCCATTTCCCAAATTCTTCTCATCTCAATCATTTAATGATGCATCTAAAGAATCACCCGCTTCTGCTACCCCTGTTGGTGATTCTTTGACTGCCAACACCAATCTTTCGTCAGCCACACCTCCTACCAATGATTCAGCACTGGCTGATAAAACCCATTTTCGCCATCTTAGGAGAGACTCCTATCACAAGTCATCTGACAACTTGTTAGTGAACTTATAAGTAACAACATATTGATTTGTACTACGATTTCAAATTAAATATATTCATTACTTTCATAGTGAAAGGCATTAGGATTAAGACATAGGCTGGCTAATGATATAAATGCTCTACTCTCTTTGGTATTATATTTTATTTATTTTTTGGGTTCTTTCTTACTTTTTTATTTTTTTCTTTTTTTTTTTTTTTTCTATCTAAATAAAGGCTCTAAATATTGGTGAAGGCTTTTTCTAATTTGACAACATATTGCTTTAAATCTTTGGGTGATTTTTCCCAATCCACTGAATCCAACATTTTAATCGTTTGAATATCTCTAGAGTTTAGCTCATTGATGATCTCGAATAAAACTTCACTGGCCATGCTTCTCACCTTACTCAAGGGACAACTGCATGCAATCAGTATGATTTTACTACGACATTTTTGTTGTAATGCCTTTTCAACTTTATCGTTAGTAGATATATGTTGAAAATTTTTCAATACAAGACCAATTCGAGTCACATTTGACGTGTTTATCTGTAGATTGTAACATCTAACAAACAAAGTGTTATAATTGAATGCCACTGGAAAATTAACTGATGATTCAAATAATCTAACAAGCAGATTAAGTGACATCATGTAAACTTTCAATTGTCTTGAATTTAATTCACTCAACTTAGTTTCGGGTGGGATTCTCAATAATTTTAAGAGTTCATTAAACATGTACAGCTTTTCACTTTCCGTCAGTCTTTCCACGAGTTTCAATACTTGTACAAACGATTCATTGATAACTGAATTGGTACCCGTAAATGATCCCATACTAAACACAATCCCCTTCCAAAAATTAACCGATAAGTTTTTATAATGATCCAAATATTTATCTTCTAATAAAATTTTTTGAAGAATTTGACGTTGATAATATTCTAATAAAACTTTATAAAATTGAGCATCATCAAGTCTTACACTCAATTTTTCATTTTTATGATCAGGATCTTCATTTTCACTGCTACTGAATGTAGCATTATCACCTTCTTCCAAAACATGATAAATTTGAGGATCATTAATTGAATTGATTTTTAAAAGTAATTTAAATGATTCATACTTAATCTTATCCATTAATTCTCCTGATAATCGAATTAATTTATTTTCCAATTCATTGATGGTTTTCGTCTCCAAAAAATTTCTTAAGTTATTTTGAATTAAGTTTAATGTGGCCATTCTAATTTTAGAGCCAACGTCCCCTTGATTGGTGACGGTGTAATCATCCAACATATTCACAACACGAAGTAAGAACGGTTCACTTAAATCATACACGTATAAATTATCACTTAAACCTTTTAAAATAAGTGATCGGGTATCACAATCAATGTTGGTATTTTCAATCAATTTCATAATCTCCAAGAAATTATCATCGGTGAATTTATAGTAAATCAAACTTTTAGCAATGAGTAAGTTATTATTTTTAATATAATAAATCAACTTATTGAAATTTTCAAATGAAATCCTAATTTGATTTTGCTTTAATAATTCAAAGAAAATCTTAAATTCCAATACTAATCCCTGATCATATTTCAAACGAGATATAGAGAATAGATTAGGCCAAAGTTTATCTGATCTGATTAATACTGAATAAAATTTACTATTACCCAAACAACTATTAATCCATTTCAAGTAACTTTCACCTTTTTCCAATGAATCATGATGAAAGTCAAATTTGAAGTTATCAAGCATGGCAATCAATTGAGGATATGATTCAATTATAATATTTATATCAATTAAATTCAATAATTCAGAAACTGAGTATAATGCCCCAGTATTTAATTCTCCTGAATTATTATTATTGTCGACTTCATTTATTAATGTATCGAGAATTTTAATGATGGGGATTGTATCGGGGTCACCTCGATCATCAATTTGAAAATTGATTTCACGATCAATATCACCTTGTTTCAATTGTAAAATATTGATTAAATGATTAGAATTAAGTTTTTTAACTGCAAAACTATTATCATCATTAATAATATTTTCCAAGATTAGTGGTACGAAGATTTTTTGAGGAAATCCAATCTTGATTAATTTACCAATGATAAGATAAGATAAATTTAAGGATCCAATTGACATATTGTTGAAATATTCAATGAATTTAATAATGAATTGACCAAGGGCTTCATTATCCTCTTTAATTATAGAATCACCAAAGCATTCAACTCCAAAACGACCAACAAATTCTTGCATTACGGCAATACCACATCGTCTTATGATTAAATCATCATCAAATATAATTACTTTGATCAAATCAAACACAATGTTTTGAACCATGAAATTTTGATCAAGGGCCAATTGTTTTAATTCATTTTTGGTAATATGACGACATAATGACCATACGATGAAACATGATGAGTCACGAATTTGATTACCCAAGCTTGCTGTCGCTCGCCTTTGACTAACAAAGATGGTTTGATGAACAATACTAAAAACAGTTGGAATTAAATGTTTTGGTAAAGATTTGTTTAAAGAAATATAGGCCAAAAATAACAAGATAGTATGATATTTGGTAATTGATAATTCATTTGAGTTTATGATCAAATTCGTTTTGAAAACATTTTGTTTCTTGGTCAGTGTAGTGGTACCATTGGATTGAGGGTCAAATGGCAGGTAATCAATTTCTAAGTTAGGGATATTAAGTTGAGCAATCATGTAAAGTACAAGTTGTTCTTGATAATTGACTGCTTGAGCTGATAAATTCGATACCAAATAACTCAAATTTTTAGCCAAGCAATATCTTAATGAAGTATCGAATCTATCCACCATTGGATTCATGATATCATTCAATAAATTATTAATAATTTTAGATACGGCTGCATAATTTTTTGCTTGTAAATAAAATTTGGATAATTTACTTAAAATCTTGATAATGTACAAAATATTTAAATTGCTCAATTTACCAAATCTTAAATTTTCTTCAATTTGCATTCTTAATTGAAGAAGGTCAACCTCGATCAATTGATGATATATGAAATCAGTGTATTGATTAACGGTATCATTCGATATTTTTTTCAAGATTTTATTTATCGTCATCATATGACCCAATTTGACATTTTGATCAATTGCTTGTTGTTGGCCCTCAAGTGTTTTGGATTCAGGATGCCACTGTTTATAAACGTACTCGTTAAAATACTGAGAAATTTTGCCCTCTTTTATCATATCTTCTCGTGTTAATAATCTTGATAACAAAATCAGGGATACGAGTTGAGTCTTTGATGCATTAGAGTTAGAAGTTAAATGTTGAAGTCCGATTTGAAATAAATCCTCGGGTAGTGCTTGGTTTACGTTACGTAATGGAAATGGAACCAATGCCAAATTTGATAACCAAATTAAGTTGAAAAAAATTTGTACATCAGGTAATTGTGGAGTTGATTGAATCATGGATATTAATTTTGGAATAAGATAAACATCACTGGAAAAATAGTTACTTATGAACTTGAAACCTCTTATTTTAGCAAAATTGTAAACCACGGTGGCGATATCCGTAGCTAACGAAAGGAGAATAGCACTCTCACGAGGTGTATCTGGAACAGTAGTAGAAACCTGGGATGATTTGATGCGAGCTGATTTTAACTTATCCACGAATTTCCCCACGGTGTCTTGATAACCTATTGGTTTGGCACCGTGTTCAAGATCGGGGGCTTCGTCATGGGTGTCAGCATCTGAGCCTAAGTCTGAATCGTCTTCGCTATCGGTGATACCTTCATCGTCATCATCATTTTCTTCATCGTCATCATCATTTTCTTCATCGTCATTATCATCTTCATCATCATTCGCTGCTTCAGTATTAGAAAGGGGAGCGGAAGCGTTTTCGTATAATTTCAAGTACATGTTGGAAAGTGACTTGATGTAAAAATCCAACCCAATATCAAGTAATTTAGGTGATGGTTCGAATTCATTAATCAAGGATATCAATTTGGTGAAAAGAGGCTTGGATGATTCAATACGATGAGTAATGGTGAATCCGTTTTCATTTCGAATGACTACATGGTCGAGTTCAATGATCACGTTTTTGATAAGAGTATGAAGTTGATCATTTTTCTTTGCTAAACCTTGCTCTAGAAGATCATCCATTGTGAACTGAAAGTGGTGGTGGGGGTGGTGAAATGTATGAAAGCCGAGGCGAATGGTTTATCTTTATCAAAGCGGGAGCGATTGTGAAATTTGATAGTCTTTCAATGAACTTGGAATAAAGGGAAAGCGAGTGAATTGAGTTTGACTTTTATCTGATTGTAGTTGAAATCGAATAGGAACACGACAGCATGTCCGTGCAATAAGGAAAGATTGGAAGACAAGTAAACAAGGGAAATGAAACAAAAAAAGAAAAAGAAAGAAAGAAAGAAAGAAAATGCAAAAGCAGAAAAAAAGCAAAGAAAACACCAAAACAAAAACAAAAAGCCAACTTTTCGAATCAAAGGGAACACCGATCTAAACAAAAGGTGATTTCAATGGGGTTGTTTTTTTGTGATTTTAGACGATATTCATATTTGGAGTCGTAATTGAAGATGTTCCTGCATACACCAAGCCTGATTTTAACCGCGCGTCTTGCAATCAAAACGAACAAAAAAAAAAAAAATTGCACTACAAAGCGATGTCGTCAACCGTTTCAAACTAACAGAAAAGAAATGTCTTCTTCTTCATGCGACATTAAGTCTTTTTTTTTCTTTTTTTTTTTTTTTTTCACAGAAAACTATTCGAAAAAAATAGACAACCTCTTTGATATGTGAATGCCTATCAGGTATACAGACCACTTACCTTTTGACTAGCACTTCTGATAAAGTTCAACACTGTGTACTATCACAAGATAACCACACAAATTTATATTGAAAGAAAATGTCATCGACTACCCCTGTCACTGCTGCCAAGCAGCTTTTTTATAAAATCACCCAGATCAAATCTACCATCGGAATGCCACCAATAGTGCGTAAGAACATCGAAGCATTAGGTTTGAAAAGAAGAAATCAAACTATTTATCAAAAAGTTTCGGGATCTACTGCCCATAGATTAAGAATGGTCAAAGAATTAGTTAAGATTGATTTGGTTGATCATCGTAAGACCGCTACTGAATTAGGAAGAGAAAGAAAGTTTAAAGCTGGTTTTGAAATTGAGAAAGGTGCTCTTAATAACAAAACATATGAGTAAATCAATTTCCCGTCATGATTCCACAAAAGATTGATTTGAAATATCCCATTGCATTCTTTCAATTAAATAAAAAAAAAATTGAAATCTTGATATCTCAAAATCTCAGAATCTTGAGAATTTCAAATTCTCTTCACCCCTTCACTTCTTGTATATATATATATCTTTCTTGAATATTTATTATTCATTTCTGTACTTTTAGTAATATAACGATAATGCATTTTTTTTTTTTTTTTTTTTATTTTGTTTTTTCTACGCCCGTACATCGCACTGTCAAGGCCCGTTGGTGACATCTACCATCAACAAAGAAAATAAAGAAAAAAGAACAGTACGGTAGCCATGGTTTCATTCTTCATATTGTAAGTAGTAGTACGCTGGTCAAACCAATCTTTCATCCTTGTTTGACTCGAGTTATATGGATCAATCATCAAATACTCTAGATAAATTGTCTTTGTTAGCAATGACTTTATCCTGATTGGATTTTTTTTTTTCTTCTTGTCTGATTGTTTTTTGTTTTTTTTTTTTGGAGCCAACGGGCAGTCGTGTATTGGCACAAACTGAAACTTTTCAACCAGAATCAGTAGCAGGTGGGATGTTTTCTATTTTTTTTTCTTTTTTTTAAAAAAAAAAACTACTCTCCTTTTAGTTTATAGAGTCTTTCTTGGATTTATAAAGATTAGATAAGATTATCTCATTTTTCACTTTCCGATCCAAAGAATCTTTCCTTTATCAGACACTGGCTGTCCTCATTTATTCATAATATATATCATGTTCGCCAATATCAGAGCCACGCAAAGAAATAAATTAACAAATTCCATCTTCACATCGACATTTGCGTTATGTTTTGCCTTGGTGGGTGCCAATTCATTCTTACCTTGTCCTATTGATACCGTTCATGGTAATGATTCGGTGATTGATGAAAGACTATTGAAGCACCAACAAATGAAACAAGCTCAAGCTCAAGCTCAAGCTCAATCAAAGTAAAAATTACCAATCACTTACTATTCTAGAAGTTTCATTTATCAGATCCTAGAATGTTATCTCGTATCCTCGATCTACGGGCCCGAAGTTACCATTCTACTCGAAGTTGGACATTCAATAATACACTCAAGGTTCAATACCAAAGTTAAATACCTTCCACTTCGAAGTTCGATACCAAAGTCACATACCAAAGTTCCATACTAAGGTTCCATACTAAGGTTCCATGCCAAAGCTCAATGCCAAGTTTCTATAACAAAGTTCATATGTGCACTCATTCAAATATTCAATCATGCCTATTCATTTCTATTAATTTCCGTTTCAATTACAAAATTCGATGGTAAGTTTCAAATGAAATCACATAATCATACACAAACAACAAGACTGTGTGATTTTACAATAATCCCACTCCTGCCATCATTCAAGCCATCGGAATTTATACACAACATAATATATTATGTATGACCCTTTATGTCTTTAAATCTTCAATAATGAGTTTATCAACTCATTTTTTTTTTTCTTGTATACTAGTCTTACTCCCCCAGTTTATATCATTTATAAATATACCATCGTACTGGCAACATACATTACATGTTGCTTATTATTTTACCTGGTTGTAGTTTATATCCAAAAATGCAGTTTTTTGATACATCTGCGCATCCAATCGACTGCAATTGTTTTCCACCAATTAGTGCGCACGGATTTTCAGTGCTTTTTTTTGTTTCTTTTCTTTTTTTGCCTTTGATCCTGCATTCTACACTGGTTTTTAATCGATGCCTTCAACTGTAACACCCGTACCTCTCTTCCCCGTTCTTCTTTCAATGTATTGATTGCACAATTATCGTGTTAACAGTGCCATAATAATGCAATCAAGACTAATGTTTGTAGGGTGATAGCTCTGAATTGAGTTTATATTTCACTTTCAAGTTTATATTGCACTTTCAGAAATGCATTTTGGTGATTGTTACGTTATGGATTTTGACCAGTGCTTTGGATGTCGGCTATACCCCACCAATATCTTACGGTTTATGAGCAAATACTAAAGAATAAGTCCAAACTAGGATCAAGTTCAGATTATGCAGTTGCCTTCTTGTTCTTCTCTCCTGCTTTTTTTTTTGTTAGGGTTGGGTTTTTTGGCGTACGGTTGAGTGATGCGAGGGACTGCCCCCAATTGGGACAATGTGTAAACAAAAATAATCATCCATCCAAATTAGGCAACGCAATAAACTCACTCAGATTTTCAAAGGCTGTCTATTTATATAAATATATATTAAGATCCCAATAATTGATTAAGTATTGTTGTTTGAAAACCCTCTCCACTTTTCCAATTCAAAGAGTAATTTAATTCTCTGATATCTTCAATCTTCATCATGCCAGTAACTCCTAAAGTCAATAAACTCAACAAAAACCTTGAATACGCTTATCCAACGGTGTCAAACTTGCCCACTGCATCACCCAGTATGCTTCCTAGAGATGTTCTATTAACGAAAAACTTAACAATCAACCTGCATTCCTCCACCCGATCAGAACCCAAACTAACCAATGTCCCCATTCTGAAAATTTATAAACACGATTCAATCATCCCTCATAATGAATTACCCATAAATGATATTATAGAAAAAAGTAAATCCATTATAGACAATTATGTGATTGATTTACCCTATTCCAAACAAACCAATTCTCAATCAACCATCAAGCGTACACCAACAAAACCTCCTAGAAGTAAACAACTCGATAACCCCGTTAATAGAGGTATAAAACGTTCAAGAAATGATCAAGATGATAAAATCACCACTCAGAATTCACCACCTCCAATCAAAACCCCTGCATCTTGTCATAAAATCAAAACCATTGGTTATGAATCTCAACCTACATCCACCACCAAAGTACCTAATAAAACAATTTTTTTTTCACCTTCGATATCAGCCAAAAAATCAAATTCAAATTCAAATGTATTACAATCAACTCCTAAATCAGTATTATATGAATCTAATTTAAATTCTAATAAAAAGACTCGATCAATTTCCACCAAACTGAAATTATTAAAACTAAGTGAAGCTGATACCAAACCTAATGATGAAAATAAAGAAAATAATGAAATTGATGAATCTGATTATGATCATTTAGCTTGTCATGCAGATAATATTATGAGAATGGCAGTTGATTCAACCATGCTTGGATCTTCATATAATGCTAGTTTTTCATCTACATTTTCCAATATTGCCGATGATTCTCATCGTAAAAAATATCCTGATTTTTTAGAAAATGATGATGCTGATAAAAGTGTATTGGAAACTTTGAAAAAAAAATGGAATAATAATCTTTTGGCTAAACTGAAAGCTACTAAAATTGAAATCAATGAAGATGATTTACAAAAAGCAGTTAATGAATTATAATTAATTACTTGTTACGACTTAATGAACTATCCTTACGAAGTTGACTTACTTTTTCTTTTTTTTTTTTTTTTGGCTTTTTTTTCCTTTTTGACCTTTTTTTTTTCCAAATACTATATTACTCTTGAATGGACTATTTTAGATAAATACTGAATCCTTTACTGTAATAAATACTTTACTGTAATGAATCCTTTACTGTGATGAATCCTTTATTGTAATGATATTGATGATTTAATTAGTGTAGTTTTAGTTAAAAATGGCGCGCTAATGATTTCCCATTGCAGCTGAATTTTCCCTCGGTTGGCAAAATTCACTGTGTCCCCACAAAATTGCCCTTAGTTTTTTTTTTTTTTATTTGTTTTCCGCTCCACCGTTATCATATGAAGAGAGAAAAAAATGAGAGAAAACTGAATGACTCCATTTAATGATTTCTTTACAACCGCTCTTTTCCATATATTATAAAAAATCAAGCAAACTAGATATCATGGCAAGATCAAAAGGTAACGGTAATGGTGTCACCACCCCTAGTCAACAAGTGATTTTACCCAGTTATCAACTTGATTCCAATTTGGTGTTATTACCGGGAATTATTTATAATGTGACATTTTCCCGATTCAAAGCAGCTGCCTTGTTATCGCGGTTTCAAAAACAAATCAATAACGTTCCCTTGATTGAAAACCTTATCCATGAATATGATTTTAGTGGAGATGATCAAGTTGATCAAGAAAATAATGAAGCTTTAACCAAATTAACTGATGATCACCCCGGTATTTTATCATCTGATGCTATTGATGGTATAAAACAATTTTATCAGTATGAACAAAATTTTAAAAATAATCAAAATTCTTTACATTCAGCTTCACCTCAAAGTGAATTTGATTGGTTGGTACTTGCCATTTCTCCTAATCTTGATAAAATTAAAGATCCTAGTGATGTCAATTTAAAAGAATCATATGGTGATATTGTCACCATTGTACGTATTGTGGGGGTGATTGATGATACCACCAATGTTAAAATTACACTTCAAGCATTAACTCGTGGTAAAAAAATAACCACTGATGGTAACAAATTTGTTGGTAATGATGAACGAGAAGTTTTAATTAATGTTGATTGGAATGGAGTAGTTGATAATATTGGAATTGAATATGAAGAATTAAATTCAAATGTTCGTCAACTTTTTAAATCAATTGATTCTTTTATTGTTGATTATAGACAAGTTTTAAATGCTAGTAATGATACTAAGTCTGGTGGTAAAATTAAAGAAAAAGATTTACTTACATTAAATCCTCTTGCTAATGCATTATATTTACAAGTGGCTGGTTCTAAAGATTTTACCAAGGCTTATGTTAGTTTACAAAAACTTTTTGGTAATTTTACCATTAGTTCATCTTCAGCTCCAGGAATTGTTAATCTTGATAGTAAAAATTTTTTAAGATTAATTGATTTAATAAGTGCCATTATCCCATTCCCCAATCATGAAAAATTAAATATTTTGAATCAATTTGAAATTAATCATCGTATCAAACATGTTAATATGATGATGGGGAAATTGGTGATTGTTTTCCAAGGTTTAAAAGAAAATACTCAATTTATTAATCATTGGTTTTATAATGAAGCTACCAATATTCAAAGGGCTAATGTGGTGGCAAATCAATTAAAATCAATTCGATTAGTTTTGGAAGGAATGACAAGTCAATCAAAGAATAAAAATGGAGTCACCCTTCCAAATAATGATGGAAATCAGAATAAAAAATTGATACGTCGTAAACCTACTAATAATAATGAAAATACCGGTGGTAATGATGATGATAATAATGAGGATGATGAAGATGAAAATGATGATGAATTAAGAATAATTACCAATTTTATCAAAAATAAACTCCCCACGATCACCACTTTAAGTAATGATAGTAAACGACTTATTATTAAGGATTATAAACGAGTTAAAAATTCACCCCCGGGTAATAGTGATTTCCATGTGTTACGGAATTATTTAGAAATTGTTGTTGATTTACCATGGGATCGATTTGTGGGGAAATTTGATAGTAATAAAGATATTGATTTGGTACTTGCTAAGCAACAATTAGATGAAGATCATTATGGATTAGAACATGTTAAGGCTCGATTAATTCAATATTTGGTGGTTTTGAAATTATTAGGAATGAATGCTGAAGTTGAAGTTGAACAACAACATCAACAACAACAAGTTAAATTAGATCAACATCAAAAGCAACAACAACAACAACAAGAACTGAAAAAATTTACTCGAGATCGATATTCAAATGAATCAATAATTATTCCTAATAATGATGAAACTTCATTAGCTCATCGTCGTGCTAGTAATGAAAATAAAAAATCTCAGGAACTTACACAACTGATTAAACGGAAAGAATTGGAACAACAACAAGAAAATGCTAAATTAAAATTGGTATCAAAACAAAATAAGAGTCCTATAATTATGTTGGCAGGACCACCGGGAGTTGGTAAAACTTCATTAGCCAAATCAATTGCTAATGTATTAGGACGTAATTTTCAACGAGTTTCATTGGGTGGGATTAAAGATGAACTGGAAATTAGAGGTCATCGTCGTACTTATGTTGGTGCCATGCCCGGAGTTATTATACAAAGTTTACGTAAACTGCGTAGTATGAATCCGGTAATTTTATTAGATGAAATTGATAAAGTCATTGGTGGTTCCAATGGAGGTGGAGCTGGTGGTAGAGTTAATGGAGATCCTGCGGCAGCATTATTGGAAGTATTAGATCCTGAACAAAATGGTAGTTTTACTGATCATTATTTAGGATTTCCGGTTGATTTATCTCAAGTGATGTTTATTTGTACTGCTAATGAACCACAAAATTTATCACGTCCATTATTAGATCGATTAGAAATGATTGAATTAGGATCCTATGATTATAGTGAAAAATTAATCATTGGACAACGTTATTTATTACCACGTCAATTAAAACGTAATGGATTAGGTAATTCAGATTCCTCAATTCAAATATCTCAGGATGTTTTGAAAAAAGTAATACTTGATTATACAAGAGAAGCTGGAGTTCGTAATTTTGAACGATGTTTGGGATCTATATGTCGTCATAAAGCGGTTGATTATGCAGAAAGTTTAACTGGTTCAACCAAGTATAATTCAATTGTGGAGGAGTATGATTTACCAAGATATTTGGGAGTTCCTTATCCTCAATTAAGTCAAGTTTATGATACTCCGGTGGGTGGTTATAACTATGGTGTAGTCAATGGGTTAAGTTATAATAGTGATGGTACTGGTAGTGTACTTGTATTTGAAAGTATTGGATTAATTGATGATTCTAAAGTTGGACCTAATTTAAATATGACGGGTAGATTAGGTGAAGTATTATTGGAGAGTGGTAAGATTGGACTTGTTTTCATTAAACTGATTTTAATTCAAAATTTACTTGATGATGGAAATGATTATGATGGTATAATTCAACGAATGAATCAACTTAATATTCATATGCATGTTCCCCTGGGATCAATATCAAAGGATGGACCCAGTGCTGGTATTACGATGGCATTGGCCAATTTATCATTGATCTTACAAAAACCGGTTAGCCCTAGAATAGCCATGACGGGAGAAATCACCTTGAGAGGATTGGTATTACCCATTGGAGGATTAAAGGAAAAAATGTTGGGAGCTAGTTTAAGTGGTATTGATAAATTGATTGTTCCTCGAGAAAATCGAAAGGATATAATTGAGGAATATGTACGTAACATGAATCAACCATCAAAACTAAATCAATTATTGAAATTAAATGAACGTGATCAATTTGATGATGATGATGAGGTTGAAAAATGGGTGATGCAAAAATACGGGGTTGAAATGATTTATGCCCGTACTTTTTGGGATGTTATCAAAGGAGTGTGGGGTGATCTGTTATTGGTCAACCTACAGGCCAAGATGGTTGAGTATCATTTGTAAGCAGTATATAACATTACATGTTTGTTTTTGCAGTAAAGCATTGTAGGTTTTTAGCACCCAAGGAGGGTTTGCCTGTTGCGGACACGACCCTTTCCCTGTTCACCCGGTTGGTGAGTGTAAAAATTCAAAACAAAGGCACAGGAGTTACAAACAACAAAGCCACGCGCTCATAAAAAATTGTACACAGAAAGAGACTTTGTGCATAGAAAGAGATACATTGTACATGATTATTGTGTATAAATAGATATGCTAACACGTAGTGGGCTTATATAATAGATGGGCTTACAATTTGTAATGCAGGGATAGAAAAAAGACAAAGAAGGAGGTTATACGGGAAACGGGTGTACGGGTGTGTCTGTGCGTGCGTGTACTCATAATTTCTGCATTCGTGTAAATGTCTCTCCCGTGTAACCAATTGTGCAACCGGTTGAGTTGTTGAATGTTACCGATCTTTGTGATGTGCTTATCACCTTATTCTTATGATTGGCTTCCAAACCTCGGTGGTTGATTGTAGTTGGTGTCTTTCATCCCAATATGAAATTGATTTTTTGCCCCGTGCCTATCAAATGCAGATTGTGAGCGTTTAAACGCGTAACAAACCAAAAAAAAAAGAAAAAAAAAAGAAAAAAACACCGCCAAAAAGAAAAAAAGTACTGCCAAAAAAAGAATTAGAAGAAGAAACAAAAAAAAAAAAAAAGAAGAAAAAAAAAACCTTAAATATAGAATCCGAAGAAAAACTATTTCCCCTAACAAAACAAAAAATAAAATTAAAAATAATAATAAGAAAAGAAAATCATTGCGAGAAGAAGGAGAAGCAGGAAAACAAAAGCATATACCCTGGTGTTCTTCTCCCTTTGCTGTTTTCACTTCCATCTTGTATTCTCTTTGAAATCAATCTTTTCATCTACTCGTACACGGGTCATATAGTACAGCCCCATCGCTCGCCCCTCTCACATCCATACACATTCGCTAGTTTTTGACTTTTCAGAAATCATCCCTCCAAGTCTATCGCTAATCCACTCGAGTTTTTGGCTTTCAAATAACTGTTGTTTTATTTACTTGAGAGTTGCTATAGTGTTCAAATCGAAACCAACCAAGTCCTAGATCATTTGATCTCATAATTTCTCACCATGAAAGTTACATCACTGCTCATATCGAGTAGAATCTTTGTACTTCTATGTTGTTTCCTTTCATGTTTCCCCAACGTTGTTCATGCCAAACGGTCCCTTTCAGCTACCTCCTTGGTTACCTGTATGGAAAATTCTCAAATTTCTCCCTCATATTTCAACGTTACCTTCAATCCCGATGATCGTTCCTTGAAATATTCTTTGGAATTAAGCACCGATATTAGTGCCTACGTCATTGCTCATGTTCAAGTATATGCCTATGGATTTCTTATTATTGAAAAAAATATCGATATGTGTAAATTGGGTTGGAAACAATTTTGTCCCATTTATCCTGGTTCAATGCAAGTTGAATCAATTGAATATATCAGTGAGGATTATGTTAATCAAATCCCCGGTATTGCCTATACCGTCCCCGATATTGATGCCGTGGCTAAAGTCATTGTTAAGAATAAAAAAACGGGAGAAACTTTATCATGTATTCAATCTGGTTTTACCAATGGTAAAACCGTTAGTCAAACTGGTGCTAAATGGGCTACTGCCATTGTTGCTGGTTTGGGATTATTAATTGCTGCTTTACTTTCAACTTTTGGTAATTCAAATGCTGCTTCACATATCCTGGCTAATGCTGTATCACTTTTCCTTTATTTCCAATCAGTTGTCGTTGTTTCAATGCAAGCAGTTGAACGTGTTCCTCCCATTGCTTCAGCTTGGGCAGAAAATTTGGCTTGGTCAATGGGTTTAATTAAAGTTACTTTTATGCAAAAAATCTTTCGTTGGTATATTCAATCAACTGGTGGTACTCCTACTTTATATATGAAGGGTACTACAAAACAAATTTTGGTTCAAAGAGCTGAACAATATTTTGATACTATTCATAAATTTGCCGTTAGAAATGATTTTACCGGTTTAATTGGTAATGATAATCGTGGTAATTTAGAACCTGCTTCTAAACGTGCCCTTGATTTTAAACTTAGTTCAAATACTAATTTAATTGTATTAAGAGGAATTAAAAGAATTGGTTATGGTTCAAATATTGAACCTTCTTCAATTGTGGTTACTGGGTTTACCTTTTTCATTCTTTGTGGAATTTTATTAATGGTGGTTTTGGTGGCAATTAAACAAGTGGTTCAACTCTTGATTCGTTTTGGTAAATTAAATCCAAATCGTTTGAATCATTTTAGAATTTCATTTAGTTCAATTGTTAAAGGTTCTTTACTTCGTTATATTTATATTGGTTTTACTCAATTAATTATTTTATCATTATGGGAATTTACTCAGAATGATTCACCAGCAGTAATTGTTCTTGCCATTTTATTCCTTATTTTAGCATTGGGAGTTATTGGTCTTAGTTTTTGGAAAACTTGGAAATTTGGTCATCAATCAATTAATCAATTTAAAAATCCTGCTGCTTTACTTTATGGTGATCTGAAAATTTTAAATAAGTATGGATTCTGTTATACCATGTTTAATGCTTCTAAATATTGGTTTGGAATTATTTTACTCGGTTATTCTTTAATTAAAGGTATCTTTGTTGCATTATGTCAATATAGTGGTAAAGCTAGTTCTTTGGTACTTTTCATTCTTGATTTGGCTTATACCATCTTTTTATTTATTCAAGCTCCTTATTTGGATAAATCAACCAATGTTATCAATTATTGTATGTCAATTGTTGTTACCATTAATTCATTTTTATTCTTATTCTTTTCGGATTTATTTGGTCAACCAAGTCAAGTTAGTTCAATTATGGGTTGGATCTTTTTCATCTTGAATGCCGCTTTTTCATTGATTTTATTAATCATGATTATCATTTTAGTATGTTTGGCCATTATTTCAAAAAATCCTGATGCTAGATTTGCTCCTGCTAAGGATGATCGTGCTTCATTTCAAAGAAAATCATCAATCAAATATAATAATTATCGTTTTAGTCAAACTGAAAAAACTGGTGGAGTTAGCGATGATTCATTGGATCATGTTCCCAATGATAAAAATAATACCAATAAAAACAACAATGAATTATTTGCACTTGGTTTGGCAGCTCAAGATCATTCCAGTAATTGGGAATCAGAAATGTATCGTTTACATGAATTAAGTAATGGTAACAATGATTCAAATGACGACAATAGAAACACTAGTAGTGAATATGATGATCATCAAAGAAATATTTTCACTCCGTCATTAAATCAAAGTGAAAAATTAAATCAAAGTGATAAATCATTAAATGATGAAATTCATCATGATAGTTTGGGTGAAACTTCAGAATCATTAAGTGATGGTAATAATGGTACCGCTGAATCTACTTCACCAACCAATGCTGGATTAGGTACACGATTGAAAGATCGTATCACTCGAAGTTTATCTACAAAGGATAAATCAACATCATCACCACCTCAATCAACCATCTCACCTAATTCAACCAAGAATGTTACTAGAATTAGTGATACTCTCCCTGAAAACACCAACATTCCCCATTCATCATCAAATACTCCCATTTTAAATGATCCTAGTAGTCCAAGTCGAAATCATCAAAGAAATGAATCCAATTTTTCAAATGCGGTTAATTCAATGAATAATGATCCTACTGGCGCTCAAAGAATTATTTAGGCTCTGTTCTTTTCCATAAAAATACCCCGAAAAAAAAAAAAAATAACATTCATTTGTACATTATATCTAATTTTTTTGCTTCTTTCTTCAACGGTGAAAGCATTCTTGCTTTCTGATTTTTTTTCTTTTGGTATTCATTTTTTATTGATTCAATTTTTTTTATATGCGTTCATTCAATATACTTGTCTCTATATAAAAGGCATACTTTAATTTTGTTTTGTATCATTCATGGAATTATCCCATAATCTTTGTAAATTTTTTAATATATCAATCGCCTCCTTTGGTTTAGACAAACTTGTCATGATCAAACTTAATTTATGATCAGAATCAAAATTTTGAAATTTTTGATTTAAATTAACTATATCTTCATTTTCATCTTCATATGCATGTAATGAATTTAATCGACCACTTTTAAATATTGGTCGTATCATTAAAATTTTATTCAAATAATTAGCACTTGATGCTAATGCTTGCAGAATTAAATTAACCTCAAAATCACTATAATTATAATCTTCATTTACATCAATATCAGATGCCCAGGTATGTCGATACATATCATTAGTATCACTCGTTTTGAATCGAAGATTATAAGGAGTAGCTGTGCTTAAATAAGGAATCGTTTGAATTATTGAAGTTCCATGACGCTCAAACCATTGTCGGGTACTATCGTCAGCAATCAATGGTTGTAATGGAGTTGATAATGATTTATCACATTTAATATGAAAATCATGCATTTGTAAAAAATTAGAGTTATTTAAATTTTGAAAAATTTGAATTTTTAAATCGGTAGGAATATGACATTCAAATAAACCTCCAATAAATGTATGAGGCATATAATATAAAATATCACGTTTGGCATATTTACGCCGACGAGCTAATTTATAACATGCTAGATTTCTTGATTCCCATTCCAATGATGAATGAAGGCTTGATTGTTGTAAATCTTGTAAATGTTGCAGCTCTTTGGTACCAAAATATTTGATTCGTTTGGTACCAATAACTTTTCCAAGTGAACTATCAAATACATTTATGAAAAGATTTTTCAACGGTATTAAATTTTCCCTTAGCTTGGTTCGAGTTTGAATAACAAAAGTTGAATCATTGGAATTCGAAGTTCGATCATCGATATGTATCCCACCTTTTCGACCTTTCATGCTGTTTATTGCTTGAATTGTTTGTAATGAATCAAGGTCTTCCAAATGTGAGAGTCGTTGTAATTCAACCTCAAGTTCACGATCATCAATGTTCTCTGCAGTATCTTGAGGTAAATCTCGTAATTTGGTACCTAAATTTGGTTTTATCATACAAAATGGTTGATCCCAATTAATATCGTGACTTGATGATATACGAGCACCCTTTTCGTAATCAGCTTTACCATGATTACAGTGAGTAATTGAAGTAAAACTCATTGAAGTTGGCATAAAAGTTTCAATTTTGTATTTTCGGGTTATTTTGAAACCAGTGAAGGTTCCCAAACCATTATTGTTTGCGGGATCACAAATCTTGTGTTCCTTAAAAAACCAACTGGCATGACATAGTTTGGTTATTGTTAGAATGGCAAGAAGTATTTTATAAATCGTAATGTTGGATACCATGGAAATTAAATATTATAAGAATTTCAAACCTGAATTAAGAGAAGGCCTCGAAGTCATCAGAATATGTTACTAAATTCTGTTTTCTTGCCTTTTGCTTATCCGAATTTTTCGTCATTATTCCATTTGTGTTTTTGCGACCAGGTTATTTTGTTCCTTTTGCATCTGTTTTAATTCCGGTGTGACCGGATATTGTGATATCCGGGCTCTTCGCTCTTTTTTTCTTTTTTTTTTTCCTTTTTTTTTTTTTTTGTGTGTGAGAGCTCGAGATGAGTACTTGTAAAGAAAAAAAAAGAATATCAAAAATGAAAAAACAAAAAAGATTGAATCAACCTTCACATCTAAATCCCGTCTGTTACTATATTAGCACACAATTTTCCTTTTCGTATCTACCTCTGTTCCCTGTCCAAGTCAAATATCCCTGACTCCTCTTTTTTTGAAATAGGCGCGATCCTCATATCAATAAAATGGACAGTAATCAACAGACCAATAAAACCCATCGTGGTGGGGATGCCAGAAAGAATACCGCTAAGAAGAAGTTGCATCAAAATGGTTATAATGCAAAGGCATTTGCCGTCAGTGCTCCCAAGAAGTTGGAGAGAATGGCCAAGAGAACATCCGAAGTCAATGAAAGAAAATTACACGTCCCAATGATGGACAGAACCCCAGATGATGATCCTCCTCCAGTCATAGTGGCCGTCGTTGGTCCACCGGGTACTGGTAAGACCACCTTAATTAAATCATTGATTAGAAGATTGGCAAAGACAAGTTTGACCGAAGTAAAGGGTCCAATCACCGTCGTTAGTGGTAAAAGAAGAAGATTGACATTCATTGAGGTCAATAATGATTTAAATTCCATGATTGATGCCGCTAAAATTGCCGATTTAGTCTTATTAATGATTGATGGTAATTTCGGGCTAGAAATGGAAACCATGGAATTCTTAAATATTGCACAACATCATGGTATGCCTAGAGTTTTGGGTATTGCCACTCATTTGGACTTATTCAAGTCTCAATCTACATTAAGAACATCTAAAAAAAGATTAAAGCATCGTTTATGGACCGAAGTTTATCAAGGTGCCAAGTTATTCTACTTGTCAGGGGTCATAAATGGTCGATATCCTGATCGTGAAATTTTGAACTTGAGTAGATTTATGTCTGTCATGAAATTTAGACCTTTGAAATGGAGAAATGAACATCCATACCTTTTAGCCGATCGTATTACTGATTTAACCCATCCACAAGCAATTCAAGATAATCCAAAAGGTGACAGAAAAGTTGCCATCTACGGTTATTTACATGGTACCCCATTACCTGCCGTTGGTGCTCATGTCCATATCGCTGGTGTTGGTGACCAGTACGTACATTCAGTTGAAAAATTACCCGATCCATGTCCAACTCCATACTATGAACAAAAATTGGATGAACTTGAACGTGAAAAGGCTAAAGCTGCTGCTGAAGCTGGTGAAGAAATTGCAAAGACTACCAGAAGACGTAAGAGATTAGAGGATAAACAAAAAATAATATACGCTCCCATGTCCGACGTTGGTGGTGTTCTTGTTGATAAGGATGCCGTTTACATTGATGTTGGAGATAAAGAACACTTCGTGAAGGGTGAAGAAGCAGGTGAAGGTGAAAAGTACATGACCGATTTACAGGACGTTCAAAAGACAATGAAAGAAAGATTTGAAGAAGGTCCCGGTTTGAAATTGTTTTCATCTTCAAAAGAGCTTGAACGCACTGAGGAAGAAAGTGAAGATGAGGAAGAGCATGGTCTCTTATCTGATGTTGAATCAGATGATGAAGAAGAAGTTCAAGTGGATAATACCGGTAGATCAGGAATGAGAAATCCTAGAATCTATGGAAAGTCAGTCCAAGAAGATGATGAATTCGATGACATGGAATCTGACAACGAAGAACAAGATGAATTTGACTCTGAAAGTGGTGAACCAAAATTGGTCGAGATTGATTTTGATCACAAAAATAACAAATACAATGACAAAGATCTTCAATTCGTAGAAGACTCCTCGTTGTCATCAGATGAAGAAGACAATGGATACAAAGCTGCTGCCCGCAGATTAAAAGGTTCTGTCCAAAGAAAATGGAACATAAATAAATTATTGTATTTAAATAATGTCGATCCTAAGGAAGTGATCAAAAGATGGAAGGCTCAAAATATCGAAGAAAGTGATGAAGAATCCGACATCGAGGCTGATGAAGATGCTGACGGTGATTTCTTTAAAAAGAAGGATACCAAAGATCATTCTGAAGATTTGGATCAATTTGCTCCCACTTACCCCCCTGTCGAGGAACTTAAACGAAAATTTGATTCTGCTGCTGCTAATGATGACAATAGTGATTCCGAATATGAGAACGGTTATCAAAGTTTGAAGAGCAAATTTTTAGTTGCTCCTAAGCTTACTGGTGAAGGGGATGAAGAACAAGATGGTGAAGAGGATGAAGAAGGTGATTTTGAAGATTTGGAAGCATCTGGTGACTCTAACGATAAACAAACTCAAGACAGTGATGATGAAGATGATAGTGATGAAGAAGGTGAAGGGGATGATTTCGCGGACTTTGATGCCGAAGAAGAGAAAGCAGACTTGGGACTCGATGAGACTAATGATGATAAAGAAGATGATGACAAAAACTTGACTGTTGAACAAAGAAGAGAACTCAATGCAGCCAAGAAAGCACAATTGAAACTTCAATTCGACGAGGAGGAAGATCGTGAATTTGGTGCCGATGATCCTGAAGGACGTACTGATGCTGATACTTGGTATGAGTTTCAAAAGAACAAGATGGCCAAGCAGTTGGAAATCAACAAAAATGAATTTGAAGAGATGGATGGACAAACTAGGGTTAGAATTGAAGGTTACAAAGCTGGTTCTTATGTTAAGATTGTCTTCAATAGTCTTCCTTGTGAGTTCATTGAAAACTTACAACCTGAATTCCCAATTGTATTAGGTGGTCTTTTGGCCACTGAATCCAGATTTGGTATCATGAATGTCAGAATTAGAAGACATCGTTGGCACAAAAAGATCTTGAAATCACAAGATCCATTAATCTTATCTCTTGGTTGGAGAAGATTCCAAACATTACCAATTTACACCACCACTGACTCCAGAACCCGTAACAGAATGTTGAAATATACCCCAGAGCATGCTTATTGTTTTGCTTCCTTTTATGGGCCCTTAGTTGCACCAAACACCACCTTTGTTGGTTTCAATATAATTGACAAATCATCCACAACCGGGTCATTTAGAGTTGCAGCTACAGGTGTTGTTGAAGACTTGAACTCATCTGTCGAGATTGTGAAAAAATTGAAGTTGGTCGGTCACGCATATAAGATTTTCCGTAACACTGCGTTCATAAAGGATATGTTTTCCAATTCTTTGGAAGTCGCTAAATTTGAAGGTGCTCAGATTAGAACAGTTTCAGGTATCAGAGGTGAGATTAAACGAGCCTTATCAAAACCAGAAGGTTGTTTCAGAGCAACTTTCGAAGATAAAATCTTGATGTCAGATACAATCTTTTTGAAAACATGGTACCCAGTCAAGATCAAGCAATTTTATAATCCTGTCACTTCCTTATTATTGGGTGCTCATAATGAGTGGAAGGGTATGAGACTTACTGGTCAAGTCAGAGCTGAACAAAATATCGCTACTCCAATGAATGCTGATAGTGCGTACAAGAAGATCGAAAGAGTGGAAAGAAAGTTCAATACTTTGAAGGTACCAAAATCAATCAGACAAGAATTACCTTTCAAATCTCAAATTCATCAAATGAAACCACAAAACAAGAAGACTTATATGGCCAAGAGAGCAGTGGTGTTAGGTGAAGAAGAAAAGAAAGCTAGAGATTTGATGAACAAGATTGCCACGATAAAGAGAGATAAAGAGATCAAGCGTAAGTCTAAGAAGGAAGGTAAATTCAAGGACAAGTTGAAGGATATTGCCAAGAAGGCTGAAATTAGAAAGGAGAAAGAAAAGGAACGTAAGAGAAGCTATTTCGAGAGAGAGGGGAAGAAGGCACTTGCTGCTCCAACTGAAGGTGGAAACAAAAAGAGAAGATCATAGCTCTTACACTAAATATGTATAATATATACTATCCATTTGTTTAATAGAAAAACTACTGCATTATAAATACTTCCTCAAATGTAAACTCTGAGTACAAAAAATAGAAAATAGAAAACAGAAAACCGTTGTACATTGTCATTGATTCGCGGAACTTCGGTTGTAAAAGCTGCAATTTTTGTCGCGGTGTGGGGCAAAAGACCAAATAAAATATTGTTCCCCGTCACGAAAAACTGCATGCGGTTGAGAAGAGAGAAATAAACAGAAAAATAAAACTACGAAAGAACAAAAAAAGAAACAAAACAACAACCATCGGGAAAATACACTAACTTATATCGAATCCTATACCCATCAGAGTCAAACCAACTCTTTTGTCAACCATATCATCTTGTCTTTATTGAGCTTCTCCGCTTTTTACGAACCAGAACAAACTTTAGATACGCAAATTTAGCACAAGCAACTTCCAATGTCAAGCGATTTGGGTGATATACCTTTAAAGCGATCAGTTGAAACATTCGTAGATGAACCGTCATCTTTAGAAGAAGTTAGTTTGGATGAGTTAATTTTTGATCTAAAAAACGATATAAAGGACATCAATAGACTTCATGTTTTTCACGCTATTGCCATTGTAACATCTACTTTAAAGAATATAATCAAATTACATAAGAATCCTGAATTATTTCACGAGTTTCGCCAACAAGAATTGATCAAATATAACTTAACGGTTCCTGATTCAATGAAAGATGTACCGATTTTTGTCAACGAAGCTAATGACACCTCAAATGATCTGATCGCATCGATATCCTCCCCAAACCCTATACTAGATGATTCTCCTATGCTTCCCCCTTTGAAGTGTGCCAGATTCAATCAAAATTTCGAGGACTCTAGTCTGGAAAGCTTGAAAGAAAATACCCCCGATTCATTATCCAATGATCGTGTCGATCTGTCAAATGAAAACCTCGTTGATTCACACTCCACAATAAATCCAGAACCACTGACATCCTTGATTGAAAATGAAGGGGAACTTACAGTAATTCCTATTGAAACCTTGGTGGCCAATACACTGTTGGACGAGATCAAAATACCCATAACAAGCCTTAGTAACGAAAAGCTTCAAAAAGAACTCGAGTATTTTCAAGATGCTCGCACAAGTATTCAGATTGCACATTTGGTGAAAAGCTTCAATTTACTCAAAGTTCCCAAAATTTCGATTGAAAACTTTCTTATACGAATTAGAACGTACTCATCCTCGATTTCAGTACTGTCATACATTCATAGCGCGTTCATGATTTTCAAGTTATCAGTTTTGTTTGCAACTGTTCCTTTGTCTCACCACAATGTATATAGATTACTTTTGGCTCTGATACGATGTCTGACCAAAAAACTTGAAGATGTATATCAAAAACAGAAAGCGTTCGCAACGGTTGGGGGTGTGTCTCAGAAAGAGTTATACAAGATTGAAGTTGGATTCCTTTATTTGTGTAATTTTAGAGTGATTACAGGAGAAGCGATTCTCAACAAATTCTTGACAAGTGATTTTATAGATTTACATAAGTTCTGCTCCGAAAACTTTGATCAGGAAGATTAACAATCTTCGTTTTTATTTCAAGCAAAAGGACTCACTCAAAGAAGAAGTACATTAATCGTTTGCAACATATTGGACAGCGTTTATTTAGATCAATTAATTCAATTTCCCCGCATTCTACGGGGGCGTCTTTTAGATTTGCAGTAATTCATGTAGAATTTAAAATCAAAGTGCAAACAAAAAAAAAAAGACGTCACGTAGCCGCAAAATTCAATTTTCTTTTCACCACTTGACCAATTAATGGCATGTAAGTACATCAAAAATAAATTCGCCTTAAACCCTTGTAAAAGTAGTTTGAAACAGCAAAAAAGTATGCGAATTCTGTGGATCGAACACAGGACCTTCAGATTAACTGTGACTGGAGTTTATACTTCAGTCTGACGCTCTCCCAACTGAGCTAAATCCGCAAACAAACCCACGGCGGGAGTCGAACCCGCAATCTTTTGATTAGAAGTCAAACGCGTTAACCATTACGCTACGCAGGCAATTTGTTGAATGATTTTTACCCTGGTTATTTAGGTTAAGTTTAAAATCTTTAGAATATTTTGTTTAATTAATTTTTTATGAAACCACTCACATACCCCACAACTACAGTTTACGGGACTATCAGCAAATGGTCTCTTCGATTTGTCCCAACACAGAGAATATTATTGACCTCCAACCTACATTGTTCAGAAGTCGGAGCAAAAAAATTCAACATGAATATTGGACAAACCACACCTCTCGCCTCATCCCAGAGACGATCTCCAATTTAACCAATACCCGCCTTTCCGATTGGTACCCATTCTGGAGCTTCTTGAAAAGTCATTTTCTTTCTACGAAAATACATACGGACCACATCCAACTATTTCATCTCGGCATTGGCTTATGGAAATTTTACCAGGAACAGCGCTGTACCTTCTGTTCTTCATCATTAGCAGATCTACAACCGAATGTTTCATCTACTATTCAACCCTCAGCCATAGCTACTATACTCATAACACATATATACCTTCACTGTGATAGCACACAACACATTTGGCTTGATCTACACCTTCGCCACAACACACTGCCCACTCATCGACAATGGCCGTTATTCATCACACCTCGGTCATACACAGACAACCAAACTACCATTATCAATCGATACCATTTTATTCTAGGGCAGATTAATCTGTACCGACGATCTCAGTGGCAGGATGAAAATTCGCTTCCTGCATTGAGCGCGCAAGCTGCAAAAAACTTGGTATCATTTTATCTCTCTCGCAACAACATCTAACAGACCAGTTAGATAGTACGCACTCCACTCTCATTTCATTTCATCTTCACAGGCGGTTTTTGTTGTAATTTAGACACTCTTAGTTCACTTGCACTAGATATCTTAATTTTATATTTAACACTTATAGAACAAAAATAGAATTTATTCTGCATGTGGTTTTCGGTGATACATATATCTCGTTCTGCGTTTGTAGCATAAATTATGCTCATAATTTGTCGAATATTGATATAGATTTGATGCTGTACAGTCAACAATGTTTTTTTTTTTTTTTTTTTTTTTTTTTTTCAAAAAAGGAAACTTATGTTGTAATTTAGGCACTCTTAGTTCATTTTCACTAAACATCTTAATTTTATTTTTAACATTTATAGAACAAAATATAAACAATCTAGTACTAGTAGAGGAAACTAGACTATATATACAATAGTAGAACTTTTAATCAATCCCTCAATAACCTCTTATGAGGCTATTACACAAAACCATATGCTGTTACATAGATCCTATTTCAACATTCAACAACTTATTATTCTCTAAATTACAATATATACATCTACATCGGTTATAATTTTTTTTTTTCACTTCTGTATTTAGTTCTATGAGTGTTAACAATAAAGATAAGATGTCCAGTTCAAGCGAACTGAGAGCGTCTAAATCACAGCATAGTACGTTGACTGTTGGTACTGCTGCTCGTATGACTGCTGATTTGATTGACCACAAGTGGAAGCAAAATGGCTCTAGCGTCAATCATTTGCTTGACCAAGTTGATTCCTGGCGTTCATCCTTGATGAACAAACCTCGGGACGCTATATTCACTGCGATCGTCTTAGCTGAGCTCAAACGTGGAGGTTTTGGTGAAACTGCTTTCAAGGATGTTATTAATTCGTATCAGTCCAACCATTCTAATAATATTGACGACTGCGATTATGATACTATTTGTGATGTGATTCGGGAAATTTTTGATGAATAAGATACTCTGACTGCGGTATTTTGCTAGTAATGTTGAAATAACATTGTATGTTTTTGTGGTTCTACTATTATATATACAGCCTAGTTTCCTCTACTAGTATTAGTTTGTTTATTTTATAAGTGTTAAATATAAAGTTAAGTTGTCTGGTGCAAGTGAACAGAGAGTGTCTAAATTACAGCATCAATATTTGAAAGAGATTAAAAGATAAAAAGTCGATATAGGTTTAGGTATTATTATTTAGAAAATAAAAAGTCCCTTTTTTGAAAAAAAAAAAAAAAAAAAAGTTTCCTTTTTAAAGAAAAAAAAATTTCTAAAAAAGAAAAAACTAAGATCTACAATCTATATCAAATATAGGTGTACTATCACACTCTGAACCTCAGAACCAGACTGTAATTTATTGATGCTTTATATAAATTATTGAGTATCAGCAACGCCAACTAAATCAATCAATGAACAAATGACCAGAAAGAAATTAAATAAAAAGAGCCAATAGAATCACAGTAGATTCTTAAACCTCAAAGAATACTAGATCTATATACCATGTTTCAGATAATAATGTGTTCCCATTAAAGAAGAGGAAAAATTTTGTTTATAACACTTTTTTTTTTTTTCAAAAAGGCTATCTGGAATATAGCAACAATCTTACACGTATTTCTCTTTATGTTTTTTTTTTTTTTTTTTTTTTTTTAAAAACTCAATATGGGTAACCACTGATTGACATGAGCTCGGGAAATAAATATTGAAAAAGCGAATCATCTCTTCATTCAGGAAAAGCTACCTTGGATTACTAGTGAGAAAGGCTAGGTCAGATGGGTAGAATATTGCCGTTGCAAGAGCAGAAAAAATGTTCTATAATAATTTATCCACTTATAACTCGATCAAGGAGAATAAAAAAAAGAAGAAAAATCTTACCATTTCAAAGCTAGAGGACATCATAATACCAAAATAACAAAAGGGAAATTTAATTTTGCTAAATGTCTTGGAGGCAATTACATCGATAAATTCCTGCCTATGATTTTAATGCTCCCGCTTGGTGTTTTCATCTCTTTTTTTTTTTTTTTACAACCGTAGTTAATGACAATCTTCTCTCTTCCTCATATGGTTGGCCAAAAAGACAAAATTCTATCATGAAGTAGTTTAGTTTAATCCTCACTCAGACTTTTAAGATAAAATTTTTATCATCTGATTTTTTTTTTTGTCAACTAAACCACAATAACGTAAAAGAAACTGCAAAAAAGCCAAAAAAAAAAGAGAAAAATCAAAAATTGAACAATTTTTTGAAAATTTGGAGACTGACCCTTCCTATTGATCATTTTCATTAATTATAGAGCTTTTATTGAAAGGGAGAGAGTCTGGCTAATTCTTAAAGGACAGGATCATGCATTTCAATGATTTTGCCTTTTTTTTTTTTTTTTTTTTTCTTTAGTCTTAGCTCCATAGAAAAAAAATAAAAAAAGTGAAGGAGGAAGGAAACAAACAAAAAAAAAAAAAAAAACAAATTCAGGTCCAATGAATATCAGGTAGCGAGGTGTAACAGGTGACTTATTATTGATTGTCTAATTTTTATCAAAAATGGAAAGCCTAATATTTTATAATTACTAAAATTTATCAATTTTGTCTGTAAATTGTTTTAGTTAGTGTTCTGTTTGTTAAGGGACAATACCGAATTTTTTGAAGTTGTCTCAATATTTTTATATTATTCTTTAAAGAATACATTGTATCCTCCCTTGGAGAAAAAAACAACAAATAGTCTAGCAACTGTAAATTAGCTATTGAAAATGTTTTTTTGGGTGAAACATTTGAAGAATATCATTTAATATCATCAAAAATCACCCTTTTTTGCTTCCAACAACGAGCAAAATTTGTAGAGACAATTATTTTCTTTTGATTCCGAAGTCATAACTCCAAATTTACTACAAGGAGAAGATGTAAAACTCCTTGACTTGATTTTTGAAAGATTATTTTGATATTTAATTGAGTCTCGTTAAAGTGTTAAATGATGAACGTGTAAATAATTTTGAAAAGTTGGAATATTATGGGCTTTAATTCCCGATCATCATGATATAAAACATATTAATAAATGCTTACTAGTGGAATCTTCCAGAGAATATTTGTACTGCGATCAATTACTGGTCGCACTTCTTGTATAAAAATTGAAAGCAATATTTGCATGCATGGGTTAATATCAATTCAAGAGTAACCTAGTTTCGTGAAAATGGTTTATTGAATGGGGCATCTTTGCCGCTTACGTTGAACGATTTAGATAAATGAAATTCTTGGTTGCTGTTTTGAAAGAGATCTTTACCTCTTTTGTGAAGATCTCTTTTTTTTTCCCCTTTTTTTTTTTATTCTCTTTTCCACGTATCATACCTACTGTAACAACCCACTCCACCCAATTAGGGGTGAAACTTCATTTACGAAACTTCTGCTGACAATATTTCAAAAAATCAATTGTTCGCAGGTTTGTTGAAGATGTGTTTCTTGGCAAGGTGGAGTTCAACTACGTTTTTTTGGTATCTAGTCACTACTTTTAGGTATTGGCAGATTTTTTTTTTCACGGTTTTGTAAATATATATTGAGCAATTACAAACTACTAAGTACATACCTTATGTACGCTTAATAATGAAATCAAGATCTCACCAAAAACGGTCTGTGAAGATGCAAAAAATCCCGGTGCAATGGCAAAATTTGTTAAAATTTGACATGAAGAGTCAAACCGGGTCTCGAAAATCTCATTATTGTTGCCTGCGTAGCGTAATGGTTAACGCGTTTGACTTCTAATCAAAAGATTGCGGGTTCGACTCCCGCCGTGGGTTTACTTTTTTATTTATATTTTTATTTTTATGGAAAGCGATTGTCTCCTCACTTTTTTCCTTACTCCTCAATTCATGGGTGATTTGATGATTTAGCAATCAGGTTACATTTCACTTGTTTACCCAAACCATTTAATTTAAGATTTATTTCTATTGTGTATTGATGATCATGATGATTAGCCGAATGGGTGATTGGGTGATTGGGTAATTATCATGTGATGAGGAAGTAAATCTGAAAGTATTACTCGGAAAGAAATCCGAATCCTCGAGCGTCAAATATGATCTGCTAATTGGATATTAAAATGATGCAAACGTGCAGAACGTCGTTTCTTTTTCTTTTTCTTTTTCTCTTTCTCTTTCTCTTTCTTTTTGTTTCTTTTGCTGCTTTTGTTTATATGCCATGCTTTTCATTTGCCCTTTTTTTTTTATTTTTGCTGGTTAAAATTATTTGTGGCTGTTGTTTTTTTAAATGCCGTATACAATTTTGGAGGAGAACGGGGGGAAAACAGTGATTTTTGGTAAAAAGTACACGACCACACACAACAATTTCCACACACGCACACCCGTACCCCACACACACATACATAGTAAACAAATAAAGAAAGAAAGAAAGAAGCAAAGGTGGAGAACGATTGATGTATTGCTATGACTGAGGAGAAGATCGACAGTATGACATAAGAGTAATACATCTATCACACATCATATACTTATTATCATATATCTAATCTATACCACAGTCTAATTACAATTTCACAGTAATCAAAAAAATAATAACTAATAAAAAAGGGCAGAATCAAAAAACAAAATAGAGGCAGAAAAAACGAGGCAGAAACAAAAAAAAAAGAGAGAAAAAAAAAAAAGAGAAAAAAAAAAAAAGAGAAAAAAGAACGGCTCTGTGGGAAATTAACCATCTTATCCGATTGTCTAATTTCTTTTTATTTTATTTTATTTTTATGTTTGGGTTGGCTGTGGTTTTCTTTATTCCGCGTAATTTTCGGATTTGGTTTTAATGCTTATATCTGCTGCTTATCAAACATTTTTACACCACCGCCATCATATGAATAGTCTTCCCTTACACCACTTGCACCATTACCATCTCATGAAAATCCAATACACTCCCATTCGTTACCATGATGCTAATCAATAGATCCATCAGGCTGCAGCAACAGCAGCAGCAGCAGCAGCAGCAACCACAACCACAACAGCAGCAACAGCTGCTGCTGTTGCAACTGCCACAACAACAACAACCACAACAACAACAATGTCATGATCACCAAAATGCCAAACGTCCCAAACAAAAGAGAAACAACTCGTTCACCTCCTCTGCGTTTTTCCAGGCTCTTCAACCCAAGTCCAACCAAATCGAAGAGACCGTTTTTAATGAAAACACTAATGATACAAATGATAACGAATCCAAACCACCTAGACGTAATACCTTACCATCACTGATTGATCCTCATCATCGTAAAAATTCCATCACAAAATTTAATCTTGGTGGTTTATTTAAGAAAAAAATCAATCAAAAAAGACCTTCGATTGATTCAATTACCAACAATGTAACTCAAATTAATCTTAATAATCAAAATTATGATACTTATGAACCTTCTTATACCACTGCTCCTTATAATAACCCCAATCATCGTGGTAGCTTGGGTGCTTGTTCTACTTCTTCATTTAATTCAAATACTTCTTCAACCACCACTGGCGTAACCACCGCTGATTCATCACTGCCAGTATCTTTCCCCAATCATCATCATCACATCAAACATGAAACTCCTCGTACTGAAGAACGTTATACTTCATTTACTGCTGAATGTATATCATTACAAAATAGTGAAATGACATCTCATCTTGATTTAGAAGATGATGAACCATCACAAGAGGATGACAAGTATATTTTACAACTGCAATCATCTTTTCAAGAATCATTTGATCATAATTTAGAAGAATCAATTCAAGATTATCAACCTGGTGGTTATCACCCTGTTCATATTGGTGATCATTATAAATCATCACAAACTGAATATAAAATAATTCGAAAATTAGGTTGGGGTCATTTTTCAACCGTTTGGCTTGCTCAAAATTTATTTAATAATCAATTTGTTGCCATTAAAATTGTTAAACTGAGTCATAATTATTATGAAGCTGCAGAAGATGAAATTAAAATTTTAAAATTACTTAATGAAGATGATGATGGTAATAATGATAATTTATATTATGATGGTAAACATCGTATTATGTCATTACTTGATGATTTTATTATTAAGGGTATTAATGGTAATCATATTGCCATGGTTTTTGAAATTTTGGGTGAAAATATTTTACATTTAATTTATAAATTTAAACGTGAAAAAATTGAATCATTACAAATTTCATCAAATCCTTCTATAATCCCCATTAATTCAATTAAATCAATTGTTAAACAAATTTTAACTTCAATTAATTATATGCATCATCGTGGTATAATTCATACTGATTTAAAACCAGAAAATATTTTGGTTAAATATCAAGGTAATGTTGAATTAAATTCAAAACATTCAAATAATTTTTTATTACCACTGTATCCACTTTTATCAAATTTAAATGATTGTTCATTAATTAAAATTGCTGATTTAGGTAATGCAACATTTGCTAATTTACATTTTACAAATCAAATTCAAACAAGACAATATCGTTCACCAGAAATTATTATGAAATATAAATCTTGGGGTAGTTCAACTGATTTATGGTCAATTGGTTGTATTATATTTGAATTAATTACTGGTGATTATTTATTTGATCCTCATGATGGTTGTAATTTTGATAAAGATGAAGATCATTTGGCTCAAATTTTTGAATTATTAGGTAATTTACCTCTGGATGATTATTTAAATGATTGTAAATTAACTCCTCGATTTTTCATTCGTGATGATTCAAATCATTTTAAATTGAAAAATATTCGTCATTTAAAAATGTGGAAATTATTAGATGTTTTTGTTGATAAATATAAATTTGATCCAAATGATGTTAATGTTTTATTGGTGACAGATTTAATCTTAAAATGTTTAAGATTTGATTTAGATGATCGATATGATTGTCATCTGTTACTTTCTCATCCTTGGTTTGATGAAAATCCTTCATATGATCCAATAACTTTACAAAATTTACCAAATATTCATGATGACCTTCCTGGTTATACTTCAACTTGGGATATTGATGATTAATCCTTTATTCTCCCGGTGGTTATTTACTTCTTCTCGTGATTTGTTTCTTCTCGTGATGTTCCCTTTGTTTCTTCTCGTGATTTTCCTTTGTTCTCATTTCTTTTTTTATTTCGTTCTTTCTTCAATTCATCTGTCTTGCATTCAGTTTATTTGCTTCTCTGACTTTTTTTTTTTTTTTCCTTCTCAAAATTGTGCATTATTAATCTACTTGATGTCCCCCTATTTAATTCATCTAAAAGTATCTCGTGTGATCCTCTAGTTCCTTCTTTATTCTTTCATTTAATTTATTCGTGATTATTCTTTTGTTAACTGTAACTACTAAATAATTTTACATAAAAATTAACTAATACTTAATTGATTGGTTCTTTCGTATAAACCTATGCTTCGTCAATGTCTCCATATCTACATCATCATCATCAATCAAATCTAAATTGGCATCATAATCAGAATCAATCGTTGCATCTCGATTTACAAAACCATTTGTTTTCTCATATTGCGCAACCAAAGATGTCCCTGGTTCTTGTTTGTCATCCTCTGGTTCTTGTTTGCTATCCTCAGGTTCTTGTTTGTTATCCTCAGGTTCTTGTTTATTATCCTCAGGTTCTTGTTTGTTATCCTCAGGTTCTTGTTTGTTATCCTCAGGTTCTTGTTTGTATTCCTCAGGTTCTTGTTTATCATGCATTGCTCCTGGTTCTTTGCTCTTTTTCAAAGAATCAGTTAATTTCATACTTCGTGATAAACTTTTATCATTTAATACATCATGAGCCGATTTCATTCTAATTTGAATTTCAGGTTCGTTTTCTTCACCTTCTTCTTCAAAATCGATCTTTACTTTAGCCTTCTTTTGTTTCTTTTTAATCGGACCTTCACTCACTGATACATCAGTCTGTATCAAATCATCAAAATATATTATTGGTACACTAATATCGGTAATCTTAGCAGGATACTTGGGGGTTTCTTCATTTTCCATTTCCACATCGGTTATACGAACAACGTTATATATTGATTCACCCATAACTTTACCAAAAAGTACATAATCATTATTAAATTGTGGCATTTCTTTTAATGTTATGAAAAATGAATCAACACTCGATTTATTATTGGAATTTTTGGTCGCTCCCAACATACCTCGCTGACTAAAGCGAATCCGCGAATGAAACTCATTGGTAAACATTGCTGCTTGTGATATAGGTTCAACTTGAACCAAGGTATTGGGTATGATTTTATCAAAAGTTTGTCCCACGTATTTCCCATCAATACAGTTTTGTAAAAATTGTCGGCATAATTGTGGGGTTTCCTTAGCCCAAAGTTCAATCTCTATGGGTCCCTTGGTGGTACTGACTATGACTTTTGCCGTTGTGGCAGGTGCTAATGTTGACATGAAAACCAATAATAATAAAAAAGGAAACAGTGTGCCGTTGTTGCCCTATTTGCAACTTGTGTGTTTGCAACCTTTACATGATTTTCAAAGTCTTCCCCGTTGTATACTTTTTTTTTTTGGTTCTTTCACTTTCTTTCTCTGCCGCGTTTGAAAAAGAAAAAAAAAAAAGATGTACGGGTCTTTATCGCTGATTGTTATGTATTTTTTTTTTTTGGTTCATTTTTGTTTTGATTTGAAACACGTAGTTTTTCAAAACCGTTATCATAAGCTCAACTACCATCGTTGTATAAGTCATTTTTATTGCAAAAACATCCTTCGTTTGATACTTGAAGATACGTGATGACTTCGTTGAAAACTTTCATCAAATCCGTCAGAAAGGCGAAAACAATTGCCGATGAAAGGGCGGCGGTGATGAAAGAATCAGCCACCATTAGAACCTCCTTCAGAGATGCTTCATTAGATCAAACTTCAAGAAGAATCAATATCTCCAAATTACTATATCTTTATATCATGGGTGAAAAGACTCATTTTGGTCAGGTTGAATGTTTGAAATTATTGGCCTCACCCAGATTTGCAGATAAAAGATTGGGTTACTTGGCCACCATGTTATTATTGGATGAAAATCAAGAAGTTTTGACCTTATTAACAAATTCATTAGATAATGATATGCAACATCCTAATGCTTTTGTGGTTGGTTTGGCTTTATGTTGTTTGGGTAATATCGCATCTCCTGAATTGGCACGAGATTTATATATCAATGTTGAAAAAATCATTACCAATACTAGTAATACATACCTTAAAAAGAAGGCGGTTCTCGTGGCTGCCAAATTAATTGAAAAAGATCCTGATTTAGCAGAAATTTTCTTACCCAAAATCAATCAATTAATTAATGAAAAACATCCAAGTATCTTATTGGGTACTTCAAGATTAATCCAGGCTTTATACGTGGTACCAGAATGTCGTGATACTTTAATTAAAAAAATCCCCAAAATCCTTGGTCACTTGAAAAGAATTACTACTAGTGGTTATATGCCCGATTATGATGTCATGGGTATTACCGATCCATTCCTTCAAGTATCCTTGTTAACAACTTTGAGAACTTTAGCTGTGGATGAAAATTGTCCTGCCAGTTATTTGGAAGAAATCAATGATATATTAACTCAAGTTGCATCCAATTTAGATAGTGGTAAGAATGCAGCCCATGCTATTCTTTACGAATGTGTGAAAACTATCTTTGCCATTCAATCCGATCAATCATTGAAAATTTTGGGTGTCAATTTATTAGGAAAATTTTTATCCACTAAAGATAATAATACTAGATATGTGGCTCTCGATACATTACTAACGGTTATTGAAATAGAACCATTGGCAGTACAAAGACATAGATCTACCATTGTCAGTTGTTTGGCTGATGGTGATATTTCAATTAGAAGAAGGGCCTTGGAACTTTCTTTTGCTATATTAAACGAGCAAAATATCAGAGTATTAGTGAGGGAAATCTTACTATTCTTAGAAAATTGTACTGATAATGAATTAAAACCATTTATTACATCACAATTGACTATTGCTGCAAACAAATTTTCACCTAATGATAAATGGCATTTTGATACATTAATTAGAATGCTTAATGTCTCTGGTAACCATGTTACTTCCGATATAATATCCAGTATATTAGCATTAATCATTCAGTGTAATAACCTGGAATTGAAACAACATGTGGTAAGTCGATTATTTCAATCTTGTCTCGAGGATCTGACTCAATACGGTTTATCTTTAATCACTATCTGGTCCATTGGTGAATATGCAGACTTAATTTTGAATGAATCCATTGAAGTAAATGGTAAATCACAGACTATATCAGAAAGTTCTATCATTAAATTGATGGAGCAACTTATTGATAACTCCACTTATTCTGAACAGGAAACAGTACAATTAGTCACTTATATTTTAACCGCTGTTATCAAATTATCAATTAAATTCAAAGATGCTCAATCCATTGAAAAATTAAGAGTAATTTTAAATTCGAAAACTTATGATACAAATTTGGAAATTCAAATTAGAGCCATTGAATACCAGGAAATATTTACACAAGATTATAAACTTAAAAGTGGGATGTTGTCGAGAATGCCCGCTCCACCAGTGAAACAAAGAGCTTCTTTGACTTTACAAGGAGGAGGTGGTGTTAAATCCAAAAGTTCTGGATTGGCACACTCCAATTCTCACAAAGAGTCGACTACCACTAATGATTTATTGGATTTGATGGATGATACATCTCAACAACCTCAACATGATATTTCAAATGAAAGAAGTGCCGACTTGTTATCCGATATTTTTTCATCGGGGCCAAGTAATGTAGCATCAGCTGCTACTAGCTCAAAGAATAATGACATATTAAATTTATTCGATTCAAACGTATCGGCACCAGCATCAGGAACTGCCACTCCTAAAGCGGAAGCAGGTCAACCATTTGGTGCTTCAAATACTACATTAATTGATGTTTTCCAAAATGATGATATAAATATTGCTTTCAATCCCAAATCATTCCCTCAAAATGGTCAAGCGGTTATAGAAGCTCTTGTTACGTCTAAACATGCCCAAGTTGCCATTGAACAATTTCAATTATTATTCGCCGTTCCCAAGACTCAAAAGTTGGCATTATCCTCAACAACGGGAGGAGACTCTTTGGTTGGTCATGGTGCCACAATCAAGCAGGTATTGAAAATCACAGGTAAGGCCGGATCCAAGATTAAGTTAAGAGTTAAGATAAAATATGAACAAAATCATCTGGTGGTGGAAGATATGTTCGATTACGCCGGGTTTACCAATAAACTATAGATAGCTTATTTTTTTTTTAGATCAATACTACATGACTTCTGTAATAATAATAAAAAAAAAGGAATATAATAATATCAAATACACAGACTGGATGTGTTTGGTAGCTGATCTCTCAAAAACGGGAATAACATCCAGGCAGAAATGAAGCACAAAGGTGTAGAGAGGTGTTAAAAAAACATAAGTAAAACAAAATAAAACAAAAGAACCCACAATTCAGGCTTGAATTCGTGGTGAATGAAAAGATGATTGGGAGAAAGTCAAGATGCGGAAAAAAAGGTACAAATTAACTAAGAATGGATGATTCGATTATAATTGAACACCACTGGAGACACCTTCGGCAACATCATCAACTTTGGAGGAGATGGAGTTCTTACCCACAATGTATCTTTGAGAGAATGGCTTGATGACTGATTGGTAGATGACATTGGCACCACCGAAAGATGGGATACCAATGTAAAGTAAGAAAATAGTCTTGAATAAAAAGTAGAATGGAACCCAGTATAAAAGAGCCTTGGACCAGAATTCAAGAACATTTAAAAACGCAAAAACAACCCAGTAGGTTAACAATTGGGTGTCATCTTTGCTGGTGGTGGACTCCAAAGCAACTAGGGAGTAGTAACCAGGAATCACGAAACCGGCAATGTTGGATAACAATTGTCCCACACCACCAATATTTAAAAAGATAAGGACAAAATAAAGACCAACTGCTGATAAAACAGCATAGGATCTTGGCAATCCAGTTTGTTTTTCAAAATGATTCAATACAGAGGCACCTGAAGTTTTCTAAACAAAATCAATGTTAGTATAACATGTCTCAATACGATATCATGGCTCCGAATTAAACAATCAAACATAAAAAAAAAAAGAAGTTTCAAGCATCCACAGTAGCCGTTACAACCTCGGTGAAACCAATCAAATTTTCAGTGGAGGGAGGGTCGAATAGAACAAATACATACAGTGTCAACCGTTGATAAGAACGATTTGAGTTGATTTTGATAAGCGGACATTATGGAAATAAATTAAATTGACTGAATTGATGTTGAAGTAGTCTAACTAAGCAATTGAGTATAAAAAAAGTGTTCAATAAAGAAAAGAATGGTGCCTTTATACTCAATTCTCAATTTCACACCGAACAGCGCAGCGTGAAACGGGTATAATCTTTCGTTAGTTTTTTTTTTTTTTTTTTTTTTTTTTTCTTTTCCCTGATTTTGCTTGCTAAATGAGGGCAATGCACATGCAGGAAAAGGGATTTTCTATCTTTTTTTTTTTTTTGCTTGTTACTTTGCGTACGCAACACTTAATCTATCACAGATGTTTGAAAACAAGTGATGATTAGAGCAATCACGCGTGTGACCTTTAACTACCCCAGTCTGAGGTGGAATGTATTGCAAAGTTTGCCGAAAATTACCGTTACCATCTTTTCGTCAATCAAGCAACGATTGAAAGTGGTTATACCTCGACTTGATCTTACAAGGAAAAAAAAAAAAAATAATCATTTGTCATGCTAGTTTTAAATTTTCATTCGGTTGCAAAAACGAAATGAGGTCGGGTAGACTACTGAGTCTAGGTCTATAAAAAATTATTCGTAGAAAGATGATAGGGTATGCAGAATTATAAAGATGCTAGGAAAGAGATTATTTAATGTTAATCTATTCACTTACCACCTTTACCTTTACCCTTTGATTTGGCGCTACCTTCAAAACCGGCTCTCTTCTTACCACCATTGGAAGCACCTGCACCATTGGCACCGTTAGCACCACCTTTACCCTTCTTAGCAACCTTTTTATTGACGTTACCGGTGAATTTTCTTAATTTGGGTGCTTGATTCTTTTTACCTTTACCCTTATTTTCTCTTCTTGACTTCAAGTTTTCTTCTCTTCTCTTGGCTCTTGCAGCAACAGTATCCTTAACAACTTGTTTTCTATCCTTCCACTCGATTTCACTCTTCAATTTTTGCTTTTCTTTTCTCTTGAGTGCTTTCTTTAATAATTTTTCATCATCTTTAACCTTGATACCTTCAGCCTGTGACATAACACGTTGCCATTTTTCCTTTTCTTTCAAAGAAGCTTGTTCTTCAGGAGTCAACTCAGCTAACTTACGCTTCTTTTGTTCAAGTTTCATCAAGTGAGCCTTGATATCTCTATTTGCTGGTCCCTTCATCTTCTTTTTATCAGCGGTATTACGGAGTCTATTTAAATCAGATGTGACTCTACTACCATCTTGGAAAACTATATTACCAAATAATACATTATCTTCTTCTTCTTTAACTTTCTTGGAAAGATCACTTGTAGCTTCTGCATCAGATTCATCATCAGAGTCTGATTCGGGTTCAACCTCTTCGTGTTTTCTTTTCAATTTCTCTTGTTTTTTCAACTCATCTTTTCTTTTACGTTCAGCTAATATTTGTTCTCTTGATTTAACTGGTGCTCCACTTTTAGTACCTGGAGCTTTCCTCTTTTCTCTCAAATTATTAATTTTCAGAGATAGTTTTTCTCTTAATTTTAATAATTTTTCATTTTTTTCTTGTTGCTCTGCTGGAGATAATTCTTTTTTACTTTTCTTCTGTTTTGCAAATGTTGCATCTGGATGTATGTTTGTGATGGAATCAGTAGATTCTAATTTATTATCTTTGTTAAGAGTAATTTCATTTCCTTCGTCATCAAATAATAACAGACCATTCCCATTCATTATTTGATCTTCTTCGTCTTTTTGTTCGTGTGTTTGCTTTCCAGATGTATCATCTGATTCGGTACTTAATTTATTGTCTTCATTTGTCAGTTCATTAGTAGATTCATCATTAGTTTCTTCATTATCAGCGGTTTCTATAATGGAGGGTGGGAATTTATTTAAAGAGGGTATTGAGACTTTTTTGGCATTTTTGGCCTTGTTATTCATAACATCCTTGGCAGATGCATGAGAATTGGTATAGTCATCGGCATCATCTTTTGAATCAGGATCTAATTTGGCTCTTTTATTTTGTTGTGCTTCTTTCTTGGACTTCTTCTTCAGTTGCCATTGGTCTTGGGTTGCATCATCATAATAATATTTGGCAGGGATCAAGGATAATAATCCATTAAATGCAGTTGAGTGTGTCTTAAGACGTTCCTGATTAAGCATTTGTTAGTATCAATATGATTTGTTTGGGTTCATGTAGAAAGAAAACATACTTCTAAAGAGTTGCTCATTTCCTATCTATATCTTGAGACAATGAACTATAATTCCTGAAGATTGGTTAACAGAGTAATATAAAGTAACTCAATAATTCAACCTTTCTAATGCTTCCATCTCTTCTTTAGATTTCCCTCTTTTCTATTTTTCTTCTTTTTTTTTTTCAGTTGTGAGAGAAGAACATCGCTCCTATGTGCAGGTTTTTCAGCCTGTTAGTTTGAATTGTATGGCGTCAAATTACAACAAACATCTTACTATCCCTACCATGGGCTGATGACTGATATAGACCTTCCCATACTATCACTCTCTACATTTTAGGCCTTCCCTATGGGGGTTGTACATCTTTCTGCCGTTGGTAAGACTAACTGAAGATAAGGCATGCTCGCTAGTAAAAAAAAAAAAAAAAAAAAAAAAAAACAGAAATAGAAAAAAAAAAAAACCGATTACATAATCAATTTTCCGCTCTACTCCTTTCAATTTCAAAAACAGTGAGGGAACCAAAAAAACGAAAGCTTTGAATAAAACTGAAAATAATCACTCTGATAAGACATTTACTGCTACAAAAGCTTTCTCGTTAGACCATTCATCTTCAAGACTTTAAACCTTAATTCAAAACAATGGATCCCTTAGCAAAGTACTTGATCGTGTCATTGCCTCAATCCACTGATGCTCAACATTGGTTGGAGACTTCATTGAACAGTGGGAAACAGCCGGTTTACGACTTTAAATTACCTGAATTTCAAATTGGTACCTTAGACTCTTTGGTACAACAAAGTGAAGAGCTTTCAAAATTGGACCAGCAATTGACTACCTCAGTGGTTAAGATAGTCGATGTGTTAGATACCGTCAATGAATCGAAATCATACTCCAAGCTTGTCAATAATAAACCGGTCTTGGACTACAGCGAGTCATTCAATTGGAATACGTCTAAATATAGATTAGATAAACCAATAAGTGTCTTACTGAAAGTTATTTCCGATGAAGCTCTTACTTTAGACAATGATGTTCGTTCTTCATACCAACAATATCAAAATGCTAAATCGAATTTCTTGGCTGCCGATAGAAAAAAGAATGGTGATTTATCCATCAAATCATTACATGAAATTGTCAAACCAGAACAATTTGTATTAGACTCTGAACATTTGACCACCATTTTAATTGCAGTCCCCAAAAATCTAATTAGTGATTTTGAAAACTCTTATGAATCATTGACCGAATTTGTTATTCCAAGATCTGCGTCAGTAATTGCCAAAGATTCTGAATTCTCTCTATACACTGTTACATTATTCAAGAAGTATCAACAAGATTTTATCACAGCATCAAGAGAACATAAATGGCACCCTCGTACCGACTTTGTGTATTCCGAAGAAACTCTTAATAAATTGAGAAAAGAGTTTGATTTGACTAAAGCTACAGAATCAAAATCCAAAAATGACTTACTTCGCTTGGCTAAAACCGCATACTCTGAAATTTTCACTGCTTGGTTTCATATAAAGGCAATTAGGATATACGTGGAATCTGTTTTAAGATATGGATTACCTCCTCAATTCGAGGCTTATTTAATCAAATTTACAAACTCTGACTTGAAGAATGTTGGCAAGGCTAAAAAAGAGCTAGTCAGTAAATTCGGCTACTTGGGTGGTGATGGATTCTCAAACGAAAGTAACCTTCATGAATACGCTTCTTTGGTGGATACCGAATACGAACCATTTGTGTTATATGAGACGGAGATCATTTGAGAAATCACACGTTTACAACACTTTCTTTCTCTTTTTCTTCTTCTTCTTCAATCTCTGCTTCTTTATTCATTATTATCTTTTAACGTCACTATAATTCTGCTGATTTACTTCTCGTTTATTCCATTGTACTCTCAAGAGGGATAAAGGAAAAAAGTTCTTTATATAAAACTCATCATTAACTTCAATTCATAATATTTCAACCAGCAAAGCATAAACACAACTGAAGTTTCGTTTCTAATTCATATATCTCCATGATACTTTCTTATGTAAACCTTATCACAGAAAGTCGGAGTCGGAAAATATACTGCTGATCAAAATTAGACGTGAAAATTGCAAAAAAAAAGAGCTCGCACTCAGGTTCGAACTAAGGACCAACAGATTTGCAATCTGCTGCGCTACCACTGCGCCATACGAGCCTTTTTGAAAGATTTCTTGTTTACCATAATTTTGGAAAAGTAAAATTTACAAAAATTTTTTAAAACAATAAACATTTTCACTCCAACTCTCATTTCAACCTCACAATCGGTCTTTGGTAAAATCTTGCCTTCACCATTTAGCCTACGCCTACATAAAGTACGTATTTTATAGTCTGTAATTGCTTAATATATATTTAGGATATCGTGAAAAAAAAGGAAACTTTTTATTCTCTAAATAATAATATCTAAATCTATAGCGACTATCTGCCGGCCCTTGTTCTACCTACCTCCTCCCAGCTTGCGTGCTATCCCCTTGAATAATTTTGGAAGAAAACATTCTTTCCCTGATCTCCTTTTCAAATTTTGTGGTACTTCAAAGGGGTGCAAGTCACCGCACGAACTTTTGATTCACAATGCAGGTCCCTAGATGAGTCAACAGAAATTACAATAAAATTGAGCCTAACTAAATTAATGTAAGCCTCATGATTTAGGCTTACAGACATTCGGTCTTGAAAAGGAAACTTGATTTTTTTTTTTTCTCTTTTCTTTTTTTTTATCTTCAAATTTTTGACTTTGAAAAATCACCTTCAATATTATGACCAATAGAGTATGTACTTCGAAAATGTCTAAATAATCAACTTTCAAATAGAATAGGCTTATAGAAAAAGATAAGGGTAATGTTCTGATTTTTTTTCAAAAAATTTCCAGAAAGAAGCCTCTTCATTTCTTAAATTTTTTCTGCGCTATGTAGGGAAACACTCTGGCCAAGCTGTATTGTATACCCCTATTCTCGCTTTCTGCAACCATTAATATTTTTTGTTGCTTACCAGTGGTCTTTTTCTCTATTCACCTAAGTTTTGAATAATTCTGTGGCTTTGGATTCCAAAAGCCTTACGATAAAAAAAAGCAAACAACAAATATTGAGTTCTCCAAAACGAATGCAAATAATCCAAAACGCGCCAACGAATTCCAGGTGTCAAATTCGAGGTTTAATGGTAGATTTATGATTGATATGGGTTTTTCTTTTCTTTTTTTTTTTTTATGTATCATTACTTCGAAAACGAAAACTTTCCATTTATGAAAAAAAAAAAAAAAAAAAAAAAAAAAAAAAAAAGAAAAAGAAAAAAAGTGCCCATTATGGCTGAAAAGTGAAAATGTAAATATTGCCAAATAATGGCGACTCATATTCAAACTTAAATGGAAGACAATTAACCAATCAAGGAGCAAAATCGATGACTTGAAGCTTTGATTCATTCAACATTCATCTGCAATCAACTGCTTCTGTGCCTTCCACGGAAAATAAATCATTCGTGAGTATAGTTTTAGAGAGACACTCAAGAAAGCTCAATTCTCAATCAGCTCATACTTGTTTTTTGTTTTACCGAGCTAGAGAAAAGATTCACTTCAGTTTTAATCGAGTTTGATCTTGACTCGTAAATTGAACATTGCTTAGCGCACAAACTTGGTGTCAAGGGCTGTCCTTTTGTTGAATGCATATCGAAAACATAAACGGGTAATGACTTGGGCAAAAACTCATAAAGCGCAACGTATTACCTATTCAGAAAATGAGCTCCGGAGAGCAAAGTAGTATAAAGGCTTTAGTCTTCATTTTATAAAGTAGCTGCAACTTTCGCTTTCCCTCTGTTTTTAACTCACAGCCCGAGATTTCCCCACGAGAAAAAAAAAAATGAAATAATGAAAAAAAGGAAAAAGAAAAAAAAATGAACATAAAAAAAAAGTTGTTTTAGCTGTATTGAGTTGATTATTGCCACTATAACTTGAAACCCCTTGGTACCTTGACTCTTCATATACTATAAACAATATGTCAGATGAAGAAGAATTTTTGTCGGAAGAATCCTACGAGTTTGAATTTGAAGAGGAGGATGAAGATGGGGAGTTGCAGGAAGAAAACATTGAGGAGGATTATCAATTGGTATGTTTCTCGTTTCAAAAACATTTTCATGGAATAAACTAGAAAGACTAACCTTTAAAAGGAAAACAAATATTACAAAGCAAAGGGTTTGAAAGATGACGCACCTGAAGAAGCCATCAAGGAATTACAATCAATTGTCAACCTTCTGAACTCTGACTATGAGGAAAGTGACGTGGAGTGGATATTTAAATCCTTGAAACAAATTATCAAGATTAACTACAAAATCCACAATTACACTGCCGCTCTCGATACCTTGGCCACTCTAGTAAATTTCCTTCCCAAAGTCAGTAAAAATTATGCAGAAGAGTCCATTAGTAAGATTTTGAATAACTATTCTTCAGCTGACAACACTGACTTTGTCAACCTGCTCTACGACATCATTTTGGACTTTCTCAACGATCCTTCGTCCTCGGGTAGCAATAATGACCGTCTTTGGCTCAAAATTAATATCAACAAACTCAATGGCCTACTAGAAGAGAAAGATTTTGGCAGTGGGTTCTCGCTCATTCAATCTATAAATGAAAAGCTCGCAAACGCTTCCGAAACCACCCGCAACTCCTTTTCACTTGAAGTCATAGCGGCTGAGATAGAACTATATTCACATCAACCACAATTGAACCTTACTCAGCTCAATCAACTTTATTGTAAGAGCTTAACTATCACCAGTGCAGTAACGCACCCAAAAATCATGGGTATAATCAGAGAATGTGGTGCCAAAGTCCACTTTTACCGGGGCAACTTTGAAAAAGCAAGGATTGAATTTTACGAATGTTTCAAAAATTATGATGAAGCGGGCTCTTCATCGAAAAAGAGAACTTTGAAATATTTAAGCCTTTGTTCAATTTTGGCGGAAAATGAAGTCAATCCTTTTGAGTCGCAAGAAACTCAAACATACTCTCAATTACCAGAGTACACTAACTTGATCTTACTACTCAAAGCGTATGACGAACTGAATTTATCGAACTTTAAATACGTCCAACAGAAAATGCAAGATGAAGGGGATGAATTAGTTCACGATGAAGTTTTCATCGAAGCAGCACCCAAAATTTTGAAAAATTTGAAATCCAAAATTTTGGTCAATTATTTAAAGTCATACACGTCATTGAAATTTGAATTTTTAATCAGTCGATTAGACTTTGCACAGCAAGAATTGGAAAATACAATTCTTCGGCTAGCTAACATGGGGAAAATATCGAATGTCAAACTTGATTATGTAACTAATCATGTCGTAATTGATCACAAGCCGCCCACGCCACTCTTGGATTCCACGCTTAGCGCAGGGAAGATCTACAAGAATATGAGGGCTTTTGACGCTCTAAATATCGGCAAGGATATAGAAGCAGAAAATCCGCTGGAACTCTTTCCTACCAGGCTCAACGATGGGATGGATATTGATTCTGAACAAGAGACACGATCTGGATCTTCTTCCTCTCTTTTTGGTCATAATGGTCAAAGCACCTTCAAACATGTTCTCAGTGAATCAATTGCTCAAAAGTTTCTAAATACAAATCTTGATGCACAGAATCTGTCGGCGTTGATTCCAGAAATAGATGCTTGGCTCGGCTATTTGAAAAGCGCAATACCAGCAAAAGCAGTTGATTCTATCAGTCAAAAAGACCAAATCTTTTCAGAACAAAGAGCTGGTAACAACCCCGATAACAATCAGTTCACTGGTGATCACGAGAATGAAAATCATGTATCAACTCAGAACACTAACACTGGAATCTTGGGTTCAACCCTTAATTTACCTACCATAGCTGAACAAGAAGATAACGATGAAATTGACAGTGAGAACAAGCTCGACTGCTTGCAAAACTGGTGCTATGAGCTTGAGAAGCATCGCGATAACTTGCTTAGGGCTCACTAACTTCATCTTGTTTGTAAATATCATATATGCTCTGATGTGTAATTTTGAGAATGATACAGTAAACCTTGGACCGGTTTTTTCAAATGTAAACAAAAAAAAAGTAGAGTGAAGACAAATTGCGAAGACTATAAAAAAGTCAAAAATATTTTTATTTGTTGAAATCGTTATTCTTCATTCCTTTTCTTCATCGCTATCATTTACAATAGTATTACCGTGACCAACAAGTATGTTTATCTCGACTATCAATTGTCCGTGATGCAGTGATTTTTACTATGATTAGACTTAACATGCGTTATCGTCATGATTTTTCCCGCTTTTAACAATGTCTTAGGGATTAAATTGAAATAAACTAACACCGAGATGATGTGAAATCACTGCATAAAACATGGAATAAAAATTGTTTGAAACCTTAATGAAAAACTCGTTACTAACATTCAATAAAGTCTTGCTATAGATAATATACAACGATACAATACCAGCTTCGAAAGTTGACGCTCACTTCCATGAAACTTGTCATATTTTCAAAGGCAGAATATAATTCTTTTACTGGAACCGCATCGATTTTGAGTTTGGTAAACAGTGTAATGTTGATAGCCTTTGTGCATTGTCTCTCTTCGGTAAAAGAATGATTTCGTAACATGTAGCCTTTTGCTAGCTTCTGCTGCAAAAATCGTAGCTTTACAATTGAAGTGCATATCGCATAGTGATATAAGTTTATGAATTTTCGATTGACGTGTTTTTGGAAGCGTTTTATAAATGCATCAAACGAAGTTAATCCACATCTTGCAATGTGCTTACATAATCGCGCTCCTTTTCTTCTTCTCCCTTCAATCTGATTTGCAGCTGAATTTGTGTTTGCACCCTTCGATTTCTCCCGCTTTCGATCTTGCTATTCAAATTGAGAACCGAGTGCAAAATGAAAAAGCAAAAAAAGAACCGAAAGGAGGTGTGACAAATTTTTATACTCAGGGGGTATAAGGAGCTAGAAGCATTGTGTTGATTCGTAAGAGCTATCTTGGCACAAATTGAAGTTGTGATTTAGAGAATAATAGAGGAGGTTAATGTAGAATAAAACAGGGTCCAAGGTATCAAGAATCTAATTTGTGTTAATGACAATCGAGTATTCATTTGCTACTTCGTCATATGTCTAATGTTGTGGAAAGCGCGCTTCGAATTAGCCACTCTGGCAGGGCATTTTCTTCCTGTAACATGCTAGTCGTTAACCCAATGAGTGATGTCATCTAAAGGCCCTAACTTTCAGAAAGCCTGATTTAGCACGAATCATATTGTACAAGTGGTGACCGTTTCTCAACCGATTTTAAGGCGAACAGACGCCTTATTTCCTTTATCCTTTCCCTGTGATCCTCTTTCGAGCATTGTGAACTTTTCTTCTCGCCTTGACAACTTGACTCTTATTGTGGCGTCTGTAAATACATTTAGGACCTATGTGGTCTGTGCCTGAGCAAATTTTGCAGGGTTGTTCGGGGCATTGGAAACGTCTGTGGTCTCTGACGGCACATTTAGAACAGAACCTTAAATCACTGTTGATATTACATAATGAAGATGAAGAACTCACCAAATATTGAGGAATTTTATTACCTTCAAGCAATAGCATTCCCGGAATCCTGATGTATGTGAAAAGGCCGTGTTGAAGAGATCAAGTCCTTCGGTGATAAGGATATATTCCAAGGGATGATCTAAATTTCTGAAATGAAATCTCATAATATTGTCCCGATAGTCATAATTAGACTTCGTGATAATCAATTCGAAAAGCACCATGTTATCCGCTTCTTCACATGCTATCAAAGAAAATCCTTTGTCTTCCAGCTTTGTGAGTGCTCGGTCATTTGGAAGGATATCGTGGAAATAAGGTGGTAGTACGCGTCACGTTGCTCAGAAATTGTGGGGAATCTACCCTGAGAATCAAGATCATGGGTGTCTTTTATGAAGATTTTGTAACTGAACAAAAACAATTTTGACTCCTTATCATATGAAAAATTCATATCACATTAGGATAAAAATAGGAAGAGAGTTTGTTTAAGATTGAACTTGAATCTATTCCTCTCAAGAGACTTTTAAACCATGGCAGTTTTTTTTTTTAGAAAGCAGCAGGGATCTTTGATTAAGGAAGTCAATATGGTGGGCTATCTCTCCTTCAATATACAAGATTTCTTGTCCCAAATCAGGAAGAATAATTTTATTGAGATACTTTTGGAGCATGTAAGAAATCTCTTCAGTCTTATATGCTTTGAAGAGCGGCTTAGATACCTTGAACTTTACAGCACCTTTTTGGGTGGAGGAAAACGCAGAACTTTCGATATTATTGTCTAACCCTGCTTTTTTCTCCAACCAAAGCCGCCGAAGGAGACTGCTAATTTTTTTCGAAGGCAAAGACTTTAAAGTGGTAAGGGCATCATCAGAGTCGACCAGGAATAATTTGTTCATCAAGAGAGCGACCAATCGAAGTCAGGTGAAGACGAGTGTGGTTTGATAGTCGCATAACAAATGACCGAAAGTATTCAAAAATTTAATCTTGTTTTGAGTTTTGTTTCCTATTTTTTTTTACTTTTTTTTTTTTTTTTACTTTTTTTTTTCTTTCAATCAACCGGGTTCAATTGGTACAATTTCAAAGCTGATTTCATTTTCATAAATGTACATTTCCCGTTTCTTCAGTTAGAAATGTAACGACAATTTGTAGCAAAGAATTTCCTATATAGATATAGTACGCATATAGTGGAGGCTTGTGGTTTGCGCTATAACAAAGTAGGAAGCATACTTTTTGGGGCAATTGACAATCTTGAAAAAGCCAACAATTGCAACCATCAGTCCAGCCGCTTTATTTTGCAAAGTTGACTGGGTTGGCGTTTGTGAAAGTGCGCTCGCCACCTTTGCTTCCGAAACAGACAATAACGCTGTGGTCTTCACCGCCTTGTTTTTTATTTCTCATCCGGAGACCAAATAATAGTGCCGAAGTTGAATTCATTTGTTTTTTTTTTATTTGTTTTTTTTTTGTTTTACATCACTTGTCTGCATCTCCTTGTTAGCTTTTTTGTCTCTCAGTTAAGAGAAGTATATGATTTGAATGAAATTCTTATAAAATCTTTATCACCTTCACACTTATTTCTTTTTATGATTATAAAATAGAAACTTTCGTTTCTTGAAAAAAAAAAAAAGAAAGCTTGCACTATTACCAAGACCAACTAAGTCAACAGAAAGACAAGTGTGAACTCCAAAAAAAGAACTCAAATAATTCATAAAAAATTAGAGAGTCCCAGGTAGCTTTTTAAGTTCGAGGGTAATAAATCATTGATATAAATTTATGTATTAGTACTTGGAAATAGAAAGCTTCCTTTTTCGAAAAAAAAAAATAGACATTGCTAAAGTTAACCGCTCCTAAAAGTAGTGACTAGATTGCGCCAGATGCGACTAGGAAACTCAATTCGAGCACGTCGCTTGAGTGAAAACACTTTGAAATACTGGGTATCGACCATTAGCAACACCAACTAAGTCAATATAAAAGCAAATATGACCACCCCCAAAAAAAAACACCAATAACACATGAAGAACCAATGAACTCCAGGTAGCTTTTTAGTTTCGAAATGAAGTAGTAGATTTATAGTCGATATAGATTTAGGTATTGTTATTTAGAGAATAAAAAGTTTCTTTTTTTTTTGAAAGAAAAAAAAATCATCAGTTGAAAGGATAGCGAAAGACACAAAAAAAGGTTTAGTTAGTTTGTTACTTCATGAATTCTTTTATATATGTATTAGAAAACTCAGGTTTTTGAAACCTAGGGAATTTAACGGAGGACATATGTTAAGGAAGGGTGAACGGAGAAACGGGGTGAAAAAATACCTTCCGTTAAAGAGAATAAATCCCAAATTATATTTTTTTTTTTTTTTTTTTTTTTTTTGATAGAATAAATATGTAGTAGAATAAAGTATATAGTTAAAGATCAAATGGTCTTTTTGGCAAATCCAGTGCCAGCCTTGGGAGGATAATCACCTTGTTCACCATCCAATGCTTCACAACTGCACCATTGACTCTTGGGGGTGTTGTCCATCACCATTGATTTGAGGTTGCCGCATCCGGTCCAGCTCTTGTGGTGACAAATAGAACATATTTCTGATCTACACATGTTGACTGTATTGGTGTTAGGAGGTAAATCTCTTTGTAAAGCGTGTCATCTTTATGCAAGGACAATGCTAATCTTCTCTGTATTGTTAAAATTGACAAATGTGCTATCTCGAGAGATAGTTAGTATTGGGTTTTTTTACAATGTAATTTGGCGTAAATATTTTACTTCTCCAGACCCGTAGAAAGGAAAGTAAATCATGAATTGGTTTTGTGGTCTAGTTGGTTATGGCATCTGCTTAACACGCAGAACGTCCCCAGTTCGATCCTGGGCAAAATCATTCTTTTTTTGCTCTAGTTTGAGTGAGTTTACCTGGTCTTGAATAGAGTTGTAAATTTTGTCTTTGATAGTTTTGTACGCTATTCGAAGACCGTCTTTTTTTTTTGCATTTAAACCTCATCTCTCTTTTTTCTATTTTTTTTTTTTTTTTTTGTTGCGCATTCGGCTTAAGCACGCAATTGAAAAAAGAAAAAAAATTATATTGTATGCAGGATGTTCACCAGTAAGAAGTGTAGACAAATCCTCACGGCATAGTTGCATTCAAATGCTCTACGAGGATTGAAAAGGTTTTCGGATGCAAAATAATGTCATTAAAGTAAAAGATAAGAATTCTATGAGGAGTAAGAGAGAGAGAAAAAAAAAAAGAAAAAATATCAAGCAGGTGCAAATGTGTAAAAGAAATGAATCAATGTAAGAAAAATATCAACACCAGAATTTTAACCACCTATAATAGAAAGGCTTTGATGCAAGGAATGCTTTTTTGTCGGCGTCTTCCTGTTGCATCAAGTCGACATCGAATTCAAGTCTACCGGTATCAAGATCAATGTCTTTGGCCCTGTGAAACAAAGTCCAGTCTTTGGTCCAAAGCATGTAACCAATCCAGTTAACGAGTAACACAGGCATACCCAAATAGGACAAAAAGAAATCGTAAGCACTTGGAGGAGATCCAATGGGGAATAATGCAATCCAAAATTGAGCAATCAATACTAACACATTGATTATAAGAGCGTAATATGACCCCCAAACACCACTTTGAGATTTGTATCCCAACTCGGAAACGCTTCTACCTTGTAATGACATGGCACGTCTGAAACGAATATGAGAAAAGTTGATGGAAATCCAGGTGAAGATGGATGATAACCCCGAAAGTGCCAATAACCAGTTGAATGCTTCTTCTTGTTTATCGGAAGCGGCAATAAAGGCAAACAAACCAAACACATTTGTGAGAACAATTGCGAATAATGGTCTACCCTTTCTATCGATGTAACCACAAAGTTTGGGGAATGGGACCATACCTTGTTCGGCCAAGGAGTTAAGCGTTCTAGAAGTAGCGTACACTGAAGCATTACCAACAGATAAAACAGCAATCAAGATAACGGCATTGATTACACTAGGTAACCCTTTCACTGAACCATTGACAATAGCAATAACGAAGGGAGAGGCAGTTGCATCGACACTTGATGAACCAAGTAATCTGCTGTCGTTATAAGGAACTAAGGTTGAAATCACGGTCAAAGTAGCAATGTAAAAAATCGAAATTCTCCAGAAAACTTGTTTAGTGGCTTTTCCTAAAGTCTTTCTTGGTTCCTGAGCTTCGGCAGCTGCCAAGGCAATCATTTCAGTACCACCAAAGGAAAATCCAGCAGTGACAAACACAGAGCAAACACCTTTAAATCCATTGGCAAATGGCCCCGGATCTCTCCAATACTTACCACCAACAAATTCGTGATTGGGTCCACCACCACAAATCAAAACTACACCCAAGATAATGAAACCAACGACGGTCACAATTTTAACCAAACAGAAAAAGGTTTCTGCTTCACCAAACCATCGAACCCCAAGCATAGTGATGAAAAACACGGTGACCCAAAATATCGCTACGAAAATGTCGGGATTTAATTCGGTATTCCAGTATTTAATGGTGATTGATGCGGCAACCAATTCAAGAGGTAATAACACCAAGAATTGAAGGAAATAATTGATACCAATGGCAGAGGCAGCAGCTGGACTGATAAATCTATTAGCATAAATGTTGAAAGCACCACTGATTGGGTAGGTTACAGCCAATTCACCAAGACCTTGCATAGTACCGTAGACACCAGTAGCAATAATACCCCAACCGATCATAACGGCAGCGGGTCCACCTGAATGAAGTGCAGAACCACAACCCACAAAAAGACCAGTACCGATAGAACTACCAATGGAAATACATTGTAATGCAAATGGAGATAAACCTCTTTGAAGTTGAGAATTGGCAGCATTAACGGCCGCACGTTGAGAATCGTCCATATTTTCATAATCCTGAGCACTTATGTGAGTAGAGGTCAATGTCTCCTCCGCAATGGCAGGTTTGAATGAATCTTTGAATGAGGCCCACTTGCCTTCTTTGGTGGGAGCTACTTGAGTGGATCCACTTCGGATCTCATTCATTTCAGAGTAGCTCTCCTGTTTCTCTTTTGAATGTATGCTTGTCATCTTGAAAGTATGATATATGCGATATCCGACCTTGATGTGATAACAAAGGGATTATTAAAGTAAAGAAGAAACAAAGAGAGAATGAATCAAGGAAAAGGACAAATGAATTAAGAAGAAGAACAAACGAAATTAAAGATTGTAGATTTATCTGAGATTAAGATCTTTTCACCATCATCAAACAAATGGAGTCATGATACTTTTTTTTTTTCTTTTTTTTTTCCGGAAAAAAAAAAGAAAAGAAATGTTCAGGTTGGCCGGGGCCGGAAACACAACGCAACTCACCCTCGAATTTGGTACATGCTCGGAATATTGGCGACACCTAAAGATTACAATAGAAACAATACATAGGGTATTTTTATGAACGGAAACAGAAAGAATGATAATTAGATTTGACAAAAGTATCAGAGGTTACGAAACTGTAATTCAAGTGTGTGTTGGTTTTGTCATGCTAACTACAATAGTGTGATGATACACACACCTCGTTACCGATAACCGGAAATCGATCTCGGTCGGTAATAAATAGCCGGTTAGGTCGCAAATTTTTTTTACAAGAAAAGTAAAATGAAAAGTTTATAGACACAAGCTAAAAGTTAATCTACTAGAAAATCTCCGATATTTATAAATCATCAGGCACCCCGTCATTTATGAGTCACTATGGCCATAGTTGTCTTAAGGCGAGAAACAGTGAATAGACAAAGACACCAGTGACAAGAAATATTTGAGTGAGTGAATTCTCTTATGGGAAAGTAATCGCGTACAAGGCGAATTGGTTGTCTAAGGCAAATATTGCAAAAAAGAAAAAAAAAAAGAAAAAGCCGTTGCGCCTTTCTGCAAATGAACCGGAAAATTTTGTAGCATAAAGAAAAAAAAAAAAGAAATTTTCGCACGTCAGTACTAAAAATTGCTTCTCATGAATTTCTTTTTCGGGGTTCTGGCACTTAGCTCCGCTGAGTGTTTCCATTTTGGGAGAGAGGTATTGATGAGCAGCACACACAAAACCACAATGTGCATGCTAAATTAAAGAGAGGTAGCTACAAATTTATATTACTGTCACCGTAATCGGTGTGACATTCGGCAAACTGCATAAGCTGCACAAGATTGGATCTACAACAATAGCGATTCTTGCTATAAGCCGTGTGCAACCTATCGGTTTATCGGTTCACATTGTTTTATTGATCAGGAAGACACAAGATTGTTCAAAGATTTACGAACCTTTGAAAAGTCCCCAGAAAGAGAGATATGACTACATAGACTAGGTTGCGATAAAAGTTGCAGTTAAGATAGCTCAGAGTTTATTGTAAAAAAAATAAGAATAAATATTGTTATAGAGACTTGAAAATAACATTTTGTAAGGCTATCAATGGTCAAACCTGAAGTCAAGTCTTTTATTACCCTCATCAGTGGTATTTTTCACATAGTTTTCGCGTTCCTCTGGTGTCATCTTATTCCAGCGCTCTTCCCGCTTTCTATTTCTAGTGACGTAGTACCATTTCATAAAGAGAAGGTAGAAGAACACTAATGCCGCCACGGCGAAAAGCACCAGGTTACCTCTACGATAAAGTGGTTTATCATCTTCTCTATAGATATTACTGGAAATAATAGCACCCACTTGAACAAACATATTGTAAAGAGCGGACGACACCGATCGAGTTCTAACGCTAAAAGAATTTCTGGATGCCCAGGCCACATTTATAGCATGAATATAAGGAGCCCCTAGAAACAAAGTCACTACTACCCAGGTGGGCCACGTTTCAGTAATGATTCCTGACCACCATGCCATCACACCAAGCAAGGGTAATTCATACAATGGTAAACTAAGACAAACAAAACTTCTATCCTTTAATACCTCAGATGCTTTGGTAATAACGAGCAACAAAATTATATGAATCACACTCGCAGGAATTGTCAATAAATTCACATTTAATGAAGAAAATCCTAGAGTTTTTAAGGTTAAAGTTAAGTAAGTACTAGCAGTAGAAGTTGGAACACCAAAGATGATACCAAGGCCATAAATAGGCCATAAATCATAATCTATCAAAGATTTCCAGATTTGTTTCAAAGATAGAGGCTGACGATTGTTCATATCACCTTTGGAAGGATCATCTCGAAGTATTCTATTAACGGCAATGATCTCTTCACGTTTTGTAAACCAAGATTTATGTAATTTATTCTCAGTCTGAACCACTGAAGGTACCAAGGCGTATATTGAGTAAAGTCCAATCAAAAATGATATTGCTCCATATATTAAAAAAATATATTGCCATCCTGAGTAGAGACCATGACCATTACCTCCATTAGATAATTCAACAGGTACTGAACGTAAGCGAAGAATACCAAATGCTCCTAATGCAGACACTATTTGAGTTATGGATAATGCTACCCAAAAGAATGAGAGTCTTACACTTAATTCAGATCCTTTGTAAAAATATGACAACCATAATACCAAGTCAGCAATAAATCCACCTTCTAATATAGCAAGTAACCCACGTAAAACGAAATAACTGGCTTTACTCTTGATAGCTGCCTGACTCATTGCAATCACACTCCATAAAAGAATTTGTACTGGTAAAAATCGATCGGGACCAAATTTTTTAGAAAGGTACTGAGATGGTAATTCGGCAGCCAAAAAGCAAACGAGAAAAATTGTATTGGCAGTATTATAATCATTTGTAGTTAAACCAAGATCACCAAGAAAATTATCAGCAACCACTTGACCCATATTACCTCGATCAATTTGTAAAGCAAAGAAACAAATACAACTTGTAAGTGATACTCGCCAATCTAATTTACGTAAAAGTTTTTTCTCTTCTTCTTTAGTCCACTCGACATCGGGGTCAAAAGCCAGTCGAGATTCATACTTAGTTTCTTCATAAAGATTTCGATAATAGGAAGCAACAACAGGATCAGCAAATGGATTGGGGTCTGAGTTTAGAGTTTCATCCGAAGATAATTCACTAATGTGAGAGACAACGTCACTTTTGACTAGTTTTTCATCTTTGGACATGATTTTTAACGTTCTGTTCGATGATAATTTTGATTCTTTTCAACACTGGTATTGTTTTTTTAAGCGAAGCCGATTTTTTTTATATACAAGTATGGCATTGCTAATTATAAATATAAACGGGAACTTTTGATTTATTCATAGTACAAGTTATTACAACTTCAAATTGAGTGATAGATTACTGGATACTACTACCAAATGAAATTTCACTAAGTTTAAAAACCATACCTTGGCAATTGATTGTAATTCATGCAGTTGGCATAATTCCGGGTATTGTTGCAGAATGACAGAATCGTAATTTATGGACCACGATTGCAACATTTTGTACTTGCATATGCCATACTTTTACGATGAAATATTTGATCTTTCAAGGTTACGGAATTTTATGGTGACTTCCCGGGTTTATCAGGGCCACATTTATTTTTTACTTCTTGTTTTGGTCTATTTCTCCATAAATTGGTGTTTATGCGTTGACACATGACGTGCTCGTATGGCAATAGGCGGTGGAAATTGTGGTGGCTGCGCATTCGGAAAATGACGATAAAATTCCAGAAAGATTGCAAAAAAACCAAATTTTTTTGTTTTCACCTTTTGTCGAGATAAAACAAAATAATAAAAAAGAAGTAAAGATAAGAAAATTAATCAACCCTTCTTACACACCAATTTGATAAATTCTTAAATTAAAAGTTTATATTAACTATATACAAGAATTTTTTTTATTGTATTACGATTTTTTACTCTTAGTCAGACTTCTTGTCCATGCCCCCTTTACTCTCATGTTAATTCTTCCAAAGCAAGAAGTTTGAGGTATATTATTGGGATAATCTGATTTATCAAAATAATGTGGTTTACAATTATTATAAGCCTTATAAATTGATTCTGGTTCCCAAATATTATCATCTTTTCTTGGATCTCTTCTTTTACGAATCTTGTTCATGATTTGAAAATTTTTATCATCTTTATTTAAAAGATGTTGATTTAACGCTCGTTCATATTTTTTTTGAAAGGTAAATTCATCCCTTATTGTGGCTGATACTTGTTGATGTACTCGGTATGGATTGGCATAAGCTTTACGAGATAATTTAAATTGATCAATGGGTGAATCATTTTCTGATTCCTCGTATGAATATACATTACCAATGTCTGATGATCTTACAGTAACTCGTTCTTCGTTAGTTAAACACACTTTTTTGTTATTGATTTGTGAGTTTACAACGGTGTTAATATTATTCAACCATTCATTGGGAACACAACTAACAAAATCACTCTGACTGGAACTAGAGCGACTTGAATGTGATTTTGAAGTTTCACTCAGCAGGTGAGCTTTAGCATTATCTAATTGATTGACATAACCTATAAGATCATCGATTGACGTTTCATTCAAAGGTTGGTACTGCTGTTGATATTGAGAATTATCATTCAAGGGAAAATGATGTGAATATTGAAGGTAATTATCAGAATAAAGTTGTTGAAATTCAAGCTGTAATATACTCTCGTTATTACCAAGAATTAAATCATCTAAATCATGATTTTGTAATAATGGTTGAGTAACATTATCAATTTCAATTAAACTTAAAATTGAATCATCACTCAAAGTTCTTTCATTATTAGAACCTGATAATTGTTCATCATGAAAATAGTGGGGATGACTCAAGTTAAATTGATTATCCAATCGTTGATTCTCTTCTGGATTTTGAGGATAAATATCAACCATTTGTTCAGAGTGTACGATAGATGTTTGATGACGAGACATGGAGGGTTTATTTGATTGATTATGTACCCTTTTTGGCATTTCTAGCTCTTTATGAATTATCAGAAAAACAAAATAAGTTGAATCCGTAATGGTGTTTGACTTCATTTTTATAATTATTTTGATTAAGTATACTTATGATGTTATGCTGATTTAAGCGTAGCAGGGTTTATTTTTTTGTCGCTTTTTTTTTTTTTTTCGCAACCAAGCATTTTTTACCTGAATTTTTTCTTTTTTTTTTTTTTTTTTTTTTTGAAGGTACCTGTATGCTTTCATCATACAATATAAAGGAAATGTTATCTCCTGCTTAATTCAAACAATTCAACATTTTGTTTGAATTTTGTAATGTTGCAAAGAAAAATATGTAATTTGTGGCAAATTGTAGGTTTTTTTACAATTAGAAGGAAAATTTAGCAAAATTTATACTTTGAATGGGCACGGATACTCAATTCTCAAAAATTTATCATTTTGCAAAAAGTCTTTAAATGTTAATATCTTTATTTGAGTAAATGTCTACACTGACTTTTGATCTATGGGTAGACCACATTGTCATGGCTATAAAATTCAATCAACTAGTATACCTTATAAAATCTTCATTTTGTATTACGGCTTTTACAGTTGATGGAAAATCAGACTTATTTTATTTTTTCAGTAAGTGCTAAATCATTTTGTTCAATATTGTGATTAAATACGTGAATTTCATTAAATCTATAAAAAAGCAAATTAGTAACAACCTTCAGTTTCATAATAATTTTTCAATTGATTATATCTAAATCGAGTTAATTGAGGTTCTTGTTCAAATTTAATAGATTCTTCAATTTCAAAATTAGTTAAAAATTTATCTAATTCAACTTGATCTAATTGTAAGGTATTATTCCATTCATTATCAAAATTTTGATTTGTTTTATTTTTTAAAATTGGTCGAATAGTATTTTTTGAAATTAATGATTTTTTACTTAATGATCGACGAAGAGTATTGGAAATTTTTTGCAGGAAACTATTTGATCTACGAGGACTACTTGGTGAAGATGATGAATTTTGTATGAATGAATTCGATGAAGAATCATTATTGATGTTAATTTTAGAATTATTAACGTACATTAACATTTCTGCCATTTCACTAAATTTAATTTTGGAATTGGGATTTGATAATTTTTGTGAAGGATTGAAAAGCAGTATATCCAATTTTTTATAATGAGAATCAATATTTTCATCTGAATTATATTCATTTATATCACCCGATGCAGTGAAAATAGGTATTTGTAAACAAACGGGTGATTGATCAATTTCATTAGGCTCTGGATGAGATCGATGACGATGATTAAAGATTAAATCTTTGAGTTTATTAAATACGTATAATTTCAATGATTGTTGATCCCCAGGTGATTGATGATCAATGGGTGATGGTGGAGAAAGTTTTGGTTCAATAGGAGTTAATTGTGAAAAATCAACATCAATATGAGAATCATGAGAAAATTCATCATCAAAGAACTCCAGCATATCCAACGTGGAACCAGTATCCAATTGAAGATTAAAGGTATCATTAATGATATCTTTGTCAAAGAAATCGGAGGGTAAGTTGTTCAGGAGAACAAGATTAGTACGACTCAATGATAAATCCGGTTGACTGATAGAATACTGTTTTGTCAGCCAATTTGTTAATTGGTTTGTTGAATAATTTGTTAACTGATTTGTTGAATAATTTGTCAAATTCAGTTGACTCTTAAATTTGTTATAAATTTCCAAGTGATCAATATCTATGGGGTCAGAATCAGACAGAATGTTGGGGATTGAAATCCTTTGATGGTTTGGATCAAATCCTACAGAAGATAAACTTGTCATTTTTCGATTATACAGATGGGAAGAAGCGAAGATTTATTGTTTGTGGTTTAAGCGAGGGAAGAGAGATAGAGAAACTACTAGGAATTAAAAGAAGTTGAAATGTCATGGACATTTAAGTAAAACAAGACAAAAAAAAACAAGACCAAAGTGTTATGATGCTTTAGCACCCGCCCCACCCACAAATACAAAAAAATTGCAATCACTCGCTAAACCAAAAAAAAAAAAAAAAAGAAGAAAAAACAACCAAAAAGAAAAAAAAGAAGAAGAAACAATAGCGATAAAACGGTAAATTCAGGGTTCCACAAACAAAGACCGGGAAAAAACAAAAAAGAAAAAGCGACTGCGAACACCTGATGCCGCAAAAAAGGAAAAAGAGCAAAAAAAAGCAAAAAAAAAAAAGCAGAAAAATTACCGACTCCAAAAAAAAAAAAACGACCGAAAAAAAAAGAAAAAAAGACGACCGAAAAAAGAAGACGGAAAAAAGGTCATTGGTAGAAATGAAGATAGCAATGAGTTAACGCCTTGCACTATTGATAGGTAAATTCATTCTTTTGATGCGCCTTGTTATGTTATACTGTAACTCATATACTGTAACTAGTATACTGTAACTAGTATACTGTAACTAGTATACTGTGAAGTACAGTATGTTTGATGATTTGATTAAACTGTCTAGACCGTGTTGTTTCGTATCCCAGAGTATGTGGCACAGTGAATGACATTTACACAAAATAATGATAATTTTTTTGGAGGCAGAGTTGATGAATATTTTTATGATTGAAGATCATCGTCGTTTGCCGCCCCACCCCCCCGCACAATCCCCTTTTGAGCAGAACATCCGTACATCGGTTACACAACAAAAAAATAATAATAGAAAACAAAATAAAAACAAAATAGACAAACCAATGGAACGTTCTAGCCCCCCTTTTTTCTTTTGTTTTTTTTTTTTTTTTTTTTGTTTTGTTTTGTTAGTTCCCAATTGTTCTAATTTTAATTAAATTGTTCGATTCTTTGTTAACGCAAATCATTTTCCTTTTTTTTTTTTTTTTTCATTTGTTGCTTACAGCGCAGCAATTTGCATTCACATAGCATAGTATAACATATAATAGATAATATAACATTTAATAGATAATATAGTAAAGGATATGATGTATAATATATACAGTATACTGACACGTCTGTTTGAATAAATCCATCCAAATAAGCTTTTGACTTTTGTTCGATTAAAAATACACTCGATTAAAGGGCTCGATTAACACTCGAGTGAAATTTGAGATCTCGTATTTATCAAAACCATCAAATATAACACATCACATTATTCCTTTGCCATATTCGCTTCCCCGACAAAACACCTGGTGATCAATCACATTTACCAAGAAAAAAAAAACCACAGCCAAAACCAAACAAAACATAGCAAGAGCGTTTGGAAAAGTAATTTTTTGTCCTTGTTTTTCCGCGTTTCTTTTATTTTTCCTTTTATTTTTCTGTTTTGTTTCTCTTTTTCTTGCTCTTCTTTTGCTTTGAGGGAAAAATCAGATTGAATCAGCAGCAAAAAACAAAAATAACAACAAAAAAAAAAAAAAAAAAACAAAAAAAAAAAAGACAAAACCAGACAAAAACAGGAACAGAAAAAGAAATTTAAAGATAGCCGCCCATTCCTATACAACCCCCAAATCACACTTACACATAATATTTAACTACTCCTTCGCCTCTATCATCGGAAGAAAGCTATATATACTTGATATATTATTTGAAATTTTTTCTTCCTACACCACCCTGTTCTTTTTGCTTACGCGGTCTTATATGTGTGGTGTAGATTATAAATTTGCATCTAGTCATGTCGCACTTCACTAATGAAACCATTCTACCCGCCTCCAACAACAAACTGCCATTCCACATCAACATTCCTCCCGCCGATGCTAAACCAATTGATCATTTGGTCACCTACTTCAAATACTGGAAAGCCTTCATCAAATCACTCATTTACTATTGTAAAGAATTGGCCCTCATTAAAGAATTCGATGCCAATGTTAATTTCCAACTCATTAATCTGGTTCAATTTCCCAGCTTCAAAAACTTACCCCTTAAGTATAGTCTGTTGATTGAACAACAACAACAACAACTACAACAACAATTGGGTCAATTCCAACAACAACAGCAACAATCTCTGCAGAATAGTAGTCCCAGTAGTAGTGGTAGTACCACTCCCAAAAAAGAATTGAGAAAAACACTCTCAAGTTCAAGTTTGAATTCATTATCAACTGCTCCCGTTTCTTCCAATGCCACCAATAATGGCAATGGTGCCGGTACTCCTCCCGGTGATAAAAGACCCCTACTATTCAAAACTAAATCTAATCAATCTTTTTTGAAAGGTGGTGGTAATCATCATCATGATAATTTATCAACTTCATCCACCTCGGGCTTTACAGGTCATAAACGTAATCTTTCTGCTAATAGTCTTCATAAACTTCAATCAACTTTCCATAATACTCCTCAAAATGTTGGTCAAAATGGTGGTCAACTGACTAATAATAATAATAATAGCAACCCTAATCTTAAACTTAATCTTAATAATAATGGTAATCATACTCCCAAAGATTTACACGTTCCTCCTCATTTTTTCCCCGAGGATTCTCTTTTCAATAATTTGGCTCCCGCTTTAATTAATCATCATTATCAATTATATCAATCTCAACTGAAATTTCATCGTGAACTCTTGACTCGAATAATTCCTCGTTTAGAATCAACATTGAAAAATCTTAATGCTAAAATTAAAGAAATTCGATCAACTTTGAAAAATGAATCATTTGCCAATAATCAACTTATTAAAGAAATTAGTAAATCAGGTAAAATCCTTCATAGTTATATGAATTCAATTGAACGTTATTCTCAAGGTACTCCTGTGGTGAAGAAATTTTCTAATGAATTGGATAGTCATACCGATGAAGATCAAGGTGTATTGGATGATCCATTTTTACTTAAATTACTGGTTGATTTTCAATTAAAACATCAATTGATTCATGAAAATTATATGTTTGCCCTGTATGTTAATTTACAAAATATTTCAAAAGAATTACTTAATTATGTTTTAAAAGAATTAAGTTTTGTTACTGATCGTACTGGTAAACTTATTAATCAAGAATCAATTTATTCTTCAGGTTCTTCAACCGCTGATTTTTTGGCCATTAATTTATTAAATATTTTGAAAAAAACGGTTCCTCAAGGTGCATCTCCTAATCATGATTGGGAATATTTTATTCTGCATAATACCAACTTTCTTAATGTTTATCAAACTACAGAAATATCTCCTAAACGTGAAATAAGAAGTTTGAATACTTTAACAATTCCTTATAATTCATCAATTCATAATAAATGTCTTCGATTTGGTGTGATGTATAAAAAACTGAAGATTTTGAAAAATTATAATTCATTTTATTACGTGTTGACATGTAATTATCTTCATGAATTTAAAGTTGATCGTGAATCAACCTCTCCTAATAGTAATGGTGGTGAAGGTACGGCAACAACTACTACAGCTACTAGTCCCGGTACTCCTGAATATGGTAGTTTCCCTCACAATAATACTCCTCAATCAAGAAAGGCACGTAAAGATAAGATTGGTGGATTTATTGGTCATGATGATATCCCCATTAAATCTTATAATTTGAATGAATTTCATATTAAAGTCAAGGATGATCGCAGTTTTAAATTTGTCTTGAATAAATCAACCAATCTGTCACTGAAATTTACTTTTAGATGTAATAATCAATTTGATTATGATAATTGGTTTGGTGATTTAAAAGAATTACTTAAATTTGGGGATGATCATGTGGCTCGGTTTTCATTGGTTGAAGAGAAAGTTAAGGATCGTGAACAAGATATGGCCACCAAGAGAGAATTGAAGAAACAACAAAGATTACAAAGTCAACCACCACCATCACAATCAGTTGGTCAACCATCACAATCAGTTGGTCAACCATCACAATCAGTTGGTCAACCATCACAATCAGTTGGTCAACCATCACAATCAGTTGGTCAACCATCACAATCAGTTGGTCAATCATCACAATCAGTTGGTCAACAAGATAAAGTCTTTCAAGTTGATAGACCACCTCAACCTCCACATAATCATGTTACAAGACCTGGTTCACCAAGATTAAATGATAAATCGGCTGAACTTAGACTTAATTTGAATAATTTATTACCAAGACAAGGACCTAAATTGGTTTCAGGTCAACGTGAAGGTCAAAATCAAAGTTTGAGTGGTATATTTACACCAATTATAAATACTCCTAATGAATCAGTTGATGGGGGTGGATTTGAAAATAATCCTTTTGAACAAACATTTGATTATTCGAGTGGAAATCAACGTAATCGTAATACTTCTAATACTACATCGCCTGAATTAACCCCATTGGGTAATGGTAGTTTAAATCTTCCACAAATTCAAGTTCCTCATAATGAAAATAATGGTAATACTTTGAATGTGGTTACTGGTACACCTAATGGAAGTGGTTCTGCTTCACCTCCAACTTTAATTGCCACTTCACCCGCGGGTACTTCTGGTGCGGTTGAATTACCTCATCAAATTGAGCATGATAATTATTTAAAGATGCAACAAGAAGTATTAAGACAACAACAAGAAATTTTTAATTTAAAACTTCAACATGCCGAATTTAAACGATCATCTGCTCCTCAATCACCAGTTTTGGATGGAGCTGAACCTCAACTTTCTCCTCCAATCATGAGTCACATGCGAACAAATAGTAATCAAGGACGTCAACAACAACAACAACAACAACAATATTATTTGTTGGGTGGTAATAATAGTTTATCACGGGTTTCATCAAATGATTCAATCAATTCAATGATTCATCAATCATCGTCCAATATTCAAAGTATTATCAATTCGAATCGTGGATTGATCAATCACCAAGCTCGACCATCAGGTGGAGGCGGTGTATCCAATTTATTACCCATTGCCACTAGTCCCAGCAATGCTACATTTCTGTTGAATAATGAGGGTGACTATACAACAAATCGTGATGGTACTAATCGGGTACAAAATAATGATAACAGTCCTGTGGTTGATAGTGATTCCAACAATTCATCTAGAAGTCAGTCATATAGTGAAGTACCACGAGTCACTGTAAGCACTGATCATTAAAACACACATTATTTATTTATGACATTTAATTCTACTATGCCCTAATGTAAATATTTACTGCAAATAATGCGCCTCCGTACACTTTTAGCCGTTTGTATTTGACAGCAAAAGCAGCAGCAAAAAAAAAAAGTGGAAAGCAACAACTGCATCGAAACGCATGTGATTTGCGCCGCCCACGTAACCCGATTATCATGACCTCGTGCGAAAGTGATCTTTTTTTTTTTCTTCTATCATCTCATCTTAGATAGAGTATCTAGAGTCATGATGATGGTGGAATGATAAGTGGCGCTTACATAAGCAAGCCAGTATCGCCTTTAAGAACAACAAGCAGGGCAAAAAAAAAAAAAGAAAAACAAGGAAAAAAAAAAAAAAAATAGGCGATCTGAGATTTGCTTTTGTTTTTTTTAAAACGTGACAGAAAACTAACCTGGAATTTTTCTTTTTCTTTTTTTTTTTTTTTTTTCCTTGTTTTTCTTTTTTTTTTGGTGTTGTTGCTAACCAGATCTTCTTTTTTTCATATAAATCACTCAATTGTACTACTAGTTTTCAATACTTTTTTCAATAGTCAATATAGATAATGTCATCCGAAAACTATTCAAGTGGTGTTAGTAACCGCCATAAGAAGCATGAATCTGCCATTGCATCTGATATTGATTCTGATGCTGAGGTTATTACTCCCAATCCACCCATGAGAAGATCATCATCACTTTTTTCATTATCATCAAATCAAGAACCATTACCAAAACCAGATGAAGAAGATTATCAACGATTTTTAACTGATGATAGACATTTTAGTTTGGTACGGAATTTACATATGGCTGATTTTATTACTTGTCTTAATGGATTTAGTGGATTTTATTCAATAATTTCATGTTTAAGATTTGGTTTAACGGGTCAAACTCATTATATTCAAAGAGCTCATTTTTTCATTTGTTTAGGATTATTCTTTGATTTTTTTGATGGTAGAGTGGCTAGATTAAGAAATAAATCATCATTAATGGGTCAAGAATTAGATTCATTGGCTGATTTAATTAGTTTTAGTGTTAGTCCTGCTATAATTGCTTTTGCCATTGGATTTAGAACTACGGTTGATACTTTAATATTGGCATTTTGGGTATTATGTGGTTTAACTCGTTTAGCCAGATTTAATGTTAGTACTAATAAAATTCCAAAGGATGCTTCTGGTAAAGCTCATTATTTTGAAGGTTTACCGGTACCTTCAAATTTACTTTGGGTTGCTATAATGTCAACTTGGGTTTATAAAGATTGGATTTTAGATAATTTACCTGGAGGATTATATTTTCAAAATTCATTTATTGAATTTCATATTGTTACCATTGGATTTTTCTTACAAGGTTGTGCTGAAATTTCTAAATCTTTACATATTCCAAAACCATAAAAAAAAAGAAGAAGGGTTTACCATTTAGTTTTTAGTATAAAATTTTTATTTTTTATTTTTTGAAGTGATGTAACCTATTTTTGATAAGGAGGTGATGAAAATGTAATTATTTTAACATCTTTAAAATTAACTTCACCTAATTTACCATTTTGTAAATCTTGATAGATTTCTTGATTAAAATTACGAGGATCAAGTATACCAATATTATTAGGATTAAAACCTAATGAATGATCCATTTGTGATAAATTTTGTAATTGACATTGTTCCCAAAAAATATTATGAATTTTAACATATTTAATTAACCAATTAAATCGATATATCCAAAGTTTAGAATTACGATATTCATTTGAATCAATATTGGTAATACCAATTTTTGATAATTCAAAATGAAATATTGATAGTATATAAAGTAATTCACGATTATCTTTAATTCGATTGATTAATTCTTGTGCCTTGAATTGTGAAGTATTAATATTAGCAAGTTGTTTTTGATAATTATCAACATCTTTAACATAATTTAAAGCATTTATAATTATATTACCTCCCCTTTTGGAATATACTGGTGGTGTGGGTGATGATGATGAGGAGGAGGAGGAGGTTGATTGATAACGAAACAAGCTGATGGTTCTTAAAAGCAGCGGGTGTTGCCCCTTGATTATTGAATTCTTTTGCCCCTTGAAAATTAAACTTCTAATCATAACTCTGTGAATATGTTGTGACTATTGGTAACAGTATGGTCATTATAGTCTGGTGATGGCTTTGTATCATGTTAAAGATTCTCACGATTTTTTTTTTTTTTTTTTTTTTTTTTTTATTTTTTTTTATTTTTTTTCGCTTTTCACTTTTCAGTTTTTTTTTCTTTGCTTCGTTGAAATGAAAATTTCTCACCATAATTATTAACATACTTGATCTTCTTCTTTTCCCCACATTTATTGTTGAATCAAAAAAGTAATCAATCATGCTTAGAGGATCAAGTAGTGTATTGAGACTTGTTACCAATGGTGCTCGTCAATCATTACGGGTTGGTCAGATTAAACCACGCCATCAAATAGCAGCCAGATTTTATTCTGTCAACAAAGATACCAAGAAGGATGATAAACCTCAATCTATTTTAACTGATGATTTATTATCCAAGGCTGGATTTGATGAACCATTAGAAAAAGAGAAGCAACAACATCAACAGCAACAGCAACAATCAGAACAATCAGAACAAACAACAGAATCAGAAGAAGTTGGTGGTAAAAGAAGAAGAAAGAGAAGAGCACAAACCACCAAGGATATACAACGAGAAAAATATGCCAATTGGTTTTATATTTCAACTTTTATTGGAGGAATTTTAGGAGTTGGATATATGTCTCGTGATTGGGATTCATTAGAAGAACAAAAAAAATTAGAAGCAGGAGATATCCCCAATGGTTTTAAACCTAATGATTTATGGAATCGATTAAATAAAAGATTGGGATCACTTTTTACATTTTTTTCTGAACCGGCATTTGAAAATTTATTACCTCCACCACCACCAGAAGCTTATCGTAGACCAATGACATTGGTATTAACTTTGGATGATTTATTAATTCATTCTGAATGGGATACCAAACATGGTTGGAGAACTGGTAAGAGACCTGGATTAGATTATTTTTTGGGTTATTTATCACAATATTTTGAAATTGTTGTATTTGGATCTAATTATCAAATGTATTCTGAAAGAGCCGTTACTAAATTAGATCCATTACATGCATATGTTTCATATGCATTGTATAGAGAAGGATGTCGTTATAAAGATGGGAAATTAATTAAAGATTTAAATTTATTAAATCGTGATTTAGGTAAAGTTATTATGATTGATGTTGAAGATGAACCAACCCTGGCTCAACCTGAAAATTCGATTGTTTTAAAACCTTGGGATGGTAAACCAGATGATACTTTAATTAAATTAATTCCAGTATTAGAATATCTTGCAACTCAACCAATTAAAGATGTTAGACCTATTTTAAATACTTATAATGATAAACTGGCAATTATTGAAGAATTTGCTGAACGGGAAAAGAAATTAAGATCAAGATGGTATGAAGAAAATAAACATTTATTAAATGGTAATGGGAATTTAATTGGTAATTTATTATCAAAATTAATGGGAGTTGAACTGATTAGTACGGGGAATAGTTCGAATGGTCCTAAAATGCCACTTGATATTATTAGAGAACATGGTCAAATGCAATATGAACATTTTCAAAATTATTTAAAAGAAAATGCTCCTAAATTTTTAGCAGAAGAACAAAAAATGAAGGATGAATTTGGTAAAGTAACCCTTAATAATCTTATTACTCAAGGTCCTCCATCTCAAGAAGATATCATGAAGGCTCAACTTGAATCCATGAAGAAACAACAAGAAGAACAAAAATAATTGTCATCTTTTCCTTTCCTCTTTGTATATACGTGTTTATAGTAATTTTGAAACAAAAAATTTAACTCAAAGATTAAATGTAGGTGATGGTTGCAATTTACCAGGTGACAGACCCGTACCTCCTCACCACCGGAAAACAGAACACCCGTACCACTCAAAATGCACAAAAAAATTGGCCATATTGCACGACCATTCAATCTAACCAAAAACGAACAAGAAAAAGAAACAAGGAAAAACAAAAAAAAAAAGAAAAAGAATCCGAAAAGAATGAAACAAATAAAGGAATTAACTAATTACATTTATATCACCATAGCGGTTAATTACTTACATATTTTTGATTTCCCAAAAGACTTGTACGGACGGGAAGGAAATTTTCATTGCATACTCCGACAAGTTTACACTCATTTGCTTTATTCTACCTTTGTTATTTTGTTGTATTTTTGTCTCCCAGCAATTTTTTCTTTCGTTCTGCCTAATTTTTTTCTCCACATAATAGGTGAATCACCAGAATCTTTGATCGGTTACCTTCACAACAACACAAAGTAAAGAATTGAGTCTAATCCAGTCTTCACATTTGAAAGGTTTATACTAAGAAACAAGGGTATGTATTCAATATTGTTTTCTTTTTTTTCTTCTTCTGATTGATTGATTGATTGATTGATTGATTCAGAATGAACGGGTTTACCTGTTTACAGTTTAAATATTACAGTTTGAAAATTACATGTTAGGCATTTACATGTTGGGTATTACAGGTTAGCCCCAGTCGGACTTGAGGAGAGATTTATTGTCTTCTTTTTCTTTTTCTTTTTTCTTTTTTCTTTTTTTTTTTTGCGTGTGAATTTTTTTTGATTGGTTGTGCCGAAAACAAAAAAAAACTTGCTCAATTTTGAACGGGAAAAGAAAGGGCGTGCGCGGGGCAAATGATGCCATCAGATAAAATTGAAATCTAATCCATCAGTGGACGTAATTGGAACACAAAGCAGGCTTTTTGTTTGTTTCTTTTCTTTTTTTTCTTTTTTTTCTTTTTGTTTTTGGTTTCCTGCGATTTTCTAGCCAATGGCACCCGAGTGTTGTTATTCCAGGGTGATTTTTTTTTTCGTTGTTGTTTAATAAGCATATGCCGTTATGGCATTATCTCTTGTCCTTGATATCAATTTATCTTCTAATCTTTTTCATCTCTTTCCTTTCCTCTTTTCTTTTTTCTTCTCTTTTTTCTTTTTTTCACCTTTTTTTTTTTTTCTTTGTGTCGTTCATTAGTTCAAAACAGGCTTATTGGTTGTATTTTTCTTTTTTTTCTTTTTTTTTTTTTCTTCTTTTTTTCTGTTTCCTTTTTTTCCCTGTTTTACTTTTCCCCTCCCCTGTGACTAATCCTTCATCTTTATATCTTCTACTTCATCCACCAGACTGTTCTTTTCCTCACCATCTTTCATCCACCCGACTGTTACCCGTTACCAGATCGTTATCAATACTAACATATTCCCAGTGATTTTTGTTGTCTCCAACACTTCATAATCTTTGCTCCTTTTCTTTTCTTTTCTTTCCTTTTTTTTTTCTTTTTGTCAATATCTCAGCAGAATTGCCTGCTAACTACATTCAAACATGACTACCAAGGGACTTAGTATCGCTCCAAGATCACAGAACTTGGCTCCTTCTCCCATAGCATCGGCAGGATCTCCTCCTTCAACCGCACCACAGTCATCCTCCTCCTCCCGTACCAATGCTCCTCCTCCCACCCGCACCGTGATTACCAAAAGACTCTCGGTATCCAGCTCGGGATCTTCATCGGCAACAAACACCCCGAAACCAATATCAACTCCTCCCATGAGTGCTCCATCAATCAAATCTTCATTGTCTTCTACAAACATTGCTACCACTGCTGGTAGTCGTGGGTTTCCTCAAATTATTACATCAAAAGAATGGGTTCTACCTCCTCGTCCTAAACCAGGTAGAAAACCAAGTGTGGATACCCCTGCTTCGAAACGTAAGGCACAGAATAGAGCTGCTCAAAGAGCTTTCCGTGAACGTAGAGCCACCAGAGTTCAAGAATTAGAAGAAAAATTAATGGAGGTTGAAAAAGAAAATGAAGTTCGAGAAATGGGACTCGTTAATACCGTTAATAAACTTAAATTTGAAAATCAATTTTTAATGAAAAGTTTGGATCAACTACGAACCGATATAAATTCAATTAAAAATTCATCAAATATTCAATCACCCATTCAATCAACTACAAGTCCCATGTTTAATTCTCAACCTTCACGTCCTCAGCACCCACCTCAAAAAGTTTCACCATTACAATATAATTCCAATTCTCCCGCTACTTCCAATTCTTCTTATTCAGTACAACAAATTTCTCCTGCTCCTTCGGCTGATTCTCCTCCTGTTCATAATCAGGATTCATATAATCATATACATGCTCGTAATAATTCATTTAATGGTCGTCATTCAACAAATACTTTAACTCCTAATTCTAATAATACCACTCCTGATAAACCTCTTGGTACTAAGACCTCTAATACTAATGCCGTTGAATTTGATTGTGGTATTTGTATTAAGGATGAATGTCTTTGTGCCAGTGTTGGTCTTAAGGATTCTCCTCATGTTGATACTAATTTGGAAGAAACCATTAATTCTTTTAAACCAATGGCTGCAGTATCATTGAAATCTAATAAAAAGAGAAAGGCCATTGATAATAGTGAACAAGAAATTGATTTTACCAAGGAATTTGCCGTTACAAAACCAATGCCTGATTTGAAAAAATTAAAACGTACAACTAATACCAATTTTAATAATGATGATGGTTTATTACAATCATTTTCAGTTAAAAAAGAATCAGAAGATTTTAATGAATCTTCACCCGTGGAAAATTGTGGATTTTGTTCTGATGATACTCCATGTGTTTGTCGTGAAGCAGCCAAGGAGGCGGCTAGATTAAATGAATCATTGAATAATGATCAACAACCACAACAACATCAATATCAAAGACCACAACATCAACATCATCACTCACATCATGATCAAATGATGGAGGAACAAGAAGAGGCTGATGTTGAAACTTCACTCCCACCAATTCAATTAAATAACAATAGTTTTAGAAAAACTTCATTACCAGTAATGCATCCTGGTCCATCGGTGGAAATTCGTGAAATTACCAATTTGACTCCTGGTGCAGTACCCGTGGTACGAAGAAATGATGAATCACCAGAAACTAATGATAATTCTGAATCAGGTGGATGTACAGGAAATCCTGGTACTTGTTCTCAATGTCAAACTGATCCCATGTCAACCCTTTTTTGTGCAACCGTTGCCAATAAAGTAAAAGAAGATGAAGATGCCACCACTCCTTCAATCTCGGCTGCTTCACCTGCTCGTGATTTAAATATGAAACTTTCATCAACTCCTCCAGCTGGTATTACTAGAAATAATTCAAGAACCAACATTACTACTTTATCAATGCCCATGTCTATGTCGAATCCATCGACTCCTCTTGCTTCTACCCCTGGTGGTACTATTGCATCCTCTAATGGAATGTTTATACCTTGTGCTGATGCCTATAAAACATTATCAAGGCATAAAAAATTTAATTCGGTTGATTTTAGTACTTTGGTGGGTAAACTTACTACCAGAGGTATGCAAGTTGAAGTTCAATCGGTTGCTAATGTATTAAGAGAACTTGATAGAAGGTTATATAATTGATTGTTTTCTTTGATTTATCTTTATTTTTTTTTTTTTTTTTTTTTTCATTCTTCAATTCTCTCCTGGTTGGTTGTTTCTAGGTCTTTCATGTCTTTATATATTACTCTTTGCAGAAAAAGAAATTACATACTTAATTGTCCCTGTTGAAAGTTTTTCTTTTAAAAAGTGATTTTTTTTTTGCCCTTCACTTCTTCTTCACCTCTCCTTATGGACTTCTACTTTGATATTTATCCTTTTTTTTTTACTTTCTCTTTAAATTCTTCTTTTGCCCTTGCTTTAATTTTTTCTTTGTGTTTATTTGGTATTAGTTATACAGAATTGACAAAATTTGAAAAATCGGTGTATTATAGATGTAAATGTGTCTTATCTTATATTTAGTGTTTTTTTTTTTTTTTTTTTTTTTTTGCCTTGCTCCTCAAAAACTACTCATCTCGGGTGTTTTATTTTTTTTTTTAGTTGCACCTAAAAGCAAAAAAAAATTGAAAAACCGAATGGAAAAAAAACAAGACAGAATATTTGGTGGAAAAGACAGAATCAAAGATTTAAAGGAAAACAAGGTCCATCATCCTAAGTAATATTATGATAAGACTTCTACGTGTCACCCGACTGCTTAACGTAGTACCTAATACCACTTCATATCGTCTACTACATATATATCAACCCATCGCCAAACAATGGTCTGAAACCATCGAAAAGAATGATCAATCCAATAATGTGAAAACAGCAGTTAATCATGAGATAGAGCAGGAGTTTGCTGATGAAGAACAAGAAGATGTATTGGCATTAAAAATGATGAAAAAATTTCGTAATGTATCATCAAATGATGATATTAATGATGATAATATTGAACATAAAAAATCACTACGGAGAATTAAATCAAATGGTAAAAATTTCCAACCTCCTAAACCTAAAGAATTAACAAATCGAAATAAATTAGAATCATTAGTTAAACATGAAAGTAATTTACGTAGTAGGCGACGTTTACAATCTCGTGAATCATCTCGACAAAATCATCAATCACGTCAAATTAAATCATCAAATGAAACATTTGATAAGGCATCTAAATTACTTGAAGGAGTTAAGTCACGCAATAAACCAACCACCACTATCACCACTCGATTAATAACAATTGATAAAAGTTGTAAAAAACAAGTTTTCATTAGTGAACCAACCAATAAACAAGTTCAAACCATGGGTAAACTTGAATCAAATAAAATACCTCGATTAGCCCATAAATTAGATCGAGCACTTTTTTCACCCGGAGTTCATTTTTTACAAGATCCAAGAACTCGAATTTATAATTTTACTCCATATTTAAAAAATATAATTAAATTAGAAGATTTTAATTTTAATTTGGTGGAAAAATTTGTTACTGTTTCTAAAGATGAAACATTATTAAAAGCAGCTATTCAACAGGATAAAATTTTTTATTCTTCAACTTCATCAATGACATCAACCCTTACACAATTTTATTTATTTTTAAATAATTATGATGTTAAACTGACTCAACGATTTACATTTCCTCAATTTACTCAAACAGTACAAAAATTACCTAGTAGTGTTTTGGTTAGACCAAAAGGAACAAATAATAACGGTGAAACTATTTATGCTATTGAAAGTGATAAACTGGCAGATCAAGAAATTTTATTAAGTGCCATGGGTCATTGTTTAGAAGCTTTATTAACAAATGAACAAAGTGAATTTGCTAAATTTAATGTTAATTATAAATTTGGTGGTGGTCAAATTGATAATGAAGCTCAATTAATTGAACAAAAAATGAATCAAACTGAAAATACTTATAATTATGCAACTTATGGAAATTTTTTAATGAGATCACAATTAGATTGTTATGATGATAGATTACCTGGTAAAGGAACTTTTGATTTAAAATCTCGAGCTGTTTGTGCAATTAGATATGATCAAGGACATTCTGAACTTGCCAATAATACTTATCAAATATGGAAATTAGAAGGTAAATATGAATCATTTCAACGAGAATTTGAAGATTTGATTAAAACAGGAGCTTTACTTAAATATGGATTTCAAGCAAGAATTGGTCAAATGGATGGTATATTTGTTGCTTATCATAATATTAATTCATTCTTTGGATTTCAATATTTACCCTTGAGTGATATTGATCGTATATTATATTCAAATGAACGAGAATCAAGAATTAAAGATATTAAGAGTATTGCTGATTTAAATGAAGATTTACCAAGTTATATTGCTGATACTCAATTTAAAATTTCATTAGAAATTTGGCAAGATTTATTACAAAGAATTAAACAAGATTTAAAATTAAAAGGTTTGGGTAATTCAACATTTAGATTAGTGATTAAAAGTGAACCAATTAAAAAAATGATTAATGATCTTGAATTATCACTTCCTCGATTATACGTTATGGTTGTACCATTAACTGAAACAAAAGCACTGGATTTACAAAATTTTTCCAATAAATTTAAAACAAGTTTCCGAGAAGATATTAGTAATGAAGAAAGAGAATTAAATTTACGTAAACATAAGGTTGAATTGGATGAATTTAATAAATCAACCGTGGATGAATCATCAATTGGAGTATTAAACTATGTGATTAAATGTGATCAAATATTTGATGATGATGATAAAATGCATAAACATCCATTACCTCATTCAATTGATCAAGATTGGAAATTTAAGTATACCATTTTTAAAGGTGAAGATGATCCTCAACCATATCTTCGATTATTACAACGTACCACACAAATGTTAATTGTTAAACCGGGTGTCAAGACCAAAGCATCTCCCAATACCAAATCAACCGATCAACAAGCATCACAAGATCAAATCAAATTACAACCACTTGACATAGATGCTGCTGATCAACGTAATGATATGAGAGTAATTCTGGCGGTGGGCAAGGCTCGGGCTAAAGTCTGGCAGGAAAAGGATAGTAATCCTGTGATGTATGTCCCTCGCTAACAACTCAATGTAAATAGACTAATGAATATTTGATAGAAACTTGTTCTAATGTAAACGTTGTTGTTGATGATGACGTAATCAGTTTTGCAGCAAGCAGAAACCAAAAAAAAAAAAAAAAAAAAAGAAAAGAAAACCAAAGAAGAAAAAGAGGTACGGGTGTAGGTGCGGGTGCGGGTGCGGGATCTCGGGTGCTGTTTTTTAATTCATTATGAACCGAGGGAGGTACGGGTGTGTGCATATACATTTTTCGAGGAGTTAACAAAGCCATAAATCCTTGAAAAGGTACTGTAGAAAGGAGGTAAATAGAGAGAAAAATACCGTAGAAAGGGAGTGAAATACCGTAGAAAGGGAGTGAAATACCGTAGAAAGGGGTTACAATTGCTGTTTGAGGTAAGACAAGAAAACAGGTTGTGAAGGGAATGAGAAAGGGGCACCTAAAATGTTTGATTGCGGCGATCATCAACATCGGCTGTGATTATGCGGGTATTATTTCCTCAACCCCCCTGGAAATATTGTTGGTTGACGGTTGCATTTACCACTGGTGAAAATATATCTTTAACCCGCCTCATTCACCCATAGATTCCGAAGTACTAGCATTCTAGAATTCTCCGCCCCTCTTTACCTATTTTTACCGGTGTTTGACATTTTCCCTTTTCTTTTTTTTTTTGTCTTTTTTGTCTTTTTCTTCTTACCGATTCTTCCTCGTTACCAAAAATAGTACTATTTTGATTTTGTGATTTAATTTCGCGTTTCTAATTACAAAATGAATACACCAAGAAATTTAAACAAATCACCAATTGAATCCCTTAGATATGATTTGATCAGGTATTTAATGAATTTGATTTCTTCATAACTTGTAATTTTTCTATTGAATCACCAGAAAGGTTAAAAACAAAAAAATGTCATCACCATCATTTACCAAAGAAACCGTGTTACCCGCTTCTGATCATAAACTGCCGTTTTATGTTAATATTCCTCCTCCTGATTCAAAACCAATTGATCATTTGGTGAATTATTTCAAGTTTTGGAAATCTTTCATCAAGTCACTTATTTATTATTGTAAGGAATTGGCACTTATTAAAGAATTCGATGCCAATGTTAATTTTCAATTACTTAGTTCGGTACAATTTCCTGGTTTTAAGAATTTATCGACAAAATATAGTCTGTTGATTGAACAGCAGCGTGAACAACAGCGTGAACAACAGCGTGAACAACAACGTGAACAACAACGTGAACAATCTAGTCCTGATTCCAGTTATAATAATTCACCTCAAAATGAATTACAAAAAACTTTATCTAATTCAAGTCTTAGTACTACCAACACCAACAATACTTCATTTACATCTGGTGGTTCATCTACTTTAACCAATTCCACATATGCTAGCTCATCATCCAATGATCTGAAAAGACCTCATCTTTTCAAAACGTTATCAAATCAATCATTTCTTAAAGGTTCTCAACTTTCAGTTGAGCCCAGTACAACTCAGGTACAGGGTCATAAACGGAATCTTTCGGTAAACAGTTTACATAAACTTTCCTCAACATTTTCAAGTCCTAATGCTAAAGGTAATCATCGAAATAATCATAAACTTCATCTTAATCTTAATAACAATACTTTACCAAATAATCGCAGTGATACCAATCTTGCTAGTGGTCACACTCGTCACAACAGTGGGGGTGGATCTACCTCCAGTGGTGCCACTGATGGTGGTGGTAAAACACCACCAATTAAGGATGTTAACGTTCCAACCAATTATTTTCCAGAAGATTCACTTTTCAATAATTTGGCACCAAGTTTAATCAATCATCATTATCAACTTTATCAATCACAACAAAAATTTCATCGTGAACTTTCAACTAAGGTAATACCAAGATTAGAAAGTTTGGTTAAAAATTTAAGTATTAAAATTAAAGAAATTAAATCAACTTTGAAAAATGAATCATTTGCTAATTATCAATTACTTAAAGAAATTAGTAAAACGGGTAAAATTTTGAGTACTTATATGACATCAATTGAACGATATTCACTGAATAAACCGGTATTGAAGAAACAAAATGATGATGAAGAAGAAGATCAGGGGGTATTGGATGATCCGTTTCTTGTTAAACTTCAAGTTGATTATCGATTAAATCATCAATTAATTCATGAAAATTATATGTTTGCTCTGTTTGTTAATTTACAAAATATTTCAAAAGAATTATTGAATTATGTTTTAAAAGAATTAAATCATTCAACTGATCGAATTGGTAAATTAATTAATCAAGAATCAATTTATTCAAATGGTGGTACTGCAGATTTATTATCATTTAATTTATTAAATATTTTGAAAAAATCAGTTCCTCATGGTGCATCACCAACTAATGATTGGGAATATTTTATTCTGCATAATTCAAATTTTCTTAATATTCATTATGATACTGAAATTTCAACCAAAAAATATCATCGAAGTTTAAAAGATTTGATACTTCCTTATCAATCATCAATTCATAATAAATGTCTTCGATTTGGTATTATGTATAAAAAACTGAAGGTTTTCAAAAATTATACCTCATTTTATTATGTGTTGACATGTAATTATCTTCATGAATTTAAATTAGAAGGTAAAAATGATGATGAACATGGTAAAAAATCTCGGGATAAAATTGGGGGATTTATTGGTCATGATGATATCCCCATTAAATCATATAATTTAAATGAATATAGTATTAAATCAAAGGATGCTAAAAGTTTTAAATTTGTTATGATTAAAACTACCAATCAATCACAAAAATTCACTTTTAGATGTAATGGTGAATTTGATTATGAAAATTGGTTTGCTGATTTAAATGAATTAATGAAATTTGGTAATGATCATATTGCTAGATTTGAATTGGTTCAACAAAAGGTACAACAAAGAGAAGAAAGTTTGGCCATTAAACGAGAATTAAAGAAACAACAACGATTACAACATCAACAACAACAACAACATCAACATCAACATCAACATCAGCATCCAGAAACTCCTCACACCGGTAGCAGTAATAATAACGATAATATTACTACTCCTGAACAATCTCAATTAATGTCACCACCCAAACTGGCCACCAATTCAAAGGTGAATCAATTAAAACTTAATTTAAATAATTTATTACCAAGGGAACAACAACAAGGTCAAAGTTTGAGTGGGATCTTCACACCTCGGATTGCCACTCCCAATGAAACAAAGGAACCAAATCCATTTGAAAATACATTTGCATCAACTTCGAGTGATTCTACTACTCCTAATACTGATAGTCAATTATCATTATTACCCACGTTGAATATTCCTACATCAACCACTCCATTACCAGTACCATCATTACATGTTGATGATTCACCATCCATAATTGCTACATCACCCGCGGGAACCCAGGCTCCCATCCCACATCAAATCAATCATGAAGATTATTTAAAGTTGCAACAACAAGCGTTACAGCATAAACAAGAGGAAGAAATTCTTGATTTACAAATCCCCACCAATGCAACGCACCATCTTTCCAGAGTATCCTCCAATGAGTCAATCAACTCAATGGTGCATCAACCATCATCCAACATTCAAACCATGATTGAATCCAACCGAGATTTAATCGATCATAATTGATATACAGTATATAGATGACTCACTCTCGCTCACTCCTTGTATCCGAAGTGTGCACAGCTTCTGGTGTACGGAAGAAGCGCACCTCGCTGGCTTCGGTTCATCGGAACATCAAATAAACGTAAACATCGGAGTACACCAAAATTCGGAGAAAGATAATCCGGCGCTTATGTAAGCACCGCCAAAACAGGCAAAACAGAGAAAAAAAAGGAAAAAGTGCGCGTTTTAGCCAAATAAAAAAAAGTTTCTTTCTTTTTTTTTTTTTTTTTTTGCCGATTGGCCGGAAAATTTAAATCACAAAACAAACCGCATCACCAGACTCAGATCCAGAAAATGGAAGTGGGAAAAGGAAAAAAAAGGTAGAGAGACAGGGATAAACGTCACGTTATGTCATCGATAATGGTAACCAATCAGTAACAATACTTATGTTTTTGTAAGGTGGTGACATTGTACTACTCTTGCTTTGTGAATTTAAGTGTGGTGGTGGTGGTGGTGGTGGTGGTGATGGCTTCCCCTCTTTTATTTCGCATCTGCGGAATTACTCAATGAAAAAGAAATACGCAAAAAGAGGAAAAAAGAAAAAGAAACCAAAAAAAGAAATAATTCATCTGACTCAATAACATCATATATATATATATACTCTATTTCTTATTTATACCTTTGAAATGTATTACTGCTATTCAAAATTATTCAACATACCATAAATTATTGAACATACCATACAACATACCATACAACATACCAAATTATTACTGTTACCAAATTATTACTGTTACCAAATTATTACGAAGTTATGTCACCACCTGCCTCCTTTGATCTTTATCACGATCAAGATATTCTTCCAGAATTACCCCGTCATACCAAAGAATCACGTATTACTCCTAGTATAACCTCATTTCATCCCAGTGCCTCCATGACTTCATTATTTGATGGTAATAGTCGTACCACCAGTACCACCAATATCATGACCTGTACTAATCCAACCATCAATAATAGTGGTGGTATCAATACTGCCACCACCACCATCCCCACTTCTCCCACGTCACCAAATTCACATCATGATAATTTAACCGGTTTAAATGAATTAATCAATAAAAGAATCAATACCAAAACCATTGTTATTCTTGTGGGTTTACCCGCTCTGGGTAAATCAACCATTTCAAAACAATTAGCTCAATATTTAACCAAAAATCAATTTAAATCTAAGATTTATAATGCTGGTAATATTCGTCGTAATCAAAAACATCAAATTTTTACCAATGCAGAATTTTTTAATCCAAATAATCAACAAGCTAAATTTGAACGTGAAAATTTCGCCACCATTACCATTAATAATTTACTTGATGATTTAAATAATAATAAAATTAATGTGGGATTTTTAGATGCTACAAATACAACCATTGAAAGACGTCAAAGAATGATTCAATTAATTAATGATCTGAATATTGATGCTCTGGTTGTTTTATTTGATATTCAATGTAATGATGAATCCCTTATAAATTTTAATATTAGTGGTAAAGCTTTTAATCCTGATTATGTGGGTAAAAGTTATTTAATGTCAATTAATGATTTTAAACAACGTACTCAACATTATTTTAAAGTTTATGAACCAATTACATCAAATGAATTAAATCAATATAATAATTTATCTTGTTATTATAAAATTATTAATGGTGGTTCACAATTTAAAATTATTAATACTAAGAATGGAACTGGTTTCTCCCTTAGTGAAGTAAATCAATTAATTAATAATTTTATTCAAAATTATTATACTATTTATGGTGAACGATACTTTGAAGCTGTTAAAGCTTTTTACGCTAATCAATCACACAATTAAATTACACAGTTATTGGCTTTTTGGCTTGTTAAAACTGGGCTTTTTGGCTTGTTAAAATTGGGCTTTTTGGCTTGTTAAAATTGGGCTTGTTTTTATAATCACAGGGTGTGATTTGGGTTATTTTTTTCTTACTATTCTTTTCATTTCATTTGGTTGTTCTTATTTATTGTTGACTTATACATTTCTTCTTCCCTTATACACTTATACACTTATCTTTACACTTCAACTATTGTATTTTTACTTCCTTATACTTATCTTGTATCTTATATACTTATCTTATACACTTATCACTTATTTTTTACACTATTGTGTTTTTATATTGGTCGTCAGGTATACAATAAACTATTTCTTTTTTCTTCTAATTACGTCATCACTTTTGTAAGCTTTGTTGTCTATCTTATTGTGAAGCTTATCATCTCCCCATTGATATTTGATTACATAAACTATTTCAGATAGGAAAAAGGAAGAGAAAAAAAAAGCTAAAAAGAAAAAAAAAAAAGAAGAAAAAAAAGCCAAAAAAAAAGCCAAAAATAGAAAAAAATTAGAACCCACCTAACCCAGGAATCGAATTATATCCATTGGATCTTGCGGGTCGATGACTATCATTAGATTCACTTCCCACCGGTAAAGTATTTAAACCAGGTAAATGTATGGGTGGTTTGGGTACACTACTCCCGGTACTAGGACCATGATTATTCATGGTAACTCCACCACCACCAGTGGTAGACCCTACTGGATTTTGGAAAATAGCATTAATATTATTATTAACTCCGAAATACCACGCTCCAACTTTATCATTGGTATAAAGAGGATCTTGTAATGATTGAGGATCATTAGGTCTGGCACGAGACCAAAATCGAGCTGATCGATCAGCTCCGGCTGAACAAAGTAAATGACCTAATGGATGATATTCAAGAGCATGAATGGCCTTTTCATGAGCATAAGGAATTTTATGAACTTGTTCAAATCCTTGATTATTGGAAGGATTATCTGATGTAGTTGATGATGAAATTGCTGCTGTTGATGATGATGCTGTGGTTGCAGACAGTTTATTAGAATCATCCGATATATGAGAATCAAGAATATAATGATGCATTGATCCATCATAAGCAGCAGTTGTAAGTAAAGATGCATGATGAGGATGCCAAGCAACGCATGATAAATCAGTTTCATGATCTCGTATAGTTACTAAATCTTTCATGGTTCGAAGATCAAAAACTCGACATGATCGATCACGACTAACACTAGCTAATAATCTTTGAGTCCCCGTTGGTTGAAATCGAGTTTTAGTTACTGTATGTTTAAAACCATGTAATGTACTAACACAAGTGGGAGCACGAGGATCCCAAAGTTTAATTAAATTATCTTTTGATCCTGATACTATAAGTCCCATATTTGGATGCCAATCTGCCAGTTTAACATCCCAATGATGACCCACTAAACTTCTTTCTTCTTGACCATTATTAAAATTCCAAATTTTAATGGTTGAATCATCAGAACAAGTAAGAAATTTATTATCATTGGGACTAAAAGCAATATCTCTAATTCCATCACCATGACCTTGAATAATATTAACATTATTAAAATTAGGTTGCCAATATTTAATTATCCCATTTTGATCTCCACTTAATAACCAATCATCATTATGAGAATATTGTAATGAAAATACCGCCAGATCATGAGCTTGCATAATGGTTTCAAAATTAAAAGTCATACCATTCCAAATAGTAAATTCACCACTATGTGATGCAACAAGTAATCTTCTACCTTCAGGAGTCCATTTAACCGTATTAATCAGATGTTTTGCTTTATTAGATGAAAGATGAACAAATTTAGTTTGAATATCCATAATTGCCATATTATTCTTATTTTGATTTATTGAATTATAAGAAGCATACGCCGGTGATGGTAATAAATCAATTAAATACAGTGATTCAGGTCTTATTTCACCAATTTGTTGATTTTTCAATCCAAGACTACGATTCATATACCATCGTCCCATATTATTACCATGATCAACCGTTCTTCTAAATGATACTTTTTTATCTGGTGGTGGTTGTTGAGGTTCAGAATTACCAGCGTTATTGAAATTGGTTTTACCATTATCCATTCTTGATACACCATTATAATTATTATTGAAATTGTTATTATTATTATTATTATTATTATTGAATGAAGAATTGTAATTACCCGGTCCGTTGTTGGTATTATTATTGTTATTATTATTGTTATATCGACCATTCGGTGGCCTGCTATAGCCACCGCCACTATTGTTATTCAGGTTATTATACATCCTTAATGCTATGATGTTGATGGACCTTCAAGTTTATCAACCACTACCAAAGAAAAAACGTTACTAGCTGAAAATAGCTGGAAGTAAAAAAAGTAAATGTCGTATTATCATCTCGAATCGAAACCCAAATGTCGTACTAGCAATGTCGCAATAAGTAATTGATAACGACCCGTACATTTTATTTGCTGCACAATTTTTCTAAAAATTCCCACTGTGGCTCCAAAAAAAAAAAAAAATAGCATTTTAATGAGAATGGAAAAAATTCACAACTCCAACAGAGGAAAAAAAAAAAAAGAATGATTCACCGGCCCACGTTCATGAAGAGACTCTGGATAAATTATATATAAAACAATTATTCTTTAGCAATACCATCTGTCCATCTAAACACAATTACTGATTATGGTCGAAGTCTACTATCACGACAATAACGACACCCCAGAAAATTTCACTGATGCTCACCACTCTGGTGAAGAAGTATCACTTGAAGACATTTCCAAGATTGGAGTATTTTATCGTCAAATCACCTCTGAAGAAGAATTAAATAAAGTTGCCAAGGAAAGAAGTTATAAAAACAGAGATCAAATTACTTTGAACTTGGATTCATTCAATGGTGACATTGATGCCTTTAATAATAAAATGCTGCAATTTTATAAAGAACATTATCATGAAGATGAAGAAATTCGTTACATTGTCAGTGGAGAAGGTTATTTTGATGTAAGAGACAAAAATGATAGATGGATTAGAACCAAATTGGTTGCAAATGATTTACTTGTTTTACCGGCAGGTATTTATCATCGTTTTACCCTTACTAGCTCCAAGAGAGAAGTTAGCGCCGTGAGATTGTTTAAAGATGAACCTAAATGGGAAGCTATCAATAGAGATACTGGTAAACTGAGTGAAGCTCGTACTGATTATATTAAAACCATAGCGGTATAATTGTACCTACCTCTTTTATTCAAACCCTACCTTCATTTATTTTCAATTCTTCATTCAACCAACTTTTGTCGGTATGATCTGTTCTTTTGTCGTACCATTTTTCTCACCCCATGGACGGGGTTTATCTAATGAAATATTATTTATTTAGGTTATATATTAATCTATGTTACAATTTTTTTTTTGTTTTTTTTTTCTTTTGTTTTTATGCACAAAATTAGTCTATGTAAGGGCTATTGCTGTCCTTTTATAACCTTCACATTGTTATTCTTCATCCATTTCTCCATTTCTTTTCTAGTTTCGGTCATTGTCTTTTCCAACGTTGATCTAGTATCATTCAATACTTTCATATCATCATTCAATATTTTAATCACCTCGTCAACCAGCTTGTTGATAAGTACACCGCCAATCATCTTGAAACATTTACGTCCTTCACGTTCTGCAGGTGGGATTGAAGTAAGGGTCTTATCCACAATAACATGTTCCTGTAGTTGAGACGAAAGAGCTCCTAATTGTGATTGCATCGAGGTAACATCTTCCTGATACTTGTTATATTGTGCTTGTAACACTTGTGCCTTTTGATCTTGCTCTTGTTGCTTGGCAGCATCAGCTTGTGAGGACATCGTATATGGAATGGGTTAATTGAACTGAATTGTATTGAATTCAGGTTCGGTTTGATGTATGAATTTTCACTTGATCCGGTATGTTGGCGTTCTCTCTCTCTTTTTTTTTTTTTTTTTTTTCTCCTGAGGTTTTTTTTTTTTTTTTTGTGTGGTGCACATTACTTCCACGGTGACATAAAGGTGGGAACCTGCTGCAAAACTGTTGCTTCTACTTTCTTGCCTACAAGCTTATTTGCATATCAAGCAAGAAAATTACTATGGTGATTTCGTGTGCAATGAATCGTTTATATTACATGTATTTTGGGTCAACATAGTTAGTTTAGCTAATGAAAACTACATCAATTGTTTAAACATTTTTTTTCACAACATCAGTCTTTCCAATAAAGATAAAGTTGATCACAAATGCTAACCAACCAGCTGCAACTAATACGGCACTGGCCACATATAACCAAGAGTTTGGAATATCCCAAGATCTCTTGTATTCATCATTGGCCAAATGTCTCACAGCCACCACTTTCTTGTCAATGATATATGACAAACCAGCTCTCTTATAATCTAATTCAAAAGTAAACATACCATGTTGATCTGGTACGCTAAAATTAACAAAAAAAACTGTTGAGTCTAATTCACCATTTTCAGTAGATGCTGCAGGACCCAAAGATTTCAAGTCTAATCTTTGATAAGGATCTAACATTTTAAATGATAATTGTAATTTATCTTCATCATTCTTAACTTCAAATGGTTTCCATTCATTATTTTTCAATTCTGAAATACCAACGGTATAAATGACATCATCCTTAATACGATATAAAGTATGATTGATTTGATCAGGAGTTTCAACTTTATAATGTTGAATAAATTGTAATTTTAATACATTTTTTCTTTGTAAAACCCAATCAACCAAATCAGCATTAAGTAAAATATCAGATCCTACCCAAGCTAATCTGGCATTATTTAAAGCTTGGAAACCAGCGGCAACAAACCCTTGTTCACCAAATGTCCAGGTTTTATCTTGAGTAATTGGTTCTTTTGAACCTTCGGCAGAAAAACTGGTTTTGGAACCTTTCACAATTGGGAATAATAATTCATTATTAGAAAGTAATGCGGTACTACCTTCATATAACAAGGAATTATCGGGGAAAGATGAAAATACTTTATTATTGACAATGTTATCATTAGTAAGTTTTACTTTACCATCTTCAGTATTGAAATGATCAATCAATTTAAAATGTTTAGGGGATGGATAAATACCCAATTCATTAAGAAATCCTCTAATATCATCAGGAAGAGCCACTTCAGATCCACCAACAACCAACACATTACCTTCTTTATTGATAAAGTCAAGCAATTGATGTTGATTGAAGTTAGTCTTATCGGTGATAGCCTTCTTTGAACTAGGTAATAAGATCAAGTGTTCATACAATGGTTCATCAGCGATAAACAAACTTAAATCATCATCAGTAAATGTCTTAATGGTCAATCGTAATTGTTCATGACTAGATAACGATTCAATGAATGAACTGACTTGTGGAGATAAAGTGGTAGGATCAGATAAATCATAATAAAGAGGATCATGAACAATTAAAATATCTTTGGTTTTTTCACTAACATCGTTGGATTCACCGGAGGCGTTGGTATTAACGTCGGCGAAAACGGTGAATATAAATGTCAAAAAGACAAATAACCCTTTGAAATTATTACCCAATTGCATTTTTCAAAAGCGTTTGGGAATATGCAGTATGGTGGTGCTGTATGTATAAAGGTTCTTGAGGGTGAATTGAAGGGTAACAGTAGTTGAGTGTGTTCCGTTTCTTCAACTACGTGTTTGGTTCTGTTTTTTTTTTTTTTTTTTTTTTTTCAAAAGGACAAAAAAAAAAAAAAAAAAAAAAAAGAGTGGAACTTTTCACTGCGCGGAGATTTTATGTGCACTCACACAATTTTAATAAAGTATGAAAAAAATTTGATTGAAGCTCGATGGGAAGTGAAGACGCTTTGAACATATAGAATACACATCTAAACATGCCGATAAAAGTCAAAGTTGAATTCTTGGGAGGGCTTGATGTCATCTCAAAGGGGGTCAGAGAACACAAGCTTACTCTTCCCTTGGAAGAAGGTGAAGCCACCATGAAAGATTTGGTGGATTACGTGACCAAGACCCTCGTTGCTGATCCAAAGGACATACCTGTGTTCATAGAAGATGACACCGTGCGTCCTGGGATTCTAGTTCTTATAAATGATACTGACTGGGAGTTAGAAGGTACCGAAGACTACGTGGTGGAAAGTGGTGATGTCTTTACTTTTACCAGTACCTTACATGGAGGTTGATTACCCTGATTGTTTATGTATATTAGATCATGTCTATAATTTAATTTCCTCTTGTATATGACAACAAAAAATCATAGATTACACATATATCATACAAGCTATAAAGGTACAATGCGACATCCCAATACTCCACGCCCATCCCAGTTGTTGGTTGGTGTTAATTCTAAGACAAGTTGTTTATCTTCAGCTTCATGTTGTTGAGGTGGTCTCACTACTTGTACAGTTAATGACTGATCTATACGACCCATTACTCGGCGTGAAATTGATGCCAAGTTTTCATGGTTCCTTACATGAATATCACCGTCGAATAACACAATCTTATCACCTTCTCGTAAACCAGATTTGTGTGCCGGACTATCTGTAACCACCTCTTTAACAAGTGCAAAGGGTATCGAATATGTTTCAATAAATGTTAAATTGCTTGCCAGCAGTAACTCATTATCTTGTTCAATAGATTCATCATCATTATTTTGGCGACCAAGCTGTTCAATAAGTTTCTGCTCAAGGGCTCGTAACAAACTTTTATGATCATTCCTTAACCGTATAATCTTCACTCTAATTAAACGTATGCTTACCACGTCTATATCACTTCTAGGGTATCCATCATTACTCACTAAAGATGTGTTCATATCAGCGTCATACTTGTTTTTCAAAAGATCGAAGAATAGACCTAATTGTGATTCAATTTCACTCTTGACGCCTGATAGTTGATTGAAATTTTGTGCTTGGAAGTTTAAGTTATAGGGTTTGAATTGTGATTCCTCGAGATTAAGGCTTCGCATGAGTCCTTGAAAGGAATCATCCGTGTTGGGTTCCTCAACGGTCATTATGGTGTTTGGTATTTTCTTTATTACTGTATATATATTGTTGTCTTGATTACGGTATATATTGTTCATGTATTTTTGATTAAATAAAGTTTTGCATTTATAGTTTTTTTCTCATTTTCGTTGCCATCCTGAGTACTATGGGTGTACGGATGCTATTAATGAAAACATTTCTCTTCCAAATAAAACACCAAGAACACATGAAAGTAAAATATACCCATTGTGGTACATACACAACATCATCACCATGAGGAACGAAATCCATCTTAATGTAAAAAAAATTGATCTGATCATGTGTTCTCCTAAAGTGGGTACAGTATTTCTCAATTTTGACTTTTTGTAGAAAACTGTGCTAACTAAAGCATTAACAAGTGGTCAAGAGGTGTTTTTGGTTTTGATATTTGCAATGGTTGGTGAGCCTTCAAAATTGCTAGGTGGGTTTCTGGATGTCTCGTCAGATGTCTCATGTTCGTCTTTTAACTCATCTTTAAGAGGCACTATTATCTGCTTTTCAACATAACTGATTTTGTTGAATGGTTGAGCTTGTGTCAAGTTGTCATGTTTTTGTTCAGATAGTGCCACATCATACTCAAGAGTAACTCGTTGAAGTCACAGACAAGACAAGCTAAGCAAAATGCTCCGGCACACGGAATGCAAAACATGTAGGTGGTTTGAACGTGCCAATATGTTCCAATAAAGCACGTATCTATAGTGTTCCAATTCCATACCACTGAAAACTTGCAGATATTGGCCTCAGGGACCCAAGCTCAACAGAGGCGCATTAGCATACACCCAAAGCTTTTAAACCAAGCTGGCAATGAGAACTGGATCCATTCTTCGTTTTCTTAATGCATATTGTTATTTGGACGGTGGTGAAAAGACTTCAAGTTTTGATTAATGAGAGAGCCCCTTTATTAGAAGACACATATTAAATACACCCATTTTTTTGCGTTTTAGCCACCTTCCCTAAATTTACAAAAATCAATTATTTCACGCAACTTTATGAAATGCAAAAATTAATCTTGCCGCAAAAAACACCCGTTTTGCCGAAAAAAGGGAAAAAAGAAAAAAAAATACTTTTTCTTCAATTAAACAGGGTCTTCTTCGGCTAAACTAAGGCTTAATTTGAATCAATGATACTTAAATTATCCCCTGATGTTGATCAGACTTTTGTGTCTGATTTGACTTTTTGGCTGTTTATCCACTTAAGGCTTGAATTGTTAGGCTTCTGATATATTTTCGACACAAATGTCAATGTTTTTACAGACAATGAGCAACGAATTGGTAAACTACAAAGTCGTCAAATACCACGCACTCTACAAGATCATCAATGTACTCAACCACATTTCGATGCTACGGTACTGTCTCATCAATCTATTGATCTAAATCAAGATTTTGGTCAACGCACTACCTTTGATACCAGAAGACCAAACAAAAAAATTAAAAGAAATAGGAAAAAAATAACGGAAGAGAGATAACGATAAGAAAAGATCTGACAATTTTTCAACAATAGATCGTACATTCAAAATTTGGCAACAGAAGACATCCCTTATAAAAACTGGCTATCCATAAACAAAACAAAAAAAAAAAAGAAGAAACACCCAACGACCATAACGATGTCCTACTACAAATAACTTTATTTCTCACCATTACAAGATTCCAATCTTAAAACTATTTATTGACGCACACTAAAAAGAAAGAATCATCAGCGGAATACGCTAACAAAATAAAACAGAGGAAAAAAGAAAAGCATTTATGATGTCCAATTTTTGGAATAAAACCAAGGTAATCGTATGGGGTAAGACCCCCGATAACCCCAAGGAAGCTAAATTATTGGTAAAAATTGACTGGTTTCTTTTATCATCGGCTTGTTTAATGTATTGGGTTAATTACCTCGATCGTTTGAACATCAGTGGAGCCTACGTGAGTGGAATGCAGGAAGACCTCCAAATGCATGGTAATGAACTTAATGTTATCAATACTTGTTTCACCGTTGGTTATACTGTTTTCCTAATTCCTCATAATTTAACATTATTGAAAGTAAGACCAAAATATTGGTTAACATTTTGTTGTTTTTGTTGGGGATTGTTAACATTGGGTATTTATAAAGTTAGTGATTATCGTCAAATTTGTGCCATTCGTTTTTTCCAGGGAGCATTTGAATCTAGTACTTTTACCGGGATTCATTTAATTTTATCAAGATGGTACAAAAAAGAAGAATTGGCATTAAGAACAAGTTTGTTTGTTATGTCGGGTCAGATTGGTAATATTTTCTCTTCAACTTTACAAAGTGCCATATATACCAATATGGATAATTATTCAGGTATAGCGGGTTGGAGATGGCTATTTATCATTGATTTTATCATTACTGTTTTCATTTCAATTTACCTTTTCATTTTTTTTATTGATTATCCTGAAAATTGTAATTCATATTTTTTCACTTTAGAAGAACTTGAATTGGCCAAATCAAGATTACCTGAAGTTCCCGAAACAAAATTTGATTGGAGCGTAATTAAAAGAGTTGTTGGTCGTTGGCATTGGTGGGTTTTTTCATTTCTTTGGGTTTTAGGAGGAGAAAATGAATCATTTGCTACCAACTCTCTTTTTTCACTTTGGCTCAAAAGTAATGATTATACGGTTCAACAACGAAATCAGTATCCTATGGGTGTATATGGAGTTGGGGCACTCACTAACGTGTTATTTGCATTTTATATCGATTTCACTGGTGCCCGATACCAATGGAAAACGGGGATTTTCATTGCAGTTATAATGATAATTTCATCAATTCTTTTACTTGCCAAACCTTATGCGGATAGTTATGTGTTTGTGGCTCATTATCTAAGTGGAATTCTGTACGGAGGTCAAACTTCATTCTTTTCGTGGGCCAGCATCGTTTGTGCAAATGATTTGGAAGAGCGAGCCGTGGTGTTGGCATCAATGAATATGTTTAGTAATGCAGTGAATGCCTGGTGGTCAATCTTATTTTATTCTGCCGATACTGCACCTAAATTTCGTAAGGGATGCTATGCTATGTTGGCCACATCAATAGCCAGTGGATTTGTATGTGCTGGTATTAGATACTTACAGAAGAGGGAAGAGCAGAATATGATCCCAAATGTACTGGATAACGAAGCTCAAAGTACGGATGAGTCACTTAGTCAACATAAAGGTGACTTTGTTGCAGTGAAAACGAGGGAAACCAATTAGTTCATACTTATATAATAACACAATAAAACTAAGAAATCAATAAATAACACAAAAAGGAGAACAAAAGAGATAAAACCGTTTTGCAACCACCTAATTTTGGTCAAATCGCCCCGGCCACAGTTTATAGGGTTATGTGGTGTATGGATGTTTAGAATAATTTGGCACGCAATGTCACGTGTGGGCTGCAACTGTAATTTTTTTTTTTATTGAAAAAGTTTTTTTTTTCAATTTCTAAGCGAAGACGGTGATTCGGGACCAAAATGAACCATTAATAATATCGTTGCTAAAACTGAAAAACGAAAATTTTAACCTACAGAAAAAAAAAAAAAATAGTAAGCTTTTATTGATCTTGCATCTTTTGATATTTGCTATTTGCTTCTGTTTTTTGAATAAAAGTCATCAACATCACCATCCTTTAATACAGTATGACAAGTACCCCAAATCCAATACAGTTGTCTCAACAACAATTAGATCATATAAATGACAAATTGAAAGATCTGACACCAGAAGAAATCATAAAATGGGCTTACATAACATTCCCTCATTTATATCAAACCACTGCCTTTGGTTTAACCGGGTTAGTCACCATAGATATGATCTCCAAAATGTTGGCTGAATCAGATAAACATGCCATAGATCTTATTTTCATTGATACATTACATCATTTCCCACAAACTTATGACTTGGTATCTAAGGTCAAGGCCAAATACGGAGTCAATATTCATGAAATTAAGCCTCTCAACGTTAATGATGACGTTGAATTCTCCACAAAGTATGGTGAACAATTATGGGACTCTAATGATTCATACTATGATTTTCTTGTTAAAGTTGAACCTTCTCAACGTGCCTATAAACAATTAGGTGTTTGTGCGGTTTTGACCGGGAGAAGAAAGTCTCAAGGTGGTGCTCGTGGCTCTTTACCTGTTGTTGAAATTGAAGAAACAAGTGGTACTATTAAAATTAATCCTTTGTGTAACTGGGATTTCAAACAAGTCAAAAACTATATTGATCAATATCAAGTTCCATATAATGAATTATTAGATTTGGGTTACAAGTCTATTGGTGATTGGCACTCAACCGTGCCGGTTGCTGATGGAGAAGATGAAAGAAGTGGTAGATGGAAGGGTAAAGCTAAAACTGAATGTGGTATTCACCAAACCAGTAAATTTGCTCATTTATTAAAACAAGACACTGAAGGTAATGCCATTATTGAAACAGAAACTAAAACTGTTGAAACAGAAGTTGTTGTTTGATCGTTATTATAGATTTCATTGATTCCGCTATCTTCCATTTTCAAACGATAATGGTAAACCAAGATGAGCGTACAAGACAAGGATGACCTGTTGAACATTCCTCATCTACTCTTTCCCATTCAATTCATCTAGCACAATTTTGTCAATCTGGCATAATTTAGTCATTTAATATTTATTTATTTATTTATCGTTATTAAACTTTCACATTGTAAGATCAAAACCAGAAAACGAAAGGGAAATACTCCTTTTCGAAGCACTGAACGATTGTAATAATTTCCTTTTTTGCTTGTCTAGTTTAAGAAATTGCAGCCTGAATACGATTTCACGGAATTTAAATACTTTTTTTTTTTTTTTACCCTAGGCAAGCGCGGAATTTCATTTCAGTATCAAAATCACGTCAAAAAATTCCGCTCCAATCAGGTTTAGTGCTTTGTAAAGGAACTTCCTGCTGACACGGTATAAAGGCAAGGAAACTTACATTTGTTTTGAACTTACAAAATTTGAATTGTTCGCATAGCTAAATATTACCCCATAATAAAACCCAAAATTCATCCTGGAACTATCTTGTCGCAATGATTCGGGAAGTTTTACAACTTATTTACAACTTCATAGAGGAGAATAAGCTCAGCTGCTTGTCAATCTATATTCTTTGCACCTTATTATACAAGGTTGTGATTTATCCCTTGTTTCTTTCTCCCTTGAGAAATATTCCCGGTCCTTACATCCACAGGCTTTCAAAGTTACCTGCCTTGAACGGCCAAAGGGCTGAACGTTGGATTCAAACAGTTTATAATCTTCACCTTACTTACGGGCCGGTGGTTATTTTGTCACCTAATGAAGTGAGTGTTAATGGAGATTGTAAGTTTATAAATGATATATACACCAAGAATTTCCCCAAATCAAGTTTTTATGAAAATTTCACCAATCATGGTAACAGAGACAACATATTTGCTTCTTTACCCAATGATAAACACTTGAAATATAAAAAATTGATCATGTCATTGTACAGTAAATCATCCATTTTCTCGAATAATAATCCCACTAGGAATTTTCTCGTGGAAAAATGTCGTAAATTAACAAATCAGGTTCTCAAATCGTCTGTCACCGGAGAGGTGCCCGACCATATAAATGCGAAATCTGAATATAATCATCATGGCAAAGGTTATAAAGTTGGAGGAGAATGGTTCAATCCAACTGGTAAAACCAAGAATTTGGGTATCGATGTGTATCCATTATTTGGATCTTTGGCCATGGATGTGGTAACTAGCTTGGAATTGGGTCAAGAAAATGGAACTGACTTGCTTTCACATCCTAAAGATAGACACATCATTGCAACTCATAGACTTCAAGCTGGTATGGGATTTTGGACTACTTTGATGCCCCGGTTGTGGAGCTGGGCTGCTACTCCAGCGATTTTAGAAGCATCGGGAATAATCGAGACTTGGCAGCTTGGGATTTATAACAAAGCCGAAAGAGATATACCAATTAGAAAGAGAAATCAGAATGCAACAACGTTGGAGACATTGAAAAAAAATGGATTTTTAGGTAAATCAGCGTATTCATTTTTAAGTGATAATATTTTTGCTGGTCATGAAACTACCGCTATACAACTAACCTATCTTAGTTATGAATTATCACGTCCTCAAAATTTCCATTTGCAACAATCATTACAGCTAGAATTAAATAAACATTTTGGTTTGCCCAAGTCAACTTCTGATTGCATCGATGATTTGGAAACAATTGATAAGTTGCCCTTCTTGGACTCTTTGTTACAGGAAAATTCACGAATTCATTCTTCAATTCCAGGTGCTGAACCAAGGGTTACCAACAAACCCTATCCTGTCACTTTAAACTCAGGCAAAGAAGTATACATTCCTGAGGGTACTATCATTTCAAGTCAGCCCTACACCATGCATAGGGTGGCCACTATATTCCCTGACCCTCAAAACTTCAAACCAGAACGATGGATGCCCTACGAAAGTGAGTCACAGACTGACTTTACCAGAAGAGTAACCATGCAACAAAAGTACATGATGCCGTTCGGTAAGGGAATCAGAATGTGTTTGGGGATGCACTTGGCGGTTATAGAAATGAAGTTGGCTATTGCTAACCTTTATTGGCATTTTACGTCTAAGATTTGTCAAGATTGGTGTGAAGTTGTGAGTTACAACGACACACAGAAGATGCCCAATTCCATCAAAATGGGTGCTGAAGCTGTTGGGAACAACAAAACTGATGAAGAGAAAATGGTAATGATTGATACCTACACAACTAGACCATATAATGATGAGTGTTGGTTGGAATGGTATCTGAACCATTGAGATAATTACAGATCCTTTTATGCTTTCTCTCCTTCACCTCACTTTCTTCTGTCATCACTAGCTTATTTATATATACTGTAATTATCACATAAAGGTCAATGACGTATGATGGTAAACCTTTTTCAGCCAAAAAAAAAAAAAGAAACAGAGCAAAGCAAAAAAAAAAAAAAATAGGAACAATAAAAAAAAAAAAAAAAAGGGTAAACCACATGCTGCCGAATCGCCCGACCCTGACGCACCAAAAACAAAAATAAAATGAAATAAAATGACAAGGAAGCAAAAAAAGGAATCACAAAAAAATTGATGTAACAGGAAGGTGCCTCAAGTTACTTAAGCCAATTGGGATCAATCTACAGCCAATTACTTTTATTCTAGTTATTGAATAATAATAGTTTTCGAAGCTAACAATTTGATTCCACATCCACATTTTGTTCTTCTTCTCAATCATTTGAGAATTCCTATTTTATAGAAAGTTGCAACAACCAGGATAGGGCCAACCACCTATTGAATAAAAAAAAAACCTAAGCTTTTTCCACTTGACATAAAACTTTTGAGGCTCAACTTATCCTTTATAGCATTAGGTATTGAAAAGCAATTTGATCATTTCTTTTCCCTTTTGAATTGTTTAGTACTCAATGTTTCCTTTTGCAATCCCTTACCCCCCAGAACAAAAGAATGGATTCTGGGGTCCTCCAACTTCAACCATAGATTGGTGTGAGGAAAATTATGTGGTTTCCACTTATATTGCTGAGGCCGTCAATACTGTTACCAATTCTGGATTTATTGCCTTGGCAGTTTTTGCAATTTATCATGCCTTTCATAATAAATTAGAACCCAGATTCATATTTACTGCTCTTGGATTTTTACTAGTTGGAATAGGGTCCTGGCTTTTCCACATGACCTTGAAGTATCATTTTCAATTACTAGATGAATTGCCAATGATTTATGCCACTTGTATTCCCTTCTGGTCTGTATTCAGTGAATTTAAGGACAAGAAAGGATCACTTATGGTGGCTGCTGGTATTTTCAGCGCTGCTAATTTATTGACTGTAATCTACCTCTACTTCAGAGATCCTACCATTCACCAAGCAGCATATGGAATTCTTAATGCAGGCATTATTTTCAAATGCTTCGCTTTAGTTCGTGAACATGTCAATGACGCTCAAGCTCGAAAACAATTAAATCAAACTATGATCCTAGGAGTGGCATTTTTCATTTTTGGTTACTTCTTATGGAACCTTGATATTCACTTTTGCTCCAATGTAAGAGCAAAAAGAAGAGAATGGGGTATTCCTTACGGTTTTATTTTAGAAGGGCATGGCTGGTGGCACTTATTCACTGGTACCGGAGTCTACTTTTACTTGGTGTACATTGAATACTTGAGATGCTTCTTGAGCGGAACCGAAAAGTTTTATGAATTCAAATGGCTGCTAGGTTTACCCCTTGTATCTTTAATTGACGAGAGTGGCCTTGAAAAGCATCGAAAAATAACTCGTCAAAACCAACTTGATACACTAGAATCAAAAAAAACCATTTAATACATCTAACTCATACACAATTTCACGGACGTGATACCCTTGATTGTCATTCTTTTCACAAGCTTCATTTTTCCTATAGTGGTTGGAACTATTAAGGATCCTTTGATACCCTTTCGCTCATCGCATTCGTGATTTTCAAGTCTTTTTGACCTCTTTTCCCAGTGTCTGTATAAAATTACGCTTTTACTTTTTTTTCTTTAGTTGGTGCTTGGTGTTCTGTTTTTTTTTTTTTATAGATCATTTCTTATTTCAACGTCTATTTATTTCTACAGTATCTTTCCTTGGCATAAATATTAATTGATGTAGCTATATCATGACATCCAAGTTCGACACTAGTCAATAGGGTCACCCTTGGCATCAAAGCATTTGAAGAATTTCACTGATAAATTTATCATTCTTGGCAACATCGGAATATCTGGTGTGAACCAAATCTTTCAAAGTGGCAACAGCCTTGGTAGAATCAACTTTACAAGCTTTTGTATTTTCATCGTAACATTGTGCCTTCCATTGTCTCAAGATATTCTTGAGCTCATCAATTCCTTTATCAGCCTCTTCGCTGGTACACTTAGTCCTCTTACTTTGCACGTAAGGGTCATCCTCTCCTTTACCCTCACTATGATTTTGTAATTCTGAGGCCTTTCTTTTGGCCATATTGATAATCTTTGTGGGGAATTTAACCAACTCAGCCACATGAATACCAAAAGACTTGTCAGAAATACCAGGTTCAACTTTGTACATCAAGGTTATATCATCCTGTTTCGATTGATCATTGTCCTCTTCTTTCACCTCGATTTCATCATTCTTTTCGATATGAGCGACAACGTGTAAATTTTCAACTTTATCTTCATATTGTTGAGCTAATTGAGTTAACTCATGAAAATGAGTAGCAAAAAGTGTAAAACAGTTCTTCTTGGTGATGAGGTGCTCCAGTATGGACCACGCGAGCCCAAACCCATCATACGTACTTGTACCTCTACCTAACTCGTCAATAATAATCAAGGAATTGTGAGTGGCAGTAGCCAAAATAGAAGAAGTCTCCAACATTTCAATCATAAATGTAGATAACCCTTTCAATTGAGAATCACCGGCACCAACTCTTGATAAAATAGCATCAAAAATGGGTAACTCGGGAGCTTCACCATTTTCATCTGATGCTGGGACGAAACTACCCACTTGACTCATCAAGGCTATTACCCCTGACTGTCTAATATATGTTGATTTCCCTCCCATATTCGGACCCGTTATAATAACAAATGGTTTCCCCCTTGATTCGCTATCATTCGATAAGTAAATGTCATTGGGAATAAAATTGACGTCATCCTGAACCTCTAATACGGGGTGTCTAGCAGAACTGAGTCTTATCTTACGATCAGCGAATGAATCATCGGTTGGTGACAGACTTAAAGGATGAAGTTTAGGTTTGGCTAATGGCACTGGTGCAAAAATAGCAACATTGGCAAAACTTGCCAACACGTCCATATGAGCTAATGTCAATGATAATTGAAGAAATACTGATTGATATGTTAAAGTAATGGATAAAATTTCTTTGATCAATTCTTTTTGCTTGTTATTATATTCATTTGAAGATGTCAAGTAATCATTGGATAATTCTCGTAATTTTTTGGTGGTGAAAAAAACACCGGCCTTGACAGTTTGCAATTCAATGTAGCGATTACCAGTATTTCTCAAAACAGAAGAGTCGTTTCTAGTAACTCTAAAACACCATCCATGTTGTTGATGTTTCTCGAGTTTCAATTTCTTTTCGGTATCCATACCCAAATCTTCAGCCACACTGAAATGTGCATCCTTAATCTCATCAAGGGTTGATTGCAATTTATCATTGATTGTGATCAATGATTCATCGAATTCAGGTTTTATGTTGAAGTCAGTATTCAACAAGTCGCGAGCTGAGCCTGATTCTAAAGGTGACAAATCAACAGTAGTCTCAATTAATTCTTGGTACTTTACTAAAAACAGATATGATTTTTTAATGGGTTCAAGCCAGTACTTGTTTATTAATTGAGCAACGTCAGATTTGGATGATTCATTCAAATCATCAATTGCCATGGTTAACATGTTTATCAAATCTGGTAATAAAATCACCAACTGATAAAGTCTGACCACATCTTCCAACTTTTTATTTTCATTCCCACTGACTCTTTTAACACCATTGGCAACTTTTTTAAGAATTCTTTTAATATCAGGGATTTGGCTCAACCAGTCCTGAGAGATATAAATTCTTAAATTGGTATCTTCAACAAGTTGACCCACTAAGGAATGTCTCTCTTCAATCAAGCTCAAGTTGGTTAAGGGTTGTTTCAACCATTGTGATAACAATCTGGAACCAGTAGTGGTCTTACATTTATTCAATAATTCGTAAATGGAAGAAATTGAAGTACTGGCGGCGACTTGAGGAGTTGCTGACAGGGCTGAAGAAGCTACCGATCCTGAGCTTGAAGCATGAGGGAAAATATTCAAAGCTTTCATGGTGGATGAATCCAATTTCATAAATGCTGACAAGTTATACTTATCAATAGTAAAAGAAGTCATTTCACCGTTCAAAATTTCCAAGTAGTTGATAAGTGCATTACAACAAGATAACGATGATGCGAATTCTGCTGAGTTTATACCTCTAGCAGCCAAAATCAATTCAATACTTTTATTTAAATCATCAACCTCATCTTCTGATGATGCATCAGCAACGACAAATTTGGCTAAGTCTTGTTCAACATCTTTATGGGTAAATAAGGAACTTTTAACTGAACCAACCACGATATTCCCAATTTTATTCAAGACTTGATATAATTTAATCACGTCACTATTGGTCTCATCCTTGGGGTCATAATTTGAAGGCAAGATAACTTCTTTAACTCCTAATTGTAAACATAAACTTTCTAAGTTAGAAAAAAGATCATTATCCTCAAATTCACTAAGTTTAATGGTTTGATTCAGTAAATCAATCAAACAAACACCAATTTTTTTGATGTTTGCAGTGGTGGTAAACTTGATAGCAGCAATAACAGGAGAAGAGCCATCTTTGAACATTGTGTCAAGGTTGGTCCCATATTCATTGGATAAATTTTCTAAATTACCTGGAGTTGCCACTGTAATCAAATCAAAGGTTTTATTATTATAAATCTCGACTTTGTAATTCTTATCAATAAGGCAAAATTTTAATACATTATTAAGAAACACCTGAGGGGATATGGTAACGTATTTGGTTTTTTGAGACAGATTGTACTTGATAACCGACTGACTTTTGTATATGTTATCAGCAATCAAGTCAGCGTCATCATCCAAAGCTGTAAAATAATCCTTGTTATTATGGTCAATTATACGAATCGTGGATGATTCCTTGGGTGGGAGACCAGAGTACTTTCTATAGTACAGTCGCTCATCGACATTATCTGAGAATTTGAGGTCAGGTCTCGTACTTGACATTTTCGTTTCTGTGTAGGAGGCACGTTGTTAGAGTATTTATGTTTTAGGGGAGAATCAAATAAATAACCGTAACCTGATTTTCTCTGTATTTTGGAAAATCAAAAGATGGAGCAAGACGCGTTTTTTTTTTTTTTCTTTTTTTTCTCCTGTTCCTTTATTTTTTTTCTTTTTGGGTTGTTTTTTTTTTTTTTTTTTTTGTTTTTGTTACTTGAAATTTTGCAATCAGCTTGTTCAGCAGAGGAAGAATACTTGACAAGAGTTCAATTAAACAGAGGTTACAATGCTACTTGATAAACTACAATGAAAAGGGAAATATAAGAATGACATGCATTAAGTCTATATCTAGAATTGAATTGCACTACATCTAGTAGTTGCATCTAACTACATCTAGTAGTTGTATCTTTCGTTAGAGTAGTCGAAAGGTGGTTCATGGTCTGGGTGCCATTCTTCTCTTTCACCGTAGTGACTGTCATAACTACTTTGAGCGGTTTCTCTAGCTTGGTGTTTGGCCTTTTCTCTGTCGATGTAATCTAAACCTTTAGTTTCAACAAGTTTGTCAACTTCAGCACCAGCAAGACCAGCCAATGCTTCCTTGGCAAAAGCGTGGCTAACAGGCTTACCTTCTTCTCTTTGTTTATTTTCGTAAGATCTTAAAGCAGCGAAGGAAGCGGCACCAGCAATAGCTTCATGTGATAAGTGACCTTCGTGTTCTGATTGACCGTAGACATCTTCGTGGTGTTTTTCTTGTTCGCCGAATCCAAACATATTGATTTTGATTGATTAGTTTTGTTGATACTGAGTATTCACATTAAGAATTAGGTGCTAATCTACCACTATTTATATTACACATTGATCCTTGACTCTCGATCTGTGGAGACTGAACTAACAAAGTTGAGAATACACAAAGGAGAAAAAAAAGAAAAGAAACCCATGAAATTTCAGGAATGACGAAGATAAAGGACAATGTTCAATTGACAACGGGTTTGATCCATAGTCAATTTCGCATTGAAACGCCAAATTTTCAAAGTCATGGTGGCGTCAAAAACCCCACGCATTTACGTAACTGTGCATTGTTGCCAAACCAAATAGAAAAAAAAAAAAAAAATCCTTTCCAAGTCAACATGTTTTATGGTCTCTCAAATTTTTCAGTGACCAGCGGTTGACATCGAGAAGGTTTTTGAGAAACGCAAAGCTCGAGAATGTAAACAGATAAAAGAGACGAGAGAATTGAAATGCAAGGGTTGAAAAGAATCTCGGAATTTCATGGAATCAAATAATTGACACATTTTTTATTTTTGTTTTAATTTTTATTTTTATTTGTTTTGGTTTGGTTTTTTTGACACCAAATTGGTGGCGCACGCTCAACTCACTGCAAAAAGCGAAAAAAAAAAAAAAAAAAATAAAGATAATAATAATAATAATGGTTAGGGAATGTCAAAAGTGAATTACAAGTCGGTGAGTATGTATTTTTACGGGCCGATTTACCAATTTGTACTATTTTTAGTCATTCTGAATTTTTGTTGTCTGATTTTAATTTGAGGGTTATTTCAAGCTGCACTGTTTTCATTCTCGCCCCTTATTATTGATCTTGAATGTTCTCTGCAACCATCTTTCGTTTCACAAACTGAGCCTTTTTGAAGAATATCGTAGCCTTGTTCTTCTAAGTAAAGCCTTGTTCTCCTTTTTTTGTATTTCGTTGTTGCATTTTTGTTGCATTGTTGTCTATCCTCGTTTACCTGTGCTGGAGCTAAAGCCGAGTACTTAGGTGATACGTGACTTGTTTTTGAGCGTGTGACAATACACGTTCACATGGTCTGAAATGCTTCGATGAAAAAGGGGACGATAATAGGGGCTGAAATGACACGAATGGAATGACAAATCAACCATGTTACGAAACAGTAAGCATTGGCAAAGAAGAAGACTAACCGTGGCTTGCTTTTGTTTCTACCTCACATAAATAAACCTTACACCGCTCACTCATTATGATTAACACTTGTGTGGCCTGGACCAAAAACACCTAATCATGATCATAAATACACCTTAAATCCAAACTAAACTCAAATGAGATTCCTGGTGTTTGGGTGTTTTTGGCGGGTCGTGTCTTTTGGACAAAAAACCAGCGCGGTCCAGAGTCAAAAGAAAAAGCGGTTATTTTTTTCATTTAAATCACTTTCCTTTTTTTTTTTTGTTTTGTTAGTGTTAAAGATAATGAAAAAAAGACATGGAGAAGAAGCCTAAGGTTATTTTTTTTTGCAAAAAAAAGAAGAGTCTGGTTTGAAGGTATATATATATATATAGAGATTTGACTCATTTTTCTTCGAGCTATAGTAATAGACCACATCAACTATAACAATTGTTCAAAATGCCATTAGAATCATTACATACCACCGATTTAGATAACATCTTACCCCTCGTGGCCAGAGGTAAGGTCAGAGACATCTATGAAGTAGATGCTCAAACTTTACTCTTTGTTGCTACCGATAGAATTTCAGCATACGATGTCATAATGCAAAACGGTATCTCTTCAAAGGGTAAAATCTTGACCAAACTTTCTGAATTTTGGTTTAGCTTTTTATCCTCCGAAATCCCTAATCATTTGATCTTACCTAACAATGATGATGATCATTTATTTGCCAAATTACCAGCCCAATTATCCGAACCAAAATATAAACAACAGTTATCCGGTAGATCTTTATTGGTAAGAAAATTGAAATTGATTCCATTAGAAGTTATTGTCAGAGGTTACATTACTGGTTCTGCATGGAAAGAATATAAAACTAAAAAAACTGTTCATGGATTATCCATTGAACAACAAGATTTACAAGAATCTCAAGAATTTTCTCAACCTATATTTACTCCTTCCACTAAGGCCGAACAAGGTGAACATGATGAAAACATTTCTCCAGCCCAAGCCGCTGAAATTGTTGGTCAAGAATTATGTGATAAATTGGCCTCTAAAGCCATTCAATTATATTCCAAGGCTAAAGAATATGCTAAAACTAAAGGTATTGTTATTGCCGATACAAAATTCGAATTTGGTTTAGATGAAAATGATGAATTAGTTTTAGTTGATGAAGTACTCACACCTGACTCTTCTAGATTTTGGAATGCCACCACATATAAAATTGGTCAATCTCAAGATTCCTACGATAAACAATTTTTAAGGGATTGGTTAACCTCAAATGGCTTGGCTGGTAAGGACGGTGTTTCTATGGATCAAGACATCATTGTTAAATCAAAAGAAAAATATATTGAGGCTTTTGAATCTTTAACCGGTCAAAAATGGGCTGACTAGATGTTTCTGGTTTGTTTCAATCTACAACGTGTAAATTAGTATAGTTCAACAATAAGAAAATCATAATGAAATCAAACTAAGAAAAAAAAAGACTGTAATCATACAATCAGATAAAATTTGTTTTTAATGACACCGTTTTAGTATCACAGTAACCTTCACCCTCAAGACAAGCAAAACTGTGATGAGACAGCGGGAACAAAAGTGTTGTGGTTTTATACACCGGTTCTTCTGCTTTGGAGTCTTTGATTACTCTCATCAGTATAACCGCAGTGACTGCTTCACCTGTAAACAGTTGCATCATACTGGTATTTGGCGGTACCGTACAGGTACCAGTGACAATTTCATTAAACATTAATAATTGACGACCGGTGCTTAATTCCAAATATTTTTTAATATCTTTAAAATCTACCATATCAACTTCAACAGTCAGTGAACTTTGTAGTTGCTGGAATGGACTCATATGAAATTGTTTAAGCTCATCGTCTATGTTAAAGTAGCATTCGGAGTATGTATCATAGCTTCCAATACCATAAGAAACTAAACCGACGCTGTAACTAGGTGATTTTGGCAATGGAGAAGCAATTGTGAATTGTGATAAAAGACTAGCGATGATTGAAACTGTGAAAAGCAACATGATTATAAAAAAAAAAAGCCCTTGAAAAAAAGGAGAAAGAGCAAAACGATTTTTTCAAGAAAAGCTAGATAATTCAATTATACGTGGTGTTGTTGGGATTGATTTCCTATATTAACACCAATAGCGCTGCTATTTTCGCAAATTTTGGACTTTTATTGACAATTATTTGCGCATAGTTTACAAACCAAAAATCTAGGTGCAAAAAAACAAACTTTTTCTCTTTTTATTTTTTTTTCTTCTTTTGGTTTCAACATGTATTTTGATGCTATTTGATGCTATATAATCAACTTTTGAGAGTGAAACGAGTCACATAAACTGAATTGAAACATGAAGAGACAATAACCAGACTTGGAATGCTATTTTTTGAATTAATATCTTGAAAAGAAAGAAAACAAAGACGAGATAACAGAATTGAAAAGACCTTTGATTGTTTTGATTGAATGACTCAATGTAATGATGCTATTGTATTTATTATCTGAAGTGTTTAACTAATGACGGAAATTTTTGCGTAAATAGAGTTCTTCAAACTCAGGAATATGTCTTTTATCTATAGCCAAACGTTCTAGTTCATCACTTATACGTTTTTTGGTGAAATTATGATTATTAGCTTGAATGCGAGTTGCCACAATTGGATTGTTTGTGTTTTTATGCTGATGGCCGCCATAGTGATTGAAAAGTAAATCATGTTCAGGATCATTTCTTGTTTTCAATGGCATTCTTCGTATATGCGGTGAGCCTGGATGAATTTGTTGATGTAGTTGAGTTGGAGTGGATGGTTGTGATGAATTATTTGCCTCATCAAGTAAATCACGTGGACCTCGAGGTTTGTTAGGGCTTGATTCATAATGAGTGGGTGGATATATTGTTTGCCGCGATTGTAGATTTGTGGCATGCTGTTTATTGGGGGACGTGGTAGATGATGGATCAGAATGTTTACGAAGAAGTGGCGCTCCATTGCTGGGTTGTGATGGATGTTTAGCTAACATATCTTTCAATCGTTGCTGTACTTCTTGCTCAACAACAAGCCTAAATTCTCGTTGATAAGTTATTCGAAGCTCTTTTGCTTCCAATTCCATTTGCTTCTTTTTCATTTCGAAATCATTCATCAATTCATCTTCTAACTGCTTTTTCTGTAGGTTGAACTTCTTTTGCATACTATTTAACTTATCTTCAAGATCATCACTTTGAGTTTCTAGACTTCGCTCTAAGTTATTCAAAAGGACTTCCTTTTTCTTTAACTCGTCATTCTTTGTTAAGAGTTGTCTTTGAAATTCGTTTAATTCATGAGATAACTCACCAAGTTCTGATTCTTTCCTCAAAAACTTGACCGATAAATTTTCTAATAAATCAAAACAGGAAGGCCGTTGTTCAGGATCAACGGTAATACAATCTTGAATTATTGATCTTAATTGTTCTGAATAAGTATCGGGGATTTCAGGGATTATACCCTTTTTGATTTTTGTTTGTAATTGAAGATGCGTTTTAGCTTGGAAAGGTGGTTTTAAAGTACAAAGTTCAAAAAGAACACAACCGAGTGACCATATGTCACAGACTGGGGAATAAGGATTATCCATCAATACTTCCGGTGACATGTAATATGGAGTACCAACGTACGTCTTGGCAAAATCATTTTCACTTTTCAACATTTTGGCCAATCCAAAGTCTCCCAATTTGAAAATGGTATCTGAACCAGAAGTTATCATAAAGATATTATCTGGTTTGATATCACGATGAATGACAACCGTTTCGGAATTGATTGGTGGTTCATGAATATCAGCACTGAAAAGATTGACTTGACCTGCATCAATACCATAATGACACCGATGTAATGCATATAACATATGAAGCATGGCTTGCCATATTAGTCCTTCGGGTACAGGAACATTATCTTTTTTGAAACTAGAAATACTTTGCGCTAAATCTCCACCAGCACAATATTCCATGTATATATGAATTGATTTTTTTTCCATAACATGATCGTGTATGTAGTATTTGACTATATTTTTATGATTTAACCCTTTCAAGATTTTCAATTCTGCCACTAATTGATTTTTTTCATGACTATTCATGGACGTATATTCAATCTCCTTACGGACTAAGATTTTGCCATCCGATTTTTGTCTGACTTTCCTAACGGTACCGAAGGATCCTTTACCGACAACTTCGAGTGCATCATAAAGATGTGATAATTGTGACATCTAATGTGAGGAAAAGAAAGGAATGGTGAAAGAAGGAAAGATAAAGAAACGACTGATTAAGGAGGTATCGACTGAAGTTTGAGGATGATTGGGACTGTTATCTTGTTTCGTTTAAAACGTTTTAAATTCAAATAGGTGCTGAATTGTATATGTTAGCCGGTATGGGTGTCGACTCGAATTGAGAGAATATCAGCTAACGTGATATGTTATTCCACTAGGAGAAAGCTCAATCAGTAGCTAGTTTGTTATGGACTATTATAGGATTCCTGTAACAACTAGTTGTGATATAGGGTTGAAATAGACACAGCAAGAAGAGTATTGCTTCGAAACTATCGAAATGAATTCAAGTTGTGGGATAGAAAGTAAACAATCACACTCACTACGGGATGCTTGAATGGACTGGAAGAGATGCGGGAAGGACCGAACAGGGTTCAAATTCAACGGATTAAAACAATGTTAAGCTTATGGTCTTATATAAAAATCGAACAATTCGTCAGTCTTCTTTTTCTTTCTTATGTAAGTGATTAAGAGTACAATCTCATTATAGGGCCCAAAATGATTTACTTTTTTTTTTTTCAAACGCTTCCCTCACAAACAAAAAAAAAAAAAAAGAAAGAGAAGAAAAAAAGGCCAAAGTTGAAATTGTTTATGAAATGAAAACAAAGGGCATAAACTGTTTATTCGACTAAAAGGGAAATTTCTACCAGAATGTAGCTTTAACACGGAATCCTGTTATCATAGTTCCAACCAGACTGATTATTGTTGGCCAGAACCAACAGATTAGCGTGCAGCATTGAACCTCAATAGCAGCTGCTCTTGATTTTTACATTACAGACTATTGAATAACTTTCTTGCCTTTTCATTAAGCAGAGCCAATCTTTGCAACAAACCAAGTTTATCTACAAGCTGCTTCATGATTTTCGATGAAATTTGAGTGCTTTTGGTGGTAATACCCTTTTTGGAGAGTGTTTACATTACTTCCGAATCGGGAAAATATAGGTGAGGGACACGACCTTCTCGGGGTACTATTTTTTTTTTTTTTTGTTTCTGTTGTTTCTTTTTTACGAAGGAAATGATAAGAAAAAACCTCAATCGATTCTTTGCATCCAAATTGAAATGTTATACGAGTGAATGATGTGCTTGAGTCTGCGTATAATAGACCCAATTTATAAAGAAAAGGTACACTAAGGATATACTTATATATATGTTTTTATGATGGGATACTGTCTTCATGTTACCGACCTTTCTCCCAATGAGATTTGGGGAGACCTGAGTTAAACGAAATATAACGGCTTGGTCGAGGTCATGATAAGAAAGGTTTCTCCACCAATGACTTAAAGAATAACTTTATTTTGGATCTTAGGGCGTCTCAAAGTAAGTAACTTGACGGTAGCCATCATTCATGGTTATAGTAGAAGTGTTTGATGAACTACTGACATCGGTGATTGCAGGTGAAGAATCAAAATATTGAGTCATAACAGGCGCATCTCGTCTCTGTTGCATTGCCATTTGAAATTGCCCAAAATTTTGAAGACTTTGATCAGGCTGTTTCAATGCCAGTTTGTCACTTATCGAATTATGATGTATTGGAGGTGATTGATGAAACTGGTATGTTTCATTCTGTGATAATTGCGGATCTGACTGTTGGGATCTACTTTCTTCCTGGTCGGTTTCATTCTCATTACTATAGTTAACAACAGGCATTGTGATTACCATTTCAGTGAATGGCGAAAGAGAGCAATCAGTGATATGAGGTTGTTCGATACTCGAGTCACCATCATCCTGCTTCAATTCTGTAATGTTGGCATTTTGATAGATTTTAGGTTCTGTTGGTTCTGGCATCCTTGGTATGGGACGATTATTCACAATGATTTCGATTTTCCGATACAACTTGCCGGGTAATGTCACATCGGTCTTAAACTTGGCAACAAGATTGAAAATTGATGACAATGAATTAAAAGTGGCAAAATCATCAAACTCACAAGAAAAGGAAAAATTATTAATAAAATCTGCCAAACCATTGCCAATCTCAAGTAATTTCACGCACACTCCAGGCCCATTAGATTCAAACGCGTAAATGGGTAGTTCTTTAGTACTTGATAAAAAGTCATACGCTATTTCAACCGGATAGTTGAAGCTGAGGCAATTTGATTCTGGGTTAGAATTGTTCCTTCTCAAAACACCATTTTGATAAGCAATATGCCACGTTAATGATCTCATCCAATGTTTTGATAATAAGATATTAACTTTTTGAATATCTGAGGTCGGGTTGACAATATCAATACTGGTTAATTTATTTTGAACGGTGACTATCCAATGAGCCAATGAATTTTTTGAATCGCTGCGTTTTAGTTTGGTTCTGAAATTTTTGATTGTTCTGATCTTATCTTCTTCTTTGTTATTTCCCGCATTTTGGAGAGGATCTAATACATTACTATCATCCTGGTAGTCGTGATTAACTTCACTGTCAAATTCTTGTTCATCGAGGGCATCAGTTGATTCAAATGCAGAGGAGACTCCCATAAAATCTCTTAAAATCTTAAAACTTGACATCTCATCATCAGATAAACTAGACATGTTTTCGAAAAAGGAGCGATCAGGAATAGCAAAAATCTTAACGAGCTCCACAAATCCAGCGAGTAAGCTGGGGTATTCCTCGTCTTCTAATGAGGGATAAGGTATAGATGCATCAAGGACCACTGGTATGTTATCCTCAATACACATGAACCTCTCCGTCACCAACAATAAATAGTAAATTTTTCTCAAACGATGGACTTCAGCAGCAGGTTTTGAAGAGTAAGTATAGGGATCATGTAAACCCAATATTTGTGCCATTGAAATTGCCTCACGAAGATAAAGAATTGATGCATTGGTACCACCTTTAATGTTGATGTAATATACATATAGAAAAAATGAAGTGAGAAGGGATTCATAACTTGGATTCAATTTATAATCAACGATTGATCTTGCTCGTAGGGATTCTGATACATAGTCATATGCTTGTAATTGAGTCGGTATTGACACGATATGGGATTTGGAGGTTAAAAACGTAATCTGTTTGGAAATGGCAGCACTAATAGCGCAGCATAAGGAATAAGAAGTGGCAGTTTCTGACGTGAGAATTTCAGTGGTACAAGTATGAGTGATTTCAGACACAAGATGTGCCACAGATATAACAGGCCATACACCATAATACCAGGTTTGGTAGACTTGGAGACAAGGTAGGAGCTTGTCAAGAGTAAGAACTTGTTTTATTGCGTTTTCCCTGGGCTCAAAAGTTGTATTATTCACATTTTTAGGTCCATTGTTACTTTTAGTGTCCTCGTGAGGTCGATTTTGATTATAGTTGAAGCTGTTATTATCATAGCCTGCACTATTGGTAGCAATTAATTGCGGTTGATTGATAGATGCGCCAAATGGATGGGAGTCTTCGACAGTGACACCGGAGTTCATGTTCGGGAGACCTGGAAAAGGCATTTTTGCTGATTGAGATGGGTGTTGGGTTACCATGTGAGGGGATACCAGATTTTTTTTTTGTGGTTTAGGTCCACATTTTTTTTTGAATCGACTATTGGTACAGGGGACACCATGTTTTAGACATCGAGTACATGAGATGGGGATAGAGGATACTGTTATTAAAGTCTGAGGAAACTGCGCCTGTTGTGCCTGTTGTGCTTGTTGTGCCTTCTCCACGCGATCGCATCGTACTTTTCGAGCAGCGCATAGATCACAAGGGCGTGAATATTTGACACGACTTGTTGTCTTTGGTTTTTTTTCGGCATCGAATGACAATGAGGACAGGTTCGAGCTGGCCCTCAGATTTCGGAAAGTACCAGTTTGACTTGATTGATTCAATGAGGACATGTTTGGTACAATTTAACTAGCAAATTACTGATATGACATTAAATTAGGTGCAGTATGTAGGTGTGTATACTGCAGCTTCTTGGGAAATGTTTTATGTGGTCAAAATTGACCAAAGAAAATTCAAAGGAGCGAAATGCGGAGATGTTCAATATTCAGGCACCACCCGCTTAATGGTCAAGGATTGCTTGTATTCTATTGAAAATGTGATCTTTAAAGGTAAGAGAAAAGAAATGATTCGTATGTTACAATTCAAGATTAGTCATGTTGGGTTTAGGGAATGGGTGACAAATCTGTAGTTCTTGATATTTTTCATTTTTTTATATTCTTTGTTCCGTTTTAGTAGTTTTTTTTTTTTTTGTATTTGGTTTTTCTTGTTCAATTTGTCTAAGACCTGTATATAACAAAAGGTAATTTGAAGATCTATTCTCCTCATTTTTCAACCTACTAATAGATGATATGATACGATCTCAACTCGTAGCTATACCTGGATGATACTTCTCTACAAGCAGGTGAATCGGGTACTGATGTATGTATAATGGCAAGGGCGACCCGGTAAATAATACCCTCACCCAAAATCCAAAATCAACCCCAAAATGTACCAATTTCCGCTCAAAAATCTCATTTTTCTCCCCTCTTTTTTTCCAACACCCAAAAGCGGAATAGAAAACTGGTTTGATTGTTCGGATTTGGCAAGCTATTGATCTGCATGCACATGCACCGGCAAAGATGCCGATATTCATCATAACCTTATTTCTATTTTTTTTCAAAAACCATGACTAATACGAGAACACAGAATGAGCAGTCCGGTTTCATAAAATTAATAATTAACCACCAAAAGCAAGAGAAGTTTTTTTTTTCTTTTTTTCTCTTCTCTTGTTTTTGTTTTCAGCATTGTCTCCATTTGTTGTATTGTTTGTTAACCCCCTTTACATTTTTATTTGTTTGTTCTCACATCAAAGACTCGCAGGCAATGCGGTCGATGACTTGATCGTTGCGAAAGTAACCTTGCTCAACGGTGCGCTCATATTATGTAGCCCATCCCAAATTTTTGATGTTACAGATTTCGCATTAAGAGTAGAGGAGCTGAGTTTGAAATGAGAATTTAAACTAAATGTAAGCGATGTAAAGTAATACAATCAGTGTTGCTTATGTCTATTGTAAACAAGGAAAGTTGCCAATATTCCAACATCGTATACTGCTTTCAATGAACCAGCAATCACGAATGTTAACCATTGTAATTGATTATTTGTCAAGTACCCTGTTATGGTGGGGCCAACAACTTGAGCCAATGTTTTAACCACGTTCACCCATCCAAATACCGCAGTACGATCTTTGGCTGGTACCAAAGTTGCAAGAAAGACATGTTTAGGTGCAACATCCATACTTTGGGTTGAGGCTCTCACCACCAATATCGCCAACGTAACGGTTAATGAGTTAGGGAGAGGAATCACGGCAAGCAATAAGGATGCTGGTAAATGTGTCACAACCATCGTCACAACTGCACCCAATCTCTTAGTCAAACTGGTACCTAAGAGTGACATGACCCCACTTACAATCCCAGTAACAAAAAAGATTGACCCTAAAAATGATGGGCTCACACTAAACTTTTTCTTGACATAATAGGTTTGCCATGACATTGATACTAATGACGATGCAAATGAGTCAAGAGCGAATAAGATGGATAGTTTGATAACGATTGAGTAAATTGATTGGTGAAGTTCGGGCAAGAAACCAATAAATCTCTTTTTTTTCGAAGTCACCTCATTTGAATTCACAGCTGGTTCTGAAACCTGACTGGACAACAACGGCGTTGATTCTTGAGTAGAATTGGAACTTGAGAGTTGCTCGTTGCTGGTTTGTTGTACCTCCCCTAATTCTACTGGATCAAGCTCAATGTTTGTAGATATGAGTAAGGAAAGTAAAACACTGAGTAACGAAAAGCCGCCACAGAATAAGAAAGTGAGTTTATAACCGGCAAGCATTGAGTAGTTCCATTTGCCGGTAACAAACTCGATAAGCGTACCACTAGCTACCGATCCCAATGCAGCACAAAACGTACCCGCAAAAGTGTACCATGCATAAACATCTGACCTTTCATTATGGGGAGCCAAAGTGGCAATCGAGCTTTGTTCAATTGATCTGAATGGTCCCACTTCCCCACCCCCAGGGGTAAGAATACCTACCACAGCAATACTAGTCAATAAGTAGTAGTTATCAAACAAAGAAAAGGCCAATGAAGTTAACGTCATGATTGTCGAACTGAAAATAAGAGTGAATTTACGACCAAGTTTATCAGCTACCAAAGACAATAGAAAACTCGTCACCAAGTCCCCAGCAAATGTCAACGTCATGAAGAACCCAATTAACTGCTCGGGGACCTTCAATTCTCTCAAATAAACGACCAATATCAAGGAACTGGCTCCAAAGATAAGTAGGCGAATCATCCTCAAAAGAATAATGATATATACATCTCTCGACCCATTCAAAATGGTTTTAAGACCAATCTCATCACTAAAAAACTCCCATTGTGATTTTATCAGCATATTTGTGGTAAGTAAAAAGGTCTTCACTGAATGATTAGATTGTATTGATCAAGCTTGAAATCCTTGAGGTTGTTATAATCTGTGAAAAAAAAACAAATGAAAAGAAAAAAAAAAAAAAAAAAAAAAAAAAGAAAAAAAAGAAGAAAGACAAAAGAAGGAAGAAGAAAGAAGCGAAAATAGCAAAGCGACAAAGGAAAAAAGAAGAGTCCACTTCCAGAACAAAAAAAGCCTATTCGTTGATTACTCCGTTGGTAAAGCGATATGCAAGAAATATCAATTAAATCAAAAAAGCCTCTTATCCAAATTTGTAGCCGCGACGAGATAGAGTTGAGATTTTTAGAAGTAACAAAGTCAGCAATTCAGTAAAATATATAGGCTATTGTTTAAGATGACAAACGAGAACAGGGGAAATCACAATATCGCGATGAATAATGTCGAGAATTGATGATGCTGTTGTCTGAGTGATATTTTACAACAGTTTTGAAGGCTGACCAACCCTTACATGGAAGGGAAATAGGCTGCTTGTAGTTTCTTATCATTCGATTGGGTTTTCGGAAATACGCACTCATTTCTTGACGCAAAATAATCAACTCTTGCCGATAATTGGTTTGTTTCCCTTTTAACTTTCTTGTCTGTATGCAGATTTTATGTCTACTCTTTGGTCAATAGCCCCGTAATGCTCCGATGTCAAAATTTTAGCTCTTTTTCTGCTGAAGGAACCAAAATATCAATTCCAGAATTGGCGCGAATATGCGACTAGAGCTAATTTTTCGATACCTATTTTCGCTTTCATTTATGTGCTCATTCGCCAAACCCATGCTGCATCAACCTTACAGAAATTTTTTTTTTCTTTTTTCTTCTTGATATCTTTTCTATCTGTCTTCCGATTATGCAACCTGAAATTGCCTTTAAAAGCCATAAAACTCACTCCTGCACAAGTATAATTAAGGAGACTGAACCCATTGGCTACTATCTTATATAAACCTTGACATGTCGACGATTGGTTCTTTTCTCCCTGATCTCTCCATCTAGGTTTTTTCAAAAAAGTCGGATAAATTTGAATGATTTGAACTATACAATTTTGTTGGTAGAGCATTCTAAGAAATATCTTCATCTTTTCCATCATTTCACTATGCGGCGTGCGCTATGCTACCCTATCCAAAATCTAATAATAGCTTTAGGAATGGAGCATGATGTATTTGTGCATATGAAGAAGGAAAACATATTTGAAGCGCGCACTAATTGCCGTGTTATCGCTAACAAAACAAAAATTAAAAAGCAATAAAATATGCCAAAGTTTTGGCATATTTTTTGTCCGATTTTGTGACGATTCGTAACAATAGCGTAGAGTACGAGAAAATGAAAGTTATTGTTTTGTTAGGCAGGGCATTTTGCTCTCAAATTTGCCTTCTGTCAAAAAAATGTTTTTCCTCCATCTAGCGCTCGCAAATTAGGACCTCGCTCCAGTGAAATTTGATGAAAATTGTTTTATCCTTTTCTTCTGCAAACTTAGGACGGAGTTTTGAAGGAAAGACGTCGAATACCAAGTGTATATTACAGTTTAAATTATCTTTTACAATACTGGGGAAGACTTGTTTTGAACAATGCTACTGACGTTACATCGGGAATTATTACACAAAACAAAAAGTTTGAAGAAACAAAATTTTAAGCCTATTTTTAAATTAGTCCACCCCGTTATTGCATTACTAATTTTTTGTAAAGCTTTTTATTGACTACTTCGGGGCTTACGTAGTCTTTATTGTTTAACTGTGTCAAATTATGTACCCGTGGACAGGACCGTACACTTGAGTGGTGGTTTTTAGAACTCTACCCGAGTTTCCCTCAGATCACAGGATTATTAAGAGAAGTAAGACCGATATATTTGAATCGTAGTGAATTTAGATGAAGAAAAACCGACGTGTATGAGCACTTATCACCATAAATGTACGGTTTTAGTTTCCTGCATTGTACGAGGTTCCGTTCATCCTGGATATAGTCTCCCATGGAAAACGAGGCATTAGTAATGTTTTTTGTTTTTAGACTATAAGGTTTCAAGTTTTGGGGCTCTCAATTATTGTTTTATGTCACTTTTCGTTTCTTTTTTTTTTTTTTTTTTAACTATTCTCTCGCTGTGCTTTCTTTGTATGTATCAAATTTATAAGACCGAAGTCTCGGAACTTTTCAGCCGCCAGCTCGGATATTCTAAATCAACGACAAACGAAATAATATGTACTTCTTGTCACTTTAACTGAAACTAGGAAAGTCTCGGTTTATTTTTTTTCTCTTCGGGGGAGTTTGAATAACACCGGGCGCTGGCTCGAAACAAAAAAAAAAATTGCGTGTGAGTGAGAAGACTTTTGCAATCCGGAACCTTTCGTGAGGGAGCAATAATTTAATTACCTGCAGCTTTTCTTTTTTCCCGCTTTGATTAACCATTGGCTGCATCTTCAGACTCACGTAAAGATTGTGGGTATATTATCAGATTAATCAAACTTCACTTGATCGGACATTATTCGTAAAGAGATGAATTATTCGCCATTACAGGAAATTTCGCTTCGTTTCTTTTTTTTTTTTAGCTATTCTTTCCACCCAAATTTCAATTCCCATGTCTTGCTTTTGTACTTCACTCTCCTTGACACTCTCACGACTTCATTTATAAACCAGCCGATTTGTCTCTTTTTTATAAATTTTTGTTTCTATTGTTTGACTTTTTATATATCATTCCCTTTCCTTTTTTCGAAGTTTTTACACGTCCCAATACATATAACTAAGGTAAAATGGGTTTATCGAGTAGTCCTTCAAGCAAGGAGGCCGAAGTATTCAATGTCAGCAAGTTTGAAGGGCAAGGGTCTTTCGATGATGAATTGAAAGGTGAAAAGTCTGATGAATTTGATCCACGTATGGATAGCAGCTCCACCTTGGTTGAAGGTGGTGCTGATATTACCCAATCTGATGTTAACGCCATAGTTCCCACAGAGGATTATGATGTTCCAGCATCAACTTTGAGAATGTGGGTATTGTGCGTTGTGTTAGCTACCGTCATTGCAGGTGTTGATGCTTTTTTCAATATGAGATTTCCAACAATCCACATTTCGCCTCTTGTTGCCTTAATGGTAGCTTATCCATTGGGTCAATTATGGTATTATAGTATCCCTGCTTGGAATATACCTTTTCCGGGTGGAAGAAAGTTAAGCTTGAATCCGGGTCCTTACAGTCAAAAAGAGCATGCATGTATATTTATCTTCTCAAATGTTGTTGTCAGTGCTGGTTTGACTAATAATCAGGTCATTGAACAGTACAAATTTTTCGAGAGTCCAATTGGTCTTGGTCGAATGATTTTAGTGAATATGTCATGCTTTTTGATCGCATTCTGTCTTTCGGGTTTAACTTATAGTTTCTTGGTCACCCCGGCAACTTGTATCTGGCCGGGAGTCTTGAGTACATGTGCTCTATTGCAAACTTTTCACAGCAGGGAGAACAAACCGGGTGGTGGTTGGACAATCTCCCGATTAAAATTTTTTGGTATCGTATTTACCATTTCTTTTGTTTGGTACTGGTTCCCTGACTTTATCATGCCATTCCTTAGTACCATTGGTGCCTGGATTAGTTGGTGTAAGCCTTCCAGTGCTGCTCTTTCCCAGGTTTTTGGTGCCAAGACTGGTTTGGGTTTATTCCCATTGACCCTTGATTGGACTCAAGTTTCATCTATAAATAATCCTTTGACTACCCCATTCTGGTCAGTGGCTTGTGTTTTTGGCTCATTCGTCTTCTGGATCTGGATTGTTTTGCCTGGGCTCTACTATCAAAACCACTGGCAAACAGGGCACCTTCCCATTATGACTGCTTCTATTTACGATGTCAAAGGTGAATCATATCAAGCCAAGAAGGTTGTGGATTCTAATTGGAAGCTCGACTATGATAAGTTCAAGAAGTACTCACCTGTAATGTTACCAATTGCATTCTTGATGAACTTAGCCTTGGGATTGGCTGCTTTTTCAGCAATGATGGTAAATTTCTTCATGAGGATCAAACCTGATATCATTGATGCTTGGAGAAATAAAGACAAACAAACCGATGTGCATAACATTGCTTTGAGCAAATACAAAAACTGGCACTGGTCCATCTTTGCTTTTGTCGGGCTCGTTGGCTTGGGGCTTGGCTTTGCTTTCAGTGGTGCCTGGACTGACACCCAAATCCGTCCAGGTGGTTTCTTTGTCAGTATAGTAATTGCTGTCTGCTTGTTTGTACCATTATGTTTCATTGAATCGAGGAGTAATATCGAAGTCAGTTTAGCTTCCTTCTTCGAAATCGTATCAGCTTTTTGGTTCAAAGGAGAACCCTTGACATTGTTGTATTTTTATACTTTCGGGTTTAGTGTTATTCAACATGCGATGCATATCTCAATGTCAGCCAAAGTTGGCCATTATAACAAGGTGAGCCCTAAGCTTGCCATGTGCTTGCTTTTCTTTGCTTCAGCTTGGGCTGCTGTGGTAAGTCCTGCTGTTGATGTCTATATTTTAAATCACATTGAGGGTGTCTGTAGTTCAGATGCTACAAACAATTTGGTTTGCCGTAAGCAGAAAACCCAGTTTAACTCTCAATTAGTCTGGGGTCTTTTTGGGACTCATTTATTTACAAGTGGTGGACGTTACTCCTGGGTATTGTGGTTCTTTTTGGTAGGTGCTGTTGTTAGTTTTGTTATTACCCTCATTCAATGGAAAAAGCCCAATACATTTTGGCAAAAAATCAATCCAACCCTTTTATTCGGTGGTGCTGCTCAGATTCCATCTGTCACTGGATTTAATTTCTCAACTTGGGCCTTGGTTGCTTTTATAATGAACTTTTGGGTTCATCGTAGGAGAAACGGGTGGTGGAAAAAGTACAACCTTGTATTAGCAGTTGGTTTAGATTGTGGTGTTGCTATATCGGTCATTCTCATCTACTTCTGTATTTTTTACACCGGAGCAAGTGAAAATTACTCTTGGTGGGGCACTGAAGTTGCAAGTGAAGGATGTGATGGAACTGGATGTCCACATTTAACAGGACCAATGGCTACACCACTGGAATGGTAATGGTCTGTTTCTCCCGATTTTTTATCTTTATTTCTTCTTCTCCATTCGTGTTATAGGTCACTTACTTTTTTTCTGTCTTAGATGTCTTGATTGTCGAAATAATTTAAAATGTCAACAATTTTTTTTTTAATTTAATACGATCGATGAAGCTTTGTATAAGCTCCGTATGTAGATGTGCTCCAGTCCTCTCTCTACTCAGGGACTCCACCTTTATGATGTCCGTGAATGGACTCAAAGACTCTACTCTTTGCCCGTCACAAGCGAAAATGTTTTCTACTTTATTGAAGCGCAAACTCGTTGCTCTATTTCTTTTTTAGTGATCTTTTGTATTCTCTCTCTTGTGTGATTAGCAAATGAGATCAACTTGATTTTGACTGCAAACTTCATCGCCAAAAAACGAAAACTCAAATTTTTTCAGGCTTACGGCTTCTCTTATTTTGTTTATGCATGTTCTACGTCAGTTTATAAAGCTTTGAAAAACGAGCAAAGTTTGACTTTTTGAAGTTTAACTTTTTGGGTTAATCCATTTTCTTCCTTCTTTTCCATATGCTATTTCATTTTATTAGCGACATATAAAGCTTATTTGTTACAAGATTATTCGAATATAATTGCTGCTTGCTATGAGCTTGAAAAAGAATGTTTTGACCAAATAAAAATACACATTTTCCCTACAGTAAACAGGTACGAAAATGACCATTTCTAGTTTTTGGGTAGGGCGGTATGGATGGTAAATGTCATTTCTTTATATCCATTGCAAGCATTACACATTGCAATGACAAACAATAAGCTGCTGTTTTGATCCTCAGCGGTACTAATTTGCACGAGTAAATTTTTCACCCAGTAGTCCAGCCCCAACAGAAAGCATCAAAAGTAAATTGCATTAAACCGACTCATAAGTTTCGCGACTCAAAATACCAAATAAAAAGAATCAAGCATATAGAGTTAAAGGCAGTATGAGCCGGTTGAATTTGATTTTCTTATTGCAGTATTGTCACTTTCTTTTTTTTTTTTTTTATTGTAAGTGCAAATCCTGTTTTACGCCTCCCAAAATGCTTTTTATAGATAAATCAAAGAAAATCGCTCTATATATTACAGAGAAGTGTAGTTATTAATTCATCTCACGCAATTGAAAAAGTATCTTATTTAGCGCTACAAACACATCAACGGATTATGTGACTGTAAGTAATCTTGTACTGTTTCCACCTCGATGTCGTTACGAGCGTTATATGTCCATTTTTTATCCCAGGATGTACCAATACCTCTAGCAAATACTAATTGATATTTGGCTACACTATCAGGAGCTGATGCTAAATTTCTCTCGAGTTCAGGGATGGTCAAAACCTTTTTTTCAAAACTTTTTTTATAAAACTTTTCCACTTTATTAGCCACTTCAGAAAATGAAACAGTATCTCCCGCTACGAAAATGACTTGGTTTTTAATTTTGGAATTTTCTTCCGAGATAATTTTGGCTGTCAAAGCACCAATGTCTTGAGAAGTAGTGAATGTTAATTTATTATCCCAGCTTCCAAGAGCATTGATTTGAGAATTTTTTCCATCAATGATTCCGAAGGAAGGTTCAAATAAATAGCTCATGAAGATTCCAGTAGAAACGATAATCCAATTGACGACGGATTGATTACGGATCAACTTTCTAACATCGAGTTGTTCATCAAAAAGATCTTGACCCGAGTCATGACCAATTGCGTCATAATCAACTCCAAATTGCCAAGGCACGTAAAGTTCCACTCTTGCCTTAATAACGCTTTTCGTTATAAAAAGTTGGGTTCCTGATGGCATCAGATACCCAACACATGAAATCACAACATGGAAACCACTGAAAATTTTGGATAAATCATCTTCACTAGTGTTCAATATATCAGCAAAAATTGGAACAATTTCTTTTGCTTTCAAGGAATTAATTTTTTCAATTCGTTCTGGCAGGCTTGATTCTCTTACCAAAACAAAGATTTGTTGACTTGGTTGGCGAAGCCTTGATAAGCTTGATAAAACTTCAATTCCTAGCTCACCGCAGCCTAAAACTAATATTTTTTTATTTTCAATAGACATGTTAACTTTTTATATGGTGTTTTCTCGGAAGGTCAAGAATTAAGAAAAGAAAGGAAGAGATTTGTGCTTTTTTTTTTTTTTGGTTCTCCATTGCAAAGTTCGTATTTATGTCCCGTTTGGGCGGATTGCGTGAAATTACTAATCTGATTGGTATTATTTTTTTTCCTTGAATGTTGGCGCGAGATTATAGTCGGCTTACGTAATACACAGCTTAGTTGGTTTAGCAGCCTTTGATTTTAACTTTTTGACATTGTACCTTTGATGATTTGAAACCTTATATATCTTTCCTTGTTGTAATTGACGAAAAAAGTAGCTCATTTGGCAATACCCTCGTTGATGAGTTAAGTTCACATAATCATTGATCAAAGATCTACTCAAAAGTGGTTGCCGGGTACATTCAAAAGTTTTGTATAGTTGAACTCTGTTTTGAGGTAAACAGTTTTTTATAGTCATTCTTTTCTTGCTTTCCATTAAAAAGACAACTTCCACCAGTAAGAAGCATATAATGCAAGTTATCAAAGCCTTTTTTTTTTCTTTGTTTTTTGAGACTTCCTGAGCATAAGAATACTGCCCACAATAAATGGAAGTAAGCTTAAATATCGAGACTCTGACGTGGCCGAAACTTGAACATAAAAAATAAACTAGTAAAGCATCAACAATCTATATTTTTCACTTGGCATTAAAAAGTGGGCTTAAATACTCGAATGTCGAGCCTTGAAACTAGTTTGCGTAGGACAGCCTTCTGTATGCGACTAAAGAAGTAAATCACAAATCTATAAGTGAATGTGTTTAAAGTGAAGGCAGAAACTAGAAATCTGCTGGCACTGCTTCTTCTGAAGCAGAACTTCAGATAACACGATGATGCGCGATACAAACTTTTACAGAGTCCAGTTGAGTGATAAAAAAAAAGACATGAATGCCACTCGAAGCGTTTGATAACATGCATTTAAGATTGGCAAGAGAGCATAATTCATTGAGTGATCTGGAAAAAAATTACAACAGATAATGCTAATAGATCACGTATGTTGTGCTATATGCTTGGCTGGCCATTGCGAGGACCAAAAAAGGCAATTTGCTTTTCGCTTTCTTTTCTTGCCATACCAAAAACAAAAAATGCAAATTTGAAGCCACTCATTTAACTGTAAACTAGACAGTTCTTAGATTCAGATCAAGGTTCGAAAGGGTCTGGAGTTCCGTGTCTAATTCCAAAGATCTTTGGTTTTCTTACCATACTATTCGAAACCGTACGGAATTGCCCCTCCTCATACGAACACTGCGTCTCAACAGCAAACTAAAGTAACTCAAGACAGTAAAATTGTGATATTGAACCATAATGGTGCTATGTTCCGTAGCTACGTTATTCCTAAAGTTTTTTTTTTTTTTTTTTTTTTTTTTTTTTTTTTTTTTTTTTCAATTCAAGTTGGTGATTAATGGTGCTAGGGTTTAAAGAAGTAGTCGCCTTGGTGGAATGGCATAGAATATCTCAGTAAAAGCACAGATAAGCTAGCATGATGAATAAATTCACTCATCGTGTTAACATTCTTTTGATCTTTCTTCGTCTTCTTTTTTGATTAAAGCCTCATAACATAACTATTTTCTCTCCTACTACAAAAGAAAATAAAAATAAAATAAAAATAAAAAGCATACTATGGTGACATACGAAGGTAACATTCGAGAGATGACATATCATCATTGCAGTGATTTAATAAAGTTCGAATAGTGAACTAATTCTGACTTGCTATAAGGAAACCAAAAGGAAGACTTGTTGAATTGGCGAAGACTCGCTAAGCTTAAAATTGATTCAGTCGATTAATCATCATAATCTAAGATCTATAGACTTTACCAAGCATCCCGATTCATTGGTGAATGGAAAATCGGAAACCGAAGAAGGAAAGTGAAATCCTTTTTTTTGTTCTCCTTTATTTAGAGCTCGTATTTATATTCTCATTGGGATAAATTATGTACGATTTCTTAAATTTACTATCAGGAATCTTTTTTTCCGTCGAGTAAGTTCGTTCGAACTTTTCAAACAAAGTCGTTTATCTCGTTTCGATTTTCAATCTCCGTCGTGTGGAAAGGAGAACATGAGTGAGAGGATCAACTAAGCGCAGAATCAGAAATCTAAGTCCGTATTAAAACTATAAAATCAAAAGAACAAAATAGTTGATGCTTGAGATAAACTCAAAAAGATTTGTCATACGACGTAGACAAAATTATTCCGGGGAAGAATCATACGTCAAAAATGATAGTCTTGTATCAATTGGAATCACAAATTGACCCCAAACTGGGTAAAATTATGAGCTTTGATACGGCATAATCAATAATAATTCTTCTAACATGAGTAGAGAGATAAACCTAGACTGCAAAACCTAGCCGTATGCTCTTACATGATAGCATACCTGAATATAATTCAGACTAGTGTTCTATATAGTCTTGTCATTTTTTTTTTTTTTTCTTTCAAACTTTTCATCATAATTCATTGCCACATCCGCACTATTGCTATTACATGGCCCCTTTTTTGAGATTCATTTAGCTTAAGCTGTTTTAGAACAAACAAGTGTCAATTATCTCTTCTGTAGTAGGAAATTATGTAACAATCCGATGCGAGATACAAGCTCTTTACAAAATCACAATGAAAAGAGAAAGAATGCCACTTTGACTTAAAAAACCATGCGCTTAAGATCCGCAAGGCATCTTATGTATGAAATGAAGTGAGATAAGGGACAAACCTATTCAAACAACATTACCTTAAACTTGCTTCTTTCTGTGTGCTTTTTTTTGTGTGTGTACTTTTTTACGACATGAGCGAATATTGTCAAAGCCAAATTAGGCAAGTTTTTTTTTTTTTTTTTTTTTTTTCGCTGCTTTTTCTTCCCCTACTAAGATCTAAGGATGCAAATTAGTCCTGGCGCCTCTACATGTTATTGAAAACGTGAACACCGAGTACGGTCCTTTAGGTATAAAAGAGTCTGAAGTTCCATATTTGTTTTCAAGGGTTAGTTTTCATACTCCACTATTAAAAACAATAAAAGATGGCCGCTTCTCAAACTAATAACACTGCTTCTCAACAGAAATCAAACGAAACTCAAGACAACAAAATTGTCAGGTTGAAACGTAATGGTGCTATTTTTCACAGCTGTGTGATTGCTTAGTTTTCGTTCAGCAAAAACCTGGTGTTCCCCAAATTATGCTCTGGTCAAGGTCACTAGTCACTAGCCGCTAATTGTTAACCTGTCATGCCTGGGTTTGAAAAGGCAATCTCATTGTTTTCTCATCTAACACCTTATGTATTGAATAGATTGGATCATCATTTGAAGTCCTTTACTCTCGAAGATTTGTTTTGTAGATTGCTGAAAAAAAAAGACTTTTTGTTTACTCAATTACTATGAGCATTTGTTTTTGGACATCTAAAGCAAGGTTTGCAGGAACGTGTGCTAAGTATTTAGTTATGAAACGTGATGTGACGTCTTCAAATCTGCAAAGCCCAAGTTAATGAATCAAGTCGCCTCAGCTCCAGTAAGATGCGAACTAGAATAGTATGTTCCTGCTAATCTGTTGGAGAAGGTAGTGAAGCTAAATTTGTATTAGATGCTGGTTTACTCAAAAATTCAATTACTCATATACCAGACTTGCTGTTTAGATCTCTGAGTTCGCTTCTTCAAAGGGTTGAATTACAAATAAGTATGTTATGTTGTGTAATGAAGAGTGTTTCAAGGTAGGAAGATAAATAAAGAGTGATAAATAAAAGAGTGGCAATACAAAAATGAGTAAAATCAGTAGTAATAAATAAAGAAGTAAAAAAAAATGAAGGTGCAATAAACAGAGGAGTACAAAATAATGTAGACAGTTTATCAGATTGCGGATAGTATTACCAGATGTAAAGTTATAAATTTCAAATGGTGAAAAAAAAAAGATTCATCATTTTTCCTCCAACTCTAAACTCATGTGGCAATAAGTCTACGGATGAATTCTACTATTTAACTGTGATGGTGGTTAAGGT